>OX451738.1:1572583961-1573302080 GCA_948472305.1 Vicia faba
GGCGCCTAAGAAGATTGTTGTAGAAACCTCTAGGAAGGAGATAGAGGAAATTATGAAGATCATCAAGAAAAGAGACTACAATGTAGTCGAACAGTTGGGGAAGACCCCGTCTAAGATCTCCATGCTATCCTTGTTTTTATGCTCAGAAGCCCATGCAAAGGCTTTAATTTATTTCCTTAAAACTGCGCATGTGCCGCAAGAAACATTTGCTGATCAATTCAAAGATTGTGTGGCTAGTTTGACCGCAGACAACGGGTTCGGTTTCTCCGACGCAAATTTGACTTCCAAAGGAAAGAATCACAATGACGCTCTACATGTCTCAATCGAGTGCATGGGCACTACTCTGGCCCACGTACTGGTGGATACTGGGTCCTCATTGAACGTTTTACCCAAAAAAGCATTAGATCGGTTGGATTGTGAAGGGTTGGTTCTGAAGCCAAGTAATATTGTGGTTAGGGCCTTTGACGATTCCAAAAGGATGGTGCACGGTGAGGTGGATGTCCCTGTTAAGGTTGGTTCCCAGACTTTCGCGTCTACATTCTATGCGATGGATATCCAACCATCTTATTCCTGTTTATTGGGTCACCCGTGGATTCATAAGGCTGGGGAAGTTACTTCTACGCTCCATCAGATGTTAAAATATCCAGTGAAGGGGAAAATTGTTACAGTACGAGGGGAAGAGGAGTACATGGTGAGCCACCTTAACTCCTTCCGGTATGTCGAGATGGATGGAGAGTTCATCGAGACCCCGTGTCAAAACTTTGAAGAGGTCCCCCAGACTCAGGCGTCGACTGAAGTTGCTGTTGAAGAACCTCCAATGAAGATGGCTTCCCTCAAGGATGCCCGGGCTGTTATTGAAAAAGGCGGGAGTGCAAATTGGGGCCAACTCCCTGACTTTGCACACAAGACTGACAAGTTTGGTTTTGGTTTTACTTCAGAAGCTCAAAGGGCTGTTCAGCGCGCGCGGATCGGAAGACCTCCCCTGCGTATCAGTAATCCGGAAGTGAATGCGATTGAAGATAATGAAGAAGAATCAGAGTTTGACAGCTGGATTTACCCGACTACCGACGGGGGATTGAGCAATTGGATGGAGAAGGACTTCGTGCCCGTTTCTTTTATTACACAGTAATAGACTTTCATTTTGAAATTTTTAATAGACAGTTTAAAACTTTTTGGCCCGGTGCCTTGCCCGAGGCACCTTGGTTTTATTTGTGAGGGATTATTGTGTGTCATTTCCATATATCATCAATAAAGCATTGGAAGTTTTCTTGCATTACAAATTTTGCACTCCTTGTTTTTCTTTTCTTGCACTTTATCAAAACAACTATTGTCTTACACACACTCACATATCATAATGCAGAACCACATCCACTATGGATCCCACTGATAACAACTTTGCTACTGCCAATTATGACTTCGAAAGTCCAATCAACCAAGCCGAGGACGAAGGTGAGGATGATTGCGAAGTGCCTGGGGAACTTGCTAGACTGTTATTACAGGAAGAGAGGGCCATACAGCCCCATGAAGAGCCAGTGGAATCAGTGAATCTGGGTACAGAGGAAGACAAGAAAGAGGTCAAGATCGGTGCAAATCTGGAGTCTAGTGTCAAGAAATGTTTAATACAGATGCTACGCGACTATGTTGAGATTTTCGCTTGGTCTTATGAAGATATGCCTGGGTTGGATACTGACATTGTAGTTCACCGTCTGCCAACCAAAGAAGACTGTCCTCCGGTAAAGCAGAAAGTTCGCCGTATGCGCCCAGAGATGTCTGAGAAAATCAAAGCTGAGGTCATGAAACCGTTTGATGCCAGTTTTCTGGAAGTTACTTCCTACCCGCAGTGGGTTGCCAACGTGGTTTCGGTACCGAAGAAAGATGGTAAGGTACGGATGTTTATGGACTATAGGGATCTGAACAGGGCAAGCCCCAAGGATGACTTCCCACTCCCTCACATTGATGTTCTGGTCGACAACACCGCACATCATAAGGTATTCTCCTTTATGGAAGGTTTTTATGGTTACAATCAGATTAAAATGGCTCCCGAGGACATGGAGAAGACGACTTTCGTTACGCAGTGGGGCACCTTTTGCTACAAAGTCATGCCTTTTTGATTGAAGAATACTGGGGCAACGTATTAGCGCGCCATGGTCGCTTTGTTCCATGACATGATTCACCATGAGATTGAGGTGTACGTTGATGACATTATTACAAGGTCCCAGACTGAGGAAGAACACCTTGATCACCTCCAGAAGCTATTTGACAGGTTGAAGATGTATAAGCTGAGGTTAAACCCGAACAAATGCACCTTCGGAGTAAGATCTGGTAAACTGTTGGGTTTAGTTGTTAGTGATAAAGGTATTCAAGTGGATCTTGCAAAGGTGAAGGCTATACAGGAGATGCCAGCTCCCCGGACAGAAAAAGAAGTCAGTGCCTTTTTGGGACATCTGAATTACATTGCCCAATTCATTTCACATCTGACTGCTACTTGTGAACCGATCTTCAAGCTGCTGAAGAAAGATCAAGTGGTAAAATGGAATGATGAATGTCAGGCTGCTTTCAAAAGGATCAAAGAATATATCCAAGAGCCACCTATTCTGATGCCTCCAGTTGAAGGAAGACCGTTGATCTTATACTTGACAGTACTCGAAAATTCGATGGGGTGTGTGCCGGGGCAGCATGACGAGTCTGGCCGAAAAGAGCATGCTATTTACTACCTTATCAAAATGTTTACCGACTGTGAGACCCGATACTCACTGCTTGAGAAAACTTGCTGCGCTTTGGCATGGGCTGCTCGCCGGCTGAGACAGTATATGCTGACTCACACTACCCTATTGATATCAAAGATGGACCCAATCAAGTATATCTTCGAAAAGCCTGCCTTGTCCGAAAGAATAGCAAGATGGCAGATGATCTTAACCGAGTATGACATCCAATACACAACCCAAAAAGCAATCAAGGGGAGTGTGTTGGCAGATCTTTTGGCACATCAGGCCGTGGATGATTACCAGTCTATGAACTTTGAGTTTCCGGATGAGAACATCATGTTGGTGACTAACTATGAAATACCTGGACCGGATGAAGGACCTGAGGAAGGATCCCGATGGTCTATGTATTTTGATGGAGCATCGAACACGTTAGGTAATGGTATTAGCGCCGTGATCATATCTCCTGAGGGCTGTCATACTCCATTCACCGCCCAATTATGTTTTAACTGCACGAACAACATGGCGGAGTATGAGGCGTGCGTCATGGGCCTTCGAGCAGCTATTGACCTGAGGATTAAGTTCTTGAGTGTGTTCGGAGATTTCACTCTCGTGATCAGTCAGATTAAAGGCGAGTGGGATACAAAACACCCAAATATTATTCCTTACAAGGAGTATGTATTGACGTTGCTTCCGCACTTTGAGGAAATAACCTTTGAACACTTCCCCAGGGAGGAGAATCAGTTAGCGGACGCGCTAGCTACAATGTCTTCTATGTTCAAGGTCAGGTGGGACAATGAGGCTCCCCAGATTACCATTGAGAGGTTGGACAAACCCGCACATTCCTGTGACATTGAGACTGAAGAGGTAACAGATAAGCCCTGGTTTCACGAACTAAAGAGGTATCTTGAGGCTCAAGAGTACCCCGAGGGTGCGTCTGTTAATGATAAGAAGTTTCTGAGGAGGTTCGCGGCGAAGTTCTTCATCAGTAACGGTGTCCTTTACAAGCGTAACCATGATTCGACCTTACTGCGTTGTGTAGACAAGAATGAGGAAGAAAAGATCATGGCAGAGTTACACGAAGGTACTTTCGGGACTCATTCCAGTGGACATACAATGGAAAAGAAAATCCTACGGGCAGGGTACTATTGGTCTACCATGGAAGCTGACTGTTATCAGCATTCTCGAACCTGTCACAAGTGCCAAGTCTATGCTGATAAGGTGCACATACCTTCAGTTCCTCTGAATGTCTTGACAACTCCGTGGCCTTTTGCAATGTGGGGCATCGATATGATCGGCGAGATCAGACCTACTGCATCCAACGGGCATCGTTTCATCCTGGTATCAATTAATTATTTTACAAAGTGGGTTGAGGCAGCTTCCTTTGCTACAGTGACCAAGAACGTCGTGGCACGATTTATTCGGCACAATTTGATCTGTCGATATGGTGTACCAAAGAGGATCATTATGGACAATGGTAAAAATCTCAACAATACGATGATCACCGAGCTCTGCAAGCAGTTCAAGATACAGCATCACAACTCTTCTCCTTACCGGCCGAAGGTGAATGGGGTTGTTGAAGCGGTTAATAAGAACATCAAGAAGATTATGCAGAAGATGACGTTGACATACAAAGATTGGCATGAGATGTTACCATTTTCTCTTCATGGGTACCGAACCTCAGTGCAAACCTCAACAGGGGCAACACCCTACTCTTTGGTGTATGGCATGGAAGCAGTCTTACCCATTGAGGTCCAGATACCCTCTCTTCGGATTATGAAGGATGTAGGTTTGAGCGAAGATGACTGGATCCAGACCCGGCTTGATCAGCTGAACTTAATCGACAAAAAGAGACTTACTGCTATTTGTCATGGTCAGACGTACCAAAAGAGAATGATCAAGGCATTTAACAAGAAAGTCCGACGACAAGAGTATCAAGTTGGGGATCTGGTGATCAAACACATCATATTACCTCAAGGTGATCCCAAGGGAAAATGGACCCCTACGTATGAAGGGCCATTAATGGTTAAGAACATTTTCTCAGGAGGAGCTATGATTCTAACCACCATGGACGGTGACGACCTTCCTCATCCTGTCAATGCAGACATAGTGAAAAAATACTACGCCTAATCAAAGACCCTCTAGGTTGACTGGCCTAGGCAAAAATAAGGGCTTCCCGGAGAACCAAAAGGGTTCGGGCAAAAATAAGGGATGAAAATAAAAATCTGTACACCCGGCAAGTCGAAAACCTGAAAAGGCGGCTTGGGCATAAAAGGGTATCCCGGTGGACTGAAAACCCGAAAGGGTGGTCCATGCAAAATTAGGGATCAAAGTGTAACACTATGTCTCATTAGATCATCTTGCAACCAGACTTCGGTATCGACTATCAAGCTCGGACGGTGCTAATCAGTCTGATCCACCTTCAACCAAGTAGCAAAGAGATGAGATGCTCGAGGATATAAAGGCAATAGTAGAGTTGGAACCCAGTGGGATTATTCACATAGCTGTTTTTCTTTATTTTACACAAACTGTATAAATTCTATTGTTCAACGGCGTTCTCTTACTAGGACGCCAGCCTCTTCTACAAAAACGCCTATTTACAGGCTAACTTCAAAATAAATACAATTCATTTTTCACAAAGAAATCTCAAATTGTTTTTCTTTTTCTGTTTTGTTTTGCAAGAACATCCAATGTTCATTTTTGATATATGCATTTGACAATAGTTGTTGCTCATAAATATTTACATGCGAAACAAAAGACGATTACTCGTAATATCAGAAACAGGGGCAAACAAGAAATGTCCAAACCTTACAGTTGCTCTATCCACCAGGCATAGGGATAGACCTAGTTGGAGAAAACGATTGAAGGTACATTCACTCCCTGCAGAGTAAGAAAAAGACAATGATATTAGCGGTCCCGAACAGGACACCACTCTCCCAGCTGAGACTCACAACCGCGAATGAGTCGGCGAGATTCTCCCTAAGCAGAGTTTATCTTTTTCCCGCACTAAAAAATTATCCCCAGTGAAGTTGCCACTAAAAGGTTATCCCCAGTGGAGTTCATTTCTTTCATAAACAGAAACTCAATCCCCAACAGAGTTCATTATCGTCGACAGCGGTAATTCATCCCCAACCGAGGTTATTCCTCCGAATCAACAGAGCTCCTCCGACAGAGTATATCCTCCCCACAGAGTCATTTTCTTGTCAGTTTATTCTCCAACAAGATTATTCTCACAATCATCTTCATTCACTATCCCCAGCGAGAACGAAGAATTCAACTCCTTGCACTCTCCAGCAGCAATCCGGGATTTATTTTCCCCAGTTAGAGAACATCACAAAAACATTTGCATACATCATGACATTTGCATACGCATCATACAACACAGTCTCATTTATTTTGAGAACATCATTGCTTGATACATATCATGCATTACATACGATTAACCTTTACCTTTCAAGAAAGTACAATCAAATCCTCACAAATTTAAGCTATGAAGCCCAGATTCGACCGAATAGTACCTTGATTTCTATAGCATACTGTAAAGCCCGGAGAACGACCGGATAACAGTATTAAACACCGCGAAGCCTGGATTAGACCAAATAGTGGTTTATCTTTAAGCTATGAAGCCTGGAGAACGACTGAATAATAGTTTAACCCCCAGCAAGCCGTGAAGCCCGGATTACAACCGGATAGCAGCTCAACAAGTTATTGTGAAGCCTAGATTACGACCAAATAGCAATACAAATTCCTGTGAAGCCTGGATTACAACCAGATAGCAGCCAAAGACACCGCGAAGCCTGGATTATGACCAGATAGTGGTATATCTTTAATACAAGTTATGAAGCCCGGATTTCGACCAGATAGTATCTTGATTTCCCCAAATACCGCGAAGCCTGGATTACGACCAGATAGTGGTATAAGACATCGTGAAGCCTGGATTACGACCAGATAGCGATAAAAGACACTGTGAAGCCTGGATAACGACCAGATAACAGTGAGGGACACTGTGAAGCTTGGATTACAACCAAATAGCGGTTCACCCAACCAATTACTATGAAGCTCGGATTCGACCGGATGTTAGTCCCAAGTCAAATGGAAAGCCCAGATGCAACCGGATAATCACTTGATTTCTTCTGAAGCCTGGATTACGACCAGATAAGAAGTAAGGTATTGTGAAGCCTGGATTATGACCAGATAGCAGTACAGAACACCATGAAGCCTGGATTCGACCAAATAATGGTATAAAGCATCGTGAAGCCTGGATTACGACCAGATAATGATAAAAGGACTGGAGCCTGGATTACGACCATATAATAGTACAAGACACTGTGAAGCTTGGGTTATGACCAAATAGCAGTTTATCTAGACAAATACTAAGAAGCTCGGAGTCGACCAGATATTAGTGTGTCCTAAATTCAAGTTGAAGCCCGGATGTGACCGAATAACAACTGAATTCCTTCTGAAGCCTGGATTACGACCAGATAAGAAGCGAGAAATTGCGAAGCCCGGTTCACGACTGGATAGAAGGTCTAATCTCATCTCCCCAGTAAGTCGCTGTAAAGCCTGGCTTACGACCAGATAGCAGTCGGTCTTATCACTATGAAGCCTGGATCACGACCAGATAGTAGTTCATTTTCACCTCCTCGACTAAGAGATGATTCCCCAGTAGAATAACGGACGACCGAAGCTCCTAAAAATCTATTTTCTCTCAAGACAGAGATCAGCATTTCCCAGCGTAATCTTCCTCAATAACAGGTATGCAGACTCTCGCTAAGGAATCTCTTATGCGATCGACACTCCTTCAGATGGCATCTTTAAGCCCATCTCATGTCGTTCATTTCCAAATGGAATCTGTAAGCCCATTCCCGACATCACAATACAAATACCACTTTATGCGAGTGCAAATTTCTGGGCACTCTAGTGTTCAATCATCTTCCACCATCGGATCACGAAAGGCAGAAAAGCCAATCTACATCCTCAGGTTTAAGAAGATTGAACAGGGGCAGCTGTTGTACCCCAAAATTTTCCCTCCCATATTTCTCAAAATATTTCAAGAAAGATCCTCAAGTGGCTCAAGGAAGTCCAAAGGTTGACCAGACAAGCTCTCTCCTAAGGCAGTCTACCTCAAATTAGGGTTTCATATTGCATCAATATACTTGAGTCCAAGGGATCCCAAATACTCACCATTGTCCTAATATGTTCTCAAGATCATCCATGTCAAGTTTCAAGCCCTACAGAGAAAGTTTGCTCAGTCAATTGCTCAAAGGCCTAAAAATCAACTATGCTAGGGCAAAAGTCAACTGTGGCCCACATACAGTCAAACTTCAAGATTTTTGGTCAACATCCTCATTTTGAAGTATATTTCATAATTTTATAAAGGGTTGATCATGATTCATTAATGATTGTTCATAATTCATCAAGAACCAAAAGTTGCTAAATTAGAGTTTTGTAGGAAAAGTCAACTCAACTTTGACCAAGCATAACTTTCTCATACTTTATGAGAAATGACCCATCCAAAGCTCATTGTGAAGATAATGAAATGATCTACAATCCATATCCAGCTCCAAAGTTCAAAATATGCACTCACAAGAAGTTATGAATTTGGACATTATAGGTCATTTTGAAAAGTCAACAAAAACACCTTTTTTGTCAAAGTATTATACATGAACATGGAGTACCAAATTGATATGAGACCAAAAGGGTTGCTTAGAGGACATCTCAAGCTTTATAAAAAGTCCAAGAACACATTCAAATATTCAAAATTGAGGAAGTATGCATTGGTCAAGTTGACCCTTTTTACAAAATTGTCAAAAGTCAACTATGCCTAAAAATGCAATTTTTGCCAAATGGGCCCAATCTTTTGCACTTGTTTTGAGTTGGTAGCATGGTCAACGAGCCCTAGCCCTTGCCACTTGTCATTATCTTATTTTTATTATTTATTTTGATTTTTATTTGAATTAAATCAATTTTAATCAAAACAAATCATAAAAAATCTAAAACATTGAAATTCAAAGATCTTGTACATGTTTCAGGTCCTATATCCAGTTGGCAAAAGATTAGAATCGTGCAAAGGCATTGATGTGCACAAAAAGATTGAGTTTGCTCTATTTTTAGCAAGATTTTCAAGTGAATCAAATCCAAATCAAAAGCAATGATGGAGGAAGATTGAGATCAGCTTTTCAACTCTAATCAAATCCTTGATATATATTGAGTATTTGCAGACCTAAAACGAGGCTGGAGAGAGGCGTGAGAACAAGAGCGAAACTTGAAAAATCCCAACAAAGTGCTGAGTCGAATTCATTGTTCCAGGCAATTTCAAAGCCTCCTGACCATCCCAATCGCTTCCTGGGATCCCCAGCAAGCAAAACTAATCAAGAACAAGCACTCTCAAGCCCTGTAACTCGTTGTAAGTCAACCACAACATTGCCTTTTTCTTGAATTTGAATTGCATCATTCTGATACTTATAGCATGAAATAATTGTAGATTCTTGTTCCTTAACACATTTGCAAGCTTTCTGTAATGTTTAATTGCATTTATATGGACTGTATGAGATTTCACCATTGCTAGGGTTTTCTGGTTCGATTTGGGATCTTTGCATACAGGTGAAATTGGGCCATGAAAGGGCCACGATTGTGCTCAGCAGGTCCAGACGAAGCTATCCATGGCTTTAGTTTTTATTTATTATGCGTGTGTTTGATTTTGAGGATATCCAGGGTTGTAGCTACGGACATACGTTAGTAGGTAAAAGTCCCTGCATCTTTTAGCCACGGAGCAAGGAAGAAGAAGATATCGTGGCAAGCAACCATTCATCTGTTTAAAAAAAGTGTGCGCTAAATTGATATATTATGCCTTATCAATATTTAGTTATTGTTTTGTATTATATGTACAACAAAGGCAGCTAGCACAATTGGTAGCCAGGCGTGGGAAAATGCCTTGGGGCCTGGGTTCGAATCCCAGGTCCCCCAATTTGCTTCATATTATTTTCTTTTCAGTGATCAGATGCGTGCACAAGACAAATGACCACCATGGTCTATCATGATCCAGCCAGTCAAGTGTCCATAGGCCATATCTGATGGGCATTATCTGAAGGAGCACCAAAGGCCTCAGTCAACGCATGGCAGGAGATCTGGCAAGTCAAACGTGGTTCATTCCTTCTTGGGCCAGAATTGCTGCTCACCCCTCCCCCCCAAACTGCTTTTCAGGCCCAATTCGCTTCTTTCTTTTCTCTTCTTTTTTTTATATTTTGTTTTATTTAGTTTATTTATTTATTTTACTAACATAAAAATTAATTTTTTCTTTTATCAAAAATCATATAAAATCAACTTTTCACCAAATTAGGTTTAGATTTTATTTTATTTTAATCAAAAAATTAATTAATTTAATTAGGATATTTAATTTTTTTATTTTGTAAATAATTAAAATTAATTAGAACAATTAGGGTTTTAATTTAATTCTATTTTCTTTTTCTTAAAAAATAACAAAACACAAAAATAGGCCATGTAATTATTTTCTTTAATTAATTTAATTAACTAATTAATTTAGTATTTAATTTAAAACCTAATTCTTTTCTTAAAAATAATTAAAAACAACAAAAACCTTTTTCTTTCGATTAGGTTAGAAGGGGTCAAAACCCTAGTTCTCTCCCGATCTTAATTTCTTCGTGCGCGCTTTATTATTTTATTTTTCCCTATTAATGTAATTGCCCACAAGTTGTAATAGTTTAATTAGGACTTTTTATTTTCATTTATCACTTTGTTTTAAGGGTTTGTTTTTGGCTATGTAAATACCCGAAGCCTCGTAATAGCGTAGCTTACTTTCCGCACTTTAAATTCCGCAAAATATTAGCTGTTAGATGTATGAATAATAGGGATGCATGACAAGAATGTATGATTAAATTTAAAACGATTAGCTAACCCTAAATGTGAAAAGATAATAATCTGAAACTGAACCACTCGCACATGCACACTCCTAGGGTACACTCCCACTTCGGTTGCCTTCGGTAAACGGTCATTAAGTATACGACGCTTTAGTGGTCGCTATCTTGTCTAAACAAAGATCAAAGTCCCGTTCGGAAAGTTGCCTCGGAATGGTTGCCTCAGATATTGTTGCCTCGAATATTGATCTAAGACATTAGGGTTATTACTAAAATGTCCTAACATTACTTTAGTGACCGTACATCCCTTTTGAATTGACCCTCAAAACTCCAACGACGGTGCTACCTACTCACTAATAGTAGGATAGCATTGTCTAAAGGAAACAAACATAGAACAATTCCTTTTTTCGAGTAGGTAGATTAGTTCTTAAGTACTTGATCAATCCAAACAAACTTTCCTACACTTACACTCTTTTCAAACAAAGCTTTCAAAAACACTTCGTAACACTCTTGAAGACAGAAGCAAGGGTTAAATCGAAGTCAAAAACTTTTCAAATCAAACACACACAAGCAATTTTGAAAATGATGATCAAGTACCTAAGAGCCCGTAGATAACTACGGATAGAAAGGGTGTTAATACCTCCCCTTTCTATAATCTACCCCCCGTACTCAAAATCTCGAAAAAGGTAATTTTTCTGTTCTTTTTCCTTTCCTGTTGGATAAAATAAAAGTCGGTGGCGACTCTTGCTTACCGCGACATTTTCGAACACAAACGCAAAACACAAACCAACATTCCAAAAAACAGTCCGGTTCTGGCCACCGTATCACAATTGGCCTAGAGATTTGATTCTAAGTGTTCAAAAACTTCTTTATTAGAGCTTCTTCGATCATTCAGCTTCTACATTAATTGCTTGATTTTGTTGATATGCTTATCTAAAGACATCTTGCTGTGATATGCCAATCGAAGGACACTTTGTTAATCATGCCTTCGAAGTACCCCTTATCCTTGCTCTTCGATTGGCTATGAGTTATTTCCTTCAAATGGCTCAAGTCTTGTCCTTTGATTGACTCTGAGTTACTTCCTTCGAATGGCTCAAGTCTTGCCCTTCGATTGACTATGAGTTACTTCTTTCGAATAACTCAAATTCTCATCATTGGGGCCTCTTCGATTGAGCCCCTACTGAGCTATCCCAAACGAAAACTCTTTCCTAGCTAATCAAATCTACCTTTGGCATGAATGTGCTTGTGCAGGAAGCTTGAGTATGGCAATATGTGGGATTTTGGGCCCATCATAAGACAAACTTGCATTCAGTAATAATTGTCTCCTTTGAATGGCCACCAATATGTGTCCTTCAAATGGACCTTTGGAGTGCTCTTTCGAAGGGGTCATATTATGTGTCATAGTGCAGAAACTATGTTGAGGGGTCTTGGCCTTGTGCATTGAAAGCAAGCACAGGGGAATTTCTTGCATTATGCATTGAAGGCAATCATAGAAGAAACTTTTACTATTGTGAATCCCAGATAAGTCTGAGGAAGCTTCTGCCTTGTGGATCGAAGGTTGCATGTAGAAGCCTTTCGCCTTGTGAGTCGAAATAAACATGCAGGAGGCCACTGCTGGTGGATCAAAGGGAACTTGTAAGGGGTTATCGCCTAAACTAAACTTGGACTAATGCTTGCTCGAAAGGGGAACCAACATGCAATTGAAGCTGATGGGCCAATGCTTGATCGAATGGTTTTAGGAGCCCAGTCGAAGCTTGTTGACATGCCAATCGAAGGGCACTTTGCTCTAATATGCCAAACGAAGAACATTATTCAGATGCCAATCAAAAGACATTATTGACATGCCAATCGAAGGACATTTTTCTGATATTCCAAACAAAGGACATTGTTCTGATATTCCAAACAAAGGACATTGTTTAGATGCCAATCGAAAGACATTTTTGACATGCCAATCAAAGGACATTATTCCTTTTCCAATCGAAAGACACTTTGCTAGCATTCAAAGATTTTCATTTTCTTTAGGCAAGTGTTTATAACCACCCGTGTAAGGGAAACATGAGAGGGAAAATTTTGGGGTACAACAGCTGCCCCTGTTCGATCTTCTTAAACTTGAGGATTTAGATTGGCTTGTCCACCTTTCGTGATCTGAAGGTGGAAGATAATTGAACACTAGAGTGTCTAGAAATTTGCACTCGCATGAAGTAACACTGATGGTTGATGATGGCAGGAATGGGTTTATAGATTTCATTTATAGAAGATGACAAAGAGTCGTAGGAGATAGGCTTAAAGATGCCATCTAAAGTAGATGCTGACTTCCTAAGAGGTCCCTTTATGGGGAATTCCTATTCCTGCTGTCTGAGGAGGACTCCTCTAGGGAATGTTGGTTTTCATTGTTCTCCTGCTTGAGGAAAACTATGTGGGGATTAGAATTTAGGAACTTCAGTTGTCTATGGCTCTACTGAGGAGTTATCTCTATACCGGAGAGATGAAAGTTTGCTGCTTTCTAGTTGAAATCCAGGTTTCACAATAACTTGCTGGGGATAATGGAATTAACCGTTACCTGAAAATGTATTAGAAAGAGCCTGTGTAGGGCTGTTCCAGGATGAGTCCGTGTTAGCCTGCATCCGAAGATATATGAGAAGGAGCCTGTGTGGAGCCACTTCAGGATGAATCCATGTTAGACTGCATTTGGATGATGAGAAGGAATCCGTGTAAGATTGCTTTGGGATGAGTCCGTGTTAGACTGCATCTGGATGACGAGAAGGAACCCGTGTAAGATTGCTTCATTTGGTCATGTAGATAGTTTTTCTGTCTTCTTTCAGGTGTTAATCTATGATCAACTGTTCACAGATAGTTATCCTGTCTGGTTTCAGGTATTAATCTGGAACTTGAAAATTGTTGGTTGCTGAGATAGTTGTCCTGGCTGGTTTCAGGTATTAATCTCAGACATGAGAAAGAAAGATAGTTTTCCTGGCTTGTTACAGGTATTAATCTTCAATCTCCTCATATAGATATTTTTCCTGGCTTGTTACAGGTGTTAACCTACAGTCGGTCGTCCACAAATAGTTTTCCTGGATGGTTTCAGGTATTAATCTGGAACTTGAAAATTGTTGGTCGCTGAGATAGTTGTCCTGGCTTGTTACATGTATTAATCTGACCTGAGAAAGAAAGATAGTTTTCCTGGCTTGTTGCAGGTATTAATATTCAATCTCCTCATGTAGATAGTTTTCCTGGCTTGTTAGAGGTATTAACCTACAGTCAGTCATCCACAAATAGTTTTCCTGGCTGGTTTCAGGTATTAATCTTGAACTTAAAAATTGTTGGTCGCTGAGATATTTGTCCTGGCTTGTTACAGGTATTAATCTCTGACCTGAGAAAGAAAGATAGTTTTCCTGGCTTGTTACATATATTAATCTTCAATCTGCTCATGTAGATAGTTTTTCTGGCTTGTTACAGATATTAATCTACAATCGGTCGTCCACGGATAGTTATCCTGGCTTGTTACAAGTATTAATCTGGAACTTGGAAATGTTGGTCACATAACTAGTTTTCCGTCTGGTTTTGGGAATTAATCTTTGACCTGCTGTACTTGTTGGTAAACCCGTCTTACTTCGAGAATTCATACCGCTTGGTCGTGTAGATGGTTTCCCCGTCTGGCTTTGAGCATTAATCTTTGACCTGCTGTATAAGTTGATAGTGTTTTCTTGTTTACTAATTTAACCTAAAAAAGTAAAATTAGTTTCATACGATGTCATGATGTAAGAATTGCATGATGCTCTCAAAATAAATGAGATTGTGATATATGCATTTGTGTTGCATATGCTATGATGTTTGTAGGAATGATGTATGAATGCAACGCATGAACGCGTTAGCTATTCTGTTGCAGTGCTGTAGAATTAAGGAAAATAGATCCTTGGTTGTAGCTGGGGGTGAAGAATGTGAGTATTCAAATTTTGTTGAAGTTGAATGCTGGGAGATAGATTTCCATTATTTAGAGAAATAAACTCTGTTGGGGAAGGAAAAACTCCGTGCACCATTTGGGGATTTTGTGAAGTCCTGCTGGGGAATCCTGAGAAGCTTGGCGACTTCACTGGGGAATTTTTGGAGCAGTAATTGGATATTTTTTCCCTGGCGGGGATGTGATTACACCTAACATTATTAGGCTATATGTTATGGATATGGCAGTGACCTTGTAGTAGAATGCCCATGCCTCGGTACCTGCTGGAGAAAATACCTGCCATCGATTTTGTAGATGGTTTGACTGTTGTCCCAACTCTTAGATTCCTTGGTGAATGCAGATCAGGATAATGAACCTTTTATTGATAGACAAGTGACGAGATAACGGGATGTAGTCGTACGCTTTAATCCCTAACTTCTGCCTGGACTATCTTTTTAGATTTTCAGTCCATCGGGATACCCTTTTTTTCCCAAGCCACCTTTTCAGGTTTTCGACTTGCCAGGTGTACATATTTTTTCATATGTATATCCCTAATTTTTGCTTGAACCTTTTTGGTTCGCTGAAATGCCCTTATTTTTTCCTAGGACAGTCAACCTAGCGGGTCTTTGTTCATGCGTAGTATTTTCCAACTATGTCCACGTTCACTGGGTACGGAGAATTGTCACTGTCAGTAGTAGTAAGTGTTGCCACACTTCTAGAAGATGTTTGTTTGGTCGTACAGGATTCGTTGCTAGAATTCATGTTTAGTGATTCAGATGGAGATCTGCCCCTGGCTATTTGGCATTTTTTGAGAGATTCCTTGAACCTTGACTTGACTTCCCCAGATCAGCTGGACACCATGCCGTGCCCTTTGATTATGAAATACCTATCACTGGAATGTCTTTCCATTTGAGGTGATTCTGTCCACTGAGAGGATTAATGTTCATCGAATATCCGTCGTGCGAATTTCTCTGCTGTTGAAAAAATAGTCATATGCAAACAATGGTATTTGAAGAATGCAAAGCTTATGTTTGTCTTGAAGTTTGAAAATTCATTTTTTAGTAAAATAAACAAATTTTGTAAGAGTGTGATATCAACTCAGGATTTAATAGTAAACCTTATAAGAGTCAGGATACCTTTTGTAATAATATGCTTCCGAACTAACCCATGCTTCAGTTAGGACTTTTAAGGGTTGTAGTGTGGCCTGGTTCACGGTTCAAGAAACAAAGGATAAAGGCTCAAACATTATTTGTAACCAACCCGTTCTTCGTGATGTTCTTCAATCCTATGCTCAGTTAATTGTGTGTTTAGATCCCAGTTGAGTTCGGAATCATTGCTCTGATACTTGATGATGGTTCAGGAATTGAACGTTTGTTTGAGAAGGAACATTTTGTAACCTTTTATTTTTTGTTGAGAATTGTTAGGACCTCTTTTTTGATTTTGTTATCCCTACTTTTGCCTGAACTATTTCTTTTGTGATTACAGTCAGCGGGATGCCCCAGTTTTTTTAAGTCTCCTTCATAGGTTTTGACTTAGCGGGCTTTTATTTTGAGAGATAATGACTGCCTGTCATGATGCTTATGTGGAACCATCACCATCTTTTGGAGAGCATCTTCTACACTATTTGTCGTGTATGAAGGTAGAGCTTGCGACTGAATGCACATCTGAATTAACTGAGAAAACTAACCTGCCCCAGGTTATGATTATGGGTTTTAATTTGTGTGAAAAGAAAAACTCCTACTTCTTAGGCTCAAAGGGGTTGATTAGGTATTATCTTCCTTATAACTCGACTATTTAGGATTTGAAACAACGCCTGTACATCATTAGCGGGGTCTGTTCAAAAGCATACTGTAGAGATTGTGGTATAGTTTTCATCATCCTCCCTCTAAAGGCTTAGAGGTTTTGATCAAGAGTTGAATATCACAAAAAGGAAGTAAAACAAAGTTTGAATATAATGAATACGGATGAAATAATTCAAGATAAAACATATGCGATGCATTAATGGGAAAACCAAAGTTTGACATAACAGTAATTGTTTGAACAAGCAAAGGAAATTACAAAAAATCACAAATGAAATAGACGCTCTCAATGATTTGGCCTAGGAGAAGTGATCACATGGTGAGTCTCTAGAGGGTCGAATTAAATCTCCTTGGCGTCAATCATATCCTGAATTTTGTTCTTAAGATCCCAACAGCCATTCGTATCATGTCCAGGACTATCAGAATGGTATGCACACCTTTCATCGGGGTGGTAGCTAAGAGCAGAGGTATTAGGATTCCATAGAGGAGACTTTAACGTAATCAATCCTACTTTCAACATGTGTTATACCGCTTGAGCTAGTGACATGTTGATTTTGGTGAATTGTCTCTTAGGCGCGACCTCCTTATGCTGATTCCCTTGTTGATGTTATTGCACATGCGTAGGATTAGAGACCAGTACTACCCCCACAGATGGGTTGTGGTTACCTCTAGCACGTCCCTCCTGGCCATATACATCATTAGCTTTCCTCTTGCCACCAAATGGCTTCTTCTCAGCATTAGAAGGTGCAACCATTGGAATCTTCCCACTCTTAATACCGCTTTCGACTCTTTCACCTGTCAGTATCAGCTCGGTGAACCCAGCCGAAGAACTTCCAATCAAGTGGTTGAAGAATGGACCGGACAAAGTGCCCAATAACATGTCTACCAGCTCCATATCAGACAGAGGAGGCTTGACTCTCCTTGCAAGATCACTCCATTTCTAGGTGTAATCTTTGAAACCCTCGCAGGAACCCATAGACATACTTTACAATTGTGTACGGGTTAGAGCGAGGTCAACATTATATTGGTACTTCCTGTAGAAAGCAGCAACCAAGTCTTCCCAGTTATGAGTGTAGGTTCCTTCTAACTGATAGAACCACTCCAGTTGATTGCTGACCAGACTTTCTTGGAAGAAATGGACCCATAACTTCTGGTCAGCAGTGTGAGGCTGGATCTTTCTGACGTATGATCTCAAATGAAGCTTAGGACAAGAGATACCGTCATACTTAGCAAATGTGGGAACCTTGAATTTTGGTGGGATGACCACTCCAGAAACCAACCCTAATTCTTCAAAGTCCAAGCCAGGTATCTACTGAATCTCCATAGCATTGAGACGATCCTCCAGCTATTTGTATTTGTCATCAGCAGGAGGATATTGTTCCTCAAAGTAATCAGATTCATCTTCATCAGTCCCTGGGTTGTTATCAACTTCATGATTATCCCCCTCATTTGATGGAGTTGAGAGATCTAGAGTTCTCTTGGTTGGTCCTCTAAGTATTCTTCCCAAATTCAAGACACCGGTCGGTTTCTTTGCCATCTTCTTCCTCTCTTTGATGATGAAAGCTTTCAGATCTTCTTGACCCTTGGCCAAAGCTATGAACATTTACTAAAAATGAGCATTTTGAGCTTGGAGGTCCTTCATTGTCTGTTTAAGAGCCATTTCTTTCACTTGCTAAAATAAACAGCGAAGGGATAAGAAGTCTGTCCTTGGAATACCCGTTATGCAATGAAATGTATGATATGGTTATGCAATGTTTTCAAGGATCTCGCCGGGTAAACACAAGAAGACGTTAGGAGTTGACTGCAACTTTGATTGAAGAACTTCATATCATTGAATGTCCTTCTATGAGAATCAAGCTCACCATATAGAGTGGGTCATAGCCTCTGACTCAAGTTATTGTGTTTTGATCTTTTGACAACATTGGCTAGAGAAAATAAATCCCCCTTCCCCTTGCTAGACGTTTAGTTCATCATAACCTGCATCACAGGCCCTTGGGATCCTTGAAATGGTTAAGGAAATTCTATGGTATGGTGATATGATGTGTACGCTATGCATCAAGAAAAATGTAGGGTGATAAAGACAAGTATGTCTTGCAGGAAATCCGAGTTATTGGATAATGACTACAAACAAGTCCTGCAATGAGTACAAATAAAACCCTGCAATGAGTTCAAGTTGTTAGGCAATGAAAGCAAACAAGTCACACAAGTAGACTTAGGTTTAGGCTTGCATGGATTCCACAGGTAAGTACCCTCTTGAAGTTTAGTTGGCTTAACCTGTCCTAGTAATAGTAACCGGGTTCAAGGGAATCTCAATATCACCGATCTTTCTTCACCTGGCATTGTTTCAGTGCAAGCCTCTTTATTAGCGACCGAAATATCCCGGAAGTCAGATATCAATGAGTGTAGTATCGAGTATCAACCAACTTAGGACTACACCAAAGTCGGCAATCTCACTACTTCCTAATGGAAAGGTTGGTTCAATTAAAGGTTCTAAGGTCAATTGATGCTTCATGGAACCACACAGCGGCCCCGTATTCTCCTTGACTACTCAAGGGCTACCGGTACCAACAAATGTGCCACATCAACGTAGCTATCGCTTCAACCGTGTCGGTATACCCCACACAGTCCCCACATTTTATTGCTACTTACATAAACGGTGCCTCAGATCCAGGTGTAGGATATTTACAAGTAAACCCAAGCAAAACCCTCAAAGATAAAGAAAGTAAAGCATACAAGGAAAGTATTTTAAAATGATGAACTAAACTCTAAGGTAACCCCACTTTTTATAATTCCCCAGCAGAGTCGCCAGTTCTGTGATACGGTGGTAGAACCGACTATTATACTGGTTTTTCATTTATGTTTACAAATGTTACGGTAAGCAAGAGTCACCACCGACTTTTCTTTTATCCAACAAAGGAAAGGGTTAAAAGAACAGAAAAAGACCTTTCGAGATTATTTCTGAGTAAGGGGAGTAGATTATAGAAAGGGAAGGTGTTAGCACCCTTTCCATCCGTAGTTTTCTATGGGCTCTTAGATTCTTAGCTCATTTTTGAAATACCTTGTGCTTTATGTTTTTGAAAAGTATTTGAAAAGGCCTTAGTGCGGCGATTCGCTTTATGATAACTCTTGTATCAGTTCTCAAGAGTGTTGACAAAGCGAATATTTTTTAAAGTGTTTTGAAATGTGTAAGTGTAAAAAGTTTATTTTACTTGAGCAAGCATCTAACAACTATCTACTTGTACTCGAAAAAGTTTGTTCTTTTCCTCCTATCCTTTAGACAGTGCTATCCTACTATTAGTGAGTAGATAGCCCTATCATTGGATGTTTGAGGGACAATCGAAGGGACGATTTATAGCCACAGAGGCAACTGGGCAATAAGTTTTAGTAACTACCCTAGGGTTCTAAGATAATATTTTTACCGAGGCAACATCGAGAGGGTCGTCGAGGGACTTATGATATTCTGAACCAGAGGGTAGCCACTAAAACCTCTCACATTTCGAGAGTTGTGACTATTTTCTGAAGGCAACCAAAGTGGGGTACCCTAGAGATGTATATGTGCAATATGTTGTACTCAATTATTTTTGTCTCTTTTGTTAGGTTTGCTAACGTTTGATTATTAATCTTATCATACAATCCTATTAGGCATACATCTAAGCAGTTAATATGTATAGGAATTTAAAGTGTGGGAATTTAAATCTACGCTATTACAATGCTTCGGGGAGGGGGATATTTACATGTCCAGACTTTGGGGAAATAAAGCAGTAAAAGTAAAGCCCTAGTTTAAACTATTACAGACTGTGAGCAGTTATAATAATTTGGAAAAATAAAACATAGAAAATAAATAATGCACGCGGGTCAAAAGGAACGCCTAAAACCCTAAAAAGTTCTAAGTAAAAGAAAATTCTTTTTGGTTGTGTTTGTGTTTATTAAGAAAATACTTAAAATTAAAATGAGGAAGACTAAATTTAATCCTAATTAATTAAATAAATACAAGAAACCTAATCCTAATATTTTTTGTATTTTTGTTAAGAAAATACTTGAATCATAAAAACCTAGTTCTAATTATTTTTTAATTATAAAATAATGTCAAAATAATTAAATTAATTAAATTACAAAATTAGAAAATCCTAAGTATAATATTTTTTATGGTTTTTTGATTTAAAAGAAATGAATAAAAATAAAAATAAGAATGAATGCAAGAAAAGGAATCCTTCGATCAAGGAAAATGATGGTCTTTGATCCATGGAGGATGACCTTCGATCTTGTGAAGACAGGCCTTCGATCCAGTAAAGAGTGTTGCTGGAGGCGTCTGATGACTTTCCTGTGGAGGAAAGCACTAAAATCTGCAAGAAAAAGTGTCAACAAAAAAAAAGCATGACCTGAGTGTGAACCCAGGTCTTTTTTCCTAATTCGACTTATTTGAATTCGAATCTGGGTTCGTTTGCCTTAGAAAACCATTATTTCTTGGGATTTAATGAAAAACACATATTGTGCCCTCTATCTTTGTATGACCATGTGAACGTTGTGCTATATAATACCCTGGGCATAAATCAGACACTGAAAAACATCAATACATCATGAAAACGGGGATATGAATTTGAAATTTTACCGAGGACGATATGCTTCGACTTGGGCGTGGGATCACTTGGAGTTTGACTGGAACTGGTTGGAAATGGGAGTCTCCTCGTGGTCTTTTGCTTTGGAAACTTTGGAGAGCTTAAAATTTTTGCTCTGAGACAGGATGTGCGTACTCCTTTGATCGGTAATCCCTGTATGTGTATGAGGCAATATGTAAGCATAGGTCTCCAGTTTATGTATCTCATTCTATGACCTGTGGTGTGAGTGTCTTGTCTTTATAGGAGATGGGGGTGCATGGAAATGGCAATAGATAGCCATTAACCAAGGTTTGAAGGCCATGAGACCAAAATCAGACACATTAAAAGACTTCCATTTTTGAAATATTCATGCGTCTTTGAGCCTTGGGATGAACCTCGACACATTTAGCTCCTTCGAATGCCCTCCAGCATTACTCTTCGATTGGCCTAGAGTTTTGATTCAAAGTGTTCAAAAACTTCTTTATTAGAGCTTCTTCGATCAGTTAGCTTCTACATTGATTGCTTGATTTTGTTGATATGCTTATCTAAAGATATCTTGCTATGATATGCCAATCGAAGGACACTTTGTTAATCATGCCTTTGAAGTGCCCCTTATCCTTGATCTTCGATTTTCTATTAGTTGTTTCCTTCGAATGGGTCAAGTCTTGTCCTTTAATTGACTATGAGTTACTTCCTTCGAATGGCCCAAGTCTTGCCCTTCGATTGACTCTGAGTTACTTCTTTCAAATAACTCAAATTCTCATCATTGGGGTTTCTTCGATTGAGCCTCTACTCAGCTAGCCCAAATGAAAACTCTTTCCTGTATAATCAAAGCTTCCTTTGGCATGAATGTGCTTGTGCAAGAAGCTTGAGTATGGCAATATGTGGGATTTTGGGCCCATTATAAAACAAACAAGCTTAAATAATAAAGTCAATAAATAAATAAACAAAAATGAAAAAATAAAGGGTCATCCTTCGATCCAGGGAGAAATGTGGTTTTTTGATCCAAGGAGAAATGTGGTTTTTCGATCTAGGGAGAAATATTGTTTTTTTCGATCCAGGGAGGAAGCTGCCTTTCGATATGGATCTGCAAGACAAATGTTAGCAAAAATAAAGAAGTGGGACCTGAGTATTGAACTCAGGTCTTTCTCCCTTATTCAAATCTTATGTCCTCAGGCCTAAGCTTATTTTGGCTTGAAACTGGCTATACCATGAGTTTGGAAAGGCAAACCCAGGTCATGCCTTTCGATGGCATGATTTTATTCCTGCATGTAACCTTGCGTATGATATGTTCATATAAATACAAATGATATTAGCAATACATATATACTACCAACATGTATTTAAAGGGCCTAGAAATACAATTTTGACTTAGGTGAATACTTACCAACTAGAAAGGTTTTGATCTATGAATCTGGGTGTGGAATTGCTTGTGTAAAGGCCTGGGTGACTCCTGGATGCAAGGTTTTCGCCTGGCTAATGGGTGTATAGGCAGGAATGTTTCTATCTAATGGCAATATTTCTGTGTGATGTAGTATGTATCTCCATTTTTTTCGTCCCCCTGATAATATGGTGTTAGCCTTGTATTTATAGGAGTGTGGGGAGAGAAAGTATGGCAAGAGACAAAGGCTTTCAAGTCCATGAGACAAAAATCCAACATATTAAAAGCTTGCCATATTTGGATAATCTTTGCCATTTTGAAATCTTGAGTAAAGCTGGACATGTTTCGCTCACTGGCTCTTTCGAATGTCCCACATGTATGTCCTTCAAAGGCACCATTTGTGTGTCCTTCGAATGGACCAAATGTATGTCCTTCGAAGGCACCATTTTTGTATCTTTCGAATGGACCAAATGTATGTCCTTAGAAGGCACCATTTGTGTATCCTTCAAATGGACCAAATGCATTTCCTTCGAATGGGCCTTTGAATGCTTCTTTGGAAGGGACCATCTTGTGTATCGAAGTATGGAAAACTGTATGTTGAAGGTTTTTAGAGGTGGGGTCAGAGTAGGCCTGAAGATAGACACTGCCTTGTCGAATCTTGTATGTAGATAGCCATTGCTTTGTGAATTGAAGGTCAGTTGAAATGGGACTTTCCCCTTGTGGATCGAAGGCAAGTTGATGGGCCTTTACCTTGTGCACTGAAGGTATACACAGAGGAAGTCATTTCCTTGTGGGTCAAAGCACACATGAAAGAAGATTTTTTCCTAGTGGATCAAAGACAAGTCTGAAGAAGCCTTTTCCTTGTGAATCCAAGGCAAGCATGAGGAAGCTTTCACCTAGTGGATCGAAGGAAAATCTGAAGAAGCCTTTTGCCATTGGGTCGAAGGTAATCATGAAGAGGCCTTCGCCTAGTGGGTCGAAGGCAAGCATGAAGAGGCCTTCGCCTAGAAGAAGCTTGCATGCAAGAGGCCATTACTTTGTGAATTAAAGTAAACATGAAGGAGGCCACTGCTGGTGAATCGAAGCAAACTTGTAGGGGGTTCTTGCCTTGTGAATCGAAGGCAAGCCTGAAGCAGCCAATGCACAGTCGAAGCCTTGTGAATTGAACTTGATCAAAGGGGGCTCAGTGCCTAATCGAGGCTTGTGAATCAGGCTTGCATCGAAGGAGGCCGAATTCCCAATCGAAGACTGGTGAGCCAAGCATGCATCGAAGGATTTTAGATGCCCTAACCAAAGTACCTTGTTAAGGTTCCAATTGAAAGACACTTCACCATCTTCAAAAAAAATTATTTTCTTTAAGCAAGTGTTTGTAACCACCCATGCAAGGGAAGATCTTGGAAAACATGAGAGGGAAAAGTTTGGGGTACAACAACTGCCCCTGTTCAATCTTCTTAAACCTGAAGATTTAGATTGGCTTGTTTGCCTTTCATGATCTGAAGGTGGAAGATGATTGAACACTAGAGTGCCCAGAAATTTGCACTGGTATGATGTGATGATTGATTGTGTAGGGAATGGGCTTGAAGATTCCATTTGGAGAAGATGACTGAGAGTTGTTGGAGATGGGCTTAAAGATGCCATCCAAAGTAGATGTTGACTTCATAAGAGGTCTCTTTGTAGGGGATTCATGTTCCTGTTGTTTGTGGAGGAGTCTGTTGGGGAATGTTGATTTCTGTTGTTCTCCTGCTTGAGGAAAACTCTGTAGGGGAATAAAGTCTAAGAACTTCAATTGTCCAAGGCTCTACTGAGGAATTATTTCTGGAAAAGTTTGTTGTTTTCTGGTTAAACTCCAGGCTTCACAGCAACTTGATGGGGAGGATGAAATTAACTGTTATTTGGAAATGTATTAGAAGGAGCCTGTGTAGGGTTGCTTTAGGATGAGTCTGTGTTAGACTGCATCTGGAAACTGCGAGAAGGAGCCTGTGTAAGATTGCTTCAGGATGAGTCCGTATTAGACTGCATCTGGAGATCATGAGTAGAAACCCGTGTAAGATTGCTTCAGAATGGTCATGTAGATAGTCGCCCTGTCTGGTTTCGAGAATTGATCTA
This sequence comes from Vicia faba, assembly GCA_948472305.1. NCBI lineage: Eukaryota > Viridiplantae > Streptophyta > Magnoliopsida > Fabales > Fabaceae > Vicia > Vicia faba. Next base: position 1,572,608,356 of record OX451738.1, read on the forward strand.
CAATCAACTTTTGACAAATAGTTGTCCTATCTTGTTTCAGGTATTAATCTGGAACTTGCTTTTGTTGGTCATTGAGATAGTTGTCCTGGCAGGTTTTGGGTATTAATCACTGACCTTAAAAAGAAAGATAATTTTCCCGTCTGGTTTCGGGTATTAATCTTCAATCTTCTCATGTAGATAGTTTTCCTGTCTGGTTTCAGGTATTAATCTATAATCAGTTGTCCACAGATAGTTGTTATGGCTTGTTACAGGTATTAATCTGGAAATTGTTTTTGTCGGTCGTTGAGATAGTTGCCCTGGCTGGTTTCAGGTATTAATATCTGACCATAGAAAGAAAGATAGTTTTCTCGTCTAGTTTCAGGTATTAATCTTCAATCTTCTCATGTAGATAGTTTTCCTGTCTGGTTTCAGGTATTAATCTACAATCATTCGTCCACAGATAGTTGTACTGGCTTGTTACAGGTATTAATCATGTACTTGTTTTTGCCGGTTGTTAAGATAGTTGTTCTGGATGGTTTCAAGTATTAATCTATGACCTTTGAAATAAAAATAGTTTTTCCGTCTGGTTTCGGGTATTAATCTTCAATCTGCTCATATAGATAGTTTTCCTGTCTGGTTCCAGGTATTAATCTACAATCGGTCGTCCACAGATAGTTGTCTTGGCTTGTTACAGGTATTAATCTGGAACTTAGAGAATGTTGGTCACATAGATGGTTTCCCTATCTGGTTTCAGGCATTAATCTGTGGCCTACTGCATTTGTTAGTAAACCCATCTTGCTCCAGGAGTTCATACCACTCGGTGGTGTAGATAGTTTCCCCGTTTGGTTTTGGGCATTAATCTTTGACCTGCTGTATAAGTTGATAGTATTTTTTTGTTTGCCAATTTAACCTGAAAAGGTAAAACCAGTTTCATGCGATGTCATGATGTATGAATTGCATGATGCTCTCAAAATAAATGAGATTGTGATATATGCATTTTTGCTGCATATGCTACGATGTTTTTAGAATGATGCATGAATGCAATATATGAACGTATCAGCTGTTCTATTGCAGTGTTGTTGAATTAGGGAAAATAAATCCCTGATTGTTGTTGGGGATGAAAAGTGTAAGTCTTCAAATTTTGTTGAAGTTGAAATGCTAGGAGATGGATTTCCGTTGTTAGGGAAATAAACTCTGTTGATGGAAGGAAACTCCATGAGCTGCTTGGGGATTTTATTGAAATCTTGCTGGGGAATCCTGAAAAGCTTATGAACCAGACCAAGGAATTCCTTGAGATGTCGAGTAAGTAATTGGAAATTTTGCTCCGCCGGGGATATCAAAACTTTGACATCATTAGGCTGTGAATTGAGGATATGGAAGTGAATTTATGGTAGAATGCCCCTGTCTCGATACCTACTGGAGAAAATATCTGCCGGGGATTTTGTAGATGGTTTGACTATTATCCCAACTCTTGGAGTTTTTGGTGAATGCTGATCAGGGTAATACGCCTTCTATTGATAGACAAGTGACGAGATGACGGGACATAGTCGTACAGTTTAATCCCTAACTTTTGCCTGGACTGTCCTTTCGAGTCTTTAGTCCACCAGGATACCCCTTTTTGCCCAAGCCTCCTTTTTAGGTTTTTGACTTGTCGGGTGTACAGGTTTTTCTATGTATATCCCTAATTTTTGCCCGAACCTTTTTGGTTTGCCGGGACGCCCTTGTTTTTGCCTAGGCTAGTTTACCTAGCGGGTCTTTTTTCATGCGTAGTATTTTCTGACTATGTCCGTATTCACAGGGTGTAGAGAATTGTCACTGTCCATAGTAGTAAGTGTTGTAACGCTGCCATAAAAATGTTCGCTTGATTGCACCTGGCCCTTTGTTGAAATTCATGTCCAATGCCCAATTGATTCAGATGGAGATATGCCCCTGGCTATTTGGCACTTTTAAGAGATTCCTCGAATCTTGACTTGACTTCCCCAGATCAGCTGGACACCATGCTATGCCCCTTGATTATGAAAGGCCTGTTACTGGAATGTCTTTCCACCTGAGGTAATTTTGTCCACTGAGAGGATTTCTGTTCATCGAATATCCGTTGTGCGAATTTCTCTGCTGTTGAAAAAATAGTCATATGCAAACAATGGTATTTTGAAAATGCAAAGCTTATGTCTATCTTGAAGTTTTTGAAAATTCATTTTTAGTAAAATAAAATTTACAAGAATGTGATATCAACTCAGGATTTATAGCAAACCTTACAGGAGTCAGGATACCTTTTTGTAACAATATGCTTTCGAACTAACCCATGCTTTAACTAGGACTTTTAGGAGTTGTAACGTGGCCTTATTCACAGTTTAAGAAACATAGGATAAAGGCTCGAAATTTATTTGTACGCAACCCGTTCTTCGTGATGTTCTTCAGTCCTATACTAAATTAACTGTGCGTTTAGATCCCAATTAAGTTCTGGAATCTTGGCCCTGATATTCCGGTGATGGTTCAGATACTAAAAGTTTATTTGAGAAGGCAGTCATTTTTGTAACCTTTTCTTTTTTTTGTTGAGGATTTACAGCGACCTCTTTTTTTGGTTTTATTATCCCTACTTTTGCCTGAACCGTTTCTTTTACGGTTACAGTCAGCGGGATGCCCCCATTTTTTTCTTAAGTCTCCTTCATAGGTTTTGACTCAGCGGGCTTTTCTTTTGAGAGATAATGACTTCCTGTTTTAATGATTATGCGGAACCACCACCATCTTTTGTTTTGGAAAGGCATCTTCAATATCATTCGTCGTGTATGAAGAGAAAGCTTGCGATTGAATGTACATTAGAAGTAACTGAGAAACTACCATGCCCCAGGTTATGATTAAGGGTTTTAGTTTATGTGAAAAGAAAAAATTCTGCTTCTTAGGCTCAAAGGGGTTGACTAGGGATTATCTTCCTTATCACTCCATTGTTTAGGATTTGAAACAATGCATGTACATCATCAGCGGGATCCGTCCAAAAGCATACTGTATAGACTGCGGTGTCGTTTTCGTCATCCTCCCTCTAAAGGCTTAGAGCTTTTGACCAGGAGTCGAATATCACAAAAGAAGTAAAAACACGGTTTAAATATAGTGAAAACACATGGATTCAATCAAGAAAAACATATGTAATGCATTAATGAAAGTAACCAAAGTCTAATATAGAGATAAGTGTTTAAACAAAATAAAGAAATTACAAATGAAAATTCGAATAAACAAAAATTTCTCTGCCTAAACTTCGTCACTTCAGATGATGTGCCTTGGAGGGATGACAGAAAAATTTCAGTTGGCCATCTTGTGCGAATTCCAACACTCCTTCATCAATCAAGTTTTGAATCTTATATTTCAACATCCAACAACTATCAGTATCATGCCCCAGACTGTTGGAGTGGTATGCACACTTTTCATTGGGATGGTAACTAGGAGCGGAAGTATTAGGATTCCGAGGAGGATCCTTCAATGTGACAATTTTCAACTTTAACATGTGTTGCAAGACTTGCGACATTGGCATGCTGAGTTCGGTATATTGCCTATTGGATGTATCTCGCTTACGTTGATTACCCTGTCGTTGTTGGCGAGGTTGTTGTTGGGCTCGTGACATAGAAGCAATTTGAAAAGGTCTACTCTCCTCCAAGCCAACTTCTTGTCTCATCAGGGGCTGATTAATGAATTGGTCCCCAGCCTCGACTATTTGCTTCATACGGCTAAATCCGTCTTGATGAAACTTACTGATGTGAATCCTCAACTCTTCCTGTCCCTGAGCTAAGTTTTGGATAAGAGCCATTTGATTACTCATCTGGATTCTCATCCTTTCCATCTCAGCCTGAAGTTGTTTCAACTGGTCATCCTTGTTGTTGTCAGGATGTTTCTTGGTCAAATTCCCGTTGAGGAGTGCTCTCAACTCTTCTTGCCCCTTGTATAGGTTCAATAACATTTCCTTGAACTGAGCATCCTGAGTTTGGAGATCTTTGTTGTTTTGTTTGAAAGCCATTTTCCTGCCAATAATAAACAGCGAGAACATGAGAAACCTGTACTGGAAGACCTGTTAGGTAATGACATGCATGATGTATGGATGCAATGTTTTCATGGATCTCGCAGGGTAAACACAAGAAAAATGTCAGAAGTTTAACTTTGACTGCAACTTTGATGGAAAAACTTCGTATTGTTGAATGTCCTTCTACGAGAATCAAGCTCACCTTGTCGAGTGGGTCATAGCCCCTGACTCAAGTTATCGTGTTTTGATTTGACGACATTGGCTAGAGAAAAATAAATCCCCTTGCCCCTCGCTAGACGTCTAACCTGCATCACAGGCCCTTGAGATCCTTGAAATGGTTAAGGAAATGCTATGGTATGATGCTATGATGTGTATGTTATGCATTAAGCAAAAATGTAGGATGCTGAAGACAAGTATGTCTTGCAGGAAATCCAAATTATTGGATAATGACTACAAACAAGTCCTGCAAGGAGTACAAATAAAGCCCTGCAATGAGTTCAAGTTGTTAGGCAATGAAAGCTAACAAGTCACATAAGTAGCCTTAGGTTTAGGCTCGCATGGATTCCATAGGTAAGTACCCTCTTGAATTTTAGTTGGTTCAACCTGTCCTATTAATAGTCACCGGGTTCTAGGGAATCTCAATATCATTAATCTTTCTTCATCGGGCATTGTTTCAGCGCAAGCCTCTTTATTGGCGACCAAAATATCCCGAAAGTCAGATCTCAGTAAGTGTAGTTTCGAGTATCAACCAACTTCAGACTGCACCAAAGCAGGCTATCTCATTACTTCCTAATGACTAAGTTGTTCAATTAAAGGTTATAAGGTCAGTTGGTGCTTCGTGACACCACACAGCATCCCCGTATTTTCCTTGACTACTCAAGGGCTATTGGTACCAACAAATGTGTATCACCATCGTAGCTATCGTTTCAACCATTTTGGTATACCCAACACAATCACCACGATCTATTGCTACTTACCTAAAAGGTGCCCCAGATCCGAGTGTAGGATCTTTACAAGTAAACCCAAGCAAAAAACCCTTAAAGATAAAGCAATCAAAGCATACAAGGAAAGCAATTTAGATATGACCTAAGATCTAAGGTAACCCCACTTTTTATAAATCCCCAGCAAAGTCGCTAGTTCTGTGATACGATGGCAGAACCGACTGTTGTACTGGTTTTGCGTTTGTATTCACAAATGTTGTTGTAAGAAAGATTCGCCACCGACTTTTGTTTTATGTAACAAAGGAAAGGGTGAAAAGAACAGAAAAACACCTTTCAAGATTATTTCTTGAGTTCGGGGGGTAGATTATGGAAACGGAAGGTGTTAGCACCCTTTCCATCCGTAGTTTTCTACGGGCTCTTAGAAGCTTAGCTCATTTGAAAAAATACCTTGTGCTTTGTGTGTTTTTTTTAAAAGTATTTTGAAAATGACACAGTGAGGCAGTTTGCTTTATGATAGCTCTTGTATCAGTCCTCAAGAGTGTTGATAAAGCATTTTGAAAAGGTTTTTGAAAGTGGTTTTGTGTAAGTGTAAAAAGTTCACTTTTGAGCATAGCATCTAGGAACTATTTACTTTTACTCGAAAGGTTCATTCTTTTCCTCCTTTCCTTTAGATAATGCTATCCTACTATTAGTGAGTAGGTAGCCCTATCGTTGGATGTTTGAGAGACATTCGTGGGTCGTCGTACAGTCATAAAGGCAACACATAGGGACGCTTTAGCAATTTTGTTTAAGGGACTAGATCATTTACCGAAAGGCAACACCAGAGGGTCATCGAGGGACACTGATCTTTTGATTCGAGGGTCTTTGCTAAAGCGTCCCCACTTTCGAGGGACATGATTGTTTTATTTTCTGAGGGCAACCAAAGTGGGAGTACCCTAGAGGTGCGCGTGTGCGAGTGTGTTTGTTTTTAGTTATTTTTGTCTTTGATGTTAGGTTTGCTAACGTTGCTTTTAATTTCTTGCCATACAATCCTATTACCATACATCTAACAGTTAATATGTACATGAATTTAAAGTGCGGGAACTGTAAATCCTACGCTATTATAAAGCTTCGGGGAGGGGATATTTACATGTCTAAAAACTTGGGGGGAAACAAAGAAAGCAGTAAAGGTCCTACTAATCATCTATTACATCCCAATATACAATTACAGTAATAAAAGGAAGTGCGAAAGAATAATAACGCGCAAATTTGAAAAAGACGTCTAAAATCCTAAGAATAAAATCTTTTTGCTTTGTTTTTGATTTTTTAAGAAAATAATTTAAGCTAAGGAAATTAATTAACTAACCTAAGATTTATTTAAAGAAAAATAAAATTTAATTATGAAAATAATCTAAGTTTTTTTGTTGTTTTTTTATGAAAAAGAAAATAAATTAAAAATAAAATTAAACCTAAATTCTAATATATTTTAATTTTTGAAAAAAAAATGTTACAATTAATTAATTAATTCAGAAATTAATTTAATTAATAAAACCTAACCCTAATTTTTATGATTTTTTTGATTTAAAGTTGATTTAAATAATAAAGTCAATAAAGAAATAAACAAAAATGGAAATACAAAGGGTCATCCTTTGATCCAGGGAGAAATGTGGTTCTTAAATCCACTGAGAAATGTGGTTTTTCGATCCAGGGAGAAATGTGGTTTTTTTCCGATCTAGGTAGGGAGTTGCCTTTCGATCTGGATATGCAAGACAAATGTTAGCAAAAATAAAGATGTGAGACCTAGGTATCGAACCCATATCTTTCTCCCTGATTCAAATATTCTGTCCCCAGGCCTAAGCTTATTTTGGCTTAAAACTGGCTATACCATGAGTTTTGAAAGGCAAACCCAGGTCATGCCTTTCGATGACATGATTTTATTCCTGCATGCTACCTTGCGTATGATACTTTCATATAAACACAAATGATATTAGCAGCACGGATATACCAACAATATGTATTTAAAGGGACTAGAAATACAGTTTTGACTTAGGTGAATCCTTACCAACTGGAAATGCTTCGATCTATGAATCAGGGTATGTAATTACTTGTGTAAAGGCCTGGGTGACTCCTGGATGCAAGGTTTTTGTCTGGCTAATGCGTGTATAGGCAGGAATGTTTCTATCTAATGGCAATATTTCTATGTGATGTAGTATGTATCTCCATTTTTTCCGTCCCCCTCTTTCTTTTGTCTCCATGGCAATGTGGTGTTAGCCTTGTATTTATAGTAATGTGGGGAGAGAAAGTATGGCTAGAGACAAAGGCTTTCAAGGCCATGAGACAAAAAATACAACATATTGAAAGCTTGCCATATTTGGATAATCTTTGCCATTTTTAAATCTTGATGAACCTGGACATGTTTCGCCCCTGGCTCTTTCGAATGCCCCACATGTATGTCCTTCGAAGGCACCATTTTTGTGTCCTTCGAATGGACCAAATGTATGTCCTTCGAAGGCACCATTTGTGTATCCTTCGAATGGACCAAATATATGTACTTCGAAGGCACCATTTGTGTATCCTTCGAATGGAACAAATGTATGTCCTTTGAATGTTTCTTTGGAAGGGACCATCTTGGGTGTCGAAGTATAGAAAACTGTGTGTTGAAGGTTTTTAGAGGTGGGGTCAGAGTAGGCCTGAAGATAGACATTTCCTTGTCGAATCTTGCATATAGATAGCCATTGCTTTGTGAATTCAAGGTCAGTTGAAAGGGGACTTTCGCCTTGTGGATCGAAGGTAAGTTAAGGGGCATTTGCCTTGTGCACTTAAGGCACGCACAGAGGAAGTCATTTCCTTGTGGGTTGAAGCACACATCAAAGAAGCTTTTTGCCTAGTGGATCGAAGGCAAGTCTGAGGAAGCCTTTGCCTTGTGAATCCAAGGCAAGCATGAGGAAGCTTTGGCCTAGTGGATCGAAGGAAAATTTGAAGAAGCCTTTTGCCATTGGGTCGAAGGCAATCATGAAGAGGCCTTCGCCTAGTGGGTCGAAGGCAAGCATGAAGAGGCCTTCGCCTAGACGAAGCTTGCATGCAGGAGGCCACTGCTTTGTGAATCAAAGTAAACATGCAGGAGGCCAATGCTGGTGAATCAAAGCAAACTTGTAGGGGGGTTCTTTCCTTGTAAATCGAAGGCAATCCTGAAGCAGCCAATGCGCAGTCGAAGCCTTGTGAATTGAACTTGATCAAAGGGGGCCCAGCGCCCCATTGAAGCTTGTGAATCAGGTCTGCATCGAAGGAGGCCAAATGCGCAATCGAAGACTGGTGAGCCAAGCTTGCATCGAAGGATTTTAGATGCCCCAATCGAAGTACCTTGTTAAGGTGCCAATCAAAAGACACTTCACCATCTTCAAAATTTTTTATTTTCTTTAAGTAAGTGTTTGTAATTACCCATGTAAGGGAAGATCTTGGAAAACATGAGAGGACAAATTTTGGGGTACAACACCATGCCTCTGCATGGTGGGCCTACAATAAATGCAATTGAAGTAGTCACTGACTTTGGGGTAATCAGACAAGCAAAGGCCTTGATAAAATTGTTGAAAGAATATCTATTGGAATGTGGGTTCCTGCTGGAGCATAATGAAGCCTTCGAAAGGACTCTGCAGAAGCTAGTGGACCAGGGGATAGTCCAATTCGACCATACCCTGAAAAAAAATATATAGCTGCGATTGAAGGGAAGAAGCCATTGGTAATCCCATGCCAATGTCCAAATCTTAACAAGAAGACTCTGGTGATCCCGTGGGAAGAATCGGCAGAAAACCCAAGGGTGGCACCAAAGAAGGCTCCCTAAATATCAACAATTCCAAAGGCCACGGTGATAATTAAGGGACCATCACCTATCCCTTATGAAAGTAACAGAGCAGTACCATGGAGTTATGACTCAGCCGTGTACATTAACAGAGTGAAACAAGAATATGGGCCATCGTCAAGTCAAGGACCTACAATTTCAAATATAGCAGGGATAGGGGGTATGAACCGAAGTGGTCGAGTCTTTGGATCTGAACCACCAAAGAAGAAAGATGAGACCTCAATGAAGGACATGGGTAAAGCAGTGGTGGAAACAAGTCAAGAGAAAGAACCTCCAAGCAAAAACTTTACTGATTAAGAGGCAGAGGAGTTTTTGAAAATAATCAAAAGAAGTGACTATAGGGTGTCGGACTTCTAAAAATAATCTCCATATTGTCGCTGCTCATCAACTCTAAAGCGCACCGAGACTCTTATTGAAGGTAGTGAGTTCAACACACGTAGCAGAGGAAACTACTGCGAATTAATTTGACAATGTTGTAGCAAATATAACATCCGGATCATACCCGGGATTTGGTAACAATGAATTACCGCCATAAGGCTGAGCTCACAATAAAGCACTCCATATCTCTATGCAGATAGGTACTACCAGCCTATCCAGAGTACTCACTGATACTGGCTCTACCCTCAACGTGTTACCAAAAGCAAGTCTGATGAAGCTAACATTAGATGATGTTGTGATAAGGCCAAGCTCTACAATAGTGAAAGCATTTGACGCTTCTCAAAGCTCGGTATTAGGAGAGGTGGACCTTCTAGTAAAAATTGGGCCACATGTCTTCTATATCACTTTCTAAGTCATGGATATAGAACCGACGTACACTTGTTTACTGGGGAGACCTTGGATTCATGCAGCAGGGGCAGTCACTTCAACCCTACACCAAAAGTTTAAGTTCTTAGTGGAAGGGAAATTAATCATAATCGACGGTGATGAGGACATCTTCGTGAGTCACATCGAATCATATAGATATATTAGTGCCGACGAAGATTATATACACCCCATTCCAAGTCCTGGGAGTTGCTTCAATGGTGACTTTACCAGTCGAGAAAAGCAATAAGCCTAAGGTAACCTCGTGGAGAGATTTGCAAACAACAATGGAAGATGGTGCCTCAAAATGTTGGGGAAGGCTCTTAGAAATTCTCGAGAAGAAGAATCACTTCGGTTTGGGCTATGAACTATCAAAAGCTACTATGAAGGGTAAAGCACAGTTTTCTCCAATCCAAGAGCCTTTGTCAACAAGGGAATAGAGCAGGGTAGACATGTGGCAACGATATCAAGCAAAGTCAATACCAAAATGGAAACTGACTTCATCCAAGAATGCGCCCCAGGAGAAGAACTTAAAAGATGGACTGCCGTGGGATTCCCGAGATCTTTTTCTTTTCTAATTAATGTTTCTTGTTTTAAAAGAACCTATGTAAAGCCTAAGGCATAAGGGTTTCTTGTAAAGGTCCCCCGTTTTGTTTCAGATAATGTTTACAATTAATAAAAGTTATATTTTGTTTTCAATTAAGATCTTTGTCTTTCTCTTACATTTATATCTTAAATTTAAAAATGGCAATACTTTATCTTCATATGCATTTTCAAAGTTCATATACTAAAATCTGCACCAAAACATGATATATGTGCAGATCCATGCCCAAAACCACTGATAATGTTACTGCTGTGATTCGATATAATTTTGATGCTCCCATCAACCAAGCTGAAGGGAAAGGTGATGAAGATCTTGAACTTTTTGAAGAAATGGAAAGGGAAATAGAGCAAAAGGCCGACAACATACAACCATATCAAGAGGCTATTGAGACCATTAATTTAGTCACAAAGGAAGATCCGAAAGAAATCAAGTTATGGGCAATGTTAGAGAAGAGCGTCAAAGAATGGCTGATCAAGCTATTACATGAGTACGTGGATATATTTTCTTGGTCCTACAGGGACATGCCAGGGTTAGATACTGATATTGTGGTACATAGACTACCTCTCAAAGAAGTTTGTTCTCCAGTTAGGCAAAAACTTAAAAGAACTCGTCCAAATATATCTAGCAAGATTAGAAAAGAGGTTCGTAAATAGTTCGAAGCAGAGTTCTTAGTAGTGGTAGATTATCCGCCACAGATAGCTAACATTGTGCCAGTACCCAAGAAAGATGGCAACGTACGCATGTGTGTAGATTATCGAGATTTGAACAAAGAATGTCCCAAGGAAGACTTCCGGTTACCTCACATAGATGTTTTGGTAGACAACACGACTCAAGCCTCAGTATTCTCATTCATGGACGGTTTCTCAGGCTACAATCAAATCAAAATGGCACCCGAAGACATGGAAAAAACTACCTTCATGACACCTTGGGGAACCTTCTGCTACAAAGTAAAACCATTTAGTCTCAAAAATGCGGGGGCAACTTATTAAAGGGACATGGTCACACTATTCCATGACATGATTCACAAAGAGGTTGAAGTGTACGTAGATGATATGATCATCAAATCCCATATGGAGGAGGAACACATCATACATTTACAAAAGTTATTCGAGCGACTGCGTGTTGCGACTAGTTTTTAAATCGAGAGTCGCCACTATTAGTTTTTATCCTAAGGAAGGGAACCTAACAGAAAAACCTTATACGCGGACAAAGATTCTAGGTTACGGACTCAATTAGACGAAAGGAAGGTGTTAGGCACCTTTCATCCACCTCATTCACAAGGATATTACCCTAGGTTTAGGTTTGGGGAAAACAGTGTTTTAAGTTTTAATTAGCAAGACTCGCCACGATTTTAGATCGTGTGCCTATGTATCGTCTTATGAGGAATCAGAGTCCCAATTCGTAGTTCGTACGGATTGGTGCTTTCTAGGGGTTGCAAAAGTATTTTGAATTTCCTCGCATTTTGACCGGTTGTATTGATTGCGGGGATTTTGGCTAAATACGCGATTAGTCAAAATACGTTAGAAACCTTTTTACAAAAAAAGTTGATTAGATTAATTTGTTGCGAAAGATAGCTTGAGATTTGTTTATATGTTTTAATCGTATAAATTACAAAAATCTTAGTTAATGCATGACTAAAAATATTTTAATGCTATATATAAGAGAATAATATATGAATTTTCAAATAAAAGTGATTTATTTATGATAATATAAATAATAATATTATAGTAAATAAGGATTAATATTAATTATAATTATTATATATAAATAAAAAATAAAAGAAATAAAATAAAATAAAAACATAATAATTATAAAATAGAAAATAGAAAATAATTAGCAAAAAAAGAAAATGTTTAATTAATTTCAGGGGGAGGTGTAATTCAAGCTGGCAAGTAAAAGATGGGGGTGCTAATAAGGATTCTGGGCTAAGCCCATCACGTTTATTGGACAGGGGGTGCATAATGTTCTAGATTAGTTAATTAATAGAAACAGGGGGTGTAGAAAGCAATGGGCTAGGCCCAATATTGCTTTTGCAAGGGTCCGGTTGGATTGGGTAGGTGAGGGAATACGGGAGTTACAGTGTGACTTGGCCCCTTGGCCGTCTGATCCAAATCGCGTGGGTAGGATTGAAAGTGTATACTAATTACTGTGTGCTTGCGCGTACGAGATTGGACGAATTATACAATATGTTTTAATTCACTTTTCATTTTGGTTTCAGACACACTCTTCTTCCTCTCTCCTTCGCCACCCAAACCCTATTCTCTGTTTTCCTAACCCTAAATTCAGCATGCTAGCGCCAACACTACCCCCCATTCTTTCTATCTCATAACCCACCCAACTCCCCTTAAATCGCTTACAACAAAACAAACGAAAAGAAAGCTGAGTTGTTTTACCCCTTTTTCGATTTTGTATTCAGAATTCCTCGAGCGATTCAGTTTCTAACCCTTCCCTTTCTTGTAGATTCCGGGGAAATGGGATAGCAGTAGTGGAGGATGAGGCCGGCGGCAGCGATTAACAAAGGCGATTAGGGTTTCAGATGTTGAAACCCTAATCGTCTTCCTTCCGGATCTTCAATAACTTGCGCTTCGGGTCTCTTCTTCTTCTTGCTCTCTGATGTCCGCCTCTGTTATCAAGTTTTCTAATTTCAGTCACCTTCTCTTATGTATTCTGGATTAGTATATATAGGGTACAATTGTTAGGGTTTGTGGATTTGCCGTTAGAAATTTACATGAGTTAGGGATTTAGAACTTTTAGGGATTGAAATTTTATATTGTAATTGATTCTATTTATTGTAAACGATTAATGCAATTTCCATATTTGGAGATTTTCTGTATTATAATCTCTGGAGATTTGATTTGGGCGTCCATAAATTTGATTGAATATGTCGCAAGATTTGATTTTAGTTTGATACAAAAATTTTTTCCAGATTTATGCAATATATTATGTTTCCAGATTTTTTTGAATTTGTAGATTCGCTGTAATTGAGATTCTGTTGTAATTGGATTTTGGGTTGTATCGGTATTTCTTCAGATTTGTAGATTTATTTGATTTTATTTTAGAGACTCAGATCTGGTTCTTTATTTTTTAGTTAAATTTGTACAGTAAGTGTTGTTGCTAATCACATGTGCTAATTCAGGCTCTTAATCGATACAGTACTTGTTAGTGGAACATGGGCCTAGTGTTAATCAATCTGCTCAGCTTACATTTTTTATTTACAGCCAAAAAACACCTTTCCGAATATAATTAGGCCCAACTGACTTATTCTTAATTAAGACCCCTCTCTTTTTTTCACGATTTATTAATACTGATAATAATCTTTACAAAATCAATTTAGTGAGAATTATCCAATAATAATTTTGTTTAAAAATAGAATGGGCTACCAGCACTTTTTTTTAGCGCCTCTCGTTTCTTTCCAACCCATATTGGGCCTTAATTGGCTCAAACAGCCAACAACAACATAATCATTTCCTTAGATAAACAATAATAACAAAGAAACTATTGGGTTTAACGTGGAGCTTGTGTTCCAAATTGCACCTCCTTTCTTGTTTAAAAATGGATTCTTAATGTTAAAGTGACAATAACTACCATTCTTAAATGTCTTATCATAATTAAAAGCTTAATAATTATTATTCTTTTGAACTAACTTCTGATTTCGAATCATATAGGCCATTGGCCAACATGCTTCGAGAATTGGTTCATGAGTCTTTTTGATTCAAAAAGCCTCATTTCCCTGAATTAAAATACACCCCCTATTTGGATAAAGACGGGACATCAGATATTGTTGTACCGTCTTCAATTAAATATTTCTTCTGTTTTAATTTCGAAAAATAAAAATCGTCGCGGTAGGGAAAATTTGGGGTATGACAGCTGCCCCTATTCAATTGTCATTTAATCGAATAGCGTGAGAAAACTCGAGTCTTACGTATTTTGATTGAAAGTTTATTGAATACTTGAAGTATCCCAAAATTTGTCCGACAAACATAAGGTTACACTGATGTAGCATACCCCTATAAGTCTCAAGGAAGTAGGCAAAGGTGATGATATATCCCTTACTTGGGTTTCACAACGAGGTAGATAGCGCAATTCTATATGTCTTGGCTTATTCACTCATTCGGAGGGTGAGTATAGAAATGATTGATGATGCATGGCTGCTTGAAGACTAAGGCCATGGATTACGTTTGAGAATCACTGGATGATATCTGAGGCGATGTTTTGAGCATGAATACATTGCGGCTCAGAGGCTATGTATTTGAGTATGAAGAATGCATTGCGGCTCAGAGGCGATGTGTTGATCTGGATAATACGCACTGCGGCTTAGAGGCAATGTGTTTAGAGTTTGAAGAAAGCATTGCAGCTTAGAGGCAATATGCTTGAGTGGGAAGAATGCATTGCGGCTTACATGCAATGTGTTTGGAGTTTGAAGAAAGCATCGAGGCTTAGAGGAAATATGCTTGAGTGGGAAGAACGCATTGCGGCTTAGAGGCAATGTGTTTGGAGTTTGAAGAAAGCATTGCGGCTTAGAGGCAATATGCTTGAGTGGGAAGAACGCATTGCGGCTTAGAGGCAATGTGTTTGGGTTGGAATGACACATTGCGGCTTAGAGGCAATGTGTTTGCGTTGGAAGAACGCATTGCGACTCAGGGGCAATGTTTTGATTTGGATAATACACATTGTGTCTTAGAGGCAATGTGTTTGAGTTTAGATAGTACATTGCGGCTTAGAGGAAATGTGTTGAGTTTTGAGGATACATTGCGGCTTAGAGGCAATGTAATGGGTTTTGACAATGTGTTGCGGATTAGTGGAAACATGCTGAGTTTTGCAAATACATTGTGGCTTAAAGGCAATGGGTTTGAGTCGGGCGATATATTGCGGCTTATAGGAAACATACTGATCTGGAGTGATACACTGTGGCTTAGAGGCAATGTAGTGGGACTTGTAAGAACTTCACCATTGTGGGAAGACCTAGGTGATGAGCCGAATGTGTCACGGCATGAAGACTGAGATGACGAGTTGAATCGAGGATGAAGTTGTATGTCCGTTTGCTATGTGATACATGTGTATGCATGCGTATTGAATGTCGTATGTATGCGAAATGTATGATGTTTTGACATCGATATGGAACCATGGATGCATGCAAGGATGTTGTATGCATGCTTTAGATATGCGAAATGTACGTGTGAAATGTGTGTAAGATGCGCATATGCCTCGAAATGTTATGCAGACTATTTCCGGCATTCTCTCCTTTTAGCCATTGGTTTAGAATTACCAATTTCTGGCGTTGTATGTTGTGTTGTCGTAGCATTGTTGAATTTAAATGCGGTGGACATAATTTAGCCAAAGTTGAGCATCAATTTTGTATTGTGGGCGTAGACGTAAGTGATGGCCTCTGCGTAACTTTGTATGCGGGCGTAGACATAGATGTGGACGTGTGTAGAATTGGCAGGAATACATATGTGCGTTGACGCGTGCGAATGTCGATCTCGTGTTGCAAGTTATGCCTAGGTGTTGATATGGACGCAGTCGTCACGCAGGGACGCGTAGATATATGCATAGACTTTGCATTGTTGAGTGTAATCATACGCAGACATGTGCATGGACGCGGGTGTAGATAGATTTTTATGTTGCAATACGTAAGAGTAACTATGTGTGTGGATGTATACGTGGATCTTCCTTTGTTATTTTCCTAACCCAAGTATTCTTTGATATTTTTCAAATGCTTTTATTCTTTTAATTCCCCGAAATTATTTCAAAACAATATTCATGAGTAATAATCATAGTATTCTGTAAACAAATCTGAGAAAGTAAGAACATGATTTGACAGATATAATGAAAACAAATATTTTATTGATATGTCCCAGAGTGTGTGAGAATACAAGGTGCAATTCCTAGAAAGAGGTAATTACAGAAAGTCTTAAAACAGTAAATGGCAATGAAAAATGACAATTGCTACTGCCGTTCCCCCATATTCTTTAATGTTCTTAGCCCCTTGGCTTCTGAGTTGTATGATTTCAATCTATCCTCCCCTCCGTGGTTTGTGGTCGTAACTCCCAGATCGTAGTCTTTTTGTTCTTTATTTCTTTATATGAAATCCCTAACTTTTGCCTGGATTTCCCTTTCAGGTTTTCAATCCACCTGGATAAAATTTTTTGTATGCCCCTAATTTTTGCCTAGATCACTCTTTAGGGTTTTCGATCCACCTGGACGCTCCTTTTTTTTTTGCTTAAGTCGTACCTTTTAGGGGTTCGATTTTAGCGAGCTTTTTATACATAGTATTTTTTGACTGTGTCTGCGTTGGTTGGATGTGGTAGTTCTTCCCCATCCATTGTTGTGAGGATGAGACCACCTCTAGAGAATGTTGTTTTGACTACGAATGGACCTTTGTAGTTAGGCTTCCATTTACCACGTGAATCGAGATGGGGTAGTAAAATCATTTTGAGCACAAGATCCCCTTCTTTAAATATTCGAGGGTGCACCTTCTTGTCGAAGGCCCTCTTCATTCTTTCCTGATGTAATTGACTATGACACAAAGCCGTTAATCATTTTTCTACGATGAGGTTGAGCTGATCGAGTCGAACCTGTACCCATTATGCCTCTTCCAGTTTTGTTTCCCTCAAGACTCGGAGTGATGGTATCTCAATTTCCACCGGGAGCACTGCCTTCATGCCGTATACAAGCGAAAAAGGAGTTTCACCTGTTGATGTGCATACCGAAGTACGATAACCGTGCAGAGCAAAGGGACGCATTTCGTGCCAATCTTTGTATGTTTTCACCATTTTCTGGATGATTTTTTTAATATTTTTGTTGGCTGCTTCAACGGCCCCGTTCATTTTTGGCCCGTAAGGTGAAGAATTGTGATGTTCGATTTTGAATTCATCGCATAGTTCCTTCATTATCTTGCTGTTTAAATTGGACCAATTACCTATAATTATCCGTCTTGGGACGCCATATCTGCATATAATATTCTGGTTGATAAAGCGTGCAACCACTTGGTTTGTTACGTTGGCGTAGGATGCTGCCTCTACCCACTTGGTAAAGTAGTCGATGGCTACTAATATAAAGCGGTGTCCGTTGGATGCTTTCGGTTCGATCATACCAATCATATCAATTCCCCACATAGAAAAAGGCCAAGGGGAGCTCATGACGTTTAGAGGAGTCAGTGGTACATTTATCCTGTCGGCGTAGATCTGACACTTATGGCATGTCTTCGACTAGTGATAGCAATCAGCTTCCATTGTTAACCAGTAATACCCTGCTCGCGGAATCTTTCTAGCCATGGCGTGCCCGTTTGTATGAGTCGCGAAGGTGCCCTCGTGGATTTCTCTCATGAGTGTATGTTCCTCTTGCTTTTCCACACATCTGAGTAATACCATGTCGTAATTTCTTTTGTATACCACTCCATTACTTAGAAATAAATTGGAAGCTAACTTGCGCAAGGTTCGTTTGTCAATGATAGAGGCATTTTCCGGGTACTCCTGCCTTTCTAAGTACTTCTTGATGTCATAAAACCAAGATTTAGTGTCGGGTCATTCCTCAATAGCTAGGCAATGCACAGGTTCTTTGAAATGTCTAACCGTAATACGCGTTTCGTGATTCGGCCAAGTCACCTTGAACATAGCTGATAGGCTTGCCAGGGCATCTGCCATTTGATTTTCTTCTCGTGGGATATGACTGAAAGTGATTTTTGTAAATTTTGCGGATAACTTTAAAACATGGTCCCGATATGGGATCAGTTTAGGGTGTTTAGTATCCCATTCGCCATTAACTTGGTATATGACTAACGCATAATCCCCGAACACTTCTAGGTGTTTTATCCTTAAATCAATGGCAGCTTCTAGCCCTAGTATACAGGCTTCGTATTCTGCAATATTGTTGGTGCAGTCAAAATATAACCTGGCCGTATAGGGGTAGTGGTGATTCCTGGGAGATGTTACACTGCCCCTACACTGTGACCTAGTGAATTTGAGGCCCCGTCGAACGTGAGTGTCCAATGTGCCTTTGGCTCGGGCCCTTTATCTGGTCCTGGTATTTCGTAGTCAGTTATAAATATAACATCTTTGTCGGGAAAGTCGAACTTCATGGGTTGATATTCCGATAGCGGTTGGTGAGCTACATGATCAACCAATACACTACTTTTGATGGCTTTCTGTGTGACATATTGGATGTCATATTCTGATAGCAACCTCTGCCATCATGCGATTCTTCCGGTGAGGGCTGGCTTTTCAAACACGTATTTTAGAGGATCCATTCTTGCTATCAACCATGTAGTATGGGTTAACATATACTGTCTTAACCTCTTGGTAGCCTAAGCCAATGCGCAAAACGTTTTCTATAGGAGTGAGTATCTGGTCTCACAATCGATGAATTTCTTACTAAGGTAATAGATTGGGTGCTCTTTTCTACAAGTTTCATCATGTTATCCTAAAACACAACCCATCGACCCTTCGAGCACTGTCAAGTACATGATGAGTGGCCTTCCAGGGAATGGTGGTATTAAGACTGGCGGCTCTTGCAGATATTGTTTTATTGCTTTGAAGGCAGTCTGACAGTCGTTATTCCATACTACCATCTGATCCTTCCGCAACAACTTAAATATTGGTTCGCACGTAGCTGTTAGATGCGATATGAACCTTGAGATGTAGTTCAATTGCCCTAAGAAACCACACACTTCTTTTTCTATCCTGGGAGCGGGCATTTCTTGTATAGCTTTTACCTTGTCTGGATCTACCTCGATGCCTCATTGGCTTATGATAAAGCCTAGTGTGATACGGTGGCAAAACCAGACTGTTTTAAGAAAATGCTGGTTTGCGTTTTGCGTTTGTGTTTGAAAAATGTCGCGGTAAGCAAGAGTCACCACCGACTTTTATTTTATCCACCAAAGGAAAAGGAAAAAGAACAGAAGAAACCTTTTTCGAGATGTTTGAGTACAGGGGGTAGATTATAGAAAGGGAAGGTATTAGCACCCTTTCTATCCGTAGTTTTCTACGGGCTCTTAGGTACTTGCTCATCCTTTTAAAATTTCTTATGTGTTTGTGTGTTTTGTAAAGTTTTAGTTTTACTTCGATTTAACCCTTACTTCTGTCTTCAATAGTGTTACGAAGTCGTTTTGAAAACTTTGTTTTAAAAGAGTGTAAGTTGGAAAAGTTTGTTTTGAGCAAGTACCTACTATCATCTACCTACTCGAAAAAGATTGTTTCTATTCTCGTTTCCTTTAGACAACGCTATCCTACTATTGAGAAATAGGTAGCACCGTCGTTAGAGTTGTAAGGGTCAATTCGAAAGGGACGTACGATCACTAAAACAATGTTAGGACGTCTTAGTAATAACCCTAGTGTCTTAAGATCATATTCGAGGCTACATTTCCGAGGCAACCTTTCCGAGGCTACATTTTCGAACGGGACATTTGATCTTTGTTTAGACAAGAGAGCGACCACTAAAACAGCCTATACTTAATGATTGTTTACCGAAGGCAACCGAAGTGAGAGTATACCCTAGGAGTGCGCATGTGCGAGTGATTTGATTTCAGGTTATTATCTTTGCACATTTAGGGTTTGCTAACCGTTTTAAAATTAACTTACAATTCTTGTCATGCAATCCTATTATCATAGATCTAACATATAATATTTGTGAAAATTAAAGTGCGAGAAATAAAACTACGCTATTACAAGGCTTTGGGGAGGGGGTTAATTACATAGCCAAAAACCCGTAAAACGATAAATAAATGAAACATCCTAATTAAACTATTACATCCCATGAGAATTTACATTAATATCGTAAAAATAAATAAATGCGCGATGAATCGAGAACGAAAGAAAACTAGGGTTTTGACCCCGTCTAACCTAATTAAAAGAAAAATTATTTTTGTTTGTTTTTGATTATTTTAAGAAAATAAGGTTTTAATGAATAAATACAAACCTAATTACTAATTAAATTAAATTAAGAAAAATGATTAATTTTGACCTATTTTTATATTTTTGTTATTTAATTTAATAAAATAAAAATTAGTTTAAACAAAACCTAATTTTCTAATTGATTTTAATTTATTTACAAAATAATTAAAGTTACCCTAAAATTAAATTAAACTAATTAAATTAATCTTGGTAAAAAAATAAAAACCTAAATCTAATTTGATGAAATTGATTTTATGAATTTTTTTGTGAAAAAAAGAATTAATTTGTGAGAAAAATAATTAATTAAAATAATTAAAAGAAAATATAAAAGAAAAAAAGAATAAGAATATGGGCCTAGTGATCAGCAATTGAGGGGGGGTGCCAATAAGCAATTCTGGGCCCAAAACCTGGGTTCACGTTTGACTTTTCTGATTCAGTGTTGCAAGTTGATTAGGGCCTTTGGTAGACCCTCGGATGATGACCTTTGGATCCAGCTCGTGGACATCTGGCTGGGTAAGCGTTGAAGGCATATGGTGGATGCTTGAACCAAGGGTGCACTGAATCTATAACAAGAAAACAAGAAAATAGCATTTTTGCTGGGACCTGGGATCGAACCCAGGTCCTCAAGCTTCAAACCATCACCTTGTTGCCAACTGTGCCACGCTGCTCATTTGTCTATGAAATAATAACAATTAATAATATGTAATAAAGTGAGTTAGTGGAGGACAAAAGCAAGAAGCACGCGCCAGAATTCAAACGGGAAAATGGGGTGGTGCCACGCAAGCCTTCTTCTTCCTTTCTCCGTTGGTAAAAGTCATAGACTTTTACCTACAGACAAAAGTCCGTAGCTATAACCCCTGCAGTTTTCAAAATCTCACACAGGCACAATAAATCAAAACCAATGATACAGATCAACTCGCCTTGACCTTGTGAACACCATAGCATTCCTCTTTTGGGCCAATTTTACCTGCACTCAAAACCCCTAAAACGAACAAGAAAACCCTAGCCATGGTGGATTTCAGTATAGCTAACATAAATGCAATTACTCAT
Organism: Vicia faba; assembly: GCA_948472305.1. Classification (NCBI taxonomy): domain Eukaryota; kingdom Viridiplantae; phylum Streptophyta; class Magnoliopsida; order Fabales; family Fabaceae; genus Vicia; species Vicia faba. The sequence continues at coordinate 1,572,629,459 of OX451738.1, forward strand.
TACCAATAGCTTGCAAATGCTTCAATGAACAAGAATATATAAGTGATTCATGCTACAAGTGCCAAAATAATGAGATTCGATTTCAAGAAAATGTCAAGGTCGTGAATCACTTACAGTGAGTTTTGGCGCACAAAAATGCTTGCTTTTGATGGGTATAGACTCCTTGTACGCTCAGGAAACGAATGAGATATCTTGGGAGATTTGAAAATGTCGGGAAGTATGAAAACAAATTGCTACTTTTCTTGAGTTTTTCCAAGTTTATTCTTCACTCTACACGACTCCAACCCTTGTCCTTTTGATCTGAATTTGTCCAATATATATCATTGAGTGAATTAGGTTTACAAATGTGCATCCAATCTTTGTAATTATGAAGATTTGATCCTTGATTCACACTTGTATCCAATATTTCCAAGACAAGAGAAAATTAATCTTTTTGTGTACAAACATGCCTTGCACGATTTGATTTCATTGCTAGCTGTATAAGAAACCTGAAATATGCATAAAATCTCAAGGTTTAAATGATTTTGATGTTTCCATGATTTTATTTTGATTTAATTTGATTTAATTGAAATAAAAATCAAAATAAACGGAAAAAATAAAATAAAGGCAAGTGGGAAGGATCATGGGTCGTGCACTATGTTACAAACTCAAGACAAGTACAAAAAGTTGGGCCCATTTGACAAAAATTGCAATTTGAGGCACATTTGACTTTTGACAATTTTGCAAAAAGGGTCAACTTCACCAATGCATAACTTCTTCAATTTTGAATATATCAAGGTGTTCTTGGACTTATTAGAAAGCTTGAGATTTCCTATAAGAAACAATTTTGGTCTAATCTCAATTGAGTCTTCCATGTTCATGTATGAGGCTTTGACAAAACAGGTGTTTTTGTTGACTTTTCAAAGTGACATATAAAGTCCAAATCATAACTTCTTGTGAGTGCATATTTTGAACTTGGGAGATGAAGATGAATTGTAGGGAATTGAATCCTTTTCAAAATGAGCTTTGTATGGGTCATTTATAATAAAGTATGAGAAAGTTATGCTTGGTCAAAGTTGAGTTGACTTTTCCTGCAAAACCCTAATTTAGCAACTTTTGGGTTTTGATGAATTGTGAGAAATCCTTGAGGAATCATGATCAACCCTTGATAAAATGATGAATAATATTAGGATAATGGTGAGAATTTGGGATCCCTTGGACTCAAGTATCTTGATGCAACATGAAACCCTAACTTGAGGTAGGCTGCCTTAGGAGAGAATTTGTCTGGTCAACCTTTGGACTTCCTTGAGCAACTTGAGGACCTTGATTGAGATGTTTTGAGAAATATGGGAGGGAAAATTTTGGGGTACAATACCTAGCAATTTGCCTGATCTAACACTGAAGGTGCATTTATTTGGATTCAACCTTAGTCTGAACTTACGTAGCCGCTCAAATAACTTTTGCAGATGTGTGATATGTTCCTCCTCCGTATGGGATTTGGCAATCATATCGTCGGAGTATACTTCAACTTCCTTGTGGATCATATTGTGAAATAACGTGACCATTTCTCTCTGATAAGTTGCCCCTGCGATCTTGAGACCGAATGGAATTACTTTGTAACAGAAAGTTCCCCAGGGTATAATGAAAGTAGTCTTTTCCATGTCCTTCAGCGCCATTTTGATTTGGTTATAGCCCGAGAAACCGTCCATAAATGAGAATACCGAGGCTTGAGCTGTATTTTCCACTAAGATATCTATGTGAGGCAACGAGAAATCGTCTTTGGGGCTTGCCTTGTTTAGGTCCTGGTAATCTATGCACATGCGTACTTTTCCATCCTTCTTGGGTACTGGTACAATGTTAGCAATCCAATGTGGATAGTCTACCACTGCTAGGAACCCTGCATCAAACTGTTTGAGAACCTCTTCCCTGATTTTGCTGGACATATCTGGACGGGTTCTTTTGAGCTTTTGCCTGACTGGAGAACAACCTTCTTTGAGAGGTAATCTATGCACCACGATGTCCGTATCTAACCCTGGAAAGTCCCTGTAGGACCAAGGGAATATATCCACGTACTCGTGTAACAACTTGATTAGCCTGTCTTTGACGCTCTGCCCCAACATTGCCCCTATCTTGATTTCTTTTGGATATCCTTCCGTTCCCAAGTTAATTGTCTCAATATGCTCTTGATACGGTTGTATGCTATTAGCCTTTCACTCTATTTCCCTCGCCATTTCCTCGGAGAGTTCAAGATCTTCATCATCTTCCTCTTTGGCTTGGTGGATAGGAACATCAAAATCATATCGGGTCGTAGCAGTAGCGTTATCGGTAATTTTGGGCATGGATCTGCACATTTATCATGTTTTGGTGCATATTTTAGCGCTTGGAATTTGAAAAATGTATATGCAAAGAAGGTATTGCCATTTTTATATTTAATAGATAAATGCAAAAGAAAGACGAGGATCTTAATTGAAAACAAAATATAACTTTATTAATTATAAATATTGTCTAAAATAATAAACAAAGAAAACCCTTACAAGCAAACCCCTATGCCTCGTGTTCGACATAGGTTCTTTCAAAACAAGAAAAATTACTTAGAAAAGAAAGATATTTCGGGAATCTCCACAACAGTCCATCCTTTAAGCTCTTCTCCTGGGGCGCTCTCTCTGATGAAGTCAGTTGCCTTTTTAATATTGGTCTTGCTTGATATCATTGCTACGTGTCCTCCATGCTCCGTTCCTTTACTGATGAATGTCTCCCGGATTAGAGGGAAACATGTTTTACCTCTTGGAGTAGCCTTTGACAATTCGTAACCCAAACCAAAGTGATTCTTTTTATTAGGAATTTTTGGGAGTTTTCCCCAGTGTTTTGAGGCATCACCCCCTATAGTCATTTGCAGGTCTCTCCACGATGTCACTTTATTTTTGTTGCACTTCACAACCGGTAATGTTACCATTTAAGCAATTTCCAAAACCTAGAATGGGGTAGCTATGCAATCTTCGTCAGCACTGATATATCTGTATGATTCAATATGGCTTATAAAAATGTCTTCTTCGCCGTCAATTATGATCAACTTCCCTTCTACTAGGAACTTCAACTTTTGGTGCAGGGTCGAGGTTACTTCCCCTGCCGCATGGATCCAAGGTCTCCCCAGTAAACAAGTGTATGTTGGTTCGATATCCATGACCTGAAAAGTGATATTAAATATGTGCGGCTCAATCTTGACTGGAAGGTCCACCTCCCCTAGTACCTAGCTTTGAGAACCGTCAAATTCCTTTACTATCGTAGAACTTGATCACATTGGCACGTCGTCTATTGTTAACGTTACCAGACTTGATTTTGGCAACACGTTAAGAGCAGAACCAATGTCAGTAAGAACCCTGGACAAATGGGTGGTGCCTATCTGCATAGTAATGTAGAGTGTCTTGAAAAAGTGAAAAACACAAGAAGGGGGATTGAATTGAAACTTAAAATCAAAAGCAGCAGACACGATATTTTTATCCTGGTTCGTTTGATCTCAAACTACTCTAGTCCACCCGCCAAGTTGATTTCGCCTCTCTCCAACGAGGACTTAATTCACTAATCAAAACTGATTACAATACTACTTTGACAACTTCCAAAGACTTTTTAAGTACAACCACAACCCGGTTTATCTCAAGGAAAACTAGCTTAATCAAAATAAAATAATATACTGTGTACTGTTGTTTTTCCTTACAAAAACTGTATCACTACTGTGATATTTTACATAATTTAAGCGTATATGAGAATATGAAAGATTGCAACATTTTAGAGGTCTATGTAGTTATTGTACCCCAAAATTTGCCTTCTCATTTTTCAAATATTTGCTTACAAGATCTCCTTTGGCTCAAGACTGCACTTGGGTTGATCAGCTCAAGACACCTCCTTAAGCACTGATGACCAAAATTAGGGTTTGATATTGCACAAGGATAATCAGACTTATATGCCCCATATGATTTTCATGGATCATTATAGACCCTCAAGATTACTCATGTCAATATTAAAACTTTGAATCCCATTTTTGCTCTGTCAATTGAGCAGTTGACCTAAAAAATCAACTGTACTGGAAAAAGTCAATTGTACATTGAAAAGTCAAACTTTGACTTTTTGGTCAAAATCAAGTGCCAAAGATCACAATTCATCAAAACATGTTAAAATATGAAACTTGTTCATTAGGAAATCAAAAAGTCAAGATTTCATTTTTGAAAGTCAAAGTTTTCAAACTTAGAAAATTTTTTAAGTGTTGAAAACTTCATATGTTTTCACAACTTTGAGCCAATTTTTCACCATGATGTAAGATGATTCAAGGAAAACTTCCAACATGAAAGTTGTATATCTCAATGAGATCTAAAACTTTGTAGGACACGACTTTTTCTATAAATGGTTGGATTTTGAGTTATAAATTCATGAAGTCATGACATTTTTGAATAAACACTTAGAGAAATTTTCAGTAGTTTTGGTCAGGATTTTATCCCAACTTCTTGGCATTTTTTCACATAGTTACAATATGATTTTGTCAAAATGTTCAACATGGAAGTTATAAAGGGTGTTTCAAGCTTTCCAAAACATCCAAGAGTATGAATTTATCATATTTGAGCTAGGAGATACAAGGATCTGAAGTTGGACATTCATTCTTAATTTACAAGGCAGATTTGTGATGAATAAGGAACAAAAATCTTAGCCATGCTGCATAATCTTCACTTTGCAGGCCTCTTGACTTGCAAATCTATCCATAATCATATGTTTACACAATTGATTGAACCATTATCCAAGTTGTTCAAGTATTATCCATTGCATCTTTCCATTTTTGGCACAAAGGCACCATTGCCATTCTTGCAAAGTTCACTTTAATCATAAAGTCAATTTCTTGAGCCTCTAACTTGTTGTTATAATCACACTCAACTTCTACAAGACAGAAAAAACATGTTTAAAGTGATAAACCACTTTAGATAGCTTGGTACAAGCATTAGAAACATGTTCTTCATGCTTGCTTCAAAAACAAGCAAGATAACCATAACATGTGATTCAAAATCTGAGTTGTTTGAAGTATCAAACCTTCTCTATAAATAGAGAGGCCAATTGTAATAAAAAAGGTCAGAAAAAAAAGGGGAAACTAACACTCAAAATCATTCTTGTTGTCAAAAACCATAATTGCCCACAAAACCTTCATTTTTAAGCTTTGAAGTCCAAATCTTTGAATCTCATACCTTGCAAATTTTCTCCAAACAAACCATCCAAACACTCCACATATATCATATAGAAGTTGTTCAAACAAAAAGACAACTTCTGTAACATCACTATCATCACTTCCCAAGCTCAACAACAGCCCATACAGCGGCTCAAACTCAAAGCACAAATTTCAGTTTCAAGGTAAGTTTTCTTGACTTTGAACTCTTCATACAAGCATCATTAATGGCTCATTTGTGAAGATAAAATGTAGATATAATTTCCTTGAAGCTAACCATATGCTTGCTTTTCATTTTCACTAACCATGTGTTGAGAACTAACTTTTACATGTAGCAAAACGGTGTAAAAGCAAAAACAGCAGTTATGCGTGGATACAAAATGCTATGAGTCGACACATACTATGTTCAAAACAGGTTATGAGTCGACATGAAACACGTATGCATCGATATGAAATGATTATGAGTTAATACGAAACCAGTATGCGTCGACTCATACTAAGTTGTTTTGACTTCCAGGAGCATGAGCCAACACATGAGCCGACACGAAATCTGCATGAGCCAATACAAAATCTGCATGAGCCAATACGAAATCTGCATGAGCCAATACATGAGCCAATACATAAGCTCATGTGTCAGCTCATAAAAATTTTTTTAAATTTTTTTTAAAATTTTTTTATTTATTTTTTCTTTATATTTTTATTATTATTATTATTTTCATATAAAAAAATCAAATCAAATATATATATATATATATATATATATATATATATATATATATATATATATATATATATATATATGTATATATATATATATATATATATATATATATATATATATATATATATATATATATATATATATATATATATATATATATATATATATATATATATATATATAATATATATATATATATATATATATATATATATATATATATATATATATATATATATATATAATATATATATATATATATATATATATATATATATATATATATATATATATATATATATATATATATATATATATATATATATATATATATATATATATAATTTAAATATTTACGCATACACTTTTGTTTTATTCCTTTTTTTCTAAACTAAAATAGACAAAAATATTTTCTTATTAAAATAAATTTCTTTTCTTAAAATTAATTTAATATTTAGACTTAGGTTTTATTTAAATTTTTTATTTTGATTAAATTAATTTAGACATTTGGATTTTAATTAATTTCTTTTCAAATCAATTAGAACCTTCTTCATAAAAAAAACATAAAAACACTTTCTCTTCTCTTTATATTTCTTTGTACATTTTATTATTTCGCACTATAATTATGTAATTGTCAAAGTCTTGTAATAGTAAATTTGGTTTATTTGCTTTCATCTCCCCATTTGTAAATTTGTACACCCCCTCCCCTAATGATGTAATAGCGTAGTAATTTTACTTTCCGTAATTTATCGCTTTAACTTAAATGTTAGTAATTAGGGTTTGTATGGCAAGACTAAAATCAACAATTAGTAAACCCTAATTCAAGATAAACAATTCATGAAAATCAATACACTTGCACACAAGCACCCCTAGGGTAAAATCCACTTGGTTACCTTATAAATGGCCATATGACGCATGTGAGGTATCTTAGCAAAAACAAGTAAAAATACAAGATCATAGTCCCTCGATGACGCTATCTAAGTTGCCTTTCAAAATGATCTTAGTCCCTAAAGAAAAATGCTAAGATACCTTGCAACATTGCTAATCATGGTTATACGATGACCCACGCTCGTCCCATTTACATCCGAAGATATGGTTGCTTACCAAATCAATGGTAAGAAAACATTATCAAAGGAAAAGAAAATGAACATGAAAGACTTTTGAATCATAGTGCATTTCATCCTATTCAAAATGAGCTTTGGATGGGTCATTTCTAATAAAGTATGAGAAAGTTATGCTTGGTCAAAGTTGAGTTGACTTTTCCTGCAAAACCCCAATTTAGCAACTTTTGGGTTTTGATGAATTGTGAGCAATCCTTGAGGAATCATGATAAACCCTTGATTAAATGATGAATAATACTTCAAAATGAGGATGTTGACCAAAAACCTTGAGGTTTGACTGTATGTGGGCCACAGTTGACTTTTGCCCTAGCACAGTCGATTTTCAGGCCTTTGAGCAATTGACTGAGAAAACTTTCTCTGTAGGGCTTGAAACTTGACATGGATGATCTTGATAACATATTAGGACAATGGTGAGAATTTGGGATCCCTTGGACTCAAGTATCTTGATGCAACATGAAACTCTAATTTGAGGTAGACTGCCTTAGGAGAGAATTTGTCTAGTCAACCTTTGGACTTCCTTGAGCAACTTGAGGACCTTGATTGAAATATTTTGAGAAATATGGGAGGGAAAATTTTGGGGTACAACAACTGCCCCTATTCAGTCTTCTTAAACCCGAGGATGTAGATTGGCTTGTCTGCCTTTCGTGATCCGAGGGTGGAAGATGATTGAACACTAGAGTGCCCAGAAATTTGCACTCGCATGAAGTGGTACTTGTCTTGTGATGTCGGGAATGGGCTTATAGATGCCATTTGGAGATGAATGACATAAGATGGGCTTAAAGATGCCATCCGAAGGAGTGTCGATCGCATAAGAGATTCCTTAGCGAGAGCCTATATACCTGTTATTGAGGAAGACTACGCTGGGGAATGCTGGTCTCTGTCTTAAGAGAAATAGAATTTTAGGAGCTTCGGTCGTCCTTTATTCTAGTGGGGAATCCTCTCTTAGTCAAAGAGGTGAAAATGAACTATTATCTGGTCGTGATCCAGGCTTCATAGTGATAAGATCGACTTCTATCTGGTCGTGCTCCAGGCTTTACAGTGACTTACTAGGGAGATGAGATTAAACTTGCTATTCGGTCGTAATCCAGGCTTCACAATTTCTCAATTATTATCTGGTCATAATCCAGGCTTCAGAAGGAATTAAGTTGTTATCCGGTCGCATCCGGGCTTCAACTTGAATTTAGGGCACACTAATATCTGGTCGACTCCGGGCTCCTTAGTAATTGTCTAGGTAAACTGATATTTGGTCGAAATCCAAGCTTTGTAGAGTCTTGTACTGTTATCTGGTCGTAATCCAGACTTCATTCCTTTACCGCTATCTGGTCGTAATCCAGGCTTCACGATGATTGTACCATTATTTGGTCGAATCCAGGCTTCATGGTGTCCTGTACTGCTATCTGGTCGATTCCAGGCTTCACAATACCTTACTTCTTATCTGGTCGTAATCCAGGCTTTAGAAGAAATCAAGTGGTTATCCGGTCGCACTCGGGCTTCCATTTTATTTTAGAGCCTACTAATATTCGGTCGACTCCGGGCTTCATAGTAATTGGCCGGGTAGACTGCTATTTGGTCAAAATCCAAGCTTCATAGTGTCCCTTACTGTTATCTGGTTGTAATCCAGGCTTCAGTGTCTTTTACCGCTATCTGGTCGTAATCCAGGCTTCACGATGTCTCATACCATTATCTGGTCGAATCCAGGCTTCATGGTGTTTGGAGAAATCAAGATATTATCCGGTTGAATCTGGGCTTCATAACTTGCATTAAAGATATACCACTATCTGGTCGACTCCAGGCTTCGTAGTATTCTTGGCTGCTATCTGGTTGTAATCCAGGCTTCACAATGTCTTGTACCATTATCTGGTCGAGTCCAGGCTTCATGGTGTCTTGTATTACTATCTAGTCGTAATCCAGGCTTCACAATAGCTTGCTGGGCTGTTATCCGGTTGAATCCGGGCTTCACAACGTCTTCTACCATTATCTGGTTGAGTCCAGGCTTCATGGTGTCTTGTATTGTTATCTGGTTGTAATCCAGGCTTCACAATAACTTATTAAGCTGTTATTTGGTCGATCTCCGGGCTTCACGGCTTGTGTTTATGACATACCACTATCTGGTCGCTTCCAGGCTTCATGGTGTCTTGCACTGCTATCTGGTCGTAATCCAGGCTTCATAGTAACTTGTATTGCTATCTGGTCGTAATCCAGGCTTCACAATAACTTGTTGGGGATTAAACTATTATTCGGTCGAATCCGGGCTTCATAGCTTGAAGATAAACCACTATCTGGTCGATTCCAAGCTTCGCGGTGTTTGATACTGTTATCCGGTCGTTCTCCGGGGCTTCACAATATGATGTAGAAATCAAGATACTATTCGGTCGGATCCGGGCTTCATAGCTTGAACTTTGTGAGAATTTGATTGTATTTTTCCTGAAAGGTAAAGGGTTAGTCGTATGTAATGCCATGATGTATGAAATGCATTGAGCAAATGATGTTCTCAAAATAAATGAGATTGTGCTGTATGATGCGTATGCGCATGTCATGATGTATGGATATGCAACGTTTTAACGATGTTTTATAGTTGGGGAAAATAAATCCCGAATTGCGGCTGGAGAATAAAAGAGTTTCACTCGCTGGGGATAACGACCGAATATGATTTGAGAATAACTTGGTAGGATAATAATTCTGCTGGAGAATAAACTGGCGAGAAAATGACTATGTGGGGAAGGGATATTCTGTTAGAAGATCCGCTGATTTGGAGAAATAACCTCGACTGGGGATGAATAACCGTTGCTGGCGATAATGAACCTTGTTGGGGATTGAGTTTCTGCTTGTGGAAGAAATAAACTCCACTGGGGATAGTCTTCCATTGCTGGTGATAGATGAACTCTGCTTGGGGAGAATTAACACTACTGTTTTTGGGTATTTCTTACTTTGCAGGGAGTGGATGTACCTTTAGTCATATTCTCTAGCTGAGTCTATCACCGTACCTGGTGGACAGAGTAACTGTAAGGTTTGTACATTTCTGTTTTCCCCTGTTCCTGGAATTACGAGTAATCGTCTTTGTTTCGCATGTAAATATTTATGAGCAACAATTATTTTCAAATTCATATATCAAAAATGAATCATTGGACGTTCTTGCCAAAACAAAACAGAAAAAGAAAAACAATTTGAAATTTCTTTGTGAAAATGAATTGCTATTGACTTTTGAAGTTAGTATGTAATAGGCGTTTTGTACAAGAGGCAGACATCCTAGTAAGAGAACGCCGCCGAATGATAGAAATTATACAATTTGTAAAAAACAAAGAAAAACAGCTATGTGAACAATCCCACTGGGTTCTAACTCTGCTATTTCCTTTATATCTTCGAGCGTCTCATCACTTTGCTACTTGGTTGAAGGTAGATCAGATTGATTGGCGCCGTCCGAGCTTGATAGTCGATACCGAAGTCTGATTAAAAGATGATCCAATGAGACATAGTGTTATGCTTTCATCCCTAATTTTTTCCTGGACCGCCCAAGCCTCCTTTTCAGGTTTTCGACTTTCCAGGTATACAGTTTTTATTTTCATCCCTTACTATTGCCCGAACCCTTTTGGTTCGCCGGGAAGCCCTTATTTTTGCCTAGGCCAGTCGACCGAGCGGGTCTTTGATTATGCGTAGTATTTTTTTCACTATGTCTGTATTGACGGGGTGAGGAAGGTCGTCACCATCCATGGTGGTTAGAATCATAGCTCCTCCTGAGGAAATGTTCTTAACCACAAATGGCCCTTCGTACGTAGGGGACCATTTACCCCTGGGATTACCTTGCGGCAGTATGATGCGTTTGATCACTAGATCTCCAACTTGATACTCTTGTCGTCTAACTTTCTTGTTAAAGGCCTTGATCATCCGCTTTTGATACGTCTGACCATGAAAAATAGCAATAAGTCTCTTTTTGTCAATTAAGTTCAGCTGATTAAGCCGGGTCTGGATCCAATCGTCCTCGCTTAAACCTACATCTTTCATAATCCGGAGAGAAGGTATCTGGACCTCAATGGGTAGGACTGCCTCCATGCCATACACCAAAGAGTAGGGTGTTGCCCCTGTCGAAGTCCGCGCTGAGGTGCGATACCCATGAAGAGCTAATGGTAACATCTCGTGCCAGTCTTTGTATGTCACCGTCATCTTCTGCACAATCTTCTTGACATTCTTATTAGCTGCTTCAACCGCCCCATTCATCTTCGGCCGGTAAGGAGAAGAGTTGTGATGCTGTATCTTGAACTGTTTGCAGAGCTCGGTGATCATTGTATTGTTGAGATTTGTAACATTGTCCGTAATGATCCTCTCTGATACACCATATCGACAGATCAAGTTGTGTCAGATAAATCACGCCACGACGTTCTTGGTTTTTGTAGCAAAGGAAGCTGCCTCAACCCACTTCGTAAAGTAATCAATAGCTACCAGAATGAAACGATTCCCGTTAGACGCAGTAGGTCTGATCTCGCCAATCATGTCGATGCCCCACATTGCAAAAGGCCAAGGTGCCGTCAAAACATTCAGAGGAACTTGAGGTACATGCACCTTATCAGCATAGACTTGGCACTTGTGACAGGTTCGAGAATGTTGATAACAGTCGGCTTCCATGGTGGACCAATAATATCCTGCCTGTAGGATTTTCTTCGCCATGGTATGTCCGATGGAATGAGTTCCGAAGGGACCCTCATGCAACTATGACATGATTCTTTCCGCCTCGTTCTTGTCCATACATCGCAGTAAGGTCGAATCATAGTTACGCTTGTAGAGAATACCATTACTGATGAAGAACTTTGCAACGAATCTCCTCAGAAACTTCTTGTCATTAACAGATGCACCCTCGGGGTACCCTTGAGCCTCAAGATACCTTTTCACCTCGTGAAACCAGGGTTATCTACTACCTCTTCAGTCTCAATGTCACAACAATGTGCGGGTTCGTCCAACCTCTCAATGGTAATCTGGGGAGCCTCATTGTCCCACCTGACCTTGAACATAGAAGACATGGTAGCTAGTGCGTCCGCTAACTGATTCTCTTCTCTGGGGAAATGTTCAAAGGTTATCTCCTCAAAATGTGGGAGCAATGTCAGTACATACTCTTTGTAAGGAATAAGATTTGGGTGCTTCGTATCCCACTCGCCTTTGATTTGACTGATCACTAGAGCGGAATCTCCGAATACCCTCAAGAAATTAATCCTCAAGTCAATTGCAGCTCGAAGACCCATGATGCACGCTTCATACTCCGCCATATTATTGGTACAGTTAAAACATAATCGGGCAGTGAATGGAGTATGACAACCTTCAGGAGATATAATCACAGCCCCAATACCATTGCCCAATGCATTTGAGGCTCTGTCGAAATATATAGACCATCGGGATCCCTCCTCAGGTCCTTCATCCGGTCCAGGCTTCTCACAGTCGGTCACCAACATGATGTTCTCATCTGGAAATTCGAAATTCATAGACTGGTAATCATCCATGACCTGATGCGCAAAATGATCTGCCAACACACTTCCCTTGATTGCTTTTTGGGTTGTGTATTGGATGTCGTACTTAGTTAAGATCATCTGCCATCTTGCTATTCTTCTGGGCAAGGCAGGCTTTTCGAAGATATACTAGATTGGGTCCATCTTTGATATCAATAGGGTCGTGTGAGTCAGCATATACTTTCTCATCCGGCAAGAAGCCCATGCCAAAGCGCAACAAGTTTTCTCGAGCAGTGAGTATCGGGTCTCACAGTCGGTAAACTTTTTGCTAAAGTAGTAAATAGCATGCTCTTTTCGGCCAGACTCGTCATGCTGCCCCAACACGCACCCCATTGAATTGCCGAGTACTGTCAAGTATAAGATCAAAGGTCTTCCTTTGACTCGTGGCATTAGAATAGGTGGCTCTTGGAGTTATTCCTTTTTCCTTTCGAAAGCGGTCTGACATTCATCATTCCATTTCACCACTTGATCTTTCTTCAGCAGCTTGAAGATTGGCTCACAAGTAGCAGTCAAATGTGAAATGAATCGGGCAATGTAATTCAGTCGTCCCAAAAAGCCTCTTACTTCCTTTTCCGTTCGGGGAGCTGGCATCTCCTGTATAGCCTTCACCTTTGCAGGATCAACTTGAATACCTTTATCACTAACAACGAAACCCAACAGCTTACCAGACCTTACCCCGAAGGTGCACTTATTCGGGTTTAACTTCAACTTGTACATCTTCAACCTGTCGAACAGTTTCTGGAGATGGTCAAGGGGTTCTTCTTCATTCTGGGACCTTGCGATCATGTCATCCACGTAAACCTCAATCTCATGGTGAATCATGTCGTGGAACAAAGCGACCATGGCGCGCTGATACGTTGCCCCAATATTCTTCAACCCGAAAGGCATTACCTTGTAACAGAAGGTGCCCCACTGTGTAATGAAAGTAGTTTTCTCCATGTCCTCGGGAGCCATCTTAATCTGATTGTAACCAGAAAAACCATCCATAAAGGATAAGACCTTATGCTGCACGGTGTTGTCGACCAAAACATCAATGTGAGGGAGTGGGAAATCATCCTTGGGGCTCGCCCTGTTCAGATCTCTATAGTCCACACACATCCTCACCTTACCATCCTTCTTGGGCACTGGAACAACGTTGGCGACCCACTGGGGGTGAGAAGTAACAGCTAGAAAACCGACATCAAACTGTTTCATGACCTCAACTTTGATTTTCTCAGACATCTCAGGGCGCACACATCGAACCTTATGCTTTACTGGAGGACAATCTTCTTTAGTTGGCAAGCGGTGAACCACAATATCGGTGTCCAAACCAGGCATATCTTCATAAGACCAGGTGAAGATCTCAACATAGTCACGTAGCATCTGTATCAAACGCTGCTTGACACTAGGCTCCAAATTTGAACCTATTATGACCTCTTTCTTGTCTTCCTCTGTACCCAAATTCACTGATTCCACTGGTTCTTCATGAGGCTGTATAGCCCTGTCTTCTTGTAGTAACAATCTAGCAAGTTACCCAGGCACTTCACAATCATCCTCACCTTCTTCCTCAGCTTGGTTGATCGGATTTTCGAAGTCATAAGCGGAAGTAGTAGAGTTATTATCAATGGGATCCAGAGTGGATGTGGATCTGCATTATGATATGTGAGTGTGTGTAAGACAATAGTGTTAGAACATAGTTTGATTCTACAACCCTTGAGTAAAGTTTTAATGATAACAAAATACAAAGGATAAAATTATTTCTAAGGTATATACAAAGAACAATTATGCTCCTGAAAATTATGCTATGTATATGCAGAAGCTCTGATGGAATCAGCATCAGAATAGAAGCAGCATCAGAAGATCAGCAATCTATGTTACACGCTGAAACATTAGACTCTGATGACCAGAATATGTGCCTAATCAAATACACTCTGACTATGATCTAAGACATCTTTTCCAAGTCATCTACACTCTGAAGCGTTATCAGCAGATATAGTAAAGAAGATTCTGAAGCGTTACTAGGCATTCAAGACTGAATTAAATGCTAACGGCTTTCTTCAGACAAAGATCTTCTACAAAAGGAAAGTGCATTATTATCATTAAACCTGCTTTATGGACAACATATCCTTGCGTGCCTATATAAACAGGACTGCTTATGAAAAGAAGCACGTACGTACGCACTCAATTTGCTAAGCTATTCAAACCACGCTCATTCAAAGCTTTAGCAAAAGTATTTCTATTCCAATCTTAGTCTGTGTAATTATCACAGTTGTGATATACAGTTTTGTAAGAAAACAACATACACACTAGTTCAATTCATTTGTAAAAGATTTCCTTGAGATAAAACGGTATGTGGTTGTACTCAAGAAGACTTTAACAGTTGTTAAAGTAGCTATTGTAATCCTTTGAATATAGTGGATTAAGACCTTGTTGGAGAGAGGCGAAATCACCTTGACGGGTGGACTGGAGTAGTTTGAGATCAAACGAACCAGGATAAAAATACTGTGTTGTCAAGCAATTTGTTTTAAGTTTTACAATTCAACCCCCCCTTCTTGTGTTTTTCACATCTTCAATTGGCATCAGAGCGCCTGGTTCTGAGCTTTAAAACTTAACCGTGTCAGTACAAGATCCAGTGTCAGAAAAACACAATGGCAGGACCAAGTCAAAACATCAGCAATGACAACAATGAAGAAAGGGACAGATTCAGTGGAAAACCTCCAGTCTTTGATGGAGAAAACTTTGACTACTGGAAAGACAGAATTGAGAGTTTCTTTCTGGCCCATGATGCTGATCTGTGGGACATGGTGACTGATGGATACACGTACCCAGTGGATGGACGTGGTCAGAAGATTGACAGGAAAATGATGTTTGATCAGCAAAAGCGTGAGTTCAGAAATCATCACAAGGCCAAAACAATTCTTCTCAGCGCTATCTCATATTCAGAGTATGAGAAAATATCAAACAGAGAAACTGCTAAGAATATGTTTGATTCTCTGAGAATGACGCATGAAGGCAACATTCAAGTCAAAGAAACAAAAGCCCTTGCGCTCATTCAGAAGTATGAGGCATTCAAGATGGAAGACAGTGAATCCATAGAAGCTATATTTTCAAGATTTCAAATTCTTGTTGCTGGTATAAAAGTTCTTGACAAAGGATATTCCACTGCTGATCATGTCAAGAAGATCATCAGAAGCTTGCCAAAACAATGGAGGCCAATGGTCACAACGCTTAAACTAGCCAAGGATCTCAACAAAATCTCTCTGGAGGAACTTATCAGCTCCCTCAGAAGTCACGAGATAGAGCTAGAAGCAGATGAACCTCAAAAGCAAGGTAAGTCATTAGCTTTAAAATCTAACAAAAAATATGACTCCAAAGTTTTGCAGGCTGTGGAAGAAACCTATGATGGATCCTCATCAGAAGAAGATGAATTGTCTCTTCTCTCCAGAAGGGTGAGCCAACTGTGGAAGCAGAGGCAAAGGAAGTTCAGGAATCCCAAAAGATCATAAAATCAGAATGAATCTTCCTCCAGATACAGAAGGTCAGAATCCTCCTCTGGAAATAAAAGATCTGAAGGCTCTTCAGGATACAAAAAGCCAAACTATAAAGACATCATCTGTTATGAGTGTAACGAGCAAGGGCACTACAAAAGTGATTGTCCAAAGCTTCAGAAGTAGAATCCCAAAAAGAAGTTTGGCAAAGAAAAGAAGAAGAGTCTCATGGCTACATGGGATGATTCTGATACATCTGAAGCTGACTCAGAATCAGATGATGAAAGAGCAAACATAGCTCTCATGGCAAACGTATCTGAAGACAGTGAAGCTTCTGAGTCAGACACAGAAGAGGTATTCCCTGACTTTACTATTAATTTTACCAAGGCTGAATTAGCAGAAAGCCTTAATGAAATTCTGGAAAGGTATTAGCATATCAGAGTCAAATTCAGAAACCTGAAAAGGAATCTTGCTTCTGACTCTGATAAGACTGAGAGTCTCAAATTGGAGAATTCTGAGTTAAAAGATAAAATTTCAAATTTAGAAAATCAAATGCATAACTCTCAGAAGGAAACAATCCCTGAAACTCCCAGCAATGCTGATGAGATCATCAAAGAGTATGATCACAGCTTTCATACGTTTCTAGCTAAAAACATAGACAAAAGCAAAATGGCTTCAATAATCGATGGGGTTAGCAGAAATGGCAGAAAAGGGATAGGGTATCAAGGTAAGGTTCCTACACCAAAAAATGCCATGGATTTAGTTATAAAGCGTACTCCACTTGACTCACACTTTACATATGGGAACACACATGACATAAAATACACAAGTAGTGATTACTCTTTCAAACCAAAATTCAACCAGAGTTTTGGTAGAACTAACAAATCAGGACCCAAGAAAATATGGGTACCTAAGGATAAAATAATACATGTGGCAGATATCTTTAGCAGCAAAGCAAAAACACCAATCATGGTACCTGGACTCTGGCTGCTCACGACACATGACGGGAAGAAGGCATATGTTCCCAAGCCTGGAACTTAAGCCTGGAGGCCACATAGGTTTTAGAGGCAATCAGAGGGGAAAGATCATTGGCTCTGGAACAGTAGGTAATGGAAATCTTCCCTCTATTAGTAATGTTTATTAGTTGATGGATTAATGCATAACTTGTTATCCATAAATCAATTAAGTGATAATGGTTATGATATAATCTTCAATCAAATTCATGCAAAGCTGTTAGTCAGAAAGATGGGACTATCCTATTTAATGGAAAGAGGAAAAACAACATTTATAAAATTAAACTATCTGAACTGAAAAGTCAGAACGTAAAATGTCTTCTGTCTGTTAACAACGAGCAATGGACCTGGCACAAAAGATTGGGTCATGTTAGTATGAGAAGAATATCTCAGATTAACAAAATCAATCTGGTCAGAGGACTTCCTAACTTGAAGTTCAATTCAGATGATCTGTGTGAAGCATGTCAGAAAGGCAAATTTGCAAAACCTGCTTTCAAATCCAAAAACGTTGTTTCCACCTCTAAGCCATTAGAACTTCTGCATATTGACTTATTTGGTCCAGTAAAGACCGCCTCAGTCAGTGGCAAGAAGTATGGGTTAGTAATCGTAGATGACTATAGCAGATGGACATGGGTAAAGTTCTTAAGGCACAAGGACGAGTCACACCCTGTGTTTGTTACCTTCTGCAACCAAGTTCAAAACGAAAAGAATCTTAGAATAGTCAAAGTCAGAAGTGATCATGGTAGAGAATTTGAAAATGAATATTTTGAATTATTCTTTAATGAAAAAGGAATTCTGTATGACTTTTCTTGTCCTAGAACTCCCCAGCAAAATGGAGTTGTAGAACGGAAGAACAGAACATTGCAAGAAATGGCCAGAACCATGATCAACGAGACTAACGTTACTAAGATCTTTTGGGCAGAAGCAATAAACACAGCGTGTTACATTCAGAATAAAATCTCCATCAGACCTATTCTGGAAAAAACTCCATATGAATTGTGGAAGAACAGAAAACCCAATATTTCCTTTTTTCACCCATTTGGATGTATATGTTTTATTTTGAATACAAAAAATTATTTGAACAAGTTTGACTCTAAAGCATAAAAGTGTATTATGTTAGGATACTCTAAACGCTCAAGAGGGTACAGAGTATATAATACAGAAACACAGATGGTTGAATAGTCAATCAGTGTTCGGTTTGATGATAAGCTTGACTCTCAAAAGTCAAAGCAGAATGAACTCCTTGCAGGTATGGAAGTTGAACTCACAGGTACTGCAGACAACTCAGAGTCTCTCAATAGAGACACTCCCTCAACATCAAAAAGAGTCACTAGAAGCAACCCAACACCTTCTGTTAATCAACTCCAGAAAAGACCATCCAGAAGCAAAATTGATCACCCAGAAGAAACAGTCTTAGGAAGGAAGGAAGATCCAATCAGAACAAGATCTACCTTAAGAAACTCTGAAGAATACCTCATGGGACTTGTTTCTCTGATTGAACCAACAACAATTGATGAAGCACTTCTGGACAATGACTGGATTCTGGAAATGCAGGAGGAGCTGAATCAGTTTACACGAAATGACGTATGGGATCTGGTTCCCAAACCAAAAGGATTCAACATGATAGGCACAAAATGGGTGTTCAGAAACAAACTGAACGAACAAGGAGAAGTCATCAGAAACAAAGCACGGCTGGTAGCACAAGGTTATAGTCAACAAGAAGGGATAGACTATACAGAAACCTTTGCTCCAGTCGCCATGTTAGAATCTATCAGACTTTTAATTTCATTTGTTGTCAATAAAGGCATTACTCTGTATCAGATGGATGTCAAGAGTGCATTCTTAAATGGCTATATAGAAGAAGAAGTTTATGTGAACCAACCCCCTGGTTTTGAAAGTTCCAAAAATCCAGAATATGTTTTCAAACTAAAGAAGTCACTCTATGGTCTGAAACAAACTCCCAGAGCTTGGTATGAAAGACTAAGTAACTTCCTGTTAGAAAAGGAATTCACCAGAGGGAAAGTGGACACGACCCTGTTCAGTAAGACAGTTAAGAATGACATCTTAGTATGTCAAATTTATGTTGATGACATTATATTTGGATCCACTAAACCTTCTCTGGGAAGAGAGTTTGCTAAATGTATGCAGACAGAATTTGAGATGAGCCTGATGGGGGAACTAAAGTTCTTTCTGGGCATTCAAATTAATCAAACCTCAGAAGGAACCTACATTCATCAGAGCAAATATGTCAGAGAACTTCTGAAGAAATTTGATCTCTCAGAATGTAAGCCCTCAAGAATTCCAATGCATCCCACGTGCATTCTGGAAAAAGAAGAGGTAAGTAGCAAAGTAGAACAGAAGGTCTATAGAGGTATGATTGGCTCTCTTCTCTATCTGACGGCCTCAAGGCCTGACATTCTATTCAGTGTTTGCATTTGTGCTAGATTCCTATCAGATCCTAAAGAACCTCACTTAACAACAGTTAAGCGGATTTTCAAGTATATGAAAGGTACTACTAATCTGGGTTTGTGTTATGGAAAATCAAGTGATTACATCTTAGTAAGATACTGTGATGCTGATTTTGCTGGAGACAGAGTAGAAAGGAAAAGCACTTCTTAAAGCTTCCAGTTTCTGGGAGAAAATCTGATCTCATGGTCCAGCAAAAGACAATCCACAATAGCTCTATCAACAGCAGAAGCTGAATACATAGCAGCAGCTGGATGTAGCACGCAAATGCTCTGGATGAAAAGTCAACTTAAGGACTTCAATATATTTGAGAGTAATATCCCTATCCTCTGTGATAATACTTATGCTATTTGTCTAAGTAAAAATCCTATTTTGCATTCTAGGGCTAAGCATATAGAGATAAAACATCATTTTATTAGGGACTATATTCAGAAAGGGATTCTAAATTTAAAATTTATTAACACAGACCATCAATGGGATGATATCTTTAAAAAACCTCTTTGTGAAGATAGGTTCAACTTAATTCTGAAACATCTCAGCATGAAGCTCTGCCCAGAATAAAACTGTTTTACTTCCATATCTTAACCTTTAGAACTTTGTTTATTTTTTCTGTGAACTACTGATCAATCTTTCAGATCTTTATAAGTACAAATTGTATCAGAATCTATCCATAAGGATCTGAGCGCTTCATTTCAAGGATAGAAATGTGTTGTTCACTCAAGCAAACAGGTGTCATCCAGTCATCAGCTACTTTCTGAGGCTGAACATGCGTTCACATTTCTGAAAGGTCAAAAGCGCTGATTGGATGCATTGGGACACATGTCATGGGTAACCGTTCCAATATCTTTCTGAATCCCCCAAAATCAGGTGTCATTAAATGCTCATAATCATTATAATTTATTTCTCTCTCTTACCGTTTATGTTTTCAAAATATTTTTTAAAATCTATTTAAACAGACCTCACACTCTTTACACTCTTTCACTTTCACTTTCATCTTCTCTACAAACTAATTGATTTTTGTTTGCATCCTTTCTCAAAACCCTTTCAAATTCCTCTCAAAACCTTTGTGTGAACATGGCTTCCTCAAGCAACCCTACTTCCAGTACTCAGAGAACAGATTCCTCTGAACAATATGAAGAACCCTTTAGAACTCTTCTCACACCCATCAAAAATCTAGAAGTACTCTCAGAATTGATTGTGGACTTTAACATTCTTCAAGAGAACGAGTTTAATCTCTCTGAAGAGGTAAAGGCTCAAGGATGGAACAGATATTTTGACCGACTGGTAGGTCCAACATTCCCAATCCTTGTGAAGGAATTTTGGATTCATGCTTCATCTTCCAACCATCAAGTTACTTCATACATAATGGGAAAGAAGATAGTCATAACTGAGGACCTTATTGCAAGATTAATAGGCTACAATGGTGGTGGTGTACGATGTATAGACATGGCTGAAAGATGTGCTGATGTCGCCCTAATTGCTAGAGAAATCTTCACTCTGGGTCTTCCCTCCAACAAGATAAGGGATCTTAAATACCATCACAGAATATGGGCCAAGAATATTCTGGGATGCATAAACCACAGGAAGCCAACCAGCTCTCCTGACTACATCAATATTGATCAGCAATTTCTGATCTACTTCATCTCCCAGAAGATTAAGGTGAATCTGGCTCATCTGCTGTTCAACCACCTAAGGACTAGTGTTAAGGAAACCAGAGAAGAGGAGCGCACAAAAAGGGACTGGATACCCCTAGAAAGGCTTATATCAGACATTCTAACAGAGAATAAGCTGATTGATCACCTAACAGAAGCTCAGGAAATCATCTCTTTGGAAGCCACTGTTGGCAAACAGTTGAATGCAAAGAATCTAAAGAAGATGAAGTTAATTGAGAACATCAAGAAGGAACCCAGTGTCACTTATTTTGCAACAATCTTCAGCAGAAGAATCCCTCTGGATAACTTTCCCATGTTCTCAGAGATTGATTCTAAACCTGAGATAATAGTCAGATATCTGGATGCATGCAAGGCGGATGGTACATCACCAGATTTGAACATTCAGGATCTGCAGCAGAAGGCTCCAGAAGTTGTGCTGAAGAAAACCAAGAAAAGGAAGGATGTAGCAGAAGGATCATCCCAGCGAACTCCTAAAAAGAGAGGTAATCCTTCTTATGTAATTGTTCTAAATTCAATATCTGTATCATTATCTGTACCAATCCCCACTCAATCAGAAAACCCCACACCACAAACACTTGATGACTTTGACATTGAATTTGACCCCTCAGAAACCTTAACTCTTAGAGGATCTCACTCCCTACCTCTAAATCCAAATATCGAAGTAACCCAACTAGAACTTGCAAAAGTTCTATCAGATATAGAAACCTTTGACCAACATATATCTGCTCCCATACCAGTAAATCCAAACTCTGAAACCATTTCAGAAGCACCTCAACCAGAAATTCCACTCTCTCCACTACCAGAAACTCATCCACCTACTCCACAACCTGAAACCTTACAACCAGAAGTACAAACTTCTGAGGTTCAACCCTCTGAATCCTGCGAACCAGAACTTCACCACCATCAATCCAACCAAACACTTGATTCTGATCCCATTCCCATTCCTGGAATCACTGAACCTCTAAACATCAGTATTCCCCAAATTCCCTCTTCACGAGAATCCACTCCACCAAAGACCCCAAATAGTCCAATAATAATTCTAGACTCTCCCACTTCCTCACCAAATATCAATCCAAATGACCATACCAAAACTTTCATTGACTTAACTGCTTTTGAACGCCTGGCTGCCATAACCAACAAAACAGCCATCCCAAAACCAAAACCATTTGAACCCACACCAGATGTTGGTACCAGTTTATTGATATTTGAAATAGAAGTGCAGAAGTGGATCACTTCTCTAAAGCAAGCTAGTCTTGAGCTGATTGATCCTGCTGCATCAGACTACCTTTGGACAAGGTTCAGAAGATGGGTATGTTCTGAAACCCATAAAATGCAAGAACAGAGCTACGGACTAGTTCAATAGAACTTGAGCAACTTGCTAAAAGTTTTTGAAGATCTACTTCTGAGCCAGCTGCTTAAGGAAGAAGCTCTTCCTCTGGACAATGCTCCCTGGTCTGAACATCGTCCAGCAGACAGAGTTCAACCAGAGTCAGAAGATCTCAATCTGACTGACACTCTAGAACAGATAATTCCTGCTGAACAACTGGGTCAAAAAGAGGACATTGCAGAATGCTCTGAGAAGCATCCAGTTGCTGAAGATCCTCAAGCTTCCTCCTATGAAAGACAGACTCTAGAAGACCTGAAGAGATCTGATACTTTGATGAAGGAAATAATGGATAAACAGGATGACAAAATTTCGGAAATCAAGAACATGCTAACAATGCAGGAGGAAACCAACATCCAAATCAAGGGCTTGCTGGAAGCTTTGTTCACGCGTCTTCCTCCACCCTCTTAGATTTTCCTGTTTAAAAATTTTGTTTTTTTGTAATATTCTCTACATAGCCCTGAACTTATCATTGATTTTGTTTTAATATAAACTTATTTTGGCCCTGATCATGTGTTCTTTTTGATAACTGACAAAAAGGGGGAGAAAGAAAAAGATATTTTCAATAGCGGATTACTGAGACATAAGTCTCAAACATTCTAATCTACATAAATTTTCTTTTCTAAAAAGCTTGAACAGGTACAAAACTCTGTTGAAAGATACAGTAAGATTCTGATGCTCAAATATTCATGGAGTTAAAAGGAAGTAATCAACTCAGGGGGAGTTTTTCTACTTAACTCTATACTTTTTGTTCCTTATTCTTTATTGAAAAATCTGTTTTTGTCATCATCAAAAAGGGGGAGATTGTTAGAACATAGTTTGATTCTACAACCCTTGAGTAAAGTTTTGATGATAACAAAATACAAAGGATAAAATTATTTCTAAGGTATATACAAAGAACAATTATGCTCCTGAAAATTATGCTATGTATATGCAGAAGCTCTGATGGAATCAGCATCAGAATAGAAGCAGCATCAGAAGATCAGCAATCTATGTTACACGCTGAAACATTGGAGTCTGATGACCAGAATCTGCGCCTAATCAAATACACTCTGACTCTGATCTAAGACATCTTTTCCAAGTCATCTACACTCTGAAGAGTTATCAGCAGATACAGCAAAGAAGATTCTGAAGCGTTACTAGGCATTCAAGACTGAATTAAATGCTAACGGCTTTCTTTAGACAAAGATCTTCTACAAAAGGAAAGTGCATTATTATCATTAAACCTGCTTTATGGACAACTTATCCTTGCGTGCCTATATAAACAGGAATGCTTGTGAAAAGAAGCACGTACGTACGCACTCAATTTGCTAAGCTATTCAAACCACGCTCATTCAAAGCTTTAGCAAAAGTCTTTCTATTCCAATCTTAGTCTGTGTAATTATCACAGTTGTGATATACAATTTTGTAAGAAAACAACATACACACTAGTTCAATTCATTTAGAAAATATTTCCTTGAGATAAACCGGTTTGTGGTTGTACTCAAGAAGACTTTAACAGTTGTTAAAGTAGCTATTGTAATCATTTGAATATAGTGGATTAAGACCTCGTTGGAGAGAGGCGAAATCACCTTGACGGGTGGACTGGAGTAGTTTGAGATCAAAGGAACCAGGATAAAAATATTGTGTTGTCAAGCAATTTGTTTTAAGTTTTACAATTCAACCCCCCCTTCTCGTGTTTTTCACATCTTCAAATAGCTGTTTTGATAAAGTGCAAGATAGAAAAGAAAAATAAGGAGTGCAAAATTTTTAATGCAAGAAAAACGTCCAATGCTTTATTGATGATATATGAAAATGAAAAATAATAAGCCCTCACAAACAAAGCCAAGGTGCCTTGGGCAAGGCACCGGGCCGTAAAGTTTTAAACTGTCTGTTACAAATCTCAAAAGAAAAGTCAATTACTGTGTAATAAAAGAAACTGGCACGAAGTCCTTCGCCGTCCAGTTGTTCAATCCACCGTTGGTAGTCGGGTAGATCCAGCTGTCGATATCTGACTCTTCTTCATCATCCTCAATTGCATTCACTCCCTGATTACTGATGTGCAGAGGAGGTCTTCCAATCCGCGCGCTCCGAACAACCCTTTGAGCCTCTGCAGTAAAGCCCAAACCAAACTTGTCAGTCTTATGTGTGAAATCAGAGAGCTGACCCCAATTTACACACCCACCATTTTCAATTACAGCCCTAGCATCCTTAAAGGAAGCCATCTTCCTCGGAGGTTTTTCAGCAGCAACTTCAGTCGACGCCAAAGTCTGGGGAAACTCTTCAAAGTTCTGACACGGGGTTTCGATGAACTCTCCATCCATCTCCACATACCGAAAGGAGTTAAGATGACTCACCATGTACTCCTCTTCTCCTTGCACCGTAACAATCTTCCCCTTCACTGGATATTTCAACATTTGATGGAGCGTAGAAGTCATTGCCCCAACCTTATGAATCCACGGGCGACCCAGCAAGCAAGAATATGATGGTCGGATATCCATCACATAAAAAGTTGATGAAAAAGTCTCAGAGCCAACTTTAATAGGGACGTCCACCTCCCCGTGCACCATCCTTTTTGACCCGTCGAAAGCCTTAACCACAATATTGCCCGGCTTCAGAACCAAACCTTCACAATCCAGACGGTCTAATGCTTTCTTTGGCAAAACATTCAATGAGGACCCAATATCCACCAATACATGAGCCACAGTAGTGCCCCTGCACTCGATTGAGACGTGCAGAGCATCATTGTGATTTCTTCCTTTAGCAGTCAGATATGCGTCTGATAAACCCAACCCGTTATCGGCAGTCAAACTAGCTACGCAGTATTTGAATTGATCGGCAGAAGTTTCCTATGGCACATGCACAGTTTTGAGGAAAGAAATTAAAGCCTTTGCATGGGCTTCAAAACACAATAACAAGGATAACATGGAGATTTTTGACGGGGTATGCCCCAGCTGCTCGACTATGTTGTAGTCACTCTTCTTGACAATGTTCAGAATTTCCTCTATCTCCTGCTTAGAGGTTTCTACAATGATCTTCTTAGGCGCCTCCGTCTGGGTAGGCTCATCTGTAACCTCTTTTCCCCGAGTGTCAGATGACTCAGCGACAAAGGTGATAACCGGAGTAAGAATTGGAACAGTAGCTGATGTACTGGCAGATGGAATGACAACAGGTTTGTGAACAGTCGAAGGGGAAATCTCAGGAGAGAAGAGCCTTCCACTTCTGGTGACCTTTCTAGCCCCGACAATATTGCTGACATTAGCATCAGCTTCTTCAATCTTTAAGTCTTGCTTAACCCCATGGTAATACACATCGGCCCCATAGTGCCAAGGGACAGCCTTATCTTAAATGTATGGGATAGAGCCAGGGATAGTAATGATTAACGGAGCAACTCTTGGAACAGATGTAATCCTAACAGGCTTTCTCGAGGAAGCCTTGGAAGGATTGGCGGAAATGGTTATGATGGAAATCAAATCTTAACAGGCTTCAATCAAATCTTGCACCTTATTCCTCAAGGCCCAACATTTGTTTGTATCATGCCCTGGGCTATCGGAATGATAGGCACAGCGGGCGTTCGAGTTATATAGCGGAGATGTGGTGCTGGGATTCTTCGAGTCTTCCCTCAGAGTTACCAGGTTGGTCTTTAATAACCGTGGTAGAATTTGAGACAAGGTCATATTGAGCCGAGTGTACTGTCTTTGCGGTCTCTCCATTATTTGCTGATTGTTGCATTGTAGGGCAACAATGGGTCTTGATATTACTACCGTATTCACTGCTTGACGGCGTTCAGGTCGGTTTTGGCTCCTCGAGCTATAGACTGCAATAGCTTCTTTCTTACCGGTGAAAGGCTTCTTTACTGCACTTGACGACATATCCTTCTGTATCTTACCACTTCAGATACCAGCTTCTACTATCTCCCCAGTCAAAATCAATTCAGTAAAACCAGATGACGAACTGCCAATCAGATGATTGAAAAATGGACCAGACAACGTCCCTAGAAAGATATCCACCAACTCCCTATCGGACAGAGGGGGTTGGACTCTTCAAGCCAAATCTCTCTACTTTTGAGCATAGTCTTTAAAACCTTCACTTGCGCCCATAGACATAACCTGAAGCTGAGTACGACTGGGAGTAAGGTCGGCGTTATACTGATACTGCTTGTAAAAGCAGCAGCAAGGTCCTCCCAGTTTCGGACATTATCTCCTTCCAATTGATAAAACCATTCAAGCTGAGTCCCTGACAGACTATCTTGAAAGAAATGTACCCACAAGGTTTTATCAGCAGTGTAGGGTTGGATTTTTCTGACGTACAAGCGGAGGTGGAGTCCCGTACTTATGAGGGATCACCACCCCAGATGCTATTCCCAGATCTCCGAAGTCCAAACCAGGTATCTTCTGAATCTCCATAGCACTCAGACGGTCTTCAAGTTGTTTGCACCTATTCTCAGCAGGAGGATACTGCTCATCATCAAAATCAGTATCATTATCAGAGACCACAGGACTGGGACCCTTTTCTTACCCTTGGACCTCTTCTCCTTTGGATGAAAGAGACAGATCAGCTTCCTGTCGCAACCTATTCCCAAATCTGTTACCCATATTCAGAAGAACCACCCTTTTCTTCTTCTTCTTCTTCTTCTCCTTCAGGATGAGAGTCTTCAAATCCTCTTGCCTTTTAGCTAAGTTCAATAACATCTCTTGGAATTGGGAATTCTGTTCTTGTAGAGATTTGATGGCTTGATCGGTAGGTATTTTAGAAGACATTTCATGCTGAAATAAACAACGAAGAAGATGAGAAACCTGTAATGGTACCTGTAATGATGTGCATGATAATGGGATGCGTATGTAATGATTTCAAAGACTTTGGGAGATTTAAATTTGCAAACCAAGAAATAAACAAACTTTATTAGATTAAACTTGTAAAAATGTTTAACAATGCCTTTAAGGAGTTACAAAAGAAATAAATGAAAAACATATGTAAATTAGAAAAAGCAAAATTAGAAATCCCATGGTCGCTTCCCCTTCGTGCTGACGTAGTCATTGATCGTTCTTTCATTCTCAAGTTACCTTGTGAGCTTCAAGATCTTCCTATTTTGCTCATGATACTTCTCCCGGTAGGTATCCCTCTCCTCTTTCAGTTGAATCCAGGATCTCTTCAATGCCCCAAGATCAGTGGGCATGTAGGGATAAAGAACTGTATAAGGAACACCCTCTTCATTGGTAGGCTCCACAATCACTGGCAGCACAACTTCATAAGGCATCCCAAGCTTCTTGGCTCGTGCTCGGACCCACTGGAGATGAGGTTGCATAGAGAGAGAAGTCTTTGGTCCTAGTTCTTGAGGGTCAGACCTGTTCACCATGCCCCAGGCTCGTATAAACCTTCGGCGATGCTCGTCAACGTCCCCCTTATAGTCAAAGGCAATATCTGTAAGAAGTAGCTCATGAGGACCGTCTCTCCGAGCACGACCAAACTGCCGCAAAGCCAAGCAAGGACTGTAGGTTATTCCCCCTTTGATTCCAAGCAACGGGACATTAGGGTATCCCCCACAATGATCAATGACAGCAGTACTTTCCATAGCCTTAGAACTCCAAAGAATGTCCGTATGGGCAAGGGACATTATTCTATAAGACCACCCTAAACCTTCCTCATTCTTCAACACAGGTTTGGGGAGGTGCGAAATAAACCACCTTGCCAACAGCGGCATGCAACATATGAGGGTCCCTCTTCTTCGCACAGTACGAATGTAGAGGGCATGCAAGATATCACCCAAAAGAGTAGGTACGGGATTGCGAGACAAGAAGATCTTAACTTCATTCACATCTATGAAGGAATCTGGATTCGGGAAAAGAACCAAACCGTAGATAAGGAGAGCCAAGATGTCTTCAAAAGCATGAAAGTCCAAGTTATCCCAGAACAGTTGAGCTTGATCTATCAGAAACTTGGATAAGAAACCTTTAACCCCGCTTCGTGTCTCCCAGTTGGATACTACATCATCCTTTTTCAAATGTAAAGCTGAAGCAATGTTTTCTGGCCTAGGAGTCTCTTCCAAACCTGTGAAGGGCATCTGCTCGAGTATGGATATGCCCAATAAGTGAGAAAACTCTTCCAAAGTGGGAACCAACTAATAATCTGGGAAAGTGAAACAATGATGCACTGGATCGAAGAACTGGAAAAGCACACTCATCATCTGCTCATCAAACCTTGAGGTAACCAAGCTAAGAAGCTGACCATGTCTCCTAATGAATGAAGAAGCATCAGAAACTCTCGAGACTAAATCTTTGAGTTCAGTAGGTATTTGCACAAAGTTAACTCGGATGGTGTTTCTGCGCATGGAAGCCATAATATGTAAAACAGAATAAAGATAAATGCCCTCGGTCTTTGAAATGGTTAGTATAATGAAGTATGCATGCTATGTTATGATGCATGATGTCGTGATAAAACACACAACAGGTATAGCAAATAACAAACATGGTAAAGGCAAACAAGTCACACAAAAGACCTTAAGTTTAAGGCTTGCATGGGGTCTAGGTACTACCCTCTTGAAGTTCAGTTGGTTTCAACCTGTCCTAATAATAGTAACCGGGTTCTAGAGGTTCTCAATATCACTGACCATCCTCCATCGGTCATGGTTTCAGCTCACACAATATTTTCTTGCGGCCGAAACTATCTCGAGAGTATGGTCTCAATGAGTGTAGCATCGAGTATCAACCAGTTCCCAGCTTTACACTGAGACCGGCTATCTCACTACTTCCTATGGCCAAGTTGGGCAATTATAGGTTCTAAGGTCAGTTGATGCTTAACGACCCATATAGCAGCCCCGTATTCTCCTCGTTTCTCCACAAGGGATACCAGTACCAACCAATGTGCCACATCAACATAGCTACTGCTTCAACCGTATCGGTCTACACCGTACAGTTCCCTCACAGTTTATTGCTACTTACCTAAAAGGTGTCCCTCAGATCCGGGTTAGGATCTATAGTAAATCCCAATACAAAACCCTAAAAAGTAAAGAAATCAAATCAAACAAGAGAAGCAATATGATGAACTAATCCTAAGGTATACCCCACTTATTATTCCTTAGCAGAGTCGCCAGTTTTGTGATACGGTGGCGGAGCCAGACTGTTTTAGGAAAATGCTGGTTTGCGTTTTGCATTTGTATTCGCAAAATGTCGCGGTAAGCAAGAGTCGCCACCGACTTTTATTTTATCCAACAAAGTAAAAGGAAAAAGAACATAAAAAACATTTTTCGAGATGTTTCTGAGTACGGGGGGTAGATTATAGAAAGGGAAGGTATTAGCACCCTTTCTATCCGTAGTTTTCTACGGGTTCTTAGGTACTTGCTCATCATTTTAAAATTGCTTATGTGTTTGTGTGTTTTGAAAAGTTTTTGTTTTACTTCGATTTAACCCTTGCTTCTGTCTTCAAGAGTGTTACGAAGTTGTTTTGAAAACTTTGTTTGAAAAGAGTGTAAGTGTGAAAAAAGTTTGTTTTGAGAAAGTACCTACTAGCATCTACCTACTCGAAAAATATTGTTTCTATTCTCGTTTCCTTTAGACAGTGCTATCCTACTATTGAGAAATAGGTAGCACCGTCGTTGGAGTTGTAAGGGTCAGTTCGAAAGGGACTACGATCACTAAAGCAATGTTAGGACGTCTTAGTAATAACCCTAGTGTCTTAAGATCATATTCGAGGCAACATTTCTGAGGCAATCTTTCTGAGGCAACATTTCCGAACGGGACATTTGATCTTTGTTTAGACAAGAGAGCGACCACTAAAACAACCTATACTTAATGATCGTTTACCGAAGGCAACTGAAGTGAGAGTATACCCTAGGAGTGCGCATGTGCGAGTGATTTGATTTCAGGTTATTATCTTTGCACATATAGGGTCTGCTAACCGTTTTAAAATTAACATACAATTCTTGTCATGCAATCCTATTATCATACATCTAACATATAATATTTGCGAAAATTAAAGTGCGAGAAATAAAACTACGCTATTACAAGGCTTCGGGGAGGGGGGTTAATTACATAGCCAAAAACCCGTAAAACGATAAATAAATGAAACATCCTAATTAAACTATTACATCCCATGAGCAGTTACATTAATATCGTAAAAATAAATAAACGCGCGATGAATCGAGAACAAAAGAAAACTAGGGTTTTGACCCCGTCTAACCTAATTAAAAGAAAAATTATTTTTGTTTGTTTTTGATTATTTTAAGAAAATAAGGTTTTAATGAATAAATACAAACCTAATTACTAATTAAATTAAATTAAGAAAAATGATTAATTTTGACCTATTTTTATATTTTTGTTATTTAATTTTATAAAATAAAAATTAGTTAAAACAAAACCTAATTTTCTAATTGATTTTAATTTATTTA
Organism: Vicia faba; assembly: GCA_948472305.1. Classification (NCBI taxonomy): domain Eukaryota; kingdom Viridiplantae; phylum Streptophyta; class Magnoliopsida; order Fabales; family Fabaceae; genus Vicia; species Vicia faba. The sequence goes on from OX451738.1 coordinate 1,572,660,334, forward strand.
CAAAAGAATTAAAGTTACCCTAAAATTAAATTAAATAATTAAAATAATTTTGGTAAAAAAATAAAAACCTAAATCTAATTTGATGAAATTGATTTATGAATTTTTTTTGTGAAACAAAGAATTAATTTGTGAGAAAAATAATTAATTAAAAGAATTAAAAGAAAATATAAAAGAAAAAAAGAATAAGAATATGGGTCTGGTGATCAGCAATTGAGGGGGGTGCCAATAAGAAATTATGGGCCCAAAACCTGGGTCCACGTTTGACTTTTCTGATTCAGTGTTGCAAGTTGATTAGGGCCTTTGGTAGACCCTCAGATGATGACCTTTGGATCCAGCTCATGGACATCTGGCTGGCTAAGCGTTAAAGGCGTATGGTGGATGCTTGAACCAAGGGTGCACTGAATCTATAACAAGAAAACAAGAAAATAGCATTTTTGTTGGGACCTGGGATCGAACCCAGGTCCTCAAGCTTCAAACCATCACCTTGTTGCCAACTGTGCCACGCTGTTTATTTGTCTCTGAAATAATAATAATTAATAATATGTAATAACGTGAGTTAGTGGAGGATAAAAGAAAGAAGCGCACGCTAGAATTCAAACGGGAAAATGGGGTGGTGCCACGCATGCTTTCTTCTTCCTCTCTTTGTTAGTAAAAGTCATGGACTTTTACCTACAGACAAAAGTCCGTAGCTATAACCCCTGCAGTATTCAAAATCTCACACAGGCACAATAAATCAAAACCAATGATGCAGATCAACTTGCCTTGACCTTGTGAACACCATAACATTCCTCTTTTGGGCCAATTTTACCTCCACTCAAAACCCCTAAAACGAACAAGATAACCCTAGCCATGGTGGATATCAGTATAGCTAACAAAAATGCAATTACTCATTACCAATAGCTTGCAAATGCTTCAATGAACAAGAATATATAAGTGATTCATGCTACAAGTGCCAAAATAATGAGATTCGATTTCAAGAAAATGTCAAGGTCGTGAATCACTTACAGTGAGTTTTGGCGCACGAAAATGCTTGCTTTTGATGGGTATAGACTCCTTGTACGCTCAGGAAACGAATGAGATAGCTTGGGAGATTTGAAAATGTCGAGAAGTATGAAAACAAATTGCTACTTTTCTTGAGTTTTTCCAAGTTTGTTCTTCACTCTACACGCCTCCAACCCTTGTCCTTTTGATCTGAATTTGTCCAATATATATAATTGAGTGAATTAGGTTTACAAATGTGCATCCAATCTTTGTAATTATGAAGATTTGATCCTTGATTCACACTTGTATCCAATATTTTCAAAACAAGAGAAAATCAATCTTTTTGTGTACAAACATGCCTTGCACAATTTGATTTCTTTGCTAGCTGTATAAGAGACCTGAAATATGCACAAAATCTCAAGGTTTAAATGATTTTGATGTTTCCATGATTTTATTTTGATTTAATTTGATTTCATTGAAATAAAAATCAAAATAAATGGAAAAAATAAAATAAAGGCAAGTGGGAAGGATCATGGGTCGTGGACTATGTTACAAACTCAAGAAAAGTACAAAAAGTTGGGCCCATTTGACAAAAATTGCAATTTGAGGCACGTTTGACTTTTGACAATTTTGCAATAAGGGTCAACTTCACCAATGCATAGCTTCTTCAATTTTTACTCTATCAAGGTGTTCTTGGACTTTTTAGAAATATTGAGATGTCCTCTAAGGAAACTTTTTGGTCTCATCTCAATTGAGTCTTCCATGTTCATGTATGAGGCTTTGACAAAAAAGGTGTTTTTGTTGACTTTTCAAAGTGACATATAATGTCCAAATTCATAACTTCTTGTGAGTGAATATTTTGAACTTGGGAGCTGAATATGATTTGTAGGGAATTTCATCCTCTTCAAAATGAGATTTTTATGGGTCATTTCTAATAAATTATGAGAAAGTTATGCTTGGTCAAAGTTGAGTTGACTTTTTCTGCAAAACCCTAATTTAGCAACTTTTGGGTTTTGATGAATTATGAGCAATCCTTGAGGAATCATGATCAACCCTTGACAAAATGATGAATAATACTTCAAAATGAGGATGTTGACCAAAAAACTTGAGGTTTGACTGTATGTGGGCCACAGTTGACTTTTGCCCTAGCATAGTCAATTTTCAGGCCTTTGAGCAATTGACTGAGCAAACTTTCTCTGTAGGGCTTGAAACTTGACACGGATGATCTTGAGAAAATATTAGGACAATGGTGAGCATTTGGGACCCCTTGGACTTAAGTATCTTTATGCAACATGAAACCCTAATTTTAGGTAGACTGCCTTAGGAGAGAATTTGTCTGGTCAACCTTTGGACTTCTTTGAGCAACTTGAGGACCTTGATTGAAATGTTTTGAGAAATATGGGAGGGAAAATTTTGGGGTACAACACCTAGCAATTTTCCTGATCTGACACCGAAGGTGCATTTATTTGGATTCAACCTTAGTATGAACTTACGTAGCCGCTCAAATAACTTTTGCAGATGTGTGATATGTTCCTCCTCCGTATGGGATTTGGCAATCATATCGTCGAAGTATACTTCAACTTCCTTGTGGATCATATTGTGAAATAACGTGACCATTTCTCTCTGATAAGTTGTCCTTTCATTCTTGAGACTGAATGGCATTACTTTGTAACAGAAAGTTCCCCAGGGTATAATGAAAGTAGTCTTTTCCATGTCCTTCGGTTCCATTTTGATTTGGTTATAGCCCGAGAAACCGTCCATAAATGAGAATACCGAGGCTTGAGTTGTATTGTCCACTAAGACATCTATGTGAGACAACGAGAAATCGTCTTTGGGGCTTGCCTTGTTTAGGTCCCGATAATCTATGCACATGCGTACTTTTCCATCCTTCTTGGGTACTTGTACAATGTTAGCTATCCAATATGGATAGTCTACCACTGCTAGGAACCCTGCATCAAACTGTTTGAGAACCTCTTCCCTGATTTTGCTGGACATATCTGGACGGGTTCTTCTGAGATTTTGCCTGACTGGAGAACAACCTTCTTTGAGAGGTAATCTATGCACCACGATGTCCGTATCTAACCCTGGAATGTCCCTGTAGGACCAAGCGAATATATCCACGTACTCGTGTAACAACTTGATTAGCCTGTCTTTGACGCTCTGCCCCAACATTGCCCCTAGCTTGATTTCTTTTGGATCTCCTTCCGTTCCCAGGTTAATGGTCTCAATAGGCTCTTGATACGGTTGTATACTATTAGCCTTTCGCTCTATTTCCCTCGCCATTTCCTTAGAGAGTTCAAGATCTTCATCATCTTCCTCTTCGGCTTGGTGGATAGGAACATCAAAATTATATCGGGTCGTAGCAGTAGCGTTACCGGTAATTTTGGGCATGGATCTGCACATTTATCATGTTTTGGTGCATATTTTTGCGCTTGGAATTTGAAAAATGTATATGCAAAGAAAGTATTGCCATTTCTATATTTAATAGATAAATGCAAAAGAAAGACAAGGATCTTAATTGAAAACAAAATATAACTTTATTAATTATAAATATTGTCTGAAATAATAAACAAAGAACACCCTTACAAGAAAACCCCTATGCCTCGGGTTCGACATAGGTTCTTTCAAAACAAGAAAAATTACTTAGAAAAGAAAGATATTTCGGGAATCTCCACAACAGTCCATCCTTTAAGCTCTTCTCTTGGGGCACCCTCTCTGATGAAGTCAGTTTCCTTTTTAGTATGGGTCTTGCTTGATATCATTGCTATGTATCCTCCATGCTCCGTTCCTTTACTGATGAACGTCTTCCGGATTGGAGGGAAACATGTTTTACCTCTTGGAGTAGCCTTTGACGATTCGTAACCCAAACTAAAGCGATTCTTTTTCTCAGGAATTTCTGGGAGTTTTCCCCAGTGTTTTGAGGCATCACCCCCATAGTCATTTGCAGGTCTCTCCACGATGTCACTTTATTTTTGTTGCACTTCACAACCGGTAATGTTACCATTGAAGCAATTTCCAAAGCCTGGAATGGGGTAGCTATGCAATCTTCATCAGCACTGATATATCTGTACGATTCAATATGGCTTACAAAAATGTCTTCTTCGCTGTCAATTATGATCAACGTCCCTTCTACTAGGAACTTCAACTCTTGGTGCAGGGTCGAGGTTACTTCCCCTGCCGGATGGATCCAAGGTCTCCCCAGTAAACAAGTGTATGCTGGTTCGATATCCATGACCTGAAAAGTGATATTAAAGATGTGCGGCCCAATCTTGACTGGAAGGTCCACCTCCCCTAGTACCTAGCTTCGAGAACCGTCAAATTCATTTACTATCGTAGAACTTGGTCACATTGGCACGTCGTCTATTTTTAACTTTACCAGACTTGATTTTGGCAACACGTTAAGAGCGGAACCAGTGTCAGTAAGAAACCTGGACAGATGGGTGGTGCCTATCTACATAGTAATGTGGAGTGCCTTGAAAAAGTGAAAAACACAAGAAGGGGGGTTGAATTGAAACTTAAAATCAAAAGCAATAGACACGATATTTTTATCCTGGTTCGTTTGATCTCAAACTACTCTAGTCCACCCGCCAAGTTGATTTCGCCTCTCTCCAACGAGGACTTAATTCACTAATCAAAACTGATTACAATACTACTTTGACAAATTTCAAAGTCTTCTTGAGTACAACCACAACCCGGTTTATCTCAAGGAAAACTAGCTTAATCAAAATAAAATAATATACTGTGTACTGTTGTTTTTCCTTACAAGAACTGTATCACTACTGTGATATTTTACACAATTTAAGCGTATACGAGAATATGAAATATTACAATGTTTTAGAGGTATATGTAGTTGTTGTACCCCAAAATTTGCCCTCTCACTTTTCAAATATTTGCTCACAAGATCTCCTTTGGCTCAAGACTGCACTAGGGATGATCAGCTCAAGACACCTCCTTAAGCACTGATGACCAAAATTAGGGTTTGATATTGCACAAGGATAATCAGACTTCTATGCCGCATATGATTTTCATGGATCATTATAGACCCTCAAGATTACTCATGTCAAGTTTCAAACTTTGAATCCCATTTTTACTCTGTCAATTGAGCAGTTGACCTAAAAAATCAACTGTACTGGAAAAAGTCAATTGTACACTGAAAAGTCGAACTTTGACTTTTTGGTCAAAATCAAGTGCCAAAGATCACAATTCATCAAAACATGTTAAAATATGAAACGTGTTCATCAAGAAATCAAAAAGTCAAGATTTCATTTTTGAAAGTCAAAGTTTTCAAACTTAGAAAATTTTTTAAGTGTTGAAAACTTCATATGTTTTCACAACTTTGAGCCAATTTTTCACCATGATGTAAGATGATTCAAGGAAAACTTCCAACATGAAAGTTGTAGATCTCAATAAGATCTAAAACTTTGTAGGGCAGGACTTTTTCTAGAAATGGTTGAATTTTCAGTTATAAATTCATGAAGTCATGACATTTTTGAATAAACACTTAGAGAAATTTTCAGTAGTTTTGGTCAGAATTTTATCCCAACTTCTTGGCATTTTTTCACATAGTTACAATATTATTTTGTCAAAATGTCCAACATAGAAGTTATAGAGGGTGTTTCAAGCTTTCCAAAACATCCAAGAGTATGAATTTATCATATTTGAGCTAGGAGATACAAGGATCTGAAGTTGGACATTCATTCTTGATTTACAAGGCAGATTTGTGATGAATAAGGAACAAAAATCTTAGCCATGCTGCATAATCTTCACTTTGCAGGCCTCTTAACTTGAAAATATATCCATAATCAGATGTTTACACAATTGATTGAACCATTATCCAAGTGGTTCAAGTATTATCCATTGCATCTTTCCATTTTTGGCACAAAGGCACCATTGCCATTCTTGCAAAGTTCACTTTAATCATAAAGTCAATTTCTTGAGCCTCTAACTTGTTGTTATAATCACACTCAACTTCTAAAAGATAGAAAAAACATTTTTAAAGTGATAAACCACTTTAGATAGCTTGGTAGAAGCATTAGAAACATGTTCTTCATGCTTGCTTCAAAAACAAGCAAGATAACCATAACATGTGATTCAAAATCTGAGTTGTTTGAAGTATCAAACCTTCTCTATAAATAGAGAGGCCAATTGTAATAAAAAAGATCATAAAAAAAGAAGGAGAAACTAATACTCAAAATCATTCTTGCTGTCAAAAACCAGAATTGCCCACAAAACCTTCATTTTTGAGCTTTGAAGTCCAAATCTTTAAATCTCATACCTTGCAAGTTTTCTCCAAACCAACCATCCAAACACTCCACATATATCATATAGAAGTTGTTCAAACACAAAGACAACTTCTGTAACATCACTATGATCACTTCCCAAGCTCAACAACAACCCATACAGTAGCTCAAACTCAAAGCACAAATTTCAGTTTCAAGGTAAGTTTTCTTGACTTTGAACTCTTCATACAAGCATCATTAATGGCTCATTTGTGAAGATAAAATGTAGATATAATTTCCTTGAAGCTAACCATATGCTTACTTTTCATTTTCACTAACCATGTGTTGAGAACTAACTTTTACATGTAGCAAAACAGTGTAAAAGCAAAAAATAACAGTTATGCGTGGATACGAAATGCTATGAGTCGACACATACTATGTTCAAAATAGGTTTTGAGTCGACACGAAACACGTATGCGTCGATATGAAATAATTATGAGTCGATACGAAACCAGTATGCATCGACTCATACTAAGTTGTTTTGATATCCAGGAGCATGAGCCAACACATGAGCCGACACGAAATCTGCATGAGCCAATACGAAATCTGCATGAGCCAATACATGAGCCAATACATAAGCTCATGTGTCAGCTCATAAAACTTTTTTTTAAATATTTTTTTAATTTTATTTTTATTTTTTCTTTATATTTTTATTATTATTATTTTCATATAAAAAAAATCAAATATATATATATATATATATATATATATATATATATATATATATATATATATATATATATATATATATATATATATATATATATATATATATATATATATATATATATATATATATATATATATATATATATATATATATATATATATATATATATATATATATATATATATATATATATATATATATATATATATATATACGCATACACTTTTGTTTTATTCCTTTTTTTCTAAACTAAAATAGACAAAAACATTTTCTTATTAAAATAAATTTCTTTTCTTAAAATTAATTTAATATTTAGACTTAGGTTTTATTTCAATTTGTTTATTTTGATTAAATTAATTTAGACATTAGGATTTTAATTAATTTCTTTTCAAATCAATTAGAACCTTCTTCATAAAAAAAAAACATAAAAACACTTTCTCTTCTCTTTATATTTCTTTGTACATTTTATTATTTCGCACTATAATTATGTAATTGTAAAATCTTTGTAATAGTAAATTAGGTCTATTTGCTTTCATCTCCCTATTTGTAAATTTGTACACCTCTTCCCCTAATGATGTAATAGCGTAGTAATTTTACTTTCTGTAATTTATCGCTTTAATATAAATGTTAGTAATTAGGGTTTGTATGGCAAGACTAAAATCAACAATTAGTAAACCCTAATTCAAGATAAACAATGCATGAAAATCAATACACTTGCACACAAGCACCCCTAGGGTAAAATCCACTTGGTTGCCTTATAAATGGCCATATGACGCATGTGAGGTATCTTAGCAAAAACAAGCAAAAATACAAGATCATAGTCCCTCGATGATGCTATCTAAGTTGCATTTCAAAATGATCTTAGTCCCTAAAGAAAAATGCTAAGATACCTTGCAACATTGCTAATCATGGTTATAAGATGACCCACTCCCGTCCCATTTACATCCGAAGATAGGGTTGCTTACCAAATCAATGGTAAGACAACATTGTCAAAGGAAAAGAAAATGAACATGAAATACTTTTGAGTAGGTAGATTGTTCCTAGTTACTTGCTCAATTTCAAACAAACACCTACACTTTTCAAAACATCTTCCAAACTTGAAACATTTTCAAAAGCTCAACATTTTATATACGTTCTTACGAACGGGAACTATTACAAAGTTTTCCTAAACGATGGCGCCTTTTCACAATACTTTGAAAACCCACACAAAGCACATTTTCAAACAAAAGCAAGTGATCTAGCAAGTAACTAAGAGCACATGGAAAACCATGGATGAAAAGGGTGCTAATACCTTCCCTTTTTATAATCTACCCCCCGAACTAAAGAAACATTCTCAAAGGTATTTCCTGTGCTTTTTCACCTTTCCTTTTGGATAAAAGAAAAGTCGGTGGCGACTCTTGCTAACCGCAACATTTGCGATTGATCCACTGTCGCGCGCGGATAAAAAACGAGTATTTTTACGATACGGTTTCAAAACTGTAGTATTTTGTAAAACGGTAATATAGCGACAAATGGCTCGAATATCGTTCTCAAGGATTCTTGAAATATTATTAAATAACTGAAATCGAGTTAAAGGGGGGGGGGGGTTGGTTCGATTTTAGGCAAATAAGCTGTTTTTGATATGAGTGATTATAACAAACGGATTCACTGCCTCGGTTCGTACCTATCATCGACTGCTAACCTTACAATCTCCTAAGAGAAGTTTCAATCCTATTTGATTACAGTATCAATTAACAAGCGCAGTTGACACTATGAGATACATGTTCCTATGGCCGGATTAAGCATACGGTTAAAAGTGACGCAAATTAACAATTAAGCAAAGTCAATCGCGATTAAAATTTGGGAACATTTATCAATCAAATTAAATCAACAATGTTATATGAAAATCGAATTAAGCAAACAACAATCTCATAAAATAGTTGAAAGGAGTCGAAATTAAATTGCAAATGCTATAACAATCTCAAAGTTGGAACCTGAGTACAGTAAATCCGTCATAAATGTTTTAGTTCTCCATTGATTCGTACAAAGCTTTCTCTTTTTCATGAACAGTGAATGGATGCCGAAAATTCTGTAGCATCTAGGTAAAAACTAAAAAGAAACAACCCAACTCGGTCGGATACAAAACTCAGGCCCAAAACAAATGACCCAAACTTAAATATAAAATTCTGCAACTTCAACGACTTTTTCAACCTTGCTACAGCCCGAATCAGCATCTGGCCACAACTAGAAAGTTTTAGGTCTTTTTCTTATCTTTTCAACCAATATTAGAACACCTCAATCCGATTCCCGTAGCTCCAGTTATGAATTTTTCCGCGAAAGCTGTAGTTGTTGAAAATAAAATACGAAAATTAATTAAATGCAAAAATAAAATAAATTAGCAAAACATATTAAAACATAAAAATAAACACAATAAACTAAAGAAATGCATTAGTACAATCGTGGAAGGATGTGCATCAAAATGCACTGATCAAATTCCCCCACACTTGAACTTTTGCACTCCGAACAAAATGCAATCAAAAGAAACGCAAAAGCATCATCAATTACTCATCCTAGGCTACAAATTCATCTTCGGTCAAGATTGCATCAACAGGTACTAGTCTCGTACACTAAGGATATCGTAGGAACACTAGTCTTGCCTCCTAAATATACAAACCAATATGAATCATATTATTATGCAAAAACCTAACTTACTCATCCTCCTTTTTGCTCTTTTTCATTCAGGCGCAATCACATTAAGCCCGTTATCTCCACACACTCATAGCAAAGCGACCGGTTAGTGACTCTGATCCTTTTTTGCACGGGGTTCTGGTACTTACATGGCATAACCCTTTGCTTACTCAATTGCAGTTGCGAGGGATCGGACCGTAATCAGCCCTACCAAGTTCAGCACCAGAAACCGCTGAACCAACTAACAACGAGTCTTATTCTCGAAAAAAAAAATTTTGTAGGCACTACGACCGTTGGGTTAAGTAACCGGGTGAGGGTCACCAAAGTTAGAAGGTGCATTCCTTTTTTTCTTTTTCATTTTAAAACACTTTTTTTTCGGAACACTCACTTATATTCATCGGCTTCCTTGCGTAGAGTGTGTGAGATGGTGCTGACTGCTGAAATAAACTATTCAAGAGCTATTAGAGAGTGAGAATTCAAGGATAATACATAATAAGAATTCAAATAAATTTCCATATGCAGGAGACAATGTTAAGACGATACCAATCTTGTGAGCTTTTCCCAAGTCTCCACAAACATAACCTCAAATTAGTCTGCAACCCAAAACTTTCAAATAGATGCATTTTATTTAATTTTTTAACAAAAACAACTGAAATTAAAATAAAAGCAAAGAAACAAAATGATTCCCTCCCCCACATTTAAAACAAGCATTGTCCTCAATGAAAGGACGCAGTTATTAAAGTTGAGAGAAAGGAATAAGAACTCCCTGATCAAGTTGTAGTGTAGTTAGGCGCTTCCAAAGAAAGCTCCTCTATGCTCACATCTTCAGATACTGCACTTTGATAAAAAATCTTTAGGCGCTGCCTATTGACCTTGAAAACTTTGTCAGTACCTGTACTTTTAATTTCTACTGCACCATGAGGAAAAACATTAGTGACAACAAAAGGACCAATCCATTTGGATCGAAGTTTCCCAGCCATAAGCTTAAGGCGAGAATTATACAATAAAACCTGTTGCCCTACAGAGAATTCCTTTCTAGAAATCATCTTATCATGGAAGTGCTTAGTTTTTTCTTTATAAATCCTAGAGCTCTCATAAGCCTCTAGTCTAAGCTCTTAAAGCTGTTGTAATTGGAGTTTTCTTACAATACCTGCTTGTTGCATCTCCAAATTACAACTTTTCACCGCCCAGTAAGCACGATGTTCTATCTCTACAGGAAGATGACATGCCTTACCAAAAACAAGTCGATAAGGAGACATCCCAATGGGTGTCTTGAAAGCTGTTCTTTGAGCCCAAAGTGCGTCTTCTAGACGGAGGCTCCAGTCCTTCCTGTTTGGTTGCACCATTTTCTCTAAAACTTGTTTGATCTCTCTGTTTGAGATTTTCAGCTTGCCCATTTGTTTGTGGGTGATATGCAGTAGAGACCATGTGCACAACTCTATACTTTCGGAGCAAAGCTTCCATGGTGCAGTTATAGAAATGAGTGCCTTGGTCACTTATGATAGCTCGCGGGATTCTAAACCTGAAAAAGATATTAGACCTGATAAAGTCTGCAACAACTCTAGAATCATTAGTCCTAGTGGGGATAGCTTCCACCCACTTTGAAACATAATCAACAGCAAGTAAAATATATAGAAAACCAAATGATACAGGGAAGGGACCCATGAAGTCGATTCCCCATACATCAAATACTTCACAGAAAAGCATCGGTTGCTTAGGCATTTCACTCTTTCGAGTAATGTTTGTACCTGCTATCTGGCACTCTTTACAAGTGCGGAAAGTCTCGAAAGCATCCTTAAAAATAGTGGGCCAAAAGAAACCTGGGTCTAAGACCTTCCTTGTAGTCCTTTGAGGGCCAAAGTGTCCCCCGACTTGAGATGAATGAGAAAAATTCAAAATAGATTCAATCTCATAGTCAGGGACACATCTCCTAATTACCTGATCACTACCAAACTTCCAAAGATATGGATCATCCCAAACATAATATTTGGCATCACTCTTGAGTTTGTGAATCTGTGACATGGATGCACCTGTAGGAAAAACACCAGCAACAAGATAATTAACAATATCAGCAAACCAAGGAGTAATACCATGCACAAGTAAAAGTTGCTCATCAGGAAAGTCATCCTGGATGGGAAAAGGATCTTCATCTCACTCTATTCTACTCAAGTGATCAGCTACTAAGTTCTCAGCTCCACTTTTGTCTTTAATCTCTACATTAAACTCTTGGAGCAACAACATCCACCGAATCAATCTCGGTTTTGCATTCGGCTTCTTCAACAAGTACTTCAAAGTTGCATGGTCAGTAAAAACAACAACCTTGGAACATAGCAAATATGATCTGAATTTATCAAGAGCAAAAACAATAGCTAGAAGTTCTTTTTCAGTGGTAGTGTAATTTGACTGTGCAGAATCTAAAGTCCTAGAAGCATAGTAAATAACATGGGCAGCCTTGCCAACTCTTTGTGCAAGGACAGCCCCAACAACATAATTAAAGGCATCACACATGATCTCAAAAGGGAGGGTCCAGTCAGGAGGCTGGATGATGGGAGCGGAGGTCAATGCTTTCTTCAAGAAGTCAAACGCTTGTTTGCATTTGTCATCAAAGCTGAAAGTGACGTCATTCTTCAATAAGTTTGAGAGCGGAAGAGCTATCTTGCTGAAATCCTTGATGAAACGCCTGTAAAAACCTGCATGACCAAGAAAAGAATGAATCTCGCGAACGCAAGAAGGGTAAGACAGTGTGGAAATAACATCAATCTTAGCAGGGTCAACAGAAATTCCTTTTTCAGAAATTATGTGACCAAGAACAATTCCCTGCTCAACCATAAAATGGCATTTTTCATAATTTAAAACAAGGTCAGTCTCGATGCATCTCTGCAAAACTAAGTTCAAACTATTCAAACATGCATCAAAAGAAGAACCATAAACAGTGAAATCATCCATAAACACTTCCATGCAATTTTTGATAAATTCAGAGAAAATACTAATCATGCATCGCTGTAAAGTTCCAGGAGCGTTGCAAAGACAAAAGGGCATCCTCCTGTAAGCAAAAGTACCGAAGGGACAAGTGAAAGTGGTCTTCTCTTGATCTTCCGGTGCAATATGGATCTGAAAGTAACCTGAAAAACCATCAAGAAAACAGTAATGTGATTTACCAGCTAGCCGTTCAAGCATTTGGTCAATGAACGGCAAAGAAAAGTGATCCTTTCTAGTCGCTTGGTTCAATCTCCTGTAATCAATACAAACTCTCCAACTGTTCTGAACTCTAGTGGGAACAAGTTCATTCTTCTCATTTTTCACCACCGTGAGTCCAGACTTCTTAGGCACAACTTGCACTGGACTTACCCATTTACTGTCAGAGATAGGATAAATGATACCTGCTTGCAAGAGTTTGGTTACCTCTTTCTTCACAACATCAAGAATCAAAGGATTAAGCCTCCTTTGGGTCTGCCTTACTATTTTTGCTCCATCCTCAAGTAAAATCATGTGCATGCACATCGATGGACTAATACCAGGGAGGTCGGCTAATGTCCATCCGATTGCCTTCTTGTGTTTCTTCAGAACCTGCAAAAGCTTATTTTCCTGTTTGAAATCAAGGTTAGAAGAAATAATGACAGGTAATTTTTCATCACTCTCCAAATAAGCGTATTTCAGATTATCCGGGAGTTGTTTCAGCTCTAAGGATGGGGGCTGCTCAATGGATGGAGTGATTGGGGCAGTCGAGTTGTCAAGAGCTTCCGCTGCATAATTAACTTCATTGACAGCAACATCACCTGTAGAAAACACATCAGCCTGCAAGGCAACATCAATCTCAACACATACAATACATATGTTAGTGTCAGTACAATCAGAACACGAATAAACATCATCAAATGCAGATAAAGATGGAAAATCTAATGAAAACAATTCAGAACAAGTTTCATCCACCAAATCAGAGATTAATTCAATATGAAAAATGGAATGCTCCTCCAATGGATGTTTCATGGCATTAAAAATGTTAAATTTTACGACAATGTCACCAAATTCCATGGACATGGTTCCATCGTCAACATCAATCTTTGTTTTTGCCGTTTTCATGAATGGTCTGCCTAAAATGATGGGAGCTTTGCTGGACTTTGTTTCTCCTTCCATGTCCAGAATGTAAAAATCTGCAGGAAAAATCAAATCATTAACTTGAACAAGGACATCTTCGACTACATCGGCGGGGCGAGCGTTACTCCTGTTCGCCAACTGAATGATTATACCTGTATGTTGCAAAGGACCAAGACAAATGTTATTATAAATAGAAATGGGCATCACATTAATGCCCGCTCCTAAATCAAGCATACAATTATCAAATTGCTTATCCCCAATGGTACAAGGGATAGCAAATGTTCCTGGATCCTTCTGCTTTTGTGGCAACAACTGAATAGTGAGGGCTAAAACATTTTCGGATGATAGCTTGGGCTGAATAAATGCAAAAATATTCCGTCCCAAGTTTACTCGCTCACTTCCTTTCATCCGCCTCTTGTTTGTACACAAGTCTTTCAGAAACTTCGCATACTTTGGTACCTGCTTAATCACATCAAGAAGAGGAATATTCACATCAACCTTTCTAAATACATCTAAAATCTCGTTGTCCCCCTCACCAACTTTTTTATTTTTCAAAACTCTATGTGGGAAGGGGATTGGTGGAACATACTCTCTTTCTTTATTTTTTTCAGTTTCATTCATAACAACAGAAGAAGGGACAGAAGATGGAGAAGGAGGAAAAGAAAGAGAAGGTTCAGATGTTACCTCAGGGGCTGATCCTGTAACCTTACCAGATCACAAAGAAATTGCACTTACATTGGCATTTGGGCCGTTCGGATTGACAACCGTTTAGGCTGGAAGTTGGTTCGAACCTTGGGCTTGCATGTTATTTATTTGAGTAGTAAGTTGTCCCATTTGCGTGTTCAAGATTTGAATGCTAGAATCGGTCCTTTGTTGGAACTGAAGGTTGTTGACAACGATTTGTTTAACAAGATCCTCTAGGGATGGTCCGGAAGGTGCAGGGCCAGCCGTTTGAGGTGGGTTCTGTTGTTGGCTGGTTTGTGGATTTCCATATCGAAGGTTGGGATGATTCCTCCAATTCGGATGATATTTGTTGGTGGACAGGTCAGGGATGTTATTGTACCTGTTTTGGTTGTAAAGGTTGGCTGCATAAGCTTGGGGCAGCTCAGTGATAGATTCATCTCTCAGAATGGGACATGTATCAGTCGGGTGCTCAGGGGAAGTACAAATACCACACAGAGTTGATGTTTGAGATTTTGCTACTGCTAGTTGTTTGACTAATGTTGTGAGCTCATCAATTCTGGTCTCTAAAGCTTTGTTGGAAGAAGAAGCTTGAATTTGATTCACTCCTTTGCTTTGTGCAGAATTGTATCTAGTGGTAAATTGCTGAGAATTAAGAGACATATTCTCTATTAGAGCTTTGGCAGCAGCCGGAGTCTTATCAACAAGTGCTCCACCACTAGCGGCATCAAGAATGTTTCGGTCCATCGGTATCAACCCCTCATAAAAGTACTGGATGAGTAATTGCTCGGTGATCTGATGTTGAGGACAACTGGATACCAAGTGCTTGAACCTCTCCCAATACTCAGTGAGTGACTCATTACCTTGTCTGATACCACAAATTTCCTTTCTTATTGAGGCAGCTCTAGAGGCAGGAAAATATCGCTCCAAAAACACCTTTTTCAGCGCATTCCAGCTTGCAATTGAATTTGGCTCGAGGTAGAACAACCAATCCTTTGCTGCACCATGCAATGAAAAAGGAAAAGCTCGAAGTTTGATGTGATCTTCAATGATACCTTCAGGCTTCGATGGTGTAGAGCATACAACCTGAAACTCTTTCAAATGTTTGTGCGGATCCTCACCTGCAAGACCACTAAACTTGGGCAACAAGTGTATTAAACCCGATTTTAATTCAAAAGGAGAAGAAACATCATCATAATCAATACACATGCCATTATAATTTACATCAGGGGCAGCCAATTGCCTTAAGGTTCTTTGGTCAGCCATATCAATAACAACTTCAGAATCAGAATCAAACAGATAGTGCAAGTAATCAGAATCAGACTCAGACTCAAACTCAATTGTGGGTGGTGGACTAGTGTTAACTTGGACTCTCCTACGTTGTGTGTGCAATGTTCTTTCTACCTCAGGATCAAAAGCAACAAGCTCAGGACAGCAGGACCTAGTAGCCAGGACTAATACGCAACAATGGTAACAAAGCCCAAAATACCAACAATGTCCCTAAAAGCAAAAACAAACACAAAGAAGAAAAACGATTAAATTTTTTTCAAAAAAATAAACTGAACACGAAATTCTTCTAATGGACGAAAAATGAAATTTTGATGATTTTTTTGATTTTTTTCGACTCTATGAAAACAGTAAGTAATTCATAAAAAATAGGAAAATGATGAATTTGGGAAATTGAGACCAAAGAAACTGGTCGGAGCAGATTTCAAATCGGACTCAATTTTCAAAAAAACCAATTTTTTTACTATTTCGACTCTACAACGCGAATTGGATGAAATCGCGAATAAACTAACGCCTAGACTCAAAGAAACTGACCTTATGACTCTAAAAACAACTAATAATACCAAGAATCCCCGGCAACGGCGCCAATTTGATCCTATGTCGCGCGCGGATCAAAAACGAGTGTTTTTACGCAACGGTTTCAAAACTGTAGTATTTTGTAAAACGGTAATATAGCGACAAATGGCTCGAATATCGTTCTCAAGGATTCTTGAAATATTATTAACTAACTGAAATCGAGTTAAAGGGGGGGGGGGGGGGGGGGGGTTGGTTCGATTTTAGGCAAATAAGCTGATTATGAAAAGTGATTATAAAATAAATTGTTTTTTATATGAGTGATTATAACAAACAGATTCACTGCCTCGGTTCATACCTATCATCGACTGTTAACATTACAATCTCCTAAGCAAGGTTTCAATCCTATTTGATTACAGTATCAATTAACAAGCGCGGTTGACACTATGAGATACATGTTCCTATGGCCGGATTAAGCATACGGTTAAAAGTGACGCAAATTAACAATTATGCAAAGTCAATCGCGATTAAAATTTGGGAACATTTATCAATCAAATTAAATCAACAATGTTATATGAAAATCGAATTAAGCAAACAACAATCTCATAACATAGTTGAAAGGAATCGAAATTAAATTGCAAATGTTATAACAATCTCAAAGTTGGAACCTGAGTACAGTAAATCCGTCATAAATGTTTTAGTTCTCCATTGATTCGTACAAAGCTTTCTCTTTTTCGTGAGCAGTGAATGGCTGCCGAAAATTCTGTAGCATTTAGGTAAAAACTAAAAAGAAACAACCCAACTCGGTCGGATACAAAACTCAAGCCCAAAACAAATGACCCAAACTTAAATATAAAATGCTGCAACTTCAATGACTTTTTCAACCTTGCTACATCCCGAATCAGCATCTGGTCACAACTAGAAAGTTGTAAGTCTTTTTCTTAACTTTCCAACCAATATTAGAACGCCTCAATCCGATTCCCGTAGCTCCAGTTATGAATTTTTCCGCGAAAGCTGCAGTTGCTGAAAATAAAATACGAAAATTAATTAAATGCAAAAATAAAATAAATTAGCAAAACATATTAAAACATAAAAATAAATACAATAAATTTAAGAAATGCATTAGTACAATCGTGGAAGGATGTGCATCAAAATGCACTGATCAACAATCAAATGCAAAACACCCAAGTCAGTTCTTCCACCGTATCACAGAACTGGCGACTCTGCTGGGGAAATTTCTAAAGTGAGGTTACCTTAGGGATATATCACATTTATTTGCTTACATTGTTTGACTTGTATGCTTTACATTATGGTTCTTTGTTTGGGTTTGAATCCTCTACACGGATTTGGGATAGATTATAGGTAAGTAGCAATACATCGTGGAAACTGTATGGGGTATACCGACATGGTCTAAGCAATAGCTATGTTAGTGCGAGATATTTGTGAGTATCGGTAGCCTTTGAGTTAATCAAAGAGAATACGAGGCCGCTGAGTGATGTCATGAAGCACTAATAAACATTTAGAATCTTTACTTGACCAACTTGGCCTTTAGGATGTAGTGAGTTGACCGGCTTTGGTGCAGTCCTAAGTTGGTAGATCCTCGATACTACACTCATTAAGGTTTGGTTTCTTGGGATATTTCAGTCGCCATTAAAGAGGCTTGTGCTGAAATAATGACCAAGGAAACAAACCAGTGATATTGAGCTCCTTAGAACCCAGTTACTATTACTAGGACAGGTTTAAGCCAACTAAACTTCAAGAGGGTACTTACCTATAAAACTCCATGAAAGCCTAAACCTAAGGATTTGTTTGTTTTGTTTGTATATGCATACTGGTACATAACATCATAAACATCATGAACATCATATACATCCAGTAACCATTTCAATGATTTTTTGGATTCATCTTTGTTCTTATTTTGTAGGATATGGATTCACTTTGCAGAAAAACTATTCAAGTCAATCTTGTAAGGATCCCTTCACAACTCAAAGATCTAGCTTCAAGGATTCCTGAAAACTCTCCATTCACCAAGAGATATGGTCGCCTACTCAACTTGGTCACCTCCAACATAGATGAAGACATGATGAAGGTGCTTTTTCAGTTCTTTGATCCTTTACACCATTGCTTCACATTTCTCGACTATCAACTTGTGCCAACTTTGGAAGAATTCTCCCAACTCTTGAGGATTCCTATTCTCAATCAACTACCTTTCAACGGTACGGAAAGAGACCTAAATCTAGAAGAGATTGCTCAAGCTCTACACTTACACTCATCTGATGTCACAACTCATTGGGAAACAAGGAGTGGTGTCAAAGGTTTCCTAGCAAAGTTCATGTTTGAGAAAGCCCAAAATTGTTGGAATTCCTTGGACTTGCAAGCCTTTGAGGAAATTGTGGCTCTCCTCATCTATGAGATGGTTTTGTTTCCAAATCCTGACCAACTCATGAATGTCAACACCATCAAAATCTTCATATCCCGCAACCCGGTGCCTACATTGCTAGGAGATATCCTACACTCTTTTCACACTCGCACAATGAGGAAAAGAGGTATCCTTATGTATTTCACTCCTCTCTTGGAAAGATGGTTTATTTCACATCTTCCCCAATCTGTATTAAAAAATGAGCAAGGTTCAAGGTGGTCACAAAGGTTGATGACACTCAAACATTCATACATTCATTGGTGTTCCCGATCCAAAGAGAATGTTATCATTGTTGACCATTGTGGGGAATTCCCTAATGTTCCTTTACTTGGCATTAGGGGATGTATCACCTACAACCCCTGCTTAGCCTTAAGACAGTTTGGTTACGCCCAAAGGGATGGCCCGCACGACATGCTGATTCAAGGTTTGGTATTTGACTACAACAACAAAGATCAAGGTCTTCACCAGAGATTTATCCGAGCTTGGAGGATGTTAAACAAGGTGGATAGAAAGACTTTGGGGAATAAAAATTCCATCCCTCTTGAGCCTTACCTTAAATGGGTACGAACTCGCGCTCAGAGTCTTATGATGCCTTACCCCTCTATTCTCCCGGTAATCATTGAGCCTGTCATGGAGGGAGATGTTCCATACACTATCCTATATCCTGATATGCCCACCTATCTTGAAGACCTACAAGGGGGAGCGAGATACTTTCGAAGCCCAATTCTACGCAAGCGAGAAGAAGGTTTTGGAACTCACTAGGCTACTTCATGAGGAGCAGACTCTGAATGCCTACATCGCACCAAAGAGGATGCAAACTACCTTTTTATCTTAGAGTTTTTGTATTATTTTGCCCGAAAAGGCATTGATGTACTCAAGCTTTAACTTATTAATATAACGTGTGTTTCCTTTTTGTCTAAAACAAATTTGAATCTTTAAAATCCTTGAAATCATTACATATGCATATACCATTCATCATAACATAAGCAGGTCTTTCGCAACAAGTCTCCTCATCTCTCTACTGTTTATTTCAGTAAGATGGATCTCGAGCAAACAGTAAAGGACCTCCAAGCTCAGAATACACAGTTTCAACAGTTGCTCTTGACCCTAGCCAAAGGACAAGAAGAGTTGAAGACTTTGCTGGCTGAGGAGAAGAAAAAGAAAACAAAGAAGGTAACCAGAGTCTTAAACATGGGAAGAATATTTCATGGGCAGACCAGAAGGACCTTAGACTTTGCAACGACATCCAGTGAAAGAGACAATCAAGATGGGAAAGGCAAGGAAACAGTTGTCCCGTCAGAATCATAAGAGGAAGAGGAAGAAGAAGACTATTATGAAGAACAATACCCTCCAGTTGATGACAAGTATAAACATCTGGAAGAGCAGTTGAGTGCAATGGAAATCCAAAAAGCACCTGGCTTGGACTTTGAGGAATTGGGGTTAGTGTCGGGGATTGTCATTCCTCCGAAATTTAAAGCACCTGTGTTCGACAAGTATGACGGAGTCTCATGCCCTAAAATTCATCTCCGGTCATATGTAAGGAAAATCCAGCCCCATACCGCTGACAAAGACTTATGGGTACACTTCTTCCAAGATAGCCTGTCTAGAACTCAACTTGATTGGTTTTACCAGTTAGAAAGAGCCAATGTTCATAAATAGGAAGAACTTGCTGCAGCCTTCTACAAACAATATCAATACAATGCTGATCTTGCGCCTACCCGTACTCAACTCCAGAGTATGGCCATGGTTTCCAATGAAGGTTTCAAGGACTATGCGCAAAAATGGAGAGACTTGGCTGGAAGAGTTCAACCCCCTCTATCTGAGAGAGAATCGGTAGACATGTTCTTGGGCACCTTGTCTGGTCCCTTTTTCAATCATTTAATCGAAAGTTCATCTGCAGGTTTTACTGAACTAATATTGACCGGAGAAAGGGTGGAAGTCGGTATAAAGAGTGGAAAGATTCAGAACGATACATCCTCTTCCGCAGCTGTAAGGAAGCCATTTATCAGAAAGAAAGAAGTGGTTGTTGTTTATCCTCAAAGAAGTCAAGATAGGGCCAAACGCCGACCAATGGTGGGGGCTGTTATGATTCCTAAGCTTGCGCCTGATCAGCAAAGAAACAACCAACCAAGGATGGAAAGACCAGTCAGACAATTCACCAAAATTAATATGATCCCATCTCAGGTATTACCGCATCTACTAAGATCCAATTTGGTGACCTTGAAAGAAGCTCCAAAAAACCCCAACACAACATCTCCTCACTATCATCCCAATGCCCGTTGTGCATACCACTCTGAAAGTCCCGACCACGACACTAATAACTGTTGGGCTCTAAACAACAAAATACAAGACCTTATTGAAGCAAAATAGATTGAATTCGATGCGCTCGAAAAGCCAAATGTTTTATTTTGCCCCTATGCCCAAACATGGCTATAATGCCAATGCCATTGAAGAAGAAATGTTTGTTACTTCAGTTGATAAACTTATGACCCCACTCCTGACTATTAAAGTGAACTTGTTGAAATCCGGTGTATTCCCGGGCTGTGATGAAGTTTGCCATTTCTGTTTGTCCTCACCAACCAGCTCTCCTTTGTTGAAAGCAGGCGTTCAGTGCCTAATAGATAATAAAGAAATTTTATTCGAGAAGACTTTTGTTCCACCTGTTCCTTTTGAAGAGGTTTCTATCATTACCATTTCCGCCAATTCTTCCAGGGTCTCCACCAAAAGACCCGTTAGAATTACATCAGTTCCAAAAGCAACTCCTTTAATAATTACAATGCCTGGACCAGTCCCATATTCGTCAGACAAAACCATACCATGGAATTATGGAGGGGATGTCTACTACCATGGTATCAAGCAGAACTGGCCAGCCGCCGAAGATTCAAGCTCCGAGAAAGTCAACTCCGACATCAGTAATATTGCAGGAACTAACAAGATTACCCAAAGCGGAAGGATATTCTCTCCAGAAATTGCTCCACCAAAAGTAGTTTCTGGACCCGTAATCATTCCCGCTGTTTCTCCCGGTCCTACAATCATCTCAGCCAATACTCCAACTAACAAAGCTGTTACAACCCCTGTTATCATTCCTACCGACACTCCTGCTGCCGAGTTAACCGAGACTCGAGGTAAAAGTATTCTGATTGAGCCTTTCTGGACGAAGGTTCAGTCATTGGCTATCCCTGAGACCTTCCGGAAAGAGATGGAGGAAATTCTGAAGATCATAAAAAGAAACGACTACGATGTAGTTGAACAACTAGGGCAAACCCCTCTAAAATTTCCACGTTGGCATTACTACTATGTTCCGAGGCGCATGCAAAAGCCTTGGTAAAATTCCTGAAAACTACCCATATACCCCAAGAGACATCTGCCGATCAGTTTCAAGACTGCGTAGCCAGCTTGACTGCAGATAATGGTCTAGGTTTTTCGGATGCTGATTTAACACCAAGAGGAAGGAAGCAAAATGAGGCATTGCATGTCTCGGTTGAATGTAGGGGCACAACCTTGGCTCATGTTTTGGTAGACACTGGCTCATCTCTGAACGTATTTCCTAAAGAAGCTCTTGATAGGCTTGACTGTGAGGGATTGACATTGAAGCCAAGTAACATAGTAGTAAGTGCTTTTGACGACTCGAAAAGGATGGTACATGGGGAGGTATACATTCCCATAAAAGTTGGAACACAAACTTTTGATTCAACTTTTTATGTAATGGATATCCGTCCCTCATATTCCTGCTTGCTAGGCCGACCATGGATTCATAATGATGGCGTTGTTACTTCTACGTTGCACCAAATGCTGAAATATCCGACTCAAGGGAAGATTATCACCGTTCATGGAGAAGAAGAGTATATGATCAGCCATCTCAATTCCTTCAGATATGTGGAATTATATGGTGAATTTATTGAAACTCCATTCCAACACTTTGAAGAGGTCCCGCAATATGTGGCAGTAACCAAGACTATTCCCAAGATCATAAAGCCTCCACTCTGGATGTCATCTCTGAAGGATGCCAAAGTAGTTGTAGAAAAAGGTGGGTGCACTATCTGGGGAAAACTCCCAGATATCCCATATAAGTCTGACAAGTTTGGCCTGAGTTTCACTTCAAGTGCTCAGAATGCTGTACGCCGCGCTCGTGCCGGAGGACCACCCCTGAAGATCAGAAACCGCGAGGTCAACACCATAGAAGACGATGAAGATAGTTGTGACTTAGAGGACTGGATATTCCCAACTGTCAATGGAGGGCTCAGCAACTGGGAGGCTAGAGATTTTTTGTCCTGATCACTTTTATCCCACAGTAATTTGTCTTTACATTTTGTTGGATCTGTAATGTTAAAACAATTCGCACTCTTAAAACCTTATGTCTTACCCGAGGCACAATGGTCCATTTGTAAGGGTTATTATCTCATTTTCATATGACATCAACGAATCATGGAAGTTTTCGCATACAAACTTTTGTGCTCATTGTTTTTCTTTTTACATTTTTATTTCTTTTCAAGGATATTTATACCCTTACACACACTCACACTCACAATGCTGGTATACATCCATTCGGGATCCCATGGGTAACGATACTGCTATGGCCTTTCATGACTCTGAGAATCTAATCTACCAAGCCGAAGACGAAGGTAAGGAAGATTGTGAAGTGCTAGGGGAACTTTCCAGACTACTACAACAAGAAGAGAGAACCTTTCAGCCTCACGAGGAACCCGTGGATACAATCAACCTAGGTACCGAAGAAGACAAGAAATAGGTCAAGGTGGGTGCCAATCTGGAACCCAGTATCAAGGAGAATTTGATTCAGCTGTTACACGACTATGTCGAAGTCTTTGCTTGGTCGTATGAAGACATGCCAGGACTTGATGCAAATATTATGGTAAATCGTCTGCATACTAGAGAGGATTGTCCGCCAGTAAAGAAAAAGGTTCTTCGCATGAGGCCTGACATGTCAGAAAAGATTAAAGCAGAAGTCATGAAGAAATTCAACGCTAGATTCTTGGTTGTCACCTCTTATCCCCAATGGGTTGCCAATTTTGTTCCCGTGCCCAAAAAGGAAGGCAAAGTACGAATGTGTGTGGACTACAGAGATTTGAATAGGGAAAGCCCTAAGGATGATTTTCCACTCCCCCACATTGATATTCTAGTTGACAATATAGCGCAGCACAAAGTGTTTTCCTTCATGGACAGTTTCTCAGGCTACAACCAAATCAAAATGGCACCTGAGGACATGGAGAAAACAACATTTTTCACGTAGTGGGGCACTTTCTGATATAAGGTGATGTCGTTCGAACTGAAGAATGCTGAGGAAACCTATCAGCATGCCATGGTAGCTTTAATTCATGACATGATACATCATGAAATAGAGGTCTATGTGGACGGCATGATAGCCAGATCTCAAACAGAAGAAGAGCACCTTGATCACTTACAAAAACTGTTTGAGAGACTGAATAAGTATAAACTGAGGTTGAATCCAAACAAATGCACATTCGGGGTACGGTCTGGTAAACTCCTGGGCTTTATCGTCAGCAACAAAGGTATTGAAGTAGATCCTGCCAAGGTAAAAGCAATACAAGAGATGCATGCTCCTCGTACTGAGAAGGAAGTCAGAGGATTCTTGGGGAATTTGAACTACATTTCTAGATTCATCTCTCACCTGACATCTACTTGTGAACCAATCTTCAAATTGTTGAAGAAAGATCAAGTAGTCAAATGGAATGACGAGTGCCAAGTTGCTTTTGACAAAATCAAAGAATACTTACAAGAGCCTCCTGTGTTGATGCCACCAGTCGAGGGAAGACCATTGATCATGTATCTGACTATTTTAGAAAACTCAATGGGGTGTGTATTGGGGCAACATGACGAGTCTGTCCGAAAAGAGCATGCTATTTACTACCTGAGCAAAAAGTTTACCGACAGTGAAACAAGATATTCACTGCTCGAGAAAACTTGTTGCGCTCTGGCATGGGCTGCTCGCCGGCTAAGACAGTATATGCTGACTCATACTACTTTGTTGATATCTAAAATGGATCCGATTAAATACATCTACGAGAAACCTCCTCTCTCCGGGAGAATAGCGAGATGGCAGATGATTCTGACAGAATATGACATACAGTATACTACCCAGAAAGCAATAAAGGGCAGTGTATTAGCTGATCACCTTACTCACCAAGCTGTAGAAGACTACCAATCCATGAAGTTCAGATTTCCAGATGAAGACATCATGACGGTAAACAACTGTGAAGAATTCAGGCCATATGACGGACCTGAACAAGGATCCTGATGGACCCTGTTCTTTGATGGGGCATCCAACGCACTTGGAAATGGTATCGATGTTGTACTCATATCTCCGGAAGGGTGTCATACTCCCTTTACTGCCAGACTTTGCTTCAATTGTACAAACAACATGGCAGAATACAAAGCGTGCATCTTTGGTCTCAAAGCTGCCATAGACTTGAGGATCAAATCCCTTGATGTATTCAGAGATTCAGCTTTGGTTATCATCCAGATCAAAGGGGAATGAGACACTAAACACCCTAATCTTATCCCTTATAAATAACATGTTTTGACATTGCTACCACATTTTCAGAAGGTTACCTTCGAGCATTTCCCGCGAGAAGAAAATCATCTAGCAGACGCTCTAGCCACAATGTCATCTATGTTTAAACTTAATTGGAATAACGAGGCTCCCCAGATCACCATCGAGCGAATGGAGAACGCACTTTCACGAGATTAATACTGAAGAAGTAGTGGACCAGCCTTGGTTTCACGAAGTCAAGAAGTATCTCGAGGCTCAAGAATATCCAGAAGGAGCTTCAATCAAGGATAAGAAGTTCTTAAGGAGATTCTCTGCTAAATTCTTCCTTAGTAATGGCATTCTTTACAAACGCAATCATGACTCTGTGTTACTTCGGTGCGTAGATAAGGTTAAAGCTGAAAGGATCATGGCTGAATTGCATGAAGGCACTTTTGGAACCCATTCCAGTGGGCATACGATGGCAAAGAAAATCCTACGGGCAGACTATTACTGGTCTACCATGGAAGTAGATTGCTATCAACACTCTCGAACCTGCCACAAGTGTCAGATCTATGCTGACAAGGTGCATGTACCTCCAGTTCCTATGAATGTCTTGGCGGCTCCTTGGCCCTTTGCTATGTAGGGAATATATATGATTGGGGAAATCAAGTCGACGGGCTCCAATGGACACCGTTTCATCTTAGTGGCCATTGATTATTTTACAAAGTGGGTGGAGGCAACTTCCTTTGCTTCCGTTACCAAGAGTGTTGTTTCCCGTTTCATCAAACAAAATCTCATTTTCCAGTATGGTATCCCGGAAAGGATCATCACTGACAATGGTACAAATCTCAACAACACTATGATCACCGCCTTGTGCGAGCAATTCAAGGTCCAGCATCACAATTCTTCCCCTTACCGGCCAAAGATGAATGATGTTGTCGAAGTTGCAAATAAGAACATTAAAAAGATCATACAGAAAATGCCAGTCACATACAAAGACTGGCATGAAATGCTACCATTCACTCTCCACGATTATCGTACCACAACTCGCACATCAATCGGGGCAACACCCTATTCTCTGGTTTACGGCATGGAGGTTGTCTTGCCTATCAAGGTCCAGATCCCCTCTCTAAGAATTATGAAGGATGCAGGGTTGGAAGAAGAAGATTGGATCCAGACTCGACTTGATTAATTGAACTTGATTGATGAGAAAAGGCTTACTGCTATTTGCCATGGTCAAATGTATCAAAAACGGATGATCAAGGCTTTCAACAAGAAGGCCAGACGCCAAGCGTACCAAGTCGGGGATCTGGTGATCTAGCGCATCATACTGCTGCAAGGTGATCCCAGGGGAAAATGGACTCCTACCTATGAAGGAACATTTGTAATCAAAATCATATTCTCTGGTGGGACAATGATCCTAACCACTATGGATGGCAACGATCTGCCACACCCTGCGAACACGGATATAGTCAAAAGATACTACGCATAAGAGACCCGCTAGGTTGACACACCTGGGCAAAACAAGGGCATCCCGGCGAACCAAAAGGTTCGGGAAAAAATTAGGGATAAAACAAAAAAATCTGTACACCCGGCAAGTTGAAAACCCGAAAGGGCGACTTGGGCAAAAAAGGGTTTCCCGGTGGACTGAAAACCCGAAAGGGCAGTCCAAGCAAAAGTTAGGGAATTAAAACGTATGACTATGTCCCGTTGGATCACTTGGCGAACAACCTTTGGCTTCAACTGACAAATTCAGCAGTTCTAATCAATTCAATCATCTTCGGACAAGGAAACAAATAGACAAGATGCTCAGAGATACGAAGGCTATAGCGGAATGGGAACCCCATGGGATTATTACACATAGCTAACTTTTCTTTGTATCAAAATTTTCATTTTTTTACGACGACATTCTCTTATTAGAATGTTTGTCTCATTGTACAAAATACTTACTCAAAGTTAATACAAAGATATCTCATTGAATGTACAAAAACTATCTGTTTTTCTTTACTCTTGTGTTTTGTTTACAAAAACGTCCAATGATTTATTGTTGAACATATGCATTTGAACATAATTATTGTTTACAAATAAACAAAATAAACAAGACAATCACTTATGGCTCCAAGAGGTAGGGAAATCTCTCTAAGTTATTTCCATAAAATCCCCCACAATATACAGTTTAATCCCCAGTAGAACAAAGCTTCCAATTTCAATCCCCAGTAGAAGTCGTTCAATTTTTCAAGATTCCTCAAGCAGGATTTTTCAAGCAGTACACAACATTTCCCTTACAACAGAGTTTATTTCTCTAAGCGGAAATTCATCAACACTTCGACTTCACAAACATGAAGACTTACATATCCTCAGCAGCAGTCAGGGATTTATTTTCCCAATCCAACAACAGTGTAGCAAATTAGCTCACATACGCATACATCAGATCCATATATCATAAACAATGATTTCACGAATGCATCATACCATGCATTTCATACGACATGAATTTGCATTTTAACTAACATTTTACCCTTTCAGGATAAAGTTAACAGCTACCATTAACAATGTTCAAAGTTTTTAGATACAGTTCAGATACGCTCCAGATACGGATGCCATCCTGATACTCATTCAGATTCAGCTTTCAGATATAGTTCAGATACGCTCCAGATACGGATGCCATCCTGATACTCATTCAGATTCATCTTTCAGATACAGTTCAGCTACGCTCTAGACACGGATGCCATCCTGATACTCATTCAGATTCAGCTTTCAGATACAGTTCATATACGCTTTAGACATGGATTCCATCCTGATACTCATTTAGATTTAGCTTTTAGATACAGTTCAGATGTGCTCCAGATACGGATGCCATCCTGATACTCATTTAGATTTAGCTTTCAGATACGCTCCAGATACGGATGCCATCCTGATACTAATTCATATTCAACTTTCAGATACAGTTCACATATGCTCTAGACACGGCTGCCATCCTGATAGTCATTCCGATTCAGCTTTCAGATACCGTTCAGATACGCTCCAGACATAGATGTCATCCTGATACTCATTCAGATTCAGCTTTCAGATACAGTTCAGATACGCTCCAGATACGAATGCCATCTTGATACTCATTTAGATTTAGCTTTCAGATACAGTTCAGACACGCTCCAGATACGAATGCCATCCTAATACTCATTCAGATTCAGCTTTCAGATACAGTTCAGATACGCTCCAGATACGGATGCCATCTTGATACTCATTCAGATTCAGCTTTCAGATACAATTCAGATACGCTCCATATACGGATTCCATCTTGATACTCATTCAGATTCAGCTTTCAGATACAGTTCAGATATGCTCCAGACACGGATGCCATCCCGATACTCATTCAGATTCAGCTTTCAGATACAGCTCCGATATGCTCTAGATATGGATGCCATCCTGATACTCATTTAGATTTAGCTTTCAGATACAGTTCAGATATGCTCTAGATACGTATGCCATCCTGATACTCATTCAGATTCAGCTTTCAGATACAGTTCAAATACGCTCCAGACATGGATGCCATCCTGATACTCATTCAAATTCAACTTTCAAAAAACGAGGCAAACACAATTCATTTATGGATATTTTTCTAGTACTCAACCCAACACATCCACTATTCTAGTGTAAATCAACCAGAGATTTATCCTGATACTTCTTCTATTTCTACCAGCAATCATTTAGGATGGCATCTACAAGCCCATCTCTGACAACTTTCAATCATCTCTCCAAATGGCATCTTTAATCCCATTCTCTACACCATCAACCATTAGATCCTCGAGTGCAAATTTCTGGGCACTTTAGTGTCCAATCATCTTCCACCTTCAAGTCACGAATGGCAAATCTGGCAATCTAACTCTTCAGGTTTAAGAATATTAAACAGGGGCAGCTGTTGTACCCCAAAATTTACCCTCTCATTTTTCAAATATTTTCTCACAAGATCTCCTTCGGATCAAGACTACACTAGGGTTGATCAGCTCAAGACACCTCCTTAAGCATTGGTGACCAAAATTAGGGTTTGATATTGCACAAGGATAATCGGACTTCTATGCCCCATATGATTTTCATGGATCATTATGGACCCCCAAGATTACTCATGTCAAGTTTCAAGCTTTGGATCCCATTTTTGCTCTGTCAATTGAGCAATTGACCTAAAAAATCAACTGTACTGGAAAAACTCAAATGTACACTGAAAAGTCAAACTTTGACTTTTTGGTCAAAATTAAGTGCCAAAGATCACAATTCATCAAAACATGTTAAAATATGAAACTTGTTCATCAAGAAATCAAAAAGTCAAGATTTCATTTTTGAAAGTCAAAGTTTTCAAACATAGAAAATTTTCTAAGTGTTGAAAACTTCATATTTTTTCACAACTTTGAGCCAATTTTTCACCATGATGTAAGACGATTCAAGGAAAACTTCCAACATGAAAGTTGTAGATCTCAATGAGATCTAAAAATTTGTAGGGCAGGAATTTTTCTAGAAATGGTTGGATTTTGAGTTATAAATTCATGAAGTCATGGCATTTTTGAATAAACACTTAGAGAAATTTTCAGCAGTTTTTGTCAGGATTTTATCCCAACTTCTTGGCATTTTTTCATATAGTTACAAGATGATTTTGTTAAAATGGCCAACATGGAAGTTATAAAGGGTGTTTCAAGCTTTCCAAAACATCCAAGAGTATGAATTTATGATATTTGAGCTAGGAGATACAAGGATCTGAAGTTGGACATTCATTCTTGATTTACAAGGCAGATTTGTGATGAATAAGGAACAAAAATCTTAGCCATGCTGCATAATCTT
This sequence comes from Vicia faba, assembly GCA_948472305.1. Classification (NCBI taxonomy): domain Eukaryota; kingdom Viridiplantae; phylum Streptophyta; class Magnoliopsida; order Fabales; family Fabaceae; genus Vicia; species Vicia faba. The sequence goes on from OX451738.1 coordinate 1,572,690,264, forward strand.
CACTTTACAGGCCTCTTGACTTGCAAATCTATCCATAATCAGATGTTTACACAATTGATTGAACCATTATCCAAGTGGTTCAAGTATTGTCCATTTCATCTTTCCATTTTTGGCACAAAGGCACCATTGCCATTCTTGCAAAGTTCACTTTAATCATAAAGTCAATTTCTTGAGCCTCTAACTTGTTGTTATAATCACACTCAACTTCTATAACTCAAAAACATGTTTAAAGTGATCAACCACTTTAGATAGCTTGGTACAAGCATTAGAAACATGTTCTTCATGCTTGCTTCAAAAACAAGCAAGATAACCATAACATGTGATTCAAAATCTGAGTTATTTGAAGTCTCAAACCGTCTCTATAAATAGAGAGGCCAATTGTAAGAAAAAAAGGTCAGAAAAAAGAAGGGGAAACTAACACTCAAAATTATTTTTTGCTGCCAAAAACCAGAATTGCCCACAAAACCTCCATTTTTGAGCTTTGAAGTCCAAATCTTTGAATCTCATACCTTGCAAGTTTTCTCCAAACAAACCATCCGAACACTCCACATACATCATATAGAAGTTGTTCAAACACAAAGACAGCTTCTGTAACATCACTATCATCACTTCCCAAGCTCAACAACAGCCCATACAACAACTCAAACTCAAAGCACAAATTTCAGTTTTAAGGTAAGTTTTCTTGACTTTGAACTCTTCATACAAGCATCATTAATGGCTCATTTGTGAAGATAAAATGTAGATATAATTTCCTTGAAGCTAACTGAAATTCTGGCTGCAGATACTCAATGTCACGTTCAATGTTATGACACCGTATCTGACTTACTATATGACAATAAATACAAAAGCAATAAAGAACACAGTCAATTGTTTACCCAGTTCAGTGTGCAACAACACCTACTCTGGGGGCTACCAAGCCAGGGAGGAAATCCACTATAAGAGATGTTAATTCAGGAATAAACCAACCAGTTTATCTCCTTCACTTAAGACCTACCCAATGCAATTCCAATCTAAGTACAACTTAAACCTGAGTTCCTACTCACTCCCCCTCAATCACAGCAGTGATACATAAACCAATTTGACTTAAAAATTGATGAAGACACTCTTCAAAAACAAACACTTGATTAAGCTTCATATCTTTTTAATCAAGCAACACAATCACTCGTGCTTCACAGCTTTGAGTGATGCACACAACTAACTTGACTCTGCTTCACAGCTTTAGTCAAGGAACATTCAAACACTCTTGCTTCAAAGCTTTGAGTGCTACATAGCCCTTACAATTCGAAACATATTCCAAGTCACTTATCACAATGATAATTGCTTAGAGTACAATAATCAAATCTATACAGATTACAAATGATCTTCTGATCAATCAAAAGGGGTCCGTTGAAAAACAGCAGCTCTGTTGAATATATAGCAGCTGCAACTTCAGTTAGGGTTTCCACAAAAACCTAGGGTTAATTCCGTTTGACCTAAAGACCAGGTCACAGGACTTTATTAACCAGGTTAGGGTTGAGCTAGGTTACCCCTCAGAAAACGCAGGATTCTGTTCAGGAAAGACTGAGTTATTTCCTGAAAAAACTCAAACTTATCCATCCTGCAAACCTGTTAGTTCAGAACAGGATGTCATAACATCTGTTATGACATCTGAGAAAACCTGTCTACTGATTTAGCAAAATGTGATCATTTTGCAAAATGCTCAGATACACACTTATAAACATCAGTACTTCAATTACAATATTTTTCTGCAAAGGTACCTAATGAGTCAGTACAAACTGAACTAGAATGTTATGACATCAGTCATGACATTCACACATACACTTGGGATTTACCAAAAATGCAAGCCAATACCTAAACACCTACAAACTCCCCCTTTGGCAGATTTTTGGCTAAAGACCCTAAGCAATCAGAGATAGATAGCAGCAGAAATAAGTGACAGCAGAAAAATAGAATGTCAAGTACTAATTAAGTAAGTACCAAAATATTCTCCCCCTCTTTAGCCACAAATGGGCCAAAGATACATGTTCATAAAATTATACAGTTATCCAAAACAAAATAATAAGAGCAGCAGCAGAAAACATCTGAATACACTTCCAAACTCCACCAGATATCAGCACCAACCAGCAACACCACCAAACAGCAATCAACCTTCAAGCACTGTCATCAGACTCAGAGGAGCTAGTTTCTTCAATGTTGAGATGTCCTTCACCTTCTTCCCTTCTGTTTTCTTCAGCTTCCTCCTTTTCTAGCCTGGCAATTAGAGTTTCTAGGGTCCTTTTTCTAGCATCCAGCTCTTTGCAAGTTTCTTTTAAAACAACTATGACATCTGATGTCTTGGACTGGGTCTTCACAGACGATGTCTCAGCTGATGTTATGACAATGTCTGGAGCATGAGATCCCTGAAACAGTTTGTAGTGCAGGCCAAGGGCAGGAGCTCTTTTGCAGACTGTATCTCTTGCCACAAGGATATCAGGGTATTGTGCAAGGATGATTCCACAAAGGAGGGAGGGAAAGGCAATTGGTCCTTTGACAGCATAACTGCCAGCATGCTTTAAAGTTTGTTCAAAGATGTACCTCCCATAGTCAAAAGCAGTCTTGGTTCCCACAGCATAGATAAATCTCCCCAATCCTGTGGAGATAGTTGATTTGTGATTTGTAGGCACCCAGTTGGCTGCACCTATTTTATGCAAGATGGAAAACTTCATGCTGAGTTTACTAGCATTCAGCTTCCCTTTCAAGGGCCAGCACTTTACTTGCCTGGCTGTGATGGTTAGACAAACTTCATTGTCAGTTGCCTCTAGATCAGGACAGTCCTCATTTGTTCTTCCAAGAAACTTGTTGATTTCTGATGGAGAGAACTTGACCCTTCTTCCTCTAACAAAAACACTTTCAAAGTCAGCTGACCTTCCATCAGCACAATCATTAGACAAGTTCACTACAAACTCCTTGACCAGATTTTCATAACATTTGTTAAACTTTATCACTGTCTTCATTAGTCCAGCATTCTTGATCAGGTCCATGATGTCTTTGCACTCCAAGGCATCATTGTTGAGTTCTCTCTCTAAGGCTATTCTCTTTAAGCAAACATACTTCCATCTATTTGCATTGTCAGGATGATGAAAAGAGATGTTGTCTGTTGGCACTTCAGGCACTCTAGCAATTTTGCTGGAGGGGAGCTTCCTTCTGATGGGAGTTTCTTCAATATCAATCTCAAATTCTGATTCCTCATCAGAATCAGAAGTTTCAGGTTCTTTACTCTTCTTAGAGATTGGTTGTCTAGCAGTATGCACCTGGGCCTTCTTCCCTTTTGTCTGAATACTTTTCTCAGCCATGCCTTCAGCCTTGGATCTCTTAGCATTAGGTTTATCATTCTGACTATTCTTTCTTTTCATCAATCTCCTAGCTATGCTAGGGTTCACATTAGCAATCAGATCATTATCTGAGTAATCCTCATCCACATCAATGATAGGTGGATCAGCAGCCTTTTCTGAGAGGTTCTGAATGTTGTCTTTTTGTGTCACAACATTCTCAGTGACATCTACATTTTCAGAAACTTCCACATTTGGACTTTCTGATTGATTTAAAGGGACAGAAATCCCCGGTACAGATTGGTTGCCACTCAGTATACTAGTAACCAGCCTAGCAATAGCTTGGTGAACTTGAACTGGTCCTTCTCTATTAGGTACAGAAGACGAAGGATGAGAAGAATTACCAGAGGCTGTAGCTTGAGCTCTTCCTGCATGTCTGGTTCTGAGTTTTTTGACTTTGGCTGGGTCAGTTGCCATCTCTCTGAGAGGAGTGACCTCAAGAACTTCAGATTCTATGCATGTGGTGATTGCCCTAGAATCTTGGTCAGATGATGACGATGATGAGGATGACGAAGTTGCCATGGTTGAAGGCGATGTCTGAGACATTTTGATTGACTTTGAGTAATGGTAGCAGTTTAAGAAAGATCTTTGATTGAGAGGAGAAAACAGGTTGCAAGGACGAGAGAGGTAGAGGGTAAAAGGGAGTCTTTTCAACTTCTTAAAGATTTTGAAAGAATTGTGAAAGTATAAGATTAACCCACCAATGACAGACTTAATAAAGTTAATTCCTTCAACCTTTGTTTTAAGCAAAATTAATTGCTATAATTTCTTATGTTGGTGAATACCCAACCTGCCCCTCAAATTTTCAAGTTTATTTCCAACAAGAGTCTTGGTAGAAGAATCAGTCAGCTGAAGCTTAGAGAAACTATGTTCCAGTTTAAATGACTTCTTCTCTTCAAAGTCAATAGGGTTCAAGGAAATGTTGATTGTTTTCAGATTGTCACAACACAATGTCACAACATCTTGTGTAACATTGTACTCAGGGAGCATCTGTTTTGACTAGATGTTTTGAGAACAAAATTTATTAGACTTGTTATTTCCAACATCCTTGTAAAGATGACTTAAGGTTCTGACAACACATCCTTCTTCAAGTTTATTTTCCACATCACAGATATTATCAACCTGTAGTTTTGGAGTTCTTCTGACAGCTTCCATAGAAATAGCTCTTTTCATTCTTCTTAGATGAAGGAGACCAAGCTTATGCTGCCACAGTTTCATCTCTTTTTCTTCTTTGATGATTTGACACATAGTGGGGATATCAGTGTTCTCAGGCTGCCACACGTAACAGTTATCTTTGGATCTGATTCCTCTCATTACAACTTCTAGTTTTTCATTAATTACTAGACATTCAGATCTTGAGAAGTTGACCTTGAATCCTAGATCACATAATTGACTGATACTAATGAGATTAGCAGTCAACCCTTTTACCAGCAGTACTTTATTCAGACTTGGAACTCCAGGGCAGTCCAAATTACCAACTCCTTTGACTTCACCTTTAGCACCATCTCCAAAGGTCACAAAACTGGTGGTGTGATGCATAACATTATTGAGGAGATTTTTGAATCCAGTCATGTGTCTGGAACATCCACTGTCAAAGTACCAATCTTCCTTTGCAGAGACCCTCAGGGAAGTGTGAGCTATCAGTGCAGTAGCCTTTTTCTTCCATTTAGGAGCATGTGGTACCTTTTTAGACTTAGGTTTGACACCTGAGTTCTGATTAGGATATCCATGTAGTCTGAAGCAGAAGGGCTTTATGTGACCATATCTCCCACAATGATGACATTTCCATCTTTGGTACCTTTTCTTCATATGTCTCTGTTCCTGATGTTGAGAGTTGTGTTGAGACATCTGTTTTGACATTTGCTTACCAGTACCAGATTTCTTTGCTTCCATAAATCCTAGTCCAGATTTATTTCCCACATTTTGTCCAACCTGAAGGATTTCTTCCAATTTGTTTGTTCCATTTGTCAACATCTTGACAGATTTGGTCATTTGATTCAGTTGTGAGTTCAGCAATTGAACTTCTCCTTCTAGATGACTTATAGTTTCAAGATTTGCCCTTTTTTCAGCCTCCAGCTTTATAATGAGTTTTGATTGTTTCTCATTCTGCACACAGACTTCAGCACTTCTGATACATAATTTCTTGTAGGTATCAGCCAATTCTTCAAATGTCACTTCTTCATCACTAGTGTCACTTTCAGAAGTACAAACACTAGTTAGCGCAGTAACTAGTTTGGCAGATTCTTCTTTAGAATTACTTTCTGAATCATAGTCAGACCAAGTAACAGTCATTCCTTTCTTTTGTTTCTTAAGAAAGGTAGGACATTCAACTCGAATATGTCCATATCCTTCACATCCATGGCATTGAATACCTCTGCCTTGGTTTCCCTTATCTTCTGACCTTGGTCTTCTGCTGGAATTGTCAATGTCAGAGGGAATGTTATGAACATTAGACCTTGGCTTTGGATCCATTCTTTTGATGAGCTTGTTGAACTGTCTTCCAAGCATGGCAATAGCTTCTGATATGTTTTCTTCTTCATCCTCCTTGTATTCAACATCAGTGTTGGATACAAGTGTTATGCTTTTGTTCTTCTTGTCACCATTATCAGTGATCCCCATCTCAAAAGTCTGAAGAGACCCAATAAGTTCATCCACTTTCAACTTGCTAATGTCCTGGGCTTCCTCTATGGCAGTTACCTTCATTGCAAATCTTTTAGGCAAGGATCTGAGAATCTTCCTCACCAGTTTTTCTTCTGACATCTTTTCTCCCGGTGCTCCTGAGGTGTTGGCAATCTCCAAGATATTCATGTGAAACTCATGAATGGTTTCATCTTCCATCATTTTTAGATTCTCAAATTTGGTAGTCAACATCTGAAGCCTTGACATTTTTACTTTGGAAGTGCCCTCATGAGTAGTTTTGAGAGTGTCCCAAACTTCCTTGGCCAGTTCATATTGATGTACTAGTCTGAAAATGTTTCTATCAATTCCATTGAACAAGGCATTTAAAGCTTTTGAATTTCCCAGAGCTAACTCATCTTCTTCTTTACTCCAATCTTCCTCAGGCTTCAGACTGATTGTCCCATCCATCTCAGTTATGGTTGGATGAATCCATCCTTTGTCAGCAGCTCTCCAAGCCTTTTTGTCCAGAGATTTTAGGAAGGCAATCATACGAGGTTTCCAGTAGTCATAATTAGTTCCATCCAGAATGGGTGGTCTATTTCCAAAAACTCCTTCTTTGTCCATAGTGCCAGAAAGTGATATCCCTAGATCTCACCCAGTAATACAGGCAAGGTGCCTGCTCTGATGCCAATTGAAATTCTGGCTGCAGATACTCAATGTCACGTTCAATGTTATGACACCGTATCTGACTTACTATATGACAGTAAATACAAAAGCAATAAAGAACACAGTCAATTGTTTACCCAGTTCAGTGTGCAACAACACCTACTCTGGGGGCTACCAAGCCAGGGAGGAAATCCACTATAAGAGATGTTAATTCAGGAATAAACCAACCAGTTTATCTCCTTCACTTAAGACCTACCCAATGCAATTCCAATCTAAGTACAACTTAAACCTGAGTTCCTACTCACTCCCCCTCAATCACAGCAGTGATACATAAACCAATTTGAATTAAAAATTGATGAAGACACTCTTCAAAAACAAACACTTGATTAAGCTTCACAGCTTTTTAATCAAGCAACACAATCACCCGTGCTTCACAGCTTTGAGTGATGCACACAACTAACTTGACTCTGCTTCACAGCTTTAGTCAAGGAACATTCAAACACTCTTGCTTCAAAGCTTTGAGTGCTACACAACCCTTACAATTCGAAACCTATTCCAAGTCACTTATCACAATGATAATTGCTTAGAGTACAATAATCAAATCTATACAGATTACAAATGATCTTCTGATCAATCAAAAGGGGTCCGTTGAAAAACAGCAGCTCTGTTGAATATATAGTAGCTGCAACTTCAGTTAGGGTTTCCACAAAAACCTAGGGTTAATTCCGTTTGACCTAAAGACCAGGTCACAGGACTTTATTAACCAGGTTAGGGTTGAGCTAGGTTACCCCTCAGAAAACGCAGGATTCTGTTCAGGAAAGACTGAGTTATTTCCTGAAAAAACTCAAACTTATCCATCCTGCAAACATGTTAGTTCAGAACAGGATGTCATAACATCTGTTATGACATCTGAGAAAACCTGTCTACTGATTTAGCAAAATGTGATCATTTTGCAAAATGCTCAGATACACACTTATAAACATCAGTACTTCAATTACAATATTTTTCTGCAAAGGTACCTAATGAGTCAGTACAAACTGAACTAGAATGTTATGACATCAGTCATGACATTCACACATACACTTGGGATTTACCAAAAATGCAAGCCAATACCTAAAGACCTACACTAACCATATGCTTGCTTTTCATTTTCACTAATCATATGTTGAGAACTAACTTTTACATGTAGCAAAACAGTGATAAAAGCAAAAACAGCAGTTAAGCGTGGATACGAAACGCTATTAGTTGACACATACTATGTTCAAAACAGGTTATGAGTCGACACGAAACACATATGAGTCGATACAAAATGATTATGAGTTGATATGAAACCAGTATGCGTCGACTCATACTGAGTTGTTTTGATTTTCAGGAGCATGAGCCAACACATGAGCCGACACGAAATCTGCATGAGCCAATACATAAGCTCATGTGTCAGCTCATAAAACTTTGTTTTCTAATCTTTTTTATTTTTATTTTATTTTTTATTTATATTTTTATTATTATTATTTTCATATAAAAAAATCAAATATATATATATATATATATATATATATATATATATATATATATATATATATATATATATATATATATATATATATATATATATATATATATATATATATATATATATATATATATATATATATATATATATATATATATATATATATATATATATATATATATATATATATATATATATATATATATATATATATATGTACGCATACACTTTTGTTTTATTCCTTTTTTTCTAAACTAAAAAACACAAAAACATTTTCTTATTAAAATCAATTTCTTTTCTTAAAATTAATTTAATATTTAGACTTAGGTTTTATTTCAATTTGTTTATTTTGATTAAATTAATTTAGACATTAGGATTTTAATTAATTTCTTTTCAAATCAATTAGAACCTTCTTCATATAAAAAACATAAAAACACTATCTCTTTTCTTTATATTTCTTTGTACATTTTATTATTTCTCACTATAATTATGTAATTGTCAAAGCCTTGTAATAGTAAATTAGGTTTATTTGCTTTCATCTCCCCATTTGTAAATTTATACACCCCCTTCCCTAATGATGTAATAGCATAGTAATTTTACTTTCCGCAATTTATCGCTTTAATATAAATATTAGTAATTAGGGTTTGTATGACAAGACTAAAATCAACAATTAGTAAACCCTAATTCAAGATAAATAATGCATGAAAATCAATACACTTGCACACAAGCACCCCTAGGGGAAAATCCACTTGGTTGCCTTATAAATGACCATATTACGCATGTGAAGTATCTTAGCAAAAACAAGAAAAAAATACAAGATCATAGTCCCTCGATGACGCTATCTAAGTTGCCTTTCAAAATGATCTTAGTCCCTAAAGAAAAATGCTAAGATATCTTGAAACATTGCTAATCATGGTTATATGATGACCCACACCCGTCCCGTTTACATCCGAAGATAGGGTTGCTTACCAAATCAATGGTAAGAAAACAATGTCAAACGAAAAGAAAATGAAAATGAAAGACTTTTGAGTAGGTAGATTGTTCCTAGTTACTTGCTCAATTTTAAACAAACACCTACACTTTTTAAAACATCTTCCAAACTTGAAACATTTTCAAAAGCTCAACACTTTGTATACGTTCTTACGAACGAGAACTATTACAAAGATTTCCTAAATGATGAAGCCTTTTCAAAATACTTTCAAAAACCACACAAAGCACATTTTCAACCAAAAGCAAGTGATCTAGCAAGTAACTAAGAGCCCATGGAAAACCATGGATGAAAAGGGTGCTAATACCTTCCCTTTTCATAATCTACCCCCCGAACTAAAGAAAGAATCTCAAAGGTCTTTCCTGTGCTTTTTCACCTTTCCTTTTGGATAAAAGAAAAGTTGGTGGCGACTCTTGCTAATCGCAAAATTTGCGATCAAATGCAAAACACCCAAGTCAGTTCTCCCACTGTATCACAGTAGTAGTATCTCAAAATCATAAATGATTTGTCCTTTAAGCTTGTTTATATAGGCGTGGAAATCTGGTCCAACATAAAGCGTGATAATGGACACTTAATGCTATTTCCATATTGAGAAGTTTCTTGTCTGAATGAAGCTGTTGCATATGATGTTGTCTTAATTGAAAAGTAACGCTTCAGAACTAGAATCTTGCATGCTGCATTTGCTTCAGAACATTGATGACTCAGGGATGTGAGGATCTGATGGTATATTAGACTTCTACTCAGAATCAGAGTATCCTTTGCTTTAGCGCAGATTCTAATCATCATTCTTTAGAACATTCTGATTACCTCAGCTTGAAAGCTTCTGTAGCTTAATTTCTGATGTTGTTTCAGTCAGAACTTCTGCATACAAAATAACATAAATTTAGAGTGCATATTTATTCTTTGTGTTTGTTATCATCAAAACTCTAATTAAGGGTTTGTAGAATCAAACTATGTTCTAACAATCTCCCCCTTTTTGATGATGACAAAAATTAGGATTTTCAATGAAAAATATAGAACAAAAAGCTTAAGAGAGACTCCCCCTGAGTTGATTACTCAGATAGAGATGAGTTACTTCCCTGAAGTTCCTTCTCGTTAGAGCTTTTGATGCATCTTCTTCTGTCCTTATCAGAATATGTTCCTGTTCAAGCTTTTCAGAAAATATAGAGGTTAAGATATTCAGAATGTTTGAGACTTTGTCCTGGTATACTGTTATTGAAAATATCTTACTTTCCCCCCCTTTTTGTCAGGTATCAAAAAGAAATATAATCAGAGTCAAAAAGATGATTTATATTGAAAACATAATGCAATGACATTTTTCAGAAACAAGGAGGATAAGATGAAAAATACAGATAAAAAGTTAAAGAAAATCTAAGAAGGAGGGGGAAGTTGTGTGAACAACGCTTCCAACAAGCTCTTAATCTGAGTGCTTGATTCTTCCTGCTTTCCCAGAATGTCTTTTATTTCTTTTATTGTATCTTCTTGTTTATCCAATATATCCCTGATCTTTTTGTTTGTGTCTTCTTGCTTATCCAGTCTGGCATGGATTAAGGCATTCTCCTTCTTCAACTCTTCTAGAGTTTGCATGACTAGAGGCAAAGCTGGTGTATCTTCAGGGGTTGCATGTCGTTTAGAACACTCTGTAGCCTCTTCTGATTGAACAACTTCTTCTGTTGCAATCACCTTTTCTGGAGCAGTAGTCAGAGGGTGACTATCAGAATCTGGTTCAGTGGCTTCTAAAGGTTGGTGCTTTTTTCCAGGGAGCATTTTCCAGCAGAAGAATTTATTTCTTGTCCCAGTGGATTAGAACTTGATCTTTGAAGGCTTTCAACTGATCACTGAAGTTCTGTTGAGCCCTTTCATAAATCAATTCTTTCAGCTACTGGGTATCAGAGTTGAACCATTTTCTGAATCTTTCCCACAGAGAATCAGAAGCAGCGGGATTAGAATTATCTTGACTTGCTTGCTTCAAATAAGTAACCCATTCCTATATTTCTGTTTCAAAAATCAACAGATTCTTACCAACATCTGATTTGGTTAAGGTTGGTTTAGGTTTGTGGATGGAAATTTTGTTTGAGGTGGAAGTTAGATGGTCCAGCGCCTGTAGATCAATGACAGTTCTAAGGTGGTTAGCTGGACAGTTGATTGGTGAGGGAGTGGAAGAGTCAGAAATCAGGATTGGTGAGTGAGGGATGTTTGGTGGAGTGGATTCATATGGTGAAGGTATTTCTGGAATATCATGAATGGAGAGAGGTAAACAAACCGTAAGAGGTTCTGTTATCCCAGGAATTGGGGTGGTGGTATCAGAGTCTGAAAGGGAGTCTTCTGATTGGTTTACGGTAGCGTGTTGAATTTCTGGTTCAGGTATTTCAGAGGATGGATTTTCAGATTTAGGAGTGAGAGGGTTTTTATTTTCTGGTTAGGGTGAGTTGAGGTTTTGATGTTCTGGTTGAGGACAGTGTGGTTGTGGATTTTCTGGTTGTTGAGATTGAGTATTTGGATTTTCTGGGAGTGGTGAGGAAAAGTCTTGATCAAACAGTTCAATATCAAATAGAACTCTTGCAAGTTCTGGTTGATGTTGTTCTGGATTTGGATTGGGGGAGTGAGGTTCATTTAAGAAATTTCCAAGAGTTACAGATGGGTCAAACTCTATGTCAAAATCCTCAAATGTTTGGGGTGAAGGATTTTCTGTTGGTTGAGGGGGAATGGTCTCAGACGTTGGAATAGTTATGGATTCTACAATAGAAACAAAAGATCTGTTACCTTTCTTTTTCATAGCTTTGGGTGTCCTCTGAGAGGATCCTTTTCCTGCTGCCTTCCTCTTTCTGGATTTCTTTAGCATAACCTCTGGAGCTGGCTTGTGCAGATCTTGGCTGTTGATTTCTGGAATAGTCCCATCAGCCTTGCAAGCTTCAAGGTATCTGACTATAATTTCTGGAGAGGCATCTATCTCAGAGAATAGTGGAAAATCCTTCAGAGGGATTCTCATAGAAGTGATGACCTCATGATAAGCAATTGTTGGTTCCTTCTTAATGTTTTCAATAATCTTCATTTTCTTCAGATTCTTGGCATTCAAAGGTTTCCCAGCAGTTGCTTCCAGAGTACTGATTTCTTGAGCCTCTGCCAGATGTTCTATCAGCCTATTTTCCGTTAGAATATCTGAAATCAATCTTCATAGAGGAATCCAATCCCTCTTAGTTCTTTCTTCTTCTCTTGTCTCTTTCACACTTATTCTTAGATGGTTGAAGAGCAAGTGTGGAAGGTTTATTTTGGTCTTCTTTGCAATGAAGTATATCAGAAACTACTGATCAATGTTGTTGTAATCAGGAGAGCTTGTAGGCTTCCTATGATTGATACATCCCAGAATTATTCTAGCCCAGATTTTGTAATGATCTTTCAAGTCTCTGATCTTGCTGGATGGCTGTCAAGAAGTGAAGATGACCCTAGCAATGGATTTTAGGTCAGAACACTTCTCAGCCATATTAATGCATCTGACTCCGCCGCCATTGTATCCAATGAGTTTCCCAATCAAATCTTTTGTAATCACTATCTTCTTTCCCATAACATATGACATGACCTGGTGGTTCGATGAAGTAGCATGAATCCAAAACTCTTTAACAAGAATGGGAAAAGTGGGACCCAACAGACGATCAAAGTATTTGTTCTATCCCTGTGCAGTTACATCTTCATACAGATTAAACCCATTTTCTTGTAAGCTTTCAAAATCGACGATCAATTCACAGAGAACTTCAAGGTTATCGACCGAAGTGAGTAGTGTTCTAATGGCTCCTCATATTATTCAGTAGATGAAGAACCAAGAGCATTGTTGAGATTCTTGAGACTTGATGATGATGCCATTGTTCACACGGATTCTTTGAAGAAAATTGATAGCAAGGGTTTTTGAAAAAGAAACTAGAACAAGAGAGAATATTGAAGGTGGTAAAACGTGAATGAATGAAATAGAAAATTGAGTTTATATAAGTTCTTTAGAAAACGTAATTAGTAATAAAGAGAAAATAAGTAATGATTATATGAATTAATGAAACCTGAAATTGGGGGATTTAGAGAGATATTGAACAGTTACCAATGACAAGTGTCTCAATGCATCCAATCAGAGCCTTGGACCCTTCAGAATTTGAACGCATGTTCAGCCTCAGAAGGTAGCGTGAGAAGATGATAGATGTTTAATGGTGTGAACTACACGCCTCTATCCTTGAAATGAAAAGTTCAGATCTTCATAGATAGATTCTGAGGCAACTGTACTTCTAACTTCTGAAGACAAGTTGATCAGATGTTCACAGAAAACAATGAAATTCTAAGGGTTAGAATATGCAAATAAAACATTTTATTTTGTACATAATTTCATGCTGAGATGTTTCAGAATGAAATTGAATCTATCTTCAGAAAGGGGTTTTGTAAACACATCAGCCCATTGATGCTCGGTGTCAATAAATTTTAAAGTAAGAATTCCTTTCTAAATATAATCCCTAATAAAGTGATGTTTTATTTCTATATGCTTAGCCCTAGAATGCAAAAAGGGATTTCTGGATAGACATATGGCATAAGTGTTATCACAGAAGATAGGAATGTTACTCTCAAATATGTTGAAGTCTTCAAGTTGACTTTTCATCCAGATCATTTGAGTGCTACATCCAGTAGCTGCTATGTATTCAGCTTCTACTATTGATAGTGCTATTGTGGACTGACTCTTGCTGGTCCATGAGATCTGGTTGTCTCCCAGAAACTGGAAGCTTCTAGAAGTGCTTTTACGCTCTACTCTGTCTCCAGCAAAGTCAGCATCACAGTATCCCTACTAAGCTGTATTTATTGGATTTTCTATAAAACAAACCCAGATTAGTAGTACCTTTCAGATACTTGAAAATTCGCTTAACTGCTGTTAAGTGAGATTCTCAAGGATCCGATTGGAATCTAGCACATAAGCAAACACTGAATAAAATATCAGGCTTTGAAGTCGTCAGATAAAGGAAAGATCCAATCATACCTCTGTAGATTTTCTATTTTACCTTTTTACTTACCTCTTCCTTTTCTAGAATGCATGTGGGATGCATTGGAGTCTTTGAGGGCTTACATTCTGAGAGGTTAAATTTCTTTAGAAGTTCTCTGACATATTTGCTCTAATGAATGTAGGATCCTTCTGGAGTTTGGTTTATTTGAATGCTTATAAAGAATTTAAGTTCCCCCATTAAGCTCATCTCAAACTCTGCCTACATGCACTTAGCAAATTCTTTTCCCAGAGAGGGTTTAGTGGATCCAAAAATGATATCATCTACGTAAAAATGACAAACTAAAATGTCATTCTTAAATGTATTACAGAACAAGGTTGTGTCCACTTTCCCTCTGGTGAATTCCTTTTCTAACAGGAAGTTACTTAGTCTTTCATACCAAACTCTGGGAGCTTGTTTCAGACCATAAAGTGACTTCTTTAGTTTAAAACCATATTCTGGGTGTTTGGAATTTTCAAACCCAGTGGGTTGGTGCACATTTTTGTACCCCAAAATTTTCCCTCCCATAGTTCTCAATACATTTCAAGTGAGGTCCTCAAATTGCTCAAGGAAGTCCAAGGGTTGACCAGACAAACTCTCTCCTTAGGCAGTCTACCTCAAATTAGGATTTCAATTTGCATCAAGATGCTTGAGTCCAAAGGATCACAAATGCTCACAATTTTCCTAATATGTTCTCAAGATCATCCATGTCAAGTTTCAAGCCTTGCAGAGAAAGTTTTCTCAGTCAATTTCTCAAAGGCCTGAAAATCGACTGTGCTAGGGCAAAGGTCAACTGTGGCCCATATACAGTAAAACTTCAAGATTTTTGGTCATAATTCTCATTTTGAAGTATCATTCATCATTTGATCAAGGGTTGATCATGGTTCATCAAGGATTGCTCACAATTCATCAAAACCCAAAAGTTGATAAATTAGGTTTTGCAGGAAAAGTCAACTCAACTTTGACCAAGCATAACTTTCTCATACTTTAACAAAAATGACCCATCCAAAGCTCATTTTGAAGAGGATGTAATTTCCTACAATTCATCTTCATCTCCAAAGTTAAATATATGCACTCACAAGAATATATAAATTTGGACATTATAGGTCATTTTGGAAAGTCAACAAAAACAACTTTTTTGTCAAAGCTTCATATATGAACATGGAAGACTCAATTGAGATGATACCAAAAGGGTTGCTTAGAGGACATCTTGAGATTTCTAAAAAGTCAAAGAACACATCCCTAGGGTCAAAATTGAAGGAGTTATGCATTGGCAAAGTTGACCCTTTTTGCAAAATTGCCAAAAGACAAATATGGCCAAATTTGCAATTTTTGTCAAATGGGCCCAACTTTTTATGCTTGCATTGAGTTTGTAACATGACCCACGACCCATGATCTCTCCCACTTGTCTTTATTTTATTTTTGTCATTTATTTTGATTTTATTTCAATTAAATCAAATAAAATCAAAATAAAATCATGAAAATATCAAAACTAATCAAAGCTTGAGATTTTGTGCATGTTTAGGCCTGTTATACAGCTGGAAAGAGAATTAAATCGTGCAAGCTTCATTTGGACACAAAAAGATTGGATTCGGCTTGATTTGGAAATATTTGCATAAGGATCAAATCTTGAATCAATGATCTTAATTGAGGAAGATTTGGAACAAGTTTGTAACCCTAATTCATTCTAGGGTACATAAGGAACATATTCAGATCAAAAATAGGGGGATTGGAGGCGTGTAAAGGTGAAAACAACTTTCAAAAAATAAAGAAAAGTTGCAAACTGTTTTCTTAGTTCCAGGCTTCCTCAAGCCATTCCAGTCACACAAATCGCTTCTTAGACATTCTAGGATCCTATTCCAATCACTAGCAAGCCTCATAACGTCAAAAAACACACTGTAAGAGTCCCACGACTTTCATGTTTTTTTGAAATCGTATATCATAATTCTGGCATTGTTAGCGTGTTTTATTGACATATTCTTAATCCTTATGGTGTTTGCAAGCTAATGGTAATATCCAATTGTATTTTTATTGGCTATACAACAAGTTGCCATGTTTAGGTTTTTAGTTTCGTTTTTAGGGGTTTTGCATGCAGGAACAATTAGCCATGGATAGTGGTACCATGATGCCCGTGAGGTTGCCACGAGTTGATTGGTACCACTGGTATTGATTTATCATGCAGGGATAGGATTTTGGAGATGCATAGGTTTGTACCTACGCCCAAATGACTGTAGGTATAAGTCCAAACACTTTTAGCAACTGAGGGGGGAAGAAGATGATAATGTGGCCTTCTCTGACTGGCCCATTCAAATTTCGCGCATTTTCAGAATCCACTTTTTGTCTTTATCATATAATGCTTGTTTATTATTATTCATATAAAAGAACAAGCCAACTCAGATGGTCAGTGTGTGTTGTGAAAATGCCAAAGGGCCTGGGTTCGATTCCCAGGTCCCCAATCTTGTTCCATATTATTTTTCTCTATATCATCAGGTACACGTGCATACAAGGAGCCTACCATACACCGTCAGTAACCAGCCAACAGATCTCCAACAAGGCAGATCCAATGCCTTATCACATGGAGGTCCACAATATACCCCATCCAAGCACGCGTATGGGATCAAGAAAGGTCAAACGGGCTGTTAGCATTTGGGCCCAAAAAGTGAAAATCACACCCCCTTCTTGCTGAAACAACCAGGCCCATCTTTCTTTCTGTTTTATTTTTATTTATTTTGTTTCTTTTAATTTAATTAGTTTAATTTATTTTCTAACACAAATTAATTCTTTTTTTTTATAAAAATCATAAAATCAATTTCACCAATTTAGAATTTAGGTTTTTCTTTTATTTTGTCAAATTTAATTTAATATTAGCTAAATTTAATTTTAGGGTAATCCTAACTTTTTGTAAATAATTTAAAATCAATTAGAAAATTAGGGTTTGTTCTTGATTTAACTTTTATTTCCCTTCTCAATAAAACAAAATACAAATAGGTTAACTTAATTATTTTTCTTAACTTAAATTAATTAGTAATTAGGTTTGTATTTATTCAATTAAAACTTTATTTTCTCAAAAAATAACACAAAAACCACAAAAATATGATTTTTCTTTTAATTAGGTTTAGACGGGGTCCAAACCCTAATTTTTCTCGTTCTCGATTCATCGCGCGCATTTATTATTTTTTTACAATATTAATGTAACTGCTTACGGTATGTAATAGTTTAATTAGGATTTTTTATTTATCATTTTACGGGTTTTTGACTATGTAATTAATCCCCCTCCCCGAAGCCTTGTAATAGAGTAGTTTTATTTTCTCGCATTTTAATTCTCGCAAAATATTAACTATTAGATGTATGATAATAGGATTGCATGACAAGACTGTATGTTAATTTAAAATGGTTAGCAAACCCTAATGTGTAAAGATAATGACTGAAATTAAATCACTCGCACATGCGCACTCCTAGGGTATACTCTCACTTCGGTTGCCTTCGATAAACGATCATTATGTATAGGGTGTCTTAGTGGTTGCCCTCTTGTCTAAACAAAGATCAAATGTCCCGTTCGGAAATGTTGCCTCGAAAATGGTGCCTCAGAAAAGTTGCCTCGGAAATGTTACCTCGAATATGATCTTAAGACACTAGGGTTATTACTAAGACGTCCTAACATTGCTTTAGTGATCGTACGTCCCTTTCAAATTGACCCTTACAACTCCAACGACGGTGCTTCCTATTTCTCAATAGTAGAATAGCATTGTCTAAAGGAAACAAGAACAAAAATAATCTTTTTTCGAGTAGGTAGATGCTAGTAGATACTTACTCAAAATCAAATCTTTTTTCACACTTACACTTTTCCAAACAAAGTTTTCAAAAACACTTCGTAACACTCTTGAGGACTGATACAGGGGTTAAAATGAAGTAAAACAAAAACTTTTCAAAACACACAAACACAAAGGCAATTTTTAAAATGATGAGCAAGTACCTAAGAGCCCGTAGAAAACTATGGATAGAAAGGGTGATAATACCTTCCCTTTCTATAACCTACCCCCCGTACTCAAAATCTCGAAAAAGGAATTTTTCTGTGCTTTTGTCCTTTCCAGTTGGATAAAATAAAAGTTGGTGGCGACTCTTGCTTACCGCGACATTTTGCAAACACAAACGCAAAACACAAACCAACATTTTCCTAAAAACAGTCCGGTTCTGCCACCGTATCACACACATATACCTCTTCATCTATGTAACCATTTAAGAATGCACTTTTGACATCCATCTGATACAGACTGATGTTATTATTAACAACAAAGGAGATTAAGAGTCTGATAGATTCTAACCTGGCGACTGGAGCAAAGGTTTCTGTATAGTCTATCCCCTCTTGTTGACTATAACCTTGTGCCACCAGTCGTGCCTTATTTCTGATGACTTCTCCTTGCTCATTCAGTTTGTTTCTGAACACCCACTTTATTCCAATGACGTTGAATCCTTTTGGTTTGGGAACCAGATCCTGTACGCCATTTATGGTGATCTGGTTTAATTCCTCCTGCATTTCTAGAATCCAGTCATTGTCTAGAAGAGCTTCATCAATTGGTGTTGGTTCAATCAGTGAAACCAGTCCCATAAGGGATTCTTCAGAGTTTTTGAATGTTGATCTTGTTCTGATTGGATCATCCTTCCTTCCCAGGATCTTATCTTCTGGGTGAGCTATGCTGCTTCTGGATAACCTTTTCTGGAGTTGATCAATAGAGGGTACTGGATCACTTGTAACATTTCTTTCAGAAGTTATTGAAGTGTCTCTGTTGGGAACTTCTGATGAGTTGTCTTCAGTACCTGTGAATTTAACTTCTATATCTGCAAAAGATTCATTCTGCTTTGACTTTTGAGGGTCAAACTTATCATCAAATCTAACATTGATTGACTCTTCAACAATCTGTGTTTCTGTATTGTATACTTTGTACCCTCTTGAGCGTTCAGAGTATCCTAACATAATACACTTCTGTGCTTTAGAGTCAAAATTGTTCAGATGATATTTAGTATTCAGAATAAAACATGTGCATCCAAAAGGATGGAAATAAGAAATGTTGGGCTTTCTGTTCTTCCACAATTCATATGGAGTCTTTTCCAGAATAGGTCTTATAGAGATTCTATTCTGAATGTAACACGCTGTGTTAATTGCTTCTGCCCAGAAGATCTTAGCAATGTTAGTCTCATTGATTATGGTTCTGGCCATTTCTTGCAATGTTCTATTCTTTCGTTCTACAACTCCATTTTGTTGGGGAGTTCTAGGACAAGAGAAGTCATGCAAGATGCCTTTTTCATTAAAAAATGTTTCAAACTTTTTATTTTCAAATTCTCCACCATGATCACTTCTGACTTTGACAATTCTAAGATCCTTTTCATTCTGAACTTGGTTACAGAATGCAATGAACACAGAATGTGACTCGTCCTTGTGTCTTAAGAACTTTACCCATGTCCATCTGCTATAGTCATCTACGATCACTAACCCATACTTCTTACGACTAACAGATGCAGTTTTTACTAGTCCGAATAAGTCTATGTGCAGAAGTTCTAATGGCCTAGAGGTGGAAACAACATTTTTAGCTTTGAAAGCAGGTTTTGCAAATTTTCCTTTCTGACATGCTTCACACAAAGCATCTGATCTGAACTTCAGATTAGGAAGTCCTCTGACCAGATTGAGTTTATTAATCTGAGGTATTCTTCTCATACTAACATGCCCCAATCTTCTGTTCCAGACCCATTGCTCGTTGTTAACAGAGGGAAGGCATTTTACATTATGACTTTTTAGTTCATAAAGTTTTATCTTCTAAATGTTGTTTTTCCTCTTTCCATTAAAAAGGATAGTTCCATCTTTCTGACTAAAAGCTTTGCATGAATTTTGATTAAAGATTATATCATAACCGTTATCACTTAATTGACTTATGGATAACAGGTTATGCATTAATCCATCAACTAAAAGCACATTATTGATAGAAGGAAGATTACCATTACCTACTGTTCCAGAGCCAATGATCTTCCTCTTTGGTTTCCTCCAAAGCCCACGTAGCCTCCAGGTTTAAGTTCCAGTCTTTGGAACATATGCTTTCTTCCCGTCATGTGTCGAGAGCATCCAGAGTCCAGGTACCATGACTGGTGTTTTATCCTTGTTGCTAAAGATATCTGCTACATATATAATTTTGTCCTTAGATACCCATATCTTTTTGGGTCCTGGTTTGTTAGTTTTACCAAAATTCTATTTGAATTCTGGTTTGACAGAGTAATCATTTGTAGTGTATTTTAGGTCATGCGTGTGCCCGTATGTGAAGTGTGATTTTAGTGGTGTGCGTCTTATAACAAGGTCCATGACTTTCTTAGGTGGAGATACCTTACCTTGGTTTCCTATTCCTTTTCTTCCATTCCTGCTAACTCCATAGATCATTGAAGCAATCTTGCTTCTATCTATGTTTTTAGCCAGAAACTTCTGAAAGTTGTAATCATACTCTTTGATGATCTTATCAGCACTACTGGGAGTCTCTGAGATTATTTCTTTCTGAGAGTTTTGTAAATCATTTTCTAATTTTAAAATCTTTTATTTTAACTCAGAATTCTCTAATCTAAGACTCTCAGTTCTTTCAGAGTCAGAGACAAGATCCCTTTTCAGGTTCTTGAATTTGACTCTGATCTTCTGATACCTTTCTAGAATTTCATTCAGACTTTCTGCAAGTTCAGCCTTAGTAAAATTAACAGTGAAATCAGGGAATACCTCTTCTGTGTCTGATTCTGAGTCTGAACAAGAAGCTTCGTTGTCTTCTGTCACATTTGCCATAAGAGCTACGTTGGCTCTTTCATCATCTGACTCTAAGTCAGCATCAGAAGTGTCTGAATCGTCCCATGTTGGCATGAGGCTTTTCTTCTTCTCCTTGGAGAACTTCTTTTTGGGCTTCTCCTTATGAAGCCTTGGACAATTACTTTTGTAGTGCCCTTGTTCATTGCACTCATAGCAGATGATGTCTTTGTTATTTGACTTTCTGTGACTGGAGGAAGCTTCAGATATTCTGTGTCCAGAGGAGGACTCAGACTTTCTGTATCTGGAGGAGGATTCATTTTGATTCTCTGATCTTCTCGGGTTTCTGAATTTTCTTTGTCTCTACTTCCATAGTTGATTGACTCTTCTGGAGAGAAGAGACAATTCATCTTCTTCTGATGAGGATCCATGAGAGGTTTCTTCCATAGCCTACAAAACCTTAGAATTAGATTTTTTGTTAGATTTTAATGCTAGAGGCTTACCTTGCTTTTGAGGATCGTCTTTTTCTAGCTCTATCTCATGATTTCCGAGGGAGCTGACAAGTTTCTCCAGAGATATCTTGTTGAGATATTTAGCTAGCTTAAGTGCAGTGACCATTGGCCTCCATTTCTTGGGTATACTTCTGATGATCTTCTTTACGTGATCAGCAATAGAATATCCTTTGTCAAGAACTTTTAGCCCAACAGCAAGAATCTGGAATCTTGAGAACATTGCTTCTATGGATTCACTGTCTTCCATCTTGAATGCTTCATATTTATGAATGAGCGCAAGGGACTTGGTTTCTTTGACTTGTATGTTGCCTTCATGCGTCATTCTCAGAGAGTCAAACATGTTTTTGGATGTCTCTCTGTTTGAGATTTTCTCATATTCTAAGTATGAGATGGCACTAAGAAGTATTGTTCTGGCTTTATGATGATTTTTGAAATCACGTTTTTGCTGGTCAGACATCCTTTTTCTATCTATCTTTTGACCACTTTCATCCATAGGATGTGTGTATCCATTAATTACCATGTCCCATAGATAATCATCTTGAGCCAGAAAGAAACTCTCAATTCTGTCTTTCCAGTAGTCAAAATTTTCTCCATCAAAGACTGGAGGTTTGCTGTTGATTCTGTCCTTGTCCTCATGATAGTCATTGCTAATGTTTTGGCTTGGTCCCACCATAGTGTTTTTATAAATCTTGGATCTTGTACTGACACGGTTAAGTGTATGAACTCAGAACCAGGCGCTCTGATGCCAATTAAAGAAGTGAAAAACTCAAGAAGGGGGGTTGAATTGAAACTTAAAATCAAAAGCAGTAGACACGATATTTTTATCCTGGTTCGTTAGATCTCAAACTACTCCAGTCTACCTGCCAAGATGATTTCGCTTCTCTCCAACGAGAACTTAATTCACTAATCAAAACTAATTACAATACTACTTTGACAACTGCCAAAGTCTTCTTGAGTATAATCACAACCCGGTTTATATCAAGGAAAACTAGCTTAATCAAAATAAATAATATACTGTGTACTGTTGTTTTTCCTTACAAAAATTGTATCACTACTGTGATATTTTACACAATTTGAGTGTATACGAGAATATGAAAGATTGCAGCGTTTTAGAGGTATATGCAGTAGTATCTCAAAATTGTAAATGATTTGTCCTTTATGCTTATTTATATAGGCGTGGAAATCTTGTGCAACATAAAGCGTGATAATGGACACTCAATGCTATTTCCATATTGAGAAGATTCTTGTCTGAATGAAGTCGTTGCATATGATGTTGTCTTAATTGAAAAGTAACGCTTCAGAACTAGAATCTTGCATGCTGCAGTTGCTTCAGAACATTGATGACTCAGAGATGTGAGGATCTGATTGTATATTAGACTTCTGTTCAGAATCAGAGTATCCTTTGCTTTAGTGCAGATTCTGATCATCATTCTTCAGGACTTTCTGATTACCCCAGCTTGAAAGCTTCTGTAGCTTAATTTCTGATGTTGTTTCAGTCAGACCTTCTGCATATAAAATAACACAAATTTAGAGTGCATATTTGTTCTTTGTGTTTGTTATCATCAAAACTCTAATTAAGGGTTTGTAGAATCAAACTATGTTCTAACATGCCTTGTTATGGGCCCTGCCCTGTGGCAGTAGTTCATTGTTGCTGAAACCCAAGTAGGATCCGGATGTGAGATTGGCCACGAAATTATCAAATTGATTTACCAAAATTTCTTTTGTGACATGAGCTGAACTTAACACCTTCATCAAAGAATCCCGATGCGCTTCAGAATTGATTAGTAACGAGAGTATGGATATTTTTTCCGGAGTTTGATGGAGCTGATCCACCACTCTATAGTCACTCTTTTTGATTATTTTTAGAAACTACTCTGCCTCTTGATTAGTAAAGTCTTTGTTCGGAGATTTTGTTTCCTGATTTGTATCAATCACTGTTTTTACTTTGTCCTTCTTTGGAACCAAATCTGTCTTTTTTGATGGTTCGGCCCCATAGATTCGCCCACTTCGGGTCATACCTCTTGTTCCTGCTATGTTTGAAATAGCAGTTCCTTGACTTGCGGATGGCCCGCTCTCATGTTTCACTCCATTGATGTATATCGCTGAGTCATAACTCCAAGGTACCTCTTTATCATTCTTGTAAGGGCTAGGTGACGGTCCCTTAATTACCATTGTAGCTTTTGGAGTAGTAGGTATTAAGAGGGTCTTCTTAGGTACCCCTCTAGCGACCTCTGCTGATTCTCCCCATGGGATGACTAGAGTCTTCTTGGAAATGCTTGACGCTTGGCGGGAGATTACCAGCGGCTTTTTCCCTTCGATTGTGGCTACATATTTTTCTTCAAGGTATTGTCCGAATTGGACTATTCCCTGATCCACCAAACTTTCCAAAGTTGTTTCAAAAGCTTTATTATGCTCTAACAGGAACCCACATTCAAACAGATATTCCTTCAATAAGTTGATAGGGGTTTTTGTCTTTATGGTTTCCCCAAACTCAGTGACTGCCTCGATTGCTTTTATTGTCGGTCCACCATGCGGAGGCATGAGGTTTGACTTGATATTAGGCTTGTCGAAGGTGATGTCCTGAGACTCTAGCAAATCCTGAACCTTATGCTTGAAGGCCCAACATTGATCTATGGTATGCCCGGGAGAATTTGCATGAAACTCACACCTAGCGTCGACATTGTATCTTTGTGGGAGTGGCCCAACCGGAGGTGCTAAAGGCTTGATTTCCACCAGGTATTCCTTGACCGTGTTGTAATAATTGACTTGGTGGCATGGGCAGTGGATCAACATTTCTAGGCGGCCTTTTAAACCTGTCTTGCCTTTGTCCTTGCGGGATCACCAATGGTTGTGATGTCCTTTGTTGTGAGGACACATCGTTGACTTCTCCCTCTTTCTTTCTTGGAAATTTTGGAGCTGGTCTTTTTGAATTGTAAGGGGTGCTTGACGATCCCCCTAACATCATTCCGCTCTTCAAACCAGTTTTGATTCTTTCTCCAATAGTCACTAAGTCTGAAAATCCTGACGTGACGCTTCCCACCATTTTATCATAATAAAGCCCTTCTAGGGTTCCCATAAACATATCTACGAGCTCCTTTTCCAGCTGTGGGGTTTGCATACGTGATGCGATTTCCCTCCACCTTTGAGCGTACTCTTTGAAGGACTCTTCCTACTTTTGGGACAGGTTTTGGAGTTGGAGGCGTGTAGGCGCCATGTCCAAGTTATACTTGTAATGCTTCAAGAAAGCATTAACGAGATCCACCCAAGTTCAGAGATGTACCATTCCAAAGATGCCCCACTTAAACTGTCTTGGAAACAGTGAATCATCAGTTTCTGGTCATGTGCATGGGCATTCATCTTTCTACAGTACATACGAAGGTGATTCCTTGGACAAGTGAGCCCTTTATATTTGCTAAAGTCGGGTACTTTCAATTTTGCTGGTATCACCACATCAGGGGCTAAACCCATTTCCAGAGCGTCTACTTCGAAGGCGTCGAATCCCTCCATAACCTCCAGTCTTTCTTCTAAGGCTTTGTATTGATTCATTACTAGTGGGTTGTCCGCAGTCTGGGTATTGGTTGTTTTCAAGGGTGCCTGGGGAGCATCCTCTGGGTCATGATCGCCGTATTGTAAGTCCAAGTAATTATCTGCATTATTAGTTAGAATTTGTAGGGTATTTGATGCCCCTACTTTCGAAGGCGGTGGGATGAATCCTTCAGTATCGACCTCTTGCTGGGCCATGGCGGACTTTTGGGGTCCTGCTTCCGGCTCTTTCCTCAGTTGGTGACTGCTTGATGCACCAACGGTTTGGGATACCTCTTCAAAGGCTACCTTGGGGATTTGATCCTGCCTTTCGTTAATGTTCTTCAAAGCTAGAAGAACCTGGCTCAAATCTCCTTTCATTGAGCTTACGTCACCCTTCACCTGATCAAAATCCTCTTTGAACACAACTTGAGTCTCCTCAATTTGTTCCATTATTTTTTGTTGATGGGCCCTTGTTTGATATGGGGGCCAAGGAGGAGGAGGTCTTCTTTTACCAGTGGCTTAACTGGAGAGATTTTCAAACGAATGAGTTTTTTTTCTTTAAAATGACACGCAAATGTTTTATAAATGCATGCGTGCAGATAAGGATATATGATTATGAAATGATTTTTATTTTAATTGTCTTATTCATAAGGGTACGCATTTGTATCCACTTATTATTTTATTTGGTGACCATCTTAAAAACAGATATGCCTTTGAGATAGGGAAACAAAATTCCTTTATTAAGAGTAACATAATCCAGATATTGAAAAATATTACAAGCTGAAATCGAAACTGATTGCGTAAACATAAAAAGGAACTAAATCTCCTAAGCGCTCTTGCAGATGTATGCTCTGAAGCCGTCAACCATTGCCCAACAAAGTTGTAGAAAGGCTTCGACGTCCTTCGGGAGAGGAACCATTACATTCTCTGCATCTTTTAAACTTCTAGGGATATCCTCAATGATATTTTTGGCTAAGAAGACTAGCTTTTCATGTTTTTCTTTGTAGTGCCTGTATTCCTGGTAAATATGCAGGATTATTTTGTGATTATCCCTCCCTGCCTGGGCGATCTTAGCGTACTGCTCTTCCCAATACATTTTTTCACCCCTAATTTCTGTGTAAAGTCTCCGTTGGATGAGAAAGTCCTTTTGAAGACCCTGCAGTTCTAAACATACATGTTCATAAGTTGTGCCAGACTCTGAGTCAAAAGTTTCTCTGCTTATATCCTCTAGAGGCATGCCTTGACCTCTGATTCGTGGCTGTCTTGGAGTTCGGTGGCGAGGTATTTGATTTGCTCTTTTTGATCTAAGGAAACTTGTGCCAGACTTTGAATTTGGGCTCTCAAACTTTCCTCTAGCACCTTTTTGTCATGTGCCGCCTTTTCATACCACCTAGTCAACCTCCCGATTTTAGCAGAGGCCTCTTCTAGCCTTTGGTTGTGGAAATATAGGTTGAACGTTGCATTTAACAGCCCTTCAGTTGTACGCTTTCGTTTGAGACTTTCTTTCTCCAGTTCCTTTTGACTTTTATCAATTTGCTCATCTTTTGACTCAAGTATAAGCTCCATCTGTTTCTTTCCTCTGGTCAGGCTGAGGAGGTCGACTTCCAGTGATTCTTTCTCTTTTTGAGCTTGCTTTAAGGCATTTTTCAGATTGTCGACTTCTTCCAAAGACATAGGTGTTACCTCTGGGACCTCTGACTTGTACTCTGGATCCTTCTCGAATGGCAGCTTGATAGTTCGTGGCCTATCCTGGACCCATTTGGTGTAGGGTTCTTTTTCTATGGCATTCTTTCTTTCAGCCTTCCTTTTGTTAACTTTATTCCAGGCCCGAATAACCTTGTTGAGCAACCCTTGGTCTTCTATACCCATATCGTGGATGATAA
Organism: Vicia faba; assembly: GCA_948472305.1. NCBI lineage: Eukaryota > Viridiplantae > Streptophyta > Magnoliopsida > Fabales > Fabaceae > Vicia > Vicia faba. The sequence continues at coordinate 1,572,717,104 of OX451738.1, forward strand.
ATGGTCGGAGTTGTTCGTCCGAAGGTTTGCCTTCCAAAGGATACCCTTCCTGTCATAAGGCTAGAGTGGGGTTGTAGTTAATACAATTTCGAGGTCTAATCAAAGGGATGTTAGGAAAATCCCCACAGCTAATAGTGATGTCACCAATATCCAATTTTCTTGCGTACCATAATATTTAGTTTGCAGTGAGAGACCTTAATTTATGTGGCCACTCACACCTGGTTAGTTCTGGGATCATATTGTTTTCCTTGTAGAGATGAGTCATGAACCAAGTATATAGAAGCGGGATACAACAACTCAATGTACCTCTTCTTTTTTCATACACCATATGCAAAGTGTAATAAATGTAGGCAAGCAAGGTGAGAGTAGGATCCGTGTTAAAGACTTTCGCTCCCCAAAATATGCTAATGGTTGTGGGGTCAATATAGTCCATAATCCGAGGGAATAAGATTACACCAAATACCAACAGCCCTAAACAGCCAACACAAGATTCCCACTCCTTATAATTAGCAAACTCTAGTGCTTTAGCTTCCAGGTATATCCTTTTGATTCCTAGTATCGGACCATCTCTTCGGTAATTCTGCATCAACTCAGGATAGGGGATCCCTAGACCTTTTTCCAAAGCTTTGATTTCAATAGTTTGCCCAATACCCACATAGGCCTTTTCTTTGGAGAAATTCAGGATTCTGTCAAATTCTTCCAGAGCCGGTGCTAGCTGGAAGTCTTGGAAAGTGAAACATCTTAATGGAGGGTCATAAAACCGAATTAGGGCAGAGACTACATCCATCTGTACTTCTACTTTAGTCAAATCAAGGGTATCCCCACAACATCGAGTGTACATCTTCATAGCTCTTTCAGACAATTTACCTTTTATCGTTTTGATTTCAGAAAGGTCAGGCTTGCAAGCATTGACGCAGACAAATTGTTTCCCTTTGGCATCCATTTTTAAGACAGTCACCAAAAATCTTGATTTTGTTATCTTTTATTTTGTACCCTGTGAATAAGACAGACAAAAGGAGCAAATGATGAACATGAGATAAACATAAATGCAATGAATGTATAAGTGTTGACTGAGTAACGGGATTTCGTGACATATTTTTTTGTGATGGGTACCCCTATGAGGTAGGCCCCTTAATTTTGACCTACGGTAAGTTTACCCTCCCAAAAGATGGATTCTTTAAGGGTGTCACGAATAACACCAGAGGGAAAAGGCACAAGGGCCTCCCTTAGGTGGAGCCTCCTTACAGACCGAAACTTTCGTCTCAAAGTCGTGAAAGGTCTCGTCATGAGATTTTAGGTTAAGGTCGTTACAAAGAGTCATGGGTGACCTTCCAAAGTCCTACTTGTCAAGACGATATCTCTTGATAAGTATTCCATTTTCGGAAGTTCACCGACTCTAGGCAAAGTCGTCACATAAACTCGCAGGGATGATATACCCCCTAAGCTAATAGATGAACCTTCTTTTAAGGTTTATTGGAAATATTTTTTTTTGAGATAAAAACCCGCCACATAGCAAATATATAATAATAAATAAATAAAATAGACAAGAAAATATAAAATGCAATAAATAAATTAATGAAAATAAATAAGCAAAGATGAAAACCCCAAAAGAGACCTAAAACCTAGGGTTTAAGGAGAGTCCTCAGCAGAGTCGCCAGCTGTTACGACTAGTTTTTAAATCGAGAGTCGCCACTATTAGTTTTTATCCTAAGGAAGGGAACCTAACATAAAACCCTAATATGCGGACGAAGATTCTAGGTTACGGACTCAATTAGATGAAAGGAAGGTGTTAGGCACCTTTCATCCACCTCGTTCACAAGGATATTACCCTAGGTTTAGGTTTGGGGAAAATAGTGTTTTAAGTTTTAATTAGCAAGACTCGCCATGATTTTATATCGCGTGCCTATGTATCCTCTTATGAGGAATCAGAGTCCCAATTCATAGTTCGTACGGGTTGGTGCTTTTTAGGGGTTGCAAAAGTATTTTGAATCACCTCGCATTTTGACCGGTTGTATTGATTGCGGGGATTTTGGCTAAATACGCGATTAGTCAAAATACGTTTGAAACCCTTTTACAAAAAAAAGTTGATTAGATTAATTTGTTGCGAAAGATGGCTTGAGATTTGTTGATATGTTTTAATCGTATAAATTGCAAAAATCTTAGTTAATGCATGACTAACAATATTTTAATGCTATATATAAGAGAATAATATATGAATTTTCAAATAAAAGTGATTTATTTATGATAATATAAATAATAATATTATAGTAAATAAGGATTAATATTAATTATAATTATTATATATAAATAAAAAAATAAAAGAAATAAAATAAAATATAAACTTAATAATCATAAAATAGAAAAATATAAAATAATTAGCAAAAAAAGAAAATGTTTAATTAATTTCAGGGGGGGTGTAGTTCAAGCTGGCAAGTAAAAGATGGGGGTGCTAATAAGGATTCTGGGCTAAGCCCATCACGTTTATTGGACAGGGGATGCATAATGTTCTAGCTTAGTTAATTAATGGAAACGGGGGGGGTGTAGAAAGCAATGGGCTAGGCCCAATACTGCTTTTGCAAGGGTCTGGTTGGATTGGGTAGGTGAGGGAATACGAGAGTTACAGTGTGACTTGGCCCCATGGCCGTATGATCCAAATCGCATGGGTAGGATTGAAAGTGTATACTAATTACTGTGTGCTCGCGCGTACGAGATTAGACGGATTATACAATATGTTTTAATTCACTTTTCATTTTGGTTTCAGACACACTCTTCTTCCTCTCTCCTTCGCCACCCGAACCCTATTCTCTGTTTTCCTAACCCTAAATTCACCGCAACGGCGCTGACACTACTCCCATTCTTTCTATCTCATAACCCACCCAACGCCCCTTAAATCGCTTACAACAAAACAAATGAAAAGAAAGCTGATTTGTTTTACCCCTTTTTCGATTTCGTATTCAGAATTCCTCGAGCGATTCAGTTTCTAACCCTTCTCTTTCTTGCAGATTCCGGCGAAATGGGATAGCAGTAGTGGAGGATGAGGCTGGAGACGGCGATTAGCAAAGGCGATTAGGGTTTCAGACGTTGAAACCCTAACCGTCTTCCTTCAGGATCTTCAACAACTTGTGCTTCGGGTCTCTTCTTCTTCTTGCTCTCTGATGTCCGCCTTTGTTATCAAGTTTCCTAATTTCAGTCACCCTCTCTTCTGTATTCTGGATTAGTATATATAGGGTACAATTGTTAGGGTTTATGGATTTGCCGTTAGACATTAACATGAGTTAGGGATTTAGAACTTTTAGGGATTGAAATTTTATATTGTAATTGATTCTATTTACTGTAAATGATTAATTCAATTTCCATATTTGGAGATTTTCTGTATTATAATCTCTGGAGATTTGATTTGGGCATCCATAGATTTGATTGAATGTGTCGCAAGATTTGATTTTAGTTTGATACAAAAGATTTTTCCAGATTTATGCAATATATTATGTTTCCATATTTTTTTGAATTTGTAGATTCGCTGTAATTGAGATTCTGTTGTAACTGGATTTTTGGTTGTATCGGTATTTCTGCAGATTTGCAGATTTATTTGATTTTATTTTAGAGACTCAGATCTGATTCTTTATTTTTTTTAGTTAAATCTGTACAGTAAGTGTTGTTGCTAATCACATGCGCTAATTCAGGCTCTTAATCGATACAGTACATGTTAGTGGAACATGGGCCTAGTGTTAATCAATCTGCTCAGCTTACATTTTTTACTTACATCCAAAAAACACCTTTCCGAATATAATTAGGCCCAACTGACTTTTTCTTAAACAAGACCCCTCTTTTTTTTTCACGATTTATTAATACTGATAATAATCTTTACAAAATCAATTTAGTGAGAATTATCCAATAATAATTTTGTTTAAAAACGGAATGGGCTACCAACACTTTTTTTTAGCGCCTATCGCTTATTTCCAACCCATGTTGGGCCTTAATTGGCTCAAACAGCCAACAACAACATAATCATTTCCTTAGATAAACAATAATAACAAAGAAACTATTGGGTTTAACGTGGAGCTTGTGTTCCAAATTGCACCTCCTTTCTTGTTTAAAAATGGATTCTTAATGTTAAAGTGACAATAACTACAATTCTTAAATGAGTTATCATAATTAAAAGCTTAATAATTATTATTCTTTTAAACTAACTTCCAATTTCGAATCGTATGGGCCATTGGCCAACATGCTTCGAGAATCGGTTCATGAGTCTTTCTGATTCAAAAAGCCTTATTTCCCTGAATTAAAATACACCCCCTATTTGGATAAAGACGGGACATCAGATATTGTTGTACCGTCTTCAATTAAATATTTCTTCTGTTTTAATTTCGAAAAATAAAAATCGTCGCGGTAGGGAAAATTTAGGGTATGACACTGTGCAAGTTCAGACTAAGGTTGAACCCGAATAAATGTACATTTGGCGTCAGATAAGGCAAGTTGCTGGGTTTCATTGTAAGTCAGCATGGTATCTATATGGACCCCGACAAAGTAAAAGCTATACAAGGGATGCCAGCACCGAGGACAGAAAAATAAGTGTATGGTTTCTTAGGGCGATTGAACTACATCTCAAGGTTCATATCATATCTAACAGCTACATGTGAGCTTATATTCAAATTATTACGAAAAGATCAAACGGTAGTGTTGTACCCCAAAATTTTCTCTCATTTATCAAAAAATTTCTCACAAAGAGCTCTTTTGGTTCAAGGCTGCACTAGGGTTGATTAGCTCAAGACACCTCCTTAAGCACTGATGACCAAAATTAGGGTTTGAGATTACACAAGGATAATTGAACTTTCAATGCTTCATGTGACTTTAATGGGTCATTATGGATCCCCAAGATTACTCATGTCAAGTATCAAGCCTTGGATCACACTTTTGCTCAATCAATTGAGCAGTTGACCTAAAAACAACTATATTGGCGAAAAAGTCAACTATGAGCAATTTATAGTTAAACCTCGTGATTTTTAATCCACATCAACATTATAAACTCATATGTATAATTTGATCAAATTTGGACCACAATTCCTCAAGAAATATGATCAAATCATCAAAAGGGCAAAATGGTCAAAATTAGGGTTTTAATTGAGAAAGGGCAATTTCTGATTTTTGACCTAGCAAATGGTCAATTGGTTTGAAGCATGATTTCTAGAGTTAAATTGCATCATTTTGACCTAATGGTATGACCTAAAATATTTCTCAAGATTAATTGGATTGATAGTGAATTTTCAGTCAACTGATCAAAAAGTCAATTGTACATTGAAAAGTCAAACTTTGACTTTTTGGTCAAAGTTCAATGTCAAAGATAACAATTCATCAAAACAAGTAAAAATATGAAACTTATTCATCAATAAATAAAAAATTCAAGATTTCATTTTGAAAAGTCAAAGTTTTCTAACTTAGAAAATTTTCTAAGTGTTTAAACTTCATATTTTTTTCATAACTTTGGGCCAATTTTTCAACATGATGCAAGAGGATTCAGAAGAAACTTTCAACATGAAAGTTTTAGATCTCCATGATATCTACAACATTTATTTACACAATTTCTCCTAAAAATGCTTTGATCTCAAGTTATTATTTCCTAAAGTCGTGGTCTTGAAATTGGACACAGTGAAATTTTGCCCTAGTTTTGGTAAGGATTTTGACCTAACTTCATGGCACTTTTTTATATAGTTCCAAGGGGAATTTTCAAAATTGATTCAAATAGGGGTTGTAGAGAACATTACAAGCTTTCCAAAATGTCCAATAACTCCATGATATCATTCTTGAGTAGAGAGAATCGAAGAGATGAAGTTAGGGTTTTGACACTTGAATTACAAGTCATTTTGTAATGAACAAGATTCAAATTTCAAACCTATGCTGCATAATCTCTACTTTACAGGCCTCAAACTTGTTAGGAACTCCATAATTAATTTCTTGCATAGCTGTTAGAGGTCTCAATCCAAGCATTCAATGCAAGGCCATGCTTTATATCCATTTTGGGAAGAAAGTGCACAATGCAATTTTGATAAAGTAGCTTTTTACACAAAACTTGTTCTTGAGCCTTGCAATTGCCTTCTTCTGATCATACATGTCCCATAACTCAAGAGAAGCTTGTCTAAACACTTACAATCACCCATCCCATGCTTGTACTTCCTCTTGAAACCATGTTTCCCACTTTTCTTCAAAATCAAGTAACATAGCAATCAGTCTAGAACTTGTACTTCTGACTCTCTCAAGTACTCAAGTCTTTTGCTTATACATGCACAAGTAATTTGACATAAAACACATGCATGCTTGAGCCCTGAAAACACCAAGAACTCAGATTTGCATTTCATACCTCCATTTTCACATAACTTGACCAAAAGTTTGAAACTCATAACTTCCTCGTGCGTTTTCAAGCCTCTTTGTTCCAAAAGCTTCTAAACATCATTTAGAAGTCATCCCTTACCTTGTTACAGTTCTGTAACACCATCTTACTCCATTTCCAAGTTCAAAAACAGAGGTCTGCATTTTGACTTCTCCAGGCCAGTTCAAGCACTTACAACTCAAAGTAACCATTGCATCAGCTTCCTGGGACCTCAGTGGAGCTATTCTGATCATCACAACACCTTGAGGAGTGCTCATTTGCAGAACACAACTTCCAGTTTTGAGGTAAGTTATCTCAACTTTGAACTCTTCATACAAGCATCATAAATAGTGTAGGTGTTTAGGTATTGGCTTGAATTTTTGGTAAATCCCAAGTGTATGTGTGAATGTCATGACTGATGTCATAACATTCTAGTTCAGTTTGTACTGGTTCATTAGGTACCTTTGCAGAAAAATATTGTAATTCAAATACTGATGCTTATAAGTGTGTATCTGAGCATTTTTGCAAAATGATCACATTTTGCTAAATCAGTAGACAGGTTTTCTCAGATGTCATAACAGATGTTATGACATCCTGTTCTGAACTAACAGGATTGCAGGATTGGATAAGTCTGAGTTTTTTCAGGAAATAACTCAGTCCTTTCTGAACAGAATCCTGCGTTTTCTGAGGGGTAACCTAGCTCAACCCTAACCTGGTTAATAAAGTCCTGTGACCTGGTCTTTAGGTCAAACGGAATTAACCCTAGGTTTTTGGAAACCCTAACTGAAGTTGCAGCTGCTATATATTCAACAGAGCTGCTGTTTTTCAAGGATGGCTTTTATTGATTAGAAGATCATTTGTAATCTGTATAGATTTGTTTATTGTACTCCAAGCAATTATCATTGTGATAAGTGCCTTGGAATAGGTTTCATATTGTAAGGGTTGTGATGCACTCAAAGCTTTGAAGCAAGAGTGTTTGAATGTTCCTTGACTAAAGCTGTGAAGCAGAGTCAAGTTAGTTGTGTGCATCACTCAAAGCTGTGAAGAACGAGTGATTGTGTTGCTTGATTAAAAAGCTGTGAAGCTTAATCAAGTGTTTGTTTTTGAAGAGTGTCTTCATCAATTCTTAAGTCAAATTGGTTTATGTATCACTGCTGTGATTGAGGGGGAGTGAGTAGGAACTCAGGTTTAAGTTGTACTTAGATTGGAATTGCATTGGGTAGGTCTTAAGTGAAGGAGATAAACTGGTTGGTTTATTCCTGAATTAACATCTCTTATAGTGGATTTCCTCCCTGGCTTGGTAGCCCCCAGAGTAGGTGTTGTTGCACACTGAACTGGGTAAACAATTGATTGTGTTCTTTATTGCTTTTGTATTTACTGTCATATAGTAAGTCAGATACGGTGTCATAACATTGAACGTGACATTGAGTATCTACAGCCAGAATTTCAATTGGCATCAGAGCAGGCACCCTGCCTGTATTACTAGGTGAGATATAGGGATATCACTTTCTGGCACTATGGACAGAGAAGGAGTTTTTGGAAATAGACCACCCATTCTGGATGGAACTAATTATGACTATTGGAAACCTCGTATGATTGCCTTCCTAAAATCTCTGGACAAAAAGGCTTGGAGAGCTGCTGACAAAGGATGGATCCATCCCACCATAACTGAGGAAGATGGGACAATCAGTTTGAAGCCTGAGGAAGATTGGAGTAAAGAAGAAGATGAGTTAGCCCTGGGAAATTCCAAAGCTCTAAATGCCTTGTTCAATGGAATTGATAGAAACATTTTCAGATTAGTTCATCAATATGAACTGGCCAAGGAAGTTTGGGACACTCTCAAAACTACTCATGAGGGAACTTCCAAAGTAAAAATGTCAAGGCTTCAGATGTTGACTACCAAGTTTGAGAATCTAAAAATGATGGAAGATGAGACCATTCATGAGTTTCACATGAATATCTTGGAGATTGCCAACACCTCAGGAGCACTGGGAGAAAAAATGTCAGAAGAAAAACTGGTGAGGAAGATTCTCAGATCCTTGCCTAAAAGATTTGCAATGAAGGTAACTGCCATAGAGGAAGCCCAGGACATCAGCAAGTTGAAAGTGGATGAACTTATTGGGTCTCTTCAGACTTTTGAGATGGGGATCACTGATAATGGTGACAAGAAGAACAAAAGCATAGCACTTGTATCCAACACTGATGTTGAATACAAGGAGGATGAAGAAGAAAACATATCTGAAGCTATTGCCATGCTTGGAAGACAGTTCAACAAACTCATCAAAAGAATAGATCCAAAGTCAAGGTCTAATTTTCATAACATTCCCTCTAACATTGACAGTTCCAGCAGAAGACCAAGGTCAGAAGAGAAGGGAGTTCAAGGCAGAGGAATTCAATGCCATGGTTGTGAAGGATATGGGCATATTCGAGCTGAATGTCCTACCTTTCTTAAGAAACAAAAAGGAATGACAGTTACTTGGTCTGACTGTGATTCAGAAAGTAATTCTGAAGAAGAGACTGCCAAACGAGTTACTGCTTTAACTGGTGTTTGTACCTCTGAAAGTGACATCAGTGATGAAGAGGTGACTTTTGAAGAATTGGCTGATACTTACAAAGAATTGTGTATCAGAAGTACTGAAGTCTGTGTGCAGAATGAGAAACAATCAAAACTCATCATAAAGATGGAGGCTGAAAAAAGGGCAAATCTTGAAACTATAAGTCATCTAGAAAGAAAAGTTCAATCACTGAACTCACAACTAAATCAAATGACCAAATCTGTCAAGATGTTGACAAATGGGACAGACAAATTGGAAGAAATCCTACAGGTTGGACAAAATGTGGGAAATAAATCTGGTCTAGGATTTATGGAAGCAACGAAATCTGGTTCTGATAAGCAAATGTCAAAACAGATGTCTCAACACAACTCTCGACATCAGGAACAGAAACACATGAGGAAAAGGTACCAAAGATGGAAATGTCATCATTGTGGTAGATATGGCCACATAAAGCCCTTCTGCTTCAGATTACATGGATACCCTAATCAGAACTCAGGTGTTAAACCTAATTCTAAAAAGGTACCACATGCTCCTCAATGGAAGAAAAAGGCTACTGCACTGATAGCTCACACTTCCCTGAGGGTCTCTGCAAAGGAAGACTGGTACTTTGACAGTGGATGTTCCAGACATATGACTGGAATCAAGAACCTCCTCAATAATGTTAAGCCTCACACCACCAGTTTTGTGACCTTTGGAGATGGGGCTAAAGGTGAAATCAAAGGAGTTGGTGATTTGGACTGCCCTGGAGTTCCAAGTCTAAATGAAGTACTGCTGGTGAAAGGACTGACCGCTAATCTCATTAGTATCAGTCAACTATGTGATCTAGGATTCAAGGTCAATTTCTCAAAATCTGAATGCCTTGTAATCAATGACAAACAAGAGATAGTAATGAAAGGAGTCAGATCCAAAGACAACTGTTACTTGTGGGAGGCTGAGAACACTAATTTCTCATATGTGTGTTCCATTACAAAGGAAGAAAAAGAGGTGAAACTGTGGCACCAAAAACTTGGTCATCTTCATCTAAGGGGTATGAAGAGGATTATCTCCTTGGAGGCAGTCAGAGGGATTCCAAAACTGCAAATTGATGAAGGAAGAGTTTGTGGTGAATGTCAAGTTGGTAAGCAGACGAGGATGTCACACCCAAAGTCAAGACATCTGACCACCTCTAAGGTTCTAGAACTCCTCCATATGGATCTGATGGGACCAATGCAAGTAGAGAGTCTTGGTGGTAAAAGATATGCCTATGTGGTTGTGGATGATTTTTCCAGATTCACCTGGATTAATTTCATTAGGGAAAAATCAGATGCATTTGAAGTTTTTAGAGAACTGTGCAAGAGAATTCAAAGAGAGAAGGAAGGATGTATTGTCAGAATCAGAAGTGATCATGGCAAGGAATTTGAAAACAGCAAGTTTGATGACTTCTGTGCTTCAGAAGGAATCAGTCATGAGTTTTCTTCTCCCATAACACCTCAGCAAAATGGAGTTGTGGAAAGAAAAAACAGGACCATACAAGAATCTGCCAGAGCAATGTTACATGCCAAAAGACTTCCTATGTATTTTTAGGCTGAAGCTATGAATACAGCTTGCTATGTTCATAACATGGTCACCTTGAGAAAGGGAACCTCATCCACCATATATGAACTCTGGAAAGGAAGAAAACCAACTGTGAAGTACTTCCATGTGTTTGGTAGCAAATGCTATATTATGTCTGATCGTGAAAAAAGAAGAAAACTGGACCCCAAAAGTGATGAAGGCATATTTCTAGGATACTCCTCAAACAGCAGAGCTTATAGAGTATTCAACTCCAGAACCAAAACCATGATGGAATCAATGAATGTTGTAATTGATGACTATCATGAAGAAATAGATGTTCCTTGTACTGTTGAGACATTCTTTGAGACTTCAACCCAACAGGACGACCTACCCAACTCCACCACAATAGAATCTGAATCAAAGGAAGCTAGCAAGATTCCTTCCATCAGAATTCAGAAGGATCATCCAAAGGAGCTCATCATAGGAGATCCCAATAGTGGAGTCATCACAAGATCTAGAGAAATCATCTCAAACTCTTGTTTTGTGTCCAAAATGGAACCAAGAAATGTCAAGGAAGCCTTAACTGATGAATATTGGATTGGTGTAATGCAAGATGAACTGAACCAATTCAAGCAACATGAAGTTTGGGAACTGGTTCCTAGACCTGAAGGAACTAACATCATTGGGACAAAATGGATATTCAAGAACAAATCAGATGCTGAAGGAGTTGTCACCAGAAATAAGGCAAGACTTGTTGCTCAAGGATACACCCAGGTTGAAGGGGTTGATTTTGATGAAACCTTTGCACCTGTAGCCAGGTTGGAATCAATCAGACTCTTGTTGTCAATTTCTTATCTTCTGAAGTTCAAGTTATTTCAGATGGATGTGAAAAGTGCCTTTCTAAATGGGTACTTAAATGAGGAAGCTTATGTGGAACAACCTAAAGGTTTTGTGGATCCAACCCATCCTGATCATGTCTACAAACTGAGAAAAGCTCTATATGGCCTGAAACAAGCTCCTAGAGCATGGTATGTCAGGCTAACAAAGTTTCTCTCAGACAAAGGCTACAGAAAAGGAGGCTTGGACAAAACTCTCTTTGTCAAAACTGAAGGAGGGAAGTTGATGGTTGCCCAAATATATGTTGATGACATAGTGTTTGGAGGAATGTCAGAACATATGGTTAAACACTTTGCTGACCAGATGCAGGCTGAATTTGAAATGAGTCTCATGGGAGAACTAACTTATTTTCTTGGACTACAAGTCTCACAGATGGAGGACTCAATCTTCTTATCTCAAGGCAAGTATGCTAAGAATATTGTAAAGAAGTTTGGTATGGAGAATGCAAGTCACAAAAGGACTCCTGCTCCTACTCATCTAAAGCTTTCCAAAGATTCAAGTGGGGTTAAGGTGGATCAAAGTCTATACAGAAGCATGATAGGAAGCTTGTTGTACTTAACTGCCAGCAGACCTGATATTGCCTTTGCAGTTGGAGTTTGTGCTAGATACCAAGCTGATCCCAAAGTCAGTCATATCAATCAAGTGAAGAGAATTTTGAAGTATGTAAGTGGTACTTACAACTATGGATTGATGTATACTCATGGCTGTGAACCAGCTCTGACTGGCTACTGTGATGCTGATTGGGCTGGTAGTGCTGATGATAGAAAAAGCACCTCTGGAGGATGTTTCTTTTTGGGAAGTAATCTGGTTTCCTGGTTCAGCAAGAAACAGAATTGTGTGTCTCTTTCAACTGCTGAAGCTGAATACATTGCAGCTGGTAGTAGCTGCTCTCAAATGATATGGATGAAACAGATGCCCACTGAGTATAATGTCACACAAGATGTTATGACATTGTACTGTGACAATCTGAGTACAATCAACATATCCAAGAATCCCATTCAGCATAGCAGGACCAAACATATTGACATACGACATCACTTTATCAGAGACCTTGTAGAAGAGAAGACAATCAAATTGGAACATGTTGCCACTGAGCTACAGCTGGCTGACATTTTTACCAAGGCTTTGGATGCAAACCAATTTGAAAACTTAAGGGGTAAGCTGGGTATTTGCCAACATGAGGAATTGTAGCAATTAATTTTGCTTAAAACAAGGATCAAAGGACTTATGCCTGTTCTGATTGGTTTAAAATTGTATTTTCTCATTTCCTACAATTCTATTAAGAAGTTGAATAGACACTCCCTTGCTTCCTTCCTCTCTCGTCTCCTCATCAAAACCCAGTCTCTCAATCAGAAATTTCTCCTCAGTTGCTGTTGGTCCTCTAAAACTGTCAACATGTCTCAAACACCATCATCATCCAATACGACCATTTCAACCTCTTCCTCTGATCAAGATTCTGGGACAATCTCTTCTTGTCTGGACTCTGACGTTCTGGAGATCTCCTCTCATAGAAAAGTGGGAACTAACCCCACCAAGGTCAAAGAGTTGAGACCAAGACATGCAGGAAAACCCCAAGCTTCTGCCTCTGGTAATCCATCTCATCCTTCTTCTTCAGTTCCCCCTGAAATTGCAAATAAGGAAGGGACAGCCTATGTCAATCAAGCAATAGCAAAAATTGTTTCAAGAATTCTGAACGAGAACCACTCAGTTCCTGGTATTTCTGTTCCTCTGAACCAAGAAAGCTCAAATGCTGAAACAAATCCAGATGTCTCTAAGAATGTTGAGACATCAAACAAAGAGAAGAATGCTGACATTGCTCACAAGAAAAGAAAGAAGCCTGAATACTCTGGATCTGATGACAGTGCTTGAAGGTTGGTAGCTGATATCTGTTGGAGTTTGGAAGTGTATTCTGTTGTTTTCTGCTGCTGCTCTTACTATTTTGTTTTGGATAACTGTATAATTTTTGAACATGTATTTCTTTGGCCCATTTGTGGCTAAAGAGGGGGAGAATATTATGGTACTTACTTAATTAGTACTTGACATTCTATTTTGCTGCTGTCACTTATTTCTGCTGCTATCTATCTCTAATTGTTTAGGGTCTTTAGCCAAAAATCTGCCAAAGGGGGAGTTTGTAGGTGTTTAGGTATTGGCTTGAATTTTTGGTAAATCCCAAGTGTATGTGTGAATGTCATGACTGATGTCATAACATTCTAGTTCAGTTTGTACTGGTTCATTAGGTACCTTTGCAGAAAAATATTGTAATTCAAATACTGATGCTTATAAGTGTGTATCTGAGCATTTTTGCAAAATGATCACATTTTGCTAAATCAGTAGACAGGTTTTCTCAGATGTCATAACAGATGTTATGACATCCTGTTCTGAACTAACAGGATTGCAGGATTGGATAAGTCTGAGTTTTTTCAGGAAATAACTCAGTCCTTTCTGAACAGAATCCTGCGTTTTCTGAGGGGTAACCTAGCTCAACCCTAACCTGGTTAATAAAGTCCTGTGACCTGGTCTTTAGGTCAAATGGAATTAACCCTAGGTTTTTGGAAACCCTAACTGAAGTTGCAGCTGCTATATATTCAACAGAGCTGCTGTTTTTCAAGGATGGCTTTTATTGATTAGAAGATCATTTGTAATCTGTATAGATTTGTTTATTGTACTCCGAGCAATTATCATTGTGATAAGTGCCTTGGAATAGGTTTCATATTGTAAGGGTTGTGATGCACTCAAAGCTTTGAAGCAAGAGTGTTTGAATGTTCCTTGACTAAAGCTGTGAAGCAGAGTCAAGTTAGTTGTGTGCATCACTCAAAGATGTGAAGCACGAGTGATTGTGTTTCTTGATTAAAAAGCTGTGAAGCTTAATCAAGTGTTTGTTTTTGAAGAGTGTCTTCATCAATTCTTAAGTCAAATTGGTTTATGTATCACTGCTGTGATTGAGGGGGAGTGAGTAGGAACTCAGGTTTAAGTTGTACTTAGATTGGAATTGCATTGGGTAGGTCTTAAGTGAAGGAGATAAACTGGTTGGTTTATTCCTGAATTAACATCTCTTATAGTGGATTTCCTCCCTGGCTTGGTAGCCCCCAGAGTAAGTGTTGTTGCACACTGAACTGGGTAAACAATTGACTGTGTTCTTTATTGCTTTTGTATTTACTGTCATATAGTAAGTCAGATACGGTGTCATAATATTGAACGTGACATTGAGTATCTACAGCCAGAATTTCAAATAGTTTATTTGTGAATGAAAAATGTAGATATCATTTCCCTAAAGCTAACCATGTCTAGTTTTCATTTATGTTGCCTGAGATTAGAGAATTTTAAGATTGAAGTTTCTGAAATTTTTAGGGTTCAGATTAGGGCCATTAAAATTCATGCTTGTCTTTGATCTATAATTTGATTTCTTTACATTTCTGAAATCGTGAGAAAAGTTTCCACAAGATTCATGTTTACACTTTTGCAAATAGATGAGAAATGAACAAGATGCAAGTACTCTGGCTGGGCGTGAGGTTGAAGATGAAGTTCAGGCCATGGGCTTGATTTCTAATATACATTCATTGTTTTGTTTATATAAACGGAAGTATAGTCACCCCAGTGGTAAAGCGCGCGCTTGTTAACCTATGGGACCTGGGTTCGAGCCCTAGTGGTACCCTTTTGCCTTTTTTCACATTTTTCCACTTCAATTTGATTTTTTTGCAGCGTTGGGCCTCCAGCATGGGCTTGGCATTTTGTTTGCTTTTTCATACTCCCTGCTCACTATTCACACCCCTGGCCCATTTTATTTTCCTTTTCCTTTTTTTATTTATTTGTTTTCTTTAATATTTTATTTAATATTAGAAAAATAAGAAAAAATATAAAAACATTAGATTTATATTTTGATATAGTTTATTTATTTTTTACAATAAAAGTTACTTTTTTAATCATACTTTATTTATTTTACTAATTGGTTTGTAAATTTAATTAAAAACTAGGGTTTTAGTTATTTTCTTTTACAGAATTAAAATATATTATTTTAAAACAAAAAAAGACCAAAAATATTTTATAATACTATAAATTATTTTTAAGACAAAAATACCAAAAATATTCTTCTTACAAACTTAATTCCTTTTTTAAATCAATTAATAATTAAATTAGGGTTTTACTTAATTTCTTTTCCTAGTAAACTTAGGTTTACCTTTTACTAATTTAATTAATTATCTTATTTTAGTTAATTAGGTTAAAACAAAACCCTTTTCTAAATAAAAATCCAAACCAAAATCCATTTTCCTTTCCATTTTAGATTCTTGTATATTTATTCATTTTTGTACATTATTTATCCAAATTCAATATGGTTGTAATAGATTATTTAGGTTTAAATTCTAGCCATCCCCATTTGTAATTTGTACACCCCCCTTCCACAAGTGTTGTAATAGCGTAGTAATTTTAAATTCCGCAATTTATCGCTTTATATACAAATGCTAGTAATTAGGGTTTTGAATGGAAAGATAAAAACCAATCAATTAGAAATCCCTAATCAAAAATAAAACCAAGCATGAAAAATAATACACTTGCAGACAAGCACCCCTAGGGTAAAATCCACTTGGTTTCCTAACAAAATGTCCATGTTATGCATGTGAGGTATCTTAGCAAAAACAAACGAATACAAGATCATAGTCCCTCGATAACGCAATCCATGTTTTCTTTCAAATTATCTTAGTCCCTAAAGAAAAATGATAAGATACCTCGCAACATTGCTAATCATGGTTATACGATGACCCACGCCTGTCCCGTTCACATCCAAAGATAGGGGTTACTTACCAAATCAAATGGTAAGATAACAATGTCAAAGGGAAGGGGAAATGAACATGAAAGACTTTGAGTAGGTAGATTGTTCCTAGTTACTTGCTTTCAAAACAAAACATCCTTGATATTTTCAAAAACAAACACCCAACACTTTCCACAACATCTTTCAAACTTGAAAAATTTTCAAAAGATCAACACTTTGTATACATTCTTACGAACGAGAATCATTACAAAGTTTTCCTAAACGATGGCGCCTTTTCAAAATACTTTCAAAAACCACACAAAGCACAATTTTAAACAAAAAAGCAAGTGATCTAGCAAGTAACCAAGAGCCCATGGAAAACCATGGATGAAAAGGGTGCTAATACCTTCCCTTTTCATAATCTACCCCCCGAACTCAAGAAACAATCTCAAAGGTCTTTCCTGTGCTTTTTCACCTTTCCTTTTGGATAAAAGAAAATTCGGTGGCGACTCTTGCTAACCGCGACATTTGCGATCAAACGCAAAATAAACCAAGCCAGTTCTTCCACCGTATCACAGAATTGGAGACTCTGCAAGGGAAGATTCTGAAGTGGGGTTACCTTAGGGTTAGATCACATTTACTTGCTTTCATTGTTTGACTTGTTTGCTTTATATTTTGGTTCTTTGTTTGGGTTTGAATCCTCTACCCGGATTTGGGATACCTTATAGGGAAGTAGCATTACGTTGTGGAAACTGTGCGGGGTATACCAACACGGTCTAAGAAATAGCTACGTTAGTGCGACATATTTGTGGGTATCGGTATCCCTTGAGTAGTCAAAGAGAATCGGGGCCTCTGAGTGATGTCATGAAGGACTAATGAACTTTTATAACCTTTACTTGACCAACTTGGCCTTTAGGACGTAGTGAGATGACTGACTTTGGTACAGTCTGAAGTTGGTAGATACTCGATACTACACTCATTGAAGTTTATTTTTTTGGGATATTTCGGTTGCCATTAAAGAGGCTTGTGCTGAAACAATGATCAAAGAAACAAATCAATGATATTAAGCTCCTTAGAACCCAATTACTATTGCTAGGACAGGTTTGAGCCAACTAAACTTCAAGAGGGTACTTACCTATGAGACTCCATGCAAGCCTAAACCTAAGGACTTGTTTTCTTTGTATGTATATATACTTGTACATAACATCATAAACATCATAACATCACACTCATACTCACTAACCATTTCAAGGAATTTTTAGAATTTATCTTTGTTCTATTTTGTAGGACATGGATTCTATTTGCAGGAAAACCATTCAAGTCAACCTTGTAAGAATCCATCCTCAACTCAAATAGCTAGCATCAAGGTTTCCTGAAAATTCTCCATTTACCGAAAGACATGGTCGCCTAATAAACTTGGTTACCTCCAACACTGATGAAGACATGATGAAGGTTCTCTTTCAGTTCTTTGATCCCTTACACCATTACTTCACATTTTCCGATTTTCAACTTGTGCCAACTTTGGAATAATTCTCCCAACTCTTGAGGATTCTCATTCTCAATCAACTACCTTTCAACGGTACGGAAAGAGATCCAAATCCATAAGAGATTGCTCAAGCTTTACACTTGCAACCATCTGATGTCACAACTAATTGGGAAACAAGGAGTGATGTCAAGGGTTTCCTAACAAAATTCTTGTTTGAGAAATCCCAAGACTGTTGGAACTCTTTGGATTTGCAAGCCTTTGAGGAAATTGTGGCTCTTCTCATCTATGGGATGGTTTTTTTTCCAAATCCTAACCAACTCATAGATGTAAACGCCGTCAAAATCTTCATGTCTCGTAAACCGGTGCCTACTTTGCTAGGGTACATCCTACATTCCTGTCACACTCGCATAATGAGGAAAAGAGGTATCTTCATATGTTGTACTCCTCTCTTAGCAAGATGGTTTATTTCGCATCTTCCCTAATCTGTATTGAAGAACGAGCAAGGTTCAAGGTGGTCACAAAGGTTGATGACGCTCAAACATTCAGATATTCATTGGTGTTCCCGCTCTTTGGAAAATGTTATTATCGTTGACCGTTGTGGAGAATTCCCTAATGTCCCTTTACTTGGAATTAGAGGAGGTATCACCTACAACCCCTGCTTTTCCCTACGACATTTTGGTTACGCTCGGAGGGATGGTCCCCATGAGATGCTCATCCAAGGAGTGGTATTTTAATATGAGGATGACGATCAAGGTTACCGCCAAAGGTTTGTCCAAACTTGGAGGATGTTGAGTAAGGTGGATAGCAATACATTAGGACACAAGAATTCCATTCCCCTCGAGCCTTACTTTAAATGGGTACGGGCTCGTGCTCAGAAACTTATGATTCCTTATCCTTCCATTTTACCAGTCATCGTGGAGCATGTGGTCGAAGGAGATGTTCCCTACACTATCCTCCATCCCGACATGCCTACCTCTCTCGAAGACTTACAAAAAGGTTGGATCCAGATGAAGGAAGACCGAGATACTTTCGAGTCTCAGTTCTATGCTAGTGAGAAGAGGGTCTTGGAGCTTACAAAGCAGCTACAAGAAGAGCAAAATGTGAACGCTTATCTCGCGCCAAAGAGGATGCTTTCGGTCTTTTTATCTTAGAAAGCTATTTTGTAATCCCAAGGGGCATGATGTAACCTTTCTTATTTTGACTAATGAAAATTAACGTTTGTTCATTATTTTGTCTATACAAATTTAAATTTCATTGATCCTTGAAATCATTTGCATATACATATTCCATGCATCATAACATGACGGGTTTTTGCATAACATGTTTCCTTATATTTTTGTTGTTTATTTCAGCAAGATGGATCTAGAGCAAACGGTGAAGGATCTCCAAACCTAGAATTATCATTTTCAGGAAACTCTACTAGCCCTAGCTAAGGGGAAACAAGATATGATGGCTTTGTTGGCCATTAAGAAGAAGCCAAAGAAGAAAGCTCTACTCAACATGGGTAGAAGGTTCAAGGAGACAATCCGTCAAATCCCAGTTGAAGAAGATTCACCCCAAGAGGACGAAAACCAGATTGGTGAGGTCAAGAGTACTCAGGCTGACTATATCAATGATCAAGTATCCGATGATGATTATTTCAACGAGCAATACCCACCCGCTGATATCAAATACAAGCAGTTAGAAGACAGATTGAAAGCTGTTGAAATTCAAGCTGTTCCTGGCTTAGATTTTGATGATTTGGGTATGATCTCTGGGGTAGTCATTCCCCACAAATTCAAAATACCAATCTTTGCCAAGTACAATGGGGTTTCTTGTCCAAAACTCCATTTAAAGTCTTATGTGCGCAAGATACATCCGCATACTGCCGATTGTCATACCCCAAATTTGTCTTACTCTTATCAATCGTCTGGCTCATGTATTTAGTTCTCATGTTATGCATTTAGTTCTCATGTAAGGCTAGGGCGCATGGTTTGGGGTTATTACTTCATAAAAGCTTGGTTCTTCTGAAATATCATTGGTCTTGAACCAGGATTTGGCCCTATGTTCACTATGGACTTTGTGTTTCAACTTCGTGCAAGGCTTATTTTCACCAAGGACTCTCAGGGATCATAAACCAGGGTTTATCTCCCCATATTTGGAATGGACAGGAATTATTCTTCTCTACATTAGATCCTATTTATCTACTGGGGAATGACTTTCATTATTGCTTGCGGTACAAGTTATCCTGTGGGTTTCTTTCAAAAGCTTGGACTTGAAGACAAAGAGTCTTTTATGATTCAGGGATTAATAAGTTTGCACTTAGTATTTGGGGTTAAGGTTTTGACCAGAAGATTATCAGAGGATGCATTTCTCGACTGGGGTTTCACTTGGACTTTCTCATGATCAATCAAAAGGAACTTGCCTTTAAATGTTTGAATCACGGAGGATTGGATATGGATCTCATACTAAAAGAAGGATATGTATTCAGTTGTTTCTCATTTCACCAATTAGGGGTTGTATGCATGATAGTTCAAGGTATTTCATTGAATGTGACTTGTTGCTCGAAAGATACAAGGTATTGTTTTGAGCTCAAGATACATGCACAAAACCCTTTTGGCCAAAAGTGTGTCTCGAAACCATTTCTTTCGGTTATGCGTTATAAGTGAGAAAATCATTACAGGATACAAACTGGTAATATTCATTCATTTTGGTCAACAAGTCACAAATGTAAAGTCAATGACGAGAAAATATTACAAAAGAAAGCATGTACAACGACCATGTTCTTAACTATTCCAAAAAAAAAACATCATGACCAATTCATCATTGTTCATACCTAGACCTAGTTACTAAGCTATCTTCAAAACCTCTTAAGCCACCACCTTTCATACATGTACGCATACTGTATGCTGCTTCCATGTGTGCTAAACTTGCACTTGATACATAACTTCCAGCTTCACTTCTCATATGCGCAAAACAAACAAATTATTGACGTTAATACAGAAAAATAAGGGACATCAATGTTACAGGATACGAGCGTACCAAAGTCCCAAGGCAATTTCGAAACGACAGGAAAATTCAGCAAATAAAAATAGACCAGAACCAAAGTAAATCCATAATCACAGAAGAAACCATAAGAATAGACTTGCATCAAATGATAAGAAGAATCAGTTTGTTAGGCATCCGACAAACAGAAGATAAAATTAGGCTGCTACAAAAACCAGCTCCTGTCTTGACATAATAGTTGGCCTGCAGGAAATTGAGAAGGGATTAAGTCAGAAATACATCTCATCTTAACTGAATCCTAAAATCAAAACAAAACACTAACAGAAAACAAGCAGGAAGCGGAATTTCTAACTGCTGTAACAAACTTCCATAACTTCTAAAAAGCAGTTAACAGAATTCCAACTACCAGATAACCCCCTAACTGTTTTAATGGCCTCCCAAAATTGGCCTAGCCACATAACTGTCAAATTTAACAGTTTTCTAACCAACCTATAACCAATCTCTAGCTGACTTCCCAACCTCTCAGCAGAATTAACAGAAACCCAACAGAACTTCTCAACATAAATATAACTGAAAAAACTAATAGCAGAAAACCAATTCAACAAAATTTTCATAGCTAGCTGTCTTCTAATCTCTCACCTTCACCATTTTGCTCCTTCTAACAGAATTTCAGTTTTACAATTTTCCAATTTCCAGTCCCTAACAGATTTCTAAACAAACTTCAACCAATTCCAAACAACCCTCTAACTGAAACCCTCTAACAGATTCTCAACCAATCTGTAATAGGAGGTAACTGACTTCTCGAGATTTGAACCATATCCTAGCCAACTTTCTAACAAGTCCAACCAACTTCTAACCACCTTCATAACAAAACCAACAAACTTCTAACTGAAATTCCCTAACTAATTCTCAAACATAATTCAAATTAGCTCTAAGTGAATTTTCTAAATGGCAATCCAACCCTCCATCTCATAACCTAATTCTGAGATCCAGTGGATCAAGGCTTCCCTAATAAATATAATTTCTCACCTTCTTCATTCATCATGATCCCCCACTAACATTCTGTATTCTCCACTCTGCATAATCTTCATAAATCATTCAGACCCTCACCACCATTTTTCATTTTTCTTTTCATCAGTTTCACACAAACCTTTCTCCTTCAATACTCAAGCCTCACACTGCAACCCCTTTACAAATCTCTCACCTTCATCTCTCAATCAGCATCCCCTACTCAATTCAATCCTCAAACTTTCTATTCGCGCAATAACATAGTAAATCCAAGAATACAGAAGCTGAAACGCACAAAAGGCATCCAAAGCGAAGAAAACAAGAAAGGAAAAGTAGGAGAAGAAGTAGAACGCAGAAGATCAAAAGGGAGCAGAGATCAGAAATCGAAAAGAATGAAGGGAACAAGAGTTGTTACCTGAAGATACCTCTAGTCTTCTGATCATCTCGTCGCCGTTGAAGAGGCACCAGACTTTCTCTGGTAGGTAATCCATCTTCTTCACCTTCTTGCACTGATCTTCATGCCATTGTATAGCTTGTACGCCGCTGAATGAAAGCGCTAGGCATGTGATTTGATCTCATGCACCATCTCTGTTTAATTTCGATTTGTGATCAGTTAGGGTTTCGATTCCTATTAGATTTAGGTGAATGGTGTTCGAATTCATACAAACAAAGTGGAGGTTTGATAAAGATGAGATTGATGTGAGGCTGTTTTTGGTGTCAATCGAGGGTCTCGAACGGTGAGAATGGCAGTTGTGGCGGTGTATTATCAAAACCGAGACAAACAATGAGCAAGATGATCAGTAGTTAGAGATAATAGATCCTGGTTTTTTTTGTTAGTGATGTGGACCGAATCCAACCCCTTTGCCTGAGCCCAATAGCGTTTTTTGGTAAGTTGAAGCATGATGCACAAAAAGGGCTGAATGGAATTCTGAGGCCCAGCGTATTTTCGGAAGTTGGGTTGGTTATGTGAATCAAAGAAAAACATTTGTTGGGCCTAACGCCCAGACTCCTCCAGCACCCCCTGCCTACAAGTTTCACCCTTTATTATTGTTTGCACTTTTGTTTGGGTAATCTTGATAATTGTTTTGTTTGAATTTTTCTTTTACATGATAAAAAAGAATAATAAAATCAATAAAGTTTGTTACACTTTTATTATATTTTAGAAATTAATTAGGAATATATTTCCTCTTTTTCTAACTTTTAGTCAATTTTAATCATTAGTTTTATTCATTTTATATCATGTATTTTGTTTGATATTTTTGAGTATGGATCGTATGCTATATTTTAAGACTTGCTACCAATTTTACTTGTTTGTATAGTCTTTCATGATCCCTTAGGATATTTTGGTTCAAATTTAATCTTCGATTTAATTGAACTAAGATTAGACATTAGGATTCTAAATCCAAGCATGCAAATATTAGGTAGAATTCCCTCAAAATTCTAACTTTTGGTCCAACAATGCATGATAACATTAGGTTTAAAAATAGGCTAGTCCCCCCCTTTGACCTTTTCCCCCCTTTTGCATTTGCATCAAAACAAAAACTTCTTTCAAACTTCAAAATACTTTAAAACTACTGATGAGAATCATGCCTTTGCTTAGTATGGGAAATGATAAGCGGGTCTCTTCTCGATCTTATTGTTCTTCTATCTCAAGCCTAGGTGTGGTTCAAGTCTCAAAGACTCTTTTCATGGATAAGTGGAAAAGTGGCTAATATCTCTCTCTTGAGGTCAACTAGTCATTATCTGCAACAAAATATAAACCAATTCTAACTTTTTGGTGCGCCCAACACCTTTTCTCTAAAATCCTTTTCAGGTAAGGATATGATTAGTTTACTTCTGTGCCAACGCATAAGTCTCCAAAGGTCGAGCTGCGGCAGAAGGCGGAATTAACATTGTCTATAAAAAACACAAACAAACTAAAACATGTGAGCCGAACTACGGTAGCTCTGATTCCTCAAAAAGGATATGTAGGTATTGGGCTAGGGCCCAAGCGAGTATAATTTTATTTTCCCTCCATTCTTTTCTCCTTTCTCTTGCATGCATTCTCCCTTTAGCAGTAGTAAACAGTAAGCATAGATTAAACACACCCATAAGATAGATAACAAGAGTGGATACCGTAGAGTACTACGGGCGTGTGGGGTGCTAATACCTTCCCCTCACATAACAGACTCCCTTACCCGATCTCTCAGTCGCAAGACTGTGACTTCTCCCTTCTCAGGTTTTCTCGATGTTTACCTTTCCCTCCATATGGGATAAAAGACGTTCGATGGCGACTTTATTGTTTGATGATTTTCAGCCGGTTGTTTCACTGATAAGAAGCTATGGGTTCACTTTTTCCAAGAAAGCTTGGCTGGAACATAACTTGAATGGTTTTATCAGTTAGATGTTTCTCGTATCAACACTTGGGAGGATTTAGCTACTGCCTTCTACCATCAGTATCAGTACAATGCCGACTTGGCGCCAACGAGGGTCCAATTGCAAGATATGACCATGGGAAAGAATGAAGGATTTAAGGAATATGCGCAAAAGTGGAGAGACCTTGCTAGTAGGGTCCAACCTCCCTTGATCGATAGAGAACACATCAACATGTTCATGGGCACTTTATCTGGTCCTTTCTTTAATTTGTTTATTGACTGCTCTTCTTCTGGTTTCACCAAATTAATCTTATTCGGTGAAAGAGTTGAAAGTGGCATTAAAAGTGGGAAGATCTATGTGGCATCTACCTCCACTTCCAATCCTATCAAGAAACCTTTTGCCGCGAAGAAAGAAGTTAATGTTGTGTATGGGGCAAGGGCCTATACCAAGAAGAATGATCACCCGTCTGTCAATGCTGTCCGAATCTCCAATCCAATGCCTACTCAAAGACCATCTACAAATCATCAACGTTTTGAAACTCCAAGAAGACAATTTACAAGGTTAGGCATGTAACTGTCTTAAGCCCTTCAACATTTGCTCAAGGCTAATTTAGTGACGTTGTGCGATCCTCCCGCCAACCCTGACACCTCGTCCCCAAAGTATAATCCGAATACAAAGTGTGCTTACCATTCAAACAGCCCCGGGCACGAGACTGACCAGTGCTGGGCCTTGAAGAACAAAATCCAGGATTTGATTGATAACAAAACTATTTAATTTGATCCTCCTCCAACACCGAATGTAATTACCGCTCCAATGCCGAAGCATGACAAAGGTGTTAATGTTGTGGAAGATACAATTTTTGTTGCCTCTGTTGAAGAATTGACTACTCCGCTGAATGTAATAAAAAACAACCTGTTGAAAGTTGGGATCTTCCCTGGCTGTGAAAAAGACTGTGTGTGTTGTACAAGACAATACAATGGTTATGAAAGGCTGAAGAAAGGCATACAACGCCTGATGGATAACCATGAAATTGTGTTTAAAAAGACTCCACTGGCCAAGAGTTTGATTAACAAATGTGAAGACCTCTCCATTATTACCATCTCAAACAAGCCTATTAGGATCACCTCCAAAGGTCCTATTAGGATTTCAAATGAACCCACTATTGCTCCCTTAATAATTACCAGTCCCGGATCAATTCCCTATTCTTCAAACAAAGCGGTACCATGGAATTACGGTGTTGATGTGTTCTATCATGAGATTAAACAAGATTCCTGGATTAAAGAAGAAAAAGATGACAATATTGGCAACATAGCTGGCTCAATAAAAGTGACTAGAACTGGGAGAATATTCTCACCCAATATCTCACCACTCGTTATTATGAAGACGCCCATCCACATTACTACTGCCAAGCTGAATACCGATACCAGAGGGAAAGGGAAGGTTGTTAAGCCTGACATGATTGAAGTACCCTCCAAGGACGTAACTAATGAAGAACCCTTCGTTCGCGAGATGGACGAGATTTTAAAGATCATAAAAAGAAGCGACTTCAAAATTGTAGAACAGTTGTGGTAAACTCCTTCTAAGATTTCAATGTTGTCATTGCTGCTTTGCTCCGATGCCCATGCTTGGACATTAATCAAGTTCCTGAAAAAAGCTCATGTCCCCCATGAGACAACAACAAACCAATTTAAGAATTACTTGGCTAGCCTGACAGCTGATAATGGCTTGGGGTTTTCAAATGCTGACTTAACACCTCTCGGGAATAATCACAATAAAGATTTACATGTTTCTATCGAGTTCAAAGGGACTACCTTAGCACATGTGCTAGTCGACACTAGTTCTTCTCTGAATGTATTACCCAAAGGGGCATTGGACCATCTTGACTGTGAAGATTTAATCTTGAAGCCAAGTGATATCATCGTAAGGGCGTTTGATGGATCAAAGAGGACTGTTCATGGGGAAGTAGATCTTCCAATCAAAGTGGGATCCCAAATCTTTAACTCCACCTTCTATATTATGGATATTCGCCCTGCCTATTCTTATTTGTTAGGTCGCCCGTGTATTCATAAAGCTGGGGCAGTGACCTCAATCCTCCACCAGAAACTCAAATATCCAGTTAAGGGTAGAATAGTCACCGTCTGTGGGGAAGAGGAGTTTATGGTAAGCCATCTTAACTCTTTCAAGTACGTAAAGATGGATGGAGAATTTATTGAAACCTCATGCCAAGCCTTTGAGGTCGTACCACCGATGATTGCTGCTACTAAATGTTCTTCTGATGAGTCTAAAACTGTTAAGGCCACGCCAAAGATGGTTTCAGTCCAGGATACTCGTGCAATAATTGACAAAGGAAACTGCGATACTTGGGGGAAACTCCTCGATATCCCTTTTAAGGCAGACAAATTTGGTTTGGGCTTCACCGTCAAAGCTTAGAAGGAAGTAAGGTGTGCTCGTGCTGGAAATCCACCTCTCCACATTGGAAGCCATGGAGTCAACGCCGTGGGTGATTCTGAAGAAGAGACTACATTTGAAGAGTGGGTGTATCCAACCACTACGGAGCTGAAGAATTGGAATACAAAGGACTTTGTACCAGTCTCCTTCATTGAGGAGTAATCTACTTGTTTTTTCTTTTCTTTCAATTCAAGAACTTGTTGTCTGTAATATTCAAACAATGACTTTTAAGCCATGTGCCTGGCTCGGGGCACTTTGCTCCATTTGTCAAGGGTTTTATTTATATTCATCTAATCATATGATCATTCAGTACATTGGACTCTTTTGCATTTAAATATTTGTGTTCATTGTCTTTCTTTCTTTCAAATACATTTTCAAAAATAGCCATGTATCTTACATGCACACACACTCTTGCAGGTCCACATCCACTCTGGATCCTATTTCCAATGACTCTACTATTTCCGACTATGACTTTGAATGTCCTATCAACCAAGCCGAAGACAAAGGTGAGGAAGATTGTGACATACCTGGAGATCTAGCCAGACTTTTGTTACAAGAGGAAAGAGCTATTCAACTGCATGAAGAATCAGTTGAAGTTATCAACTTTGGTACTGAGTCAGATAAGAAGGAAATCAGGATTAGGGCTAACTTGGAAAGCGGCGTCAAAAGAAAGTTGGTTCAGTTGTTGCATGATTACGTAGAAGTATTTGCTTGGTGTTATGAAGATATTCCTGGGTTGGATACCGACATCGTAGTTCATCGTCTGCCCACAAGAGAGGATTGTCCTCCTGTTAAACAAAAGGTTCGTCGCATGAGGCCTGATATGTCTGAAAAGATCAAAGCTGAAGTGATGAAATAGTTTGATGCAAGGTTCCTAGTTGTGACATCCTATCCTCAATGGGTTGCCAATATGGTGCCAGTGCCAAAGAAAGACGGGAAAGTTTGCATGTGCGTAGACTATAGGGATCTGAATAGGGCAAGCCCCAAGGATAACTTCCCTCTACCATACATTGACGTCTTAGTTGATAATATTGCTCAGCATAAAGTCTTCTCTTTCATGGATGGCTTTTCAGGCCATAATCAAATAAGGATGGCTCCCGAAGACATGGAGAAGACTACTTTGTTACGCAATGGGGCACCTTCTGCTACAAGGTCATGTCGTTTGGACTAAAGAATGCAGGGGAAACATATCAAAGGGCTATGGTAGCTTTATTTCGTGACATGATTCATCATGAGATAGAGGTATATGTGGATGATATGATTCGAGAGACTGAAGAAGTACAAGTTGAGATTAAACCCTAACAAGTGCACGTTCGGAGTACGATCTAGAAAGCTTCTTGGTTTTGTTGTCAGTAATAAAGGCATTGAAGTTGATCCTGCTAAGGTAAAGGCCGTCCATGAAATTCCAGTCTCTCATTCTAAAAAGGAAGTTAGAGGATTCTTGGGTCGTCTCAATTACATCGCCCGTTTCATATCACACTTAACTTCTACTTGTGAACCACTCTTCAAACTCTTGAAGAAAGATCAGGTAGTCAGATGGAACAATGAGTGCCAGATTGCCTTTGACAAAATCAAAGAATACCTACAAAAACCTCCTATTCTCATGCCTCCAGTTGAAGGAAGTCCCTTGATCATGTACTTGACAGTACTAGAGAATTCTATGGGGTGTGTTTTGGGCCAACATGATGAGTCTGGCCGAAAAGAGCATGCTATTTATTACCTGAGCAAAAAGTTTACCGACTGTGAAACCAGATATTCACTGCTCGAGAAAACTTGATGCGCTCTGGCATGGGCTTCTTGCCGACTAAGATAGTATATGTTGACTCATACCACTCTGTTGATTTCTAAGATGGACCCAATCAAGTTCATCTTCGAAAAACCTAGCCTTTCCGGACGAATAGCCAAATGGCAAATGATCTTGACGGAGTACGGCATTCAATACACGACCCAAAAGGCCATCAAAGGAAGTGTAATAGAAGATCATTTGGCCCATCAAGCTGTGGATGATTATCAGTCAATGAATTTTGACTTCCCTGATGAAAACATCATGATGGTAACCGATTGTGTAAAACCTGGACCATATGACGGACCTGAACAAGGATCCCTATGAACTATGGTATTCGATGGGGCTTCCAATGCTTTAGGTAATGGAATTGGTGTCGTGGTCATCTCTCTTGAAGGTTGCCACACTCCTTTCACTGCCAGACTTTTCTTTGATTGCACAAACAATATGGCCGAGTATGAAGCATGCATCTTAGGTCTGAAAGCTACTATTGACTTAAGGATCAAGAATTTGGGCCTGTTTGAGGATTCAACCCTAGTAATCAGCCAAGTAAAAGGAGATTGGGACACTAAACACCCTAATCTTATCCCTTACAAGGAACTTGTGCTATTCCTAATTCCTTACTTTGAAGAGATCACTTTCAAGCACTTCCCTAGGGAAGAAAACCAGTTGGCTGACGCTTTGGCAACCGTGTCTTCAATGTTCAAAGTCAGATGGGACAACAAAGCCCCTATGATAATAATTAAAAGATTTGATGAACCTACACATTGCTATGATCTTGACACCGATGCGAAAAAGCCATGGTACCATGAGGTGATGAGATACCTTGAAGCACAAGAGTATCTAGAGGGGGCATCTATCAATGACAGAAAGTTCTTGTGAAGATTTGCAGCCAAATTCTTCCTAAGTAACGGGATATTGTACAAACGCAACCATGATTCGACTCTACTCCGATGTGTGGACAAGAAGGAGGTAGAGGAAATTATGGAAGACATGCACGATGGTCTCTTTGGTACTCACTCAAGTGGGCATATGATGGCTAAGAAAATTTAAGAGCAGTTTACTATTGGTCAACGATGGAGACTGATTGCCATCAACATTCAAGAACCTGTCACAAATGCCAAATCTACACTGACAAGGTCCATGTGCCTCCCATCCCTCTGAATGTCATGACCGCTCTGTGGCCATTTGCAATGTGGGGCATTGACATGATTGGAGAGATCAAACCCATAACTTGCAACTGACATCGCTTCATTCTTGTTACTATCGACTATTTTACCAAATGGGTCGAAGCTGCCTCATTTGCCTCAGTCACCAAGAATGTGGTAGCCAGATTCATCAGACACAACCTCATCTTCCATTATGGTATCCCCGAAAGGATCATCGCCGACAATGGGACTAACCTCAATAATGTTATGATTACCGAGCTTTACACTCAATTTAAGATCAAGCATCACAATTCTTCTCCATATAGACCAAAAATGAATGGCGCAGTCGAAACAGCCAACAAAAATATCAAGAAGATTGTGTATAAGATGGTACTAACCTATAAGTATTGGCATGAGATGTTTCCGTTTTCTCTACAAGGCTACCGTACTTCAGCTAGAACATCAACTGGGGCAACTCCCTTTTCTCTAGTCTATGGCATGGAAGCTGTTTTGCCAGTAGAAGTTCAGATTCCCTCTCTAAGAATTATGAATGAGGCAGGCCTAGGCGAAGACGAGTGGATTCAAACGAGATTGGATCAACTGAACTTGATTGACGAAAAACGATTAGCTGTTGTTTGCCATGGTCAGATGTATCAAAAACAGATGATCAAGGCTTTCAACAAAAAGGTCAAGCCACAAGTATATCAAGTTGGTGACTTGGTGATAAAACGCATCATTCTAACACAAGGCGACCCCATAGGAAAATGGACTCCCACCTATGAAGGGCCATTTGTTGTCAAGAGAGTTTTCTCTGGCGGTGCCATGATGCTGACTACCATGGATGGTGAAGATTTCCCACATCTTATAAACATGGACATAGTTAAAAAATACTACGCATAAGAGACCCGCTAGGTTGACACACCTAGGCAAAATAAGGGTATACCGGTAAACCAAAAGTTTTAGGCAAAAATTAGGGATATATGCAAAAGATTGTACACCCGGCAAGTTGAAAACCCGAAAGGGAGGTCCAGGCAAAAATTAAGGATTAAAAGCGTATGACTATGTCCTGTGGAATCAACACAGTCAATTTTATCACTGAGGTCCAAGTTCAAACGGCCCAAGATCAATCCAATCAACTTCTATCAACGACAAGGGCCATTCGAAGACATTGGGGCAATAGTAGAGTTGGAAGGCAATAAAATCATTTCACATGGCTATTTGTTTTCATTCTAAATTTTTGTTTCCCTTTCGACGATTTCCTCTTACTAAGATGTCCATCTCTCTGTACAAAAACGCCTATTCATGGGCAAAATGTCAATACAAATATACTTTGAGGTGCAAAATTTATGTCTTTGTTTTAAATGCAAATTTGTCCAATGACTAAAATTTAATGAACATATGCATATGAACATAATTAAAACTATTTGGCGCATGTGTCCTGCTAAGTAGCGACAAGCATCTCTTTAATGTATATGAAATATCCCTACATAGTTATCTCATTATCATAATCCCCATGGGGACGGCTGCAATAAACCTTTCCCCAACAGGTTTTTATCGAGGAACCACATATCTTCCTCAGCCGAGTTAAAATTTCCCCAACATACAACAATCAAAACACAACGAAGTTCTCCAGCTGAGCCTATCTTCCTCATTTGAGCATATCTTCCCCAGCCAAGGATATTATCCCCAAGCGGAGTGTATCCTCCCCAGTTGAGTGTATCCTCCCCAAGTTGAGTCTGTCCTACCCGACTGAGTCTACACTCTCCAGTTTGAATTTTCCTTTTAGATTTTTGCAAACCATAGGTCCACAACCCCTGATCCCCAGTAAAGATGTTAGCAAAGCCTTTACTACTTCCAAAAGATACTTTTAAGCCTGGACCCGACCAGATATTAGCACAATTCTCAAGTTATTACTAAAGCCTGGACCCAACCAGATAATAGTTTGACATCTTCAGTTACTGAAATCTAGGCCCGACCAGATAACAGTTTGAGTATTTGAAACCTGGACCCGACCAGATAACAGTTGATCTCAATTTTAAGATACTATGAAACCTGGACCCGACCGGATAATAGTCTAACTCTTTAAAGATATAGAAAAAACCTGGACTCAATCCAACCAAGGTTTAACTTCATTTCCCCAGTAGAGTTTGCCTCTGCCCCAATAAATTACTGTGAAACCTGGACCCGACCGGATAACAGTTCTCAAACTTCATTTTTCAAGCAAGTTATTGTGAAGCCTGGATCTGACCAGATAACAATTAAATCCCCAAACAGTATTATGAAACCTGGACCCTACAAGATAGCAATTGACCTCATCAACCTCAAAAATCTACAAAGCCTGGACCCGACCAGATGACAGTTTTTTATACAGTTTATTGTGAAACCTGGAGCCCGACCAGATAATAACTAAC
This sequence comes from Vicia faba, assembly GCA_948472305.1. NCBI lineage: Eukaryota > Viridiplantae > Streptophyta > Magnoliopsida > Fabales > Fabaceae > Vicia > Vicia faba. The sequence continues at coordinate 1,572,748,818 of OX451738.1, forward strand.
TATGGTCCCCAGAGAGATGCTATGAAGCCTGGATTCGACCAGATAATAGTACAACTTTCCAAAAAAACCATGAAGCCTGGACCCGACTAGATAGTAGTTACTACTTCAAGTTACTGCGAAGCCTGAATCCGACCAGATAACTGTTAACTTCCTTATCCCCAGCAAGTTTTTGTAAAGCCTGGATCCGACCAGATAACTATTCAATTTCAAAAAATTTCTGCAAAGCATGGAACCCGACCAGATAACAGTTAATTTGTTTCTTCCCCCAGTAAGTTGCCGTGAAGCCTGGATCCGACCAGATAGCAGTTGACTACTTCATTCTCAGCAAATTGTGAAGCCTGGATCCGACCAGATAATAACTTACATTCAAGAGATATTCTCCAGTGAAAGCATCCTTTCAACAAAGTTTGAAGATATGCATATTTTCATCCCCAACAGAAATCAGGGATTCAAACCTCTAGAATTTCCTCAGCAGCAGTCAGGCATTTATTTTCCCGGACAAAAACATACATCTCACACTCATGCATCATAGCATGTACATACCATATGCATTTGACATAATACCACATCTGGTGAACATCATGCAAGCATCTGCATTTTACTAATTCTTTTTTTCTCACAGGTAAAACATCAAGTCTTAGTATAAAATCAACAAGAGATTTGTGCTGATACTTCTTCCAGTGTTTACCAACATTCCTCCAAATGGCATCTATAAGCACATTCACCTTTCATCTTCCAGTGCAATTTTTTGGGCACTCTAGTGTTCAATCATCTTTCACCTTCAAGTCACGAATGGCGGATCCGCCAATCTAACTCTTCAGGTTTAAGAAGATTGAACAGGGGAAGCTGTTGTAACCCAAAATTTTCCCCCACATTTATCAAAAATTTTCTCACAAAGAGCTCTTTTGGTTCAAGACTGCACTAGGGTTGATCAGCTCAACACACCTCCTTAAGCACTGATGACCAAAATTAGGGTTTGAGATTACACAAGAATAATTGAACTTTCAATGCTTCATATGACTTTCTGGGTAATTATGAACCCCCAAGATTACTCATGTCAAGTTTCAAGCCTTGGATAACACTTTTGCTCAGTCAATTGAGCAGTTGACCTAAAATTAGTTGTATTGGGGAAAAAGTCAACTATGGCCAATTTACAGTCAAACCTCATGATTTTTGATCCACATCAACATTATAAACTCATATGTATCATTTAATCAAGTTTGGACCACAATTCCTCAAGAAATATGATCAAATCATCAAAAGGGCAAAATGGTCAAAATTAGGGTTTTGATTGAGAAATGGCAATTTCTGATTTTTGACCTAGCAAATGGTAAATTGTTTTGAAGCATGATTTCAAGAGTTCAATTTCATCATTTTGACCTAATGGCATGACCTAAAATATTTCTCAAGATCAATTGGATTGATAGTGAATTTTCAGTCAACTGATCAAAAAATCAACTGTACACTGAAAAGTCAAACTTTGAATTTTTGGTCAAAGATCACAATTCATCAAAACATGTCAAAATATGAAACTTATTCATCAAGAAATCAAAAAGTCAAGATTTCATTTTGAAAAGTCAAAGTTTTCTAACTTGGAAAATTTTCTAAGTGTTTAAACTTCATGTTTTTTTCATAACTTTGGGCCAATTTTTCACCATGATGCAAGAGGATTCAGAAGAAACTTTCAACATGAAAGTTGTAGATATCCATGATATCTACAACATTGATTTACGCAACTTCTCCTAAAAATGCTTGGATAACAAGTTATTATTTCCAAAAGTCATGGTCTTGAAATAGGACACTTAGTGAAATTTTGCCCTAGTTTTGGTCAGGATTTTGACCTAACTTCATGGCACTTTTTCATATAGTTCCAAGGGGAATTTTCAAAAGTGATTCAAAGAGGGGTTATATAGCACATTACAAGATTTCCAAAATTTCCAAGTACTCCTTGAGGTCATTCTTGAGTAGGGAGAATCGAAGAGATGAAGTTAGGGTTTTCACACTTGAATTACAAGTCATTTTGTGATGAACAAGATTCAAATTTCAAACCTATGCTGCATAATCTATACTTTACAGGCACCAAACTTGTTAGGAACTCCATAATTAATTGCTTGCTCAGCTATTAGAGGTCTCAATTCAAGCATTCAATGCAAGGTCATGCTTTATATCCATTTTGGGAAGAAAGTGCACAATACCATTTTGATAAAGTAGCTTTTTACACAAAACTTGTTCTTGAGCCTTGCAATTGCCTTCTTCTGATCATACATGTCCCATAACTCAAGAGAAGCTCTTCTAAACACTTATAATCACTCAGCCCATGCTTGTACTTCCTCTTGAAACCATATTTCCCACTTTTCTTCAAAATCAAGTAACATACCAATCAACCTAGAACTTGTACTTCTGACTCTCTCAAGTACTCAAGTCTTTTGATTATAAACAAACAAGAAATTTGACACAAAACACACGCATGCTTGAGCCTTAAAAACACAAAGAACTCAGATTTGCATTTCATACCTCCATTTTCACATAACCTGACCAAAAGTTTGAGACTCATAACTCCCTCGTGCGTTTTCAAGCCTCTTTATTCCCAAAGCTTCTAAACACCATTTAGAAGTCATCCCTTACCCTGTTACAGTTTTGTAACACCATCTTCCTCCATTTCCAAGTTCAAAAACAAAGGTCTGCATCTTGACTTCTCCAGGCCAGTTCAAGCACTTACAACTCAAAGTAACCATTGCATCAGATTCCTGGGACATTAGTGGAGTTATTCTGATCATCACAACACCTTAAGGAGTGCTCATTTGTAGAACACGACTTCCAGTTTTGAGGTAAGTTATCTCAACTTTGAAATCTTCATACAAGCATCATTAATAGTTTATTTGTGAATGAAAAATGTATATATCATTGCCCTAAAGCTAACCATGTCCATAGTTTTCATTTATGTTGCCTGAGATTAGAGAATTTTAAGATTGAAGTTTTTGAAATTTTTAGAGTTCAGATTAGGGCAATTAAAATTCATGCTTGTCTTTGATCTATAATTTTATTGCTTTACATTTCTGAAATCGTGAGGAAATTTGCCACAAGATTCATGTTTACACTTTTGCAAATGGATGAGAAATGAACAAGATGCAAGTACTCTAGCTGGGCGTGAGGTTGAAGATGAAGTTCAGGCCATGGACTTGATTTCTAATATATATTAATTTTTTTATATAAACAGATGTATAGCCACCCCAGTGGTAAAGTGCGCACCTGTTAACCTATGGGACCTGGGTTCGAGCCTGTTGTACCCCAATTTCCCCCCCTAAGATTCTTGCATCATAACATATTGTTTCAATCACAACAAGATCACATTAGGGTTTTTGGTTCTTCTCCCTATCTTTAGCCTTTCTCTTTTGAGGAGTTACCAAGCACCTTGACTTATTTTATTTTGTGATCATGGATATTTTTCTTTAATTTTCTCTCTAATTAATAAAATGCAATATTGGTTTGTCTTACTTGTTAATAATGTAGGTAAAGGTAATGAGGTTTAGCAAGTTGCTCCATGGGTTCATGAGTTTATTTCCATGCCCTAGTCAATATAGCTTGAGGAATTCAAACCTTACTATTGGAGTGGATTTGGAAGAATTGGCATGGCAAAGTTGCTTTGGCTCATCATATTTCAAAGTTATCAAAATTGATTCAAAAGTACAAGGGGTTGAGGGAAGAAGTTGTCATGATTGAACAAGGTCTTGTTCCTATTGGTCACAAGGGAATATTTCTCTCTAATTTAAATATATGGAAGTGGTTTTGGTGGCTATGAATCCTCATCATCATCCTCAATAACTTCCATTCACAAAGGAAGAATATTGGCACAAAAAGTTTGTTCAAACTTGTCAAAGTTCCTCAAAGCATTTTCTTGATCTAGGAGCTAGGGTTTTGAACTTCAAAGGAGCATATATTGCTCATCTTTTGGTATTTTTGAGTGATTCCAAAAACATCCTTCTCTTCAAAGAGTTACCAACAAATCACTTCAAAAGTTCCAAGGAGTTTTCATGTGGAAGGAACTTGGTGAAGAAGAAAGATGAATCCCCAATTTTCCATATGTGACTTCAAATGGTCATAACTTGGTAAATCTTTATCACCTTGAGCCCATTCTTTTTTCATGATGATCTTAAATATGTGTACTTCATTCCTTCTTTTATGTTAAAAGTAAGAAAATGGATGGAAGTTTCCTTAAGAATGCAAACGATTATAGGCCATTTCATGATTTTTGGCCAACTTTAACAAGTCATAACTTGTTCAATTTCTGGTGATTTTGAGTGGTTCAAATTGCAAAATGTCATTCAAGAGGTCTACTTCATTCCATATTTTTTGGTCAAGAGCAAATTCTAAGTGGAAGGCCATGTTTGAATACAAAAGATTATAGGCCATTTTTAAAGAAGAATTCGAAATATTTCTAAGTATGGAAAGTCAACTCTTTTTCTTCAACTTTGACTCCTTGTAACTTTCAGCTCAAGCGTCCATTTGATTCCATTCTTTTTCCATTGCAAATCTTTTAACCTCGTCTTTCTAAAGCATCAAGAATTATGCCCAAAGACCCCTTGAGTTGGAAATTCCATGGATTTGAATTTGGTAGTTTGAAACTGAATTTTTCATAAAGTCAGGATTTTGAGATCTTTGTTTTAGCTTTTAATCATAAGATTTCCACGCGTTTTTGGTTCTAATCATGTTTAGCAACTTGCCAGAAGTGATTAACATCATGAAACACACGATTTGGCTGAGTTTTGATCAAGTTTGAGTCACACTTTCTTCATGATGCATACCCACATGAATTCCCTCCAAAACACATCATTTGCTATTCCTTTTGATCCCACTTGCTTCCCTATAAATAGAGGGTCATCCCCCATTCAATTTCCCAATCTTAGATAGCCAAAATCACCCTGCCAAACTTGCTTCACAACCCAGAATTCAGCAACTTTGAAATCTATTCTCAAGCCTTTTTCAATCCATTTTTCCCTCAATTCACCTTCCTTAATCTTCCCTGAAGTTAACCATATAATTACATTCAAGAATCGTGCCCTATACTATTCCATAAAAGTCCAGTTTCAGAGCTCTGCAACTCAACTTCAATAGGTAGATTCCTTCATCAATTCTTCAAAACTCTGATATCATTGTGTTGCTCTCATTGCCCTGTGTGATGCGGTGGGAGAACTGACTTGAGGTTTTGCGTTTTATTGCAAACGTTGCGGTTTACCAAGAGTCGCCACCGAATTTTCTTTTATCCAAAAGGAAAGGTGAAAAAGCACAGGAAAGACCTTTGAGATGTTTTCTTGAGTTCGGGGGGTAGATTATGAATAGGGAAGGTGCTAGCACCCTTTTCATCCATGGTTTTCCATGGGTTCTTAGTTACTTGTTTAGATCACTTGCTTTGCTTTGTTTGAAATGTTGTTTGGTGTGGTTTTGAAAGTATTTTGAAAGAGGCCATTTGTTTAGGAAATCTTTGTAATGATTCTCGTTAGTAAGAATGTATACAAAGATGCTTGTCTTTTGAAAATGTTTTCAATGTTTTGTAAGATGTTTTGAAATGTGTGTGTGTTTGTTTTTGAAAATAACAAGGATTGTTTGAAATGGAGCAAGCAACTTCGAAGCTATCTACCTACTCAAATGTCTTTCTTGTGCATTTTCTATTCCTTTGACATTGCTGACTTACCATTGATTTGGTAAGCAACCCTATCTTTGGATGTAAACGGGACGGGCGTGGGTCATCGTATAACCTTGATAGCAATGTTGCCAAGTATCTTAGCATTTTTGAGGGACCAAGATCATTTTGTTTTAGGAAACCTTTGAATAGCGTCATCGAGGGACTATGATCTTATATTTGTTTTGAGAAGATACTTCGCATGCGTAACATGGCCATTTTATTTTAGGCAACAAAGTGGGATAAACCCTAAGGGTGCTTGTGTGCAAACTGTATCATTTTCATGCTTTGGTCTTGCATTTAGGGTTTTCTATTTTGCCTTGTTTTTGTTCTTGTCATGCAAACCCTAATTTACTAATCATGGTATAAAAGTGATAAATTGCGTAATGTAAACTAAGCTATTACAAAAAAATTTATGGGAGGGGGGAATACAAGTTTGAATGGGGATTTGCCCAAATATAAAGCTAAATATATTATTACAACCAAATCGAATATGCGCGAATTTAAATAAATAAAGTACAAATATTTAAAATGCAATGCAATATGTTCATGTTAAAAAAAGGTTTTTTGTCTTGTTTTTGTGTAAAAGGATATTTAACTTAAACCTAAAAAATAAGGAAAATATATTTATTCTTTTTGAAAGGGGTAAACCCTAGTTTTCAATTAAAAGAAAATAATGTTCTATATTATTATTTTGTATAAGAAAATAATAAATAATATTATATGTAAATATTAAAAATTAAATGTGTGTAAAAATATGTATTTATGAGTATAAAATGTATAATAAAAATATTAAGTATTTTTAATTATATTTATAAGTTATTTAAGAAAATAAATTCTATTTATCAAAATAAACTATTTTTCATGTGAGAAAATAATTAAATAAAATAAAATAAAAGTGTGAAAATAAATAAATCATTTTTTGGTATTTTTTATCATTAAGAAAAATAAATGAAAGTATTAAATATAAAAATATGAAGAAAAATGCAAAAATATAAAAAGTTAGCCAGGGGGTGTAATAGCAAGTCTGGGGGTGTGATTAGTAAAAACCAAAAGGCCAAAGCTATCAAAAAGCCCAGGACTTCATCCCTATCCTTCGTCCATCTCTTGTTCACGCGTTTCCAGCACAACCTGTAACTTTCTTATGCTTGCATAAAAACAAAAACTCATAACATGAAAAATGTGGCATTTGAGCTCACGATTCCAACCATATAAATTATGTAACCTAACTCTTAAAGACCAAAGAGAATTTTTGAATCCCTAATTCGTGACCTAACTTTTTCAGAGTTTTCAATCTTCAAATTCTCTTAGCACAAGTAATATAAATGAAAATTAATGATATGTACAGCTTCGTTATGATGAGAGCTACATTTTTTCTTCACAAATCGTGGCTTGAAGTTGCCTATTCAGAGAGATAGAGTTTAAGAAAATACCTCCTTCAGCTAGAATTGAGTAGGGAAATATAGGGACTTTAATGGAGGCCTGGGGATTGTTTAAGCTTCCTTGAACTTCCCTGAACCTATTCCAATGCTTATCTTGCTCTGAGGATGGTTGAAGCTCTCTGACCAAGTCCAACTGCAAGCTTCCAAATTGAAAATGGTAGATGCTGAAACAGGGGTTACAGAACCAGGGTGATGGCTTGGATTGGCTAGGTAGCAAGTGTATAAGATGCTTGAAGTGATTAAACACAAAACGCACGAGCCAAATGAGAGTTGGCTGTGCTTTTGCAGAAACTCTGTGTTTTGGCAGAATTTTTGTGTTTTTGAGTTTGAGAGAGTTTCAAGTCCAAGAAAAACGTGTTATTCCTTATACAAAGTTTTCAAATATGTAAAGAAGTGATACAAAGTCAGCCCTTACTAGCTGTGCAAGCTTTGGACCTTTTTGCAACTTTTCTTGCATTTGAAGTAAAGTTGACATGACCAATTCCACATGCTTGTACTAGCTTGCTTGAGGTCTGAAATGAGCTTGTACAATTTGCTTGAGAGCTGTGGAGTTTGTATGCATCAAAGGGACATGTTCAATGCTCAAGATTGACAAAGTTGCAAAAGTTACCCTTTATGAAAATGGCATTGTAACCTTTTGGCCAAAAATGGAAATACATCTTGTGTAAAGCTTCAAAATCAAAGATAAAGCCTTTGTCAACTGAGTATGCATTTAATTATGGAGTGTATATCAAGCTTAGGACCTATAAAGCAAGATATAACCAGCATAGATTTGATTTGCAACTTGATGCTATGTGAAAATGACTTGAACAAAAGTGAGAAAATGCCAACTTCCCTTCTTCGATCCTCCCTACTCAAAAATGATCTTGGAGAGTTCTTGGACATTTTGTAAATCTTGCATTATGCTCTATAATCTATCTTTGAAATGAAATTTGAGATACCTCTTGGAACTAGGTGAAAAGTTGCCATAAAGTTGGGTCCAAAACCTGCCTAAATTAGGGCAAAATTTCACTAAGTTATTTAGTTCATGGCCCTATAATCACAAATTCATAACCTGAGATCCAAGAATCTTTAGGGAAAAGTTTGTGAAGAAAAGTTGTATATTTCATGGATTACTACAACTTTCATGTTGGAAGTTTTCTTTGAATCAAAATGCATCATGGTGAAAAAGTGGTGAAAAGTTGGGAAAAAATAAGAAAATTTTTATACTTAGAAAAATTCTAAGTTATGAAAAATTTCAAATTAAAACCCTAATTTTCAAATTTAGTTTTCTTGATGAACAAGTTTTATATTTTGACATACCTTGATGAATTATGACCCTTGGCACTTGATTTTGACCAAAAAGTCAAAGTTTGACTTTTCAGTGTATAGTTGACTTTTGATCAGTTGACTGCAAATTTCATCTGTCAATCCAATGAACTTGAGATCTTTTGAACCATGTAATTAGGTCAAGATGATGCCATTGAATCCTTGAAATCATGCTTGAACTCAATTGGCCATTGGCTAGGTAAAAAATCAGAAATTACCCTTTCTCAGTCAAAACCCTAATTTTGACCATTTTGCCCTTTTGATGATTTGATCAAATTTATTGAGGAGTTGTGATCCAAACTTGATCAAATGGTACATATGAGTCTAAAATGTTGATGTGGATCAAAAATCATGAATTTTGACTGTAAATTGTCCATGGTTGACTTTTTCCCCAATACAGTTGATTTTTAGGTCAATTGTCCAATTGATTGATCAAAAATATGGTTCAAGGCTTGAAACTTATCATGAACAATCTTAGGGGTCCAAAATGATGTATGAAAGTAAAATGAAACACTGGCGGTCCAAAAAACCTTGTGCAAACTCAAACCCTACTTTTGGGTTATCAGTGCAAGATGAGATGTCTTGAGCTGACCAAACCCGAATCTTGTCTTGAGTCCAAGAAGTCTTGTGAGAAAAGTCTTGATAAATGAGAGGGCAGATTTTTGGGTACAACACCTGCCCCTGTTCAATCTTCTTGAACCTGAAGAGTTAGATTGGCGAGTTTTTTCGTTCGTGACACAAAGGTAAAAGATGATTGGACACTAGAGTGCCCATAAATTTGCACTCGATAAAGTGTAGTTGAGGGAATGGGCTTAAAGATGCCATTTGGAGAGGTGATAGAATCTTGTTGGAGATGGGCTTGTAGATGCCATCCAAGAGTGTTTGCTGAATTGTAGGTTGCAAGTCAGAAGAATAAGTAACAGAATGGTGTCCGTATCTGGAACGTATCTGAACTGTATCTGGAGACTGAACCTGTATGAGCAACAGATTAGCATCCGTGTCTGGAGCATATCTGAACTGTATCTCAACTTGAAATCTGAATAAGGGCTAGAATGGAATCCGTGTCTAGAGCGTATCTGGACTATATCTTGAAGTTGAGGTCTGAATGAGTAATATAATAGCTTCTGTGTCTGGAGCGTATCTAAATTGTATCTGAAAGATTAATCTGAATAAGTGACAGAATGGCAACCGTGTCTGAAGCGTATCTGTACTGTATCTGAAAGCTGAATCTGAGTGAGAAACAGAATGACATCCGTGTCTGGAGTGTATCTGTACTGTAACTGAAAGCTGAATCTGAATGAGAAACAGAATGACTTCCGTGTCTGGAGTGAATCTGAACTGTATCATGATTGCATATTGTTAAACGATAGCTGTTAATCTTATCCTGAAAAGGATAAAATGTTAGCTGGAACATAGAATTATGTTGCATTAAATGTATGATGCAATATATGTGTTTTATCGATGTTTATGATATGTGGATGTATTGTATGCGCATGTAAGTTGATTCGTTGTATTGTTGAGGAAAATAAATCCTTGATTGTTGAGGATGTGTGGATTCTTCATGTCTTGAAGTTAGAGTATTGACAAAAACTTTGTTGTGAGGGTAATGCCATGTACTGCTTGAGTAATCTGCTTGGGGAATCCAGAGAAATTTGATGATTTCTGCTGGGAAATAAAAAGGGGAATCTTCATCCTGTTGGGGAGCAATGAAAACTCTGTGGGGGAAAAGCTTAATCCTATTTGGAAAAAGTTCAGGAGTTTCGGTCGTCTGCCACTCTACTGGGGAATTATCCTAGGTTAAGGAGAGACAGAAGTTAGTCGTTATCTGGCTGATTTTCAGGCTTCAAGATGACCTGCTGGGGAGTTTTGGAGAAACTGAACGGTTTCGGCTGGGGATTGGTAGTTGAAAGTTTCAGCTCCACTGGGGATCTTAATGATGTACTGTAGGGGTTGCTCATGGAATAACCTAAAGACATTTTCCTATTCCTTCAACCTGTCAGTAATTGTTCTTTTCCATTTTGTTTATTTGTAAACAGTAATTATGTTCAAATGCATATGTTCATTAATGAATCATTGGACGTTTTTGCAAATAAAACACAAGTGTAAAAAGGAAAAGGACAAATAGTTTTTTGTATTTTGAAAGGGATATCTTTGTATTTACTTTGAATAAGTATTTTGTATAAAGGAGACAGACATCCTAGTAAGAGGATGGTGTCAGAAAAATAAGAAAAATTTATACAAAGAAAGATAGATATATGTGATAATCCCATGGGGTTCCCATTCTGCTATTGCCTTCGTATCTTAGAATATCTTGTCCATTTGTTGCTGCGTCCGAAGATGATTGAATTGATAAAAAGCTCTGGGTTTGTTAGTGAAGAGATTGTCCTTAAAGTGATCCGACGAGACATAGTCATACGCTTTAATTCCCTAACTTTTACCTAGACCGCCCTTTCAGATTTTTAGTCCACCGGGAAACCCTTTTTTTCCCAAGTCGCCCTTTCGGGTTTTCAACTTGCCGGGTGTACAGATTTTTTTATATTTTATCCCTAGTTTTTGCCCGAACCTTTTTGGTTCATCGGGATGCCCTTGTTTTGCCTAGGTGTGTCAACCTAGCGTGTCTCTTATGCGTTGTATCTTTTAACTATGTCTGGGTTCGCAGGGTGTGGCTGGTCGTCGCCGTCCATGGTGGTTAAGATCATTGCCCCACCAGAAAATATGTTCTTGATTACAAATGGTCCTTCATAGGTAGGAGTCCATTTGCCCCTGGGATCACTTTGTGGCAAGATGATGCGTTTGATCACTAAATCTCCAACTTGATACACTTGGCGTCTGACTTTCTTGTTGAAGGCCTTGATCATCCGTTTTTTATACATCTGACCATGGCAAACAACAGTAAGTCTCTTTTCATCAATTAAGTTCAGTTGATCAAGTCGGGTCTGGATCCAATCATCCTCACTCAAACCTGCATCTTTCATGATTCTTAAAGAGGGGATCTGAACCTCAATAGGCAAGACAACCTCCATGCCATAAACCAAAGAATAGGGTGTTTCCTCAGTTGATGTGCGAGCCGTGGTACGGTACCCGTGGAGAGCAAACGGTAGCATTTCATGCCAGTCCTTATAGGTGACTGTCATCTTCTGTATGATCTTTTTAATATTTTTATTAGCAGCTTCGACTGCACCATTCATCTTTAGCCGATAGGGGGATGAATTGTGATGTTGAATCTTGAACTGCTCGCAAAAGGCGGTGATCATAGTATTGTTAAGATTCGTACCGTTAACAGTGATGATCCTTTTTGGGATACCGTACCGGCAAATGAGATTTTTCTTGATGAAGCGGGCAACAACATTCTTAGTAACGGATGCGAAGGAAGCTGCTTCGACCCACTTGGTGAAATAGTCAATGGCCACTAGAATGAAACAGTGTCCATTGGAGGCTGTAGGCTTGATCTCCCCAATCATATCGATTCCCCACATAGCGAAGGGCCAAGGAGCTGTTAAGACATTTAGAGGAACCGGAGGCACGTGCACCTTGTCTGCATAGATTTGACACTTATGACAGGTCCAGGAGTGTTGATAGCAGTCAGCTTCCATGGTAGACCAATAATCGCCTGCCCGTAGGATTTTCTTCGCCATCGTATGCCCACTAGAGTGAGTGCCAAAGGTACCTTCATGAAATTCAGCCTTGATCTTTTCAGCTTCAATCTTGTCCACACAACGGAGCAGAATAGAATCACGATTTCGTTTGTACAGGATGCCATTACTTAGGAAGAACTTAGCAGAGAATCTCCTTAGGAACTTTTTATCATTGATTGAAGCTCCTTCTAGATATTCTTGAGCCTCAAGATACCTTTTGACTTCATGAAACCAAGGCTGGTCCACTACTTCTTCAGTATTAATCTCGTGACAGTGTGTTGGTTCGTCCATTCGCTCTATGGTGATCTGGGGAGCCTCGTCATCCCAATTAAGTTTAAACATAGATGACATTGTAGCTAGAGCATCTGCTAGCTGATTTTCTTCTCGGGGAAATGCTCGAAGGTAATCTGCTTGAAATGTGGTAGCAATGTCAAAACATGTTCTTTGTAAGGGATAAGGTTTGGATGCTTAGTGTCCCACTCTCTTTTGATCTGAATGATGACCAAAGCTGAATCCCCAGACACATTTAAAGATTTGATTCCCAAGTCTATGGCAGCCTTGAGACCAAAGATGCATGTTTCATATTCTGCCATGTTGTTCGTATAGTTGAAGCAAAGTCTGGAAGTGAAGGGAGTATGGCATCCTTCCGGAGATATGAGTACATCACCGATACCGTTACCAAGTGCATTGGATGCCCCATCAAAGAACAGGGTCCATCGGGATCCTTGTCCAGGTCCGTCATATGGTCTATTTTCTTCACAGTTGTCTAATGTCATGATGTCTTCGTCAGGGAATTCAAACTTCATGGACTGATAATCTTCTACAGCTTGATGAGCAAGATGATCAGCTAGTACGCTGCCCTTTATAGCTCTTTGGGTTGTGTACTGTATATCATATTCTCTTAGGATCATCTGCCATCTAGCTATCCTCTCAGACAAAGCAGGCTTCTCAAAGATGTACTTTATCGAGTCCATCTTAGATATCAGCAAAGTGGTATGAGTCAACATATACTGTCTTAGCCGGCAAGCAGCCTATACCAGAGCGCAGCAAGTTTTCTCGAGCAGTGAATATCTGGTTTCAGTCGGTAAACTTTTTGCTCAGGTAGTAAATAGCGTGCTTTTTCGGCCAGACTCGTCATGCTGCCCCAGTATGCACCCCATTGAGTTCTCTAAAACGGTCAGATACATGATCAGTGGTCTTCCCTCGACTGGCGGCATCAAGACAGGAGGCTCTTGTAAATACTCCTTGATTTTATTGAAAGAAATCTGACATTCATCATTCCATCTGACTACTTGATCTTTCTTCAACAATTTGAAGATTGGTTCACAAGTAGACGTTAGGTGAGAAATGAATCTGGCAATATAGTTCAGGCGTCCCAAGAATCCTCTGACTTCCTTCTCAGTGCGAGGAGCAGGCATTTCTTGTATCGCTTTAACCTTGGCAGGATCAACCTCGATGCCTTTGTTGCTGACAATGAAACCTAAGAGTTTATTGGACCGGACTCCGAATGTGCACTTGTTCGGGTTCAACCTTAATTTGTACTCCTTCAATCTGACAAACAGCTTTTGCAAGTGATCAAGGTGTTCTTCTTCAGTTTGTGATCAGGATATCATGTCATCTACATAGACCTCTATCTCATGATGTATCATGTCATGAAACAAAGCTACCATGGCGCGTTGATAGGTTGCCCCGACATTCTTCAGTCCGAATGGCATCACTTTGTAGCAGAATGTACCCCACTGTGTGACAAATGTAGTTTTCTCCATGTCCTCAGGTGCCATTTTGATCTGGTTATAGCCTGAGAATCTGTCCATGAAAGAAAATACTTTGTGCTGGGTTGTATTGTCAACCAGAATGTCGATGTGTAGAAGTGGAAAATCATCTTTAGGGTTGGCCCTGTTTAAATCTCTATAATCCACGCACATTCTTACTTTGCCGTCCTTTTTAGGCACGGGAACAATGTTGGCCACCAATTGAGGATAAGAAGTAACAGCCAGAAATTCAGCATTGAAATGTTTCATAACCTCCGCTTTGATCTTCTCTGACATGTAAGGTCTCATGCGGCGGACATTTTGTTTCACTGGTGGACAGTCTTCTCTTATGGGTAGACGATGTACCATGATGTATGTATCGAGTCTCGACATGTCTTCGTATGACCAGGCAAAGGTCTCAACATAATCATGCAACGGCTGAATTAGGCGCTGCTTAACCGTCGGCTCTAGATTGGCACCCACTTTTATTTCCTTTTTATCTTCCTCGGTACCCAAGTTGATTGTATCCAACAACTCCTCATGAGGCTGAATAGCTCTTTCCTCTTGTTGTAATAGTCTGGCCAATTCCCCTGGCACCTCACAATCTTCCTCACCTTCGTATTCGGCTTGGTAGATCAGATCTTCAGAGTCACTAAAGGCTATAGCAGTATAGTTACCCATGGGATCCGGAATGGAAGGGTACCTGCATTTGTGAGTGTGGGTGTGTGTAAGGGTATAGCCATCTTAAAACAATAAAATGTAAAAGAAAGACAATGAGCACAAAAGGTTTGTATATGAAAAACGTCCATGATTCATTGAATGTCATATGAAGATGAAATAAAAACCCTTACAAATGGACCATTGTGCCTCGGGTAAGACACAAGGTTTTTAAAGTGCGAATTGTTCGTGAATATTACAAGTCCAACAGAAATGTAAAAGATAAATTACTGAGATATGAAAGTTATTGGGACAAAGTCTTTGGCTTCCCAGTTGCGAAGTCATCCGCTAACAGTAGGAAATATCCAATCTTCCAGGATGCCATCCTCTTCATTGTCTTCTGCTGCATTGACCCCTTGGTTGATAATCTTCACAGGTGCCCCCCCAGCACGGGCACGGCGCACAGACTTCTGACCAGTTGAAGTAAACCCCAAGCCAAACTTGTCTGATTTATACGGAATGTCTGGAAGTTGCCCCCATATGGTGCATCCACCCTATTCCACTACTGCCTTTGCATCCTTTAGAGATGACATCCGAGGTGGAGGTCTTGTGATCTTAGGAATCGAGGATACCGCCTTGGTCGCTGCTACTTCTGGAGAGACTTCTTCAAAATGTTGGAAAGGAGTTTCAATGAACTCGCCATCTAACTCCACATATCAGAAAGAATTCAGATGACTGATCATATACTCCTACTCCCCATGGACAGTTATGATCTTTCCTTGGACTGGGTATTTTAGCATCTGATGCAATGTGGAGGTGACAACACCAGCGTTGTGGATCCAGGGGCATCCTAACAGATAGGAATAAGAAGGATGGATGTCCATCACATATAAGGTTGAGTTAAAAACCTGAGTTCCCACCTTTATTGGGATGTCTACCTCCCCGTGGACCATCCTCTTTGAACCATCGAAAGCTCTCACCACTATGTTACTGGGTTTTAAAGTCAGCCCTTCGCAATCCAATCTGTCAAGGGCCTTTTTTGGCAAGATGTTTAAAGATGATCCAGCATCAACCAAGACATGGGCTAGGGTTGTTCCTCTACAATCCACTGAGACATCTAATGCCTCGTTTTGTTTTCTCCCTCTGGGTGTCAAGTCAGCATTAGAGAAACTCAGGCCATTATCAACTGTCAAACTGGCCACGCAGTCCTGGAACTGGTCAGCAGACGTTTCTTGCGGCACATGAGCTGTCTTCAGAAATTTTACCAGAGCTTTGGCATGTGCTTCAGAGCACAACAACAGGGCTAGCATAGAGATCTTGGAAGGGGTTTTCCCCAACTGGTCAACCACATCATAATCACTCTTTTTTATTATCCTCAGGATTTCTTCCATCTCCTTCTTGGATGTTTCAGGAATAGCTAGTGATTGAGCCTTCGTCCGGATAGGCTCTTCTTGAACGTTATTTCCTTAATTCTTAGTAGTGGAAGCATTTGTAGGGATATGGATTTTATTTTCTTTATCGGTAGGTATGCTTGCAGGTATAATCACTGGTGCATATGTAATTTTCGGAACGGCCACGGGTCCAAAAACTGCCTTTGGAGGGGCAATCTCTGGAGAGAAGATTCTACCACTGCAGGTAATCTTGCTAGTTCCGACAATATTGCTAATGTCGGAATCGTCCTCTTCAGAGCTCTCTTCTTCGGCAGTCAGTTCATCATGTTTGATACCATGGTAGTATATTTCTCCACCATAATTCCATGGTACTGTTTTATCTGATTTGTATGGGGCCAGCCTGGGCATTGTAATCTTGAGTGGAGTAGTCTTTGGAGCAGGTGTAATCTTAACGGGTCTTTTAGGGGCCCTGGAAGGATTGGCGTAGATGGTTATAATTGAAACTTCTTTAACTGGAACGGGTGAAATAGGAGCATTCTCAAACAAATTTCTTGATTATCCATCAGTCATTGGATACCTTTTTTCAACAGAGGGCAGTCAAATGATGAGGACAGGAAAACAGGACAGTCTTTGTCACAACCTGGGAATATACCAGCTTTCAACAAATTCAACTTAACAATCGGGAGCGGAGTCAATAATTCATCCATGGTAGCAACAAACAAATCTTCTTCAATAGCGTTGGCATTGTGACCATGCCTAGGCATTGGAGCGGAAATAAGATTTGGTTTCTCAGGCGCTTAAAACTCAACTTCCTTCGCATCTATCAGGTCTTGAATTTTGTTCTTCAGAGCCCAACAGTTGTTGGTGTCGTGCCCTGGACTTTCAGAATGGTATGCGCACCTGGCATTCGAATGGTAATATGGAGACGCAGTATTGGGATTCTTTGGGGCCTCTTTTAGAGTGGCCAGATTCAACTTTAGAAGATGTGGTAGAACTTGGGTTGGAGTCATGTTAATCTTGGTGAATTGCCGAACTGGCCTTTCCACCCTTTGCTGGTTAGTTCTTGGTTGGTCTGATGCAGGCTTGGGAATCATAACGGCCCCTACCGTTGGTCGGTGTTCAGTTCTTCCCTGATTCCTCTATGAATAAACATCAAATACTTCCTTTCTTCCAGCGAAGGGTTTTTTCATAACTGTAGAGGCAGACGCATCCTTCTGAATCTTCCCACTTCTTATACCAGCCTCCACTCTTTCGCCGGTTAATATCAATTCAGTAAACCCTGCAGAGGAACTCCCAATCAGATGTTTGAAGAAAGGACCTGATAGAGTTCCCAGGAACATGTCCACCAACTCCCTTTCAGATAGAGGGGGTTGCACCCTTCCGGCTAGATCTCTCCACTTTTGCGGGTAATCTTTAAAGCCCTCATTGGAAGCCATAGCCAACCTCTGCAGCTGAGTACGGGTAGGCTCCAAGTCAGAGTTGTACTGATATTGTTTGTAGAAACCTGTTTCCAGGTCTTCCCAATTATGGACGTCATCCCTTTCTAACTGGTAGAACCAATCAAGTTGCGTTCCTGATAAACTGTCTTGGAAAAAGTGGACCCACAAGTCTTTGTCAGCAGAGTGCGGCTGAATCTTCCTGACATATGATCTGAGGTGCATTTTAGGACAAGACACTCATTATACTTGGCAAATAATAGAACTTTAAACTTTGGCGGGGTTACAATTCCTGACACCAGTCCTAACTCTTCAAAATCTAGCCCCGGTACTCTATGGATTTCCATAGCGCTTAATCGCTCTTCAAGGTGTTTGTACTTGTCATCAGCCAGAGGATATTGTTGTTCAGAGTAGTCCTCCTCTTCCTCTTCCTCTTCAGAATCTGATGGTACTACCGTTTCTTTTCCTTTTCTTTCCCCTTCATCAGATGTTGTTGGAAATTCTAAGGTCCTTCTGGCTTTTCCCTGAAATCTTATGCCCATGATTACCACACCAGTTGGCTTCTTCTTCTTTTTCTCTTTTTCTTTTTCTAGCAGAGTCTTCAGCTCCTCTTTCCCCTTGGCTAAGGTCATGAGTAACTGTTGAAATTGTGTATTCTGAGCTTGCTATCATTGACCATTTGTTCGAGATCCATCTTACTGAAATAAACAGTAGAGAGATGAGGAAACTTGTTGCAAAGACCTGTTTATGTTTATGATGAATGATATGTATTCATGCAATGCTTTCAAGGATTTAAAAATTCAAATTTATTTTAAATAAAAAAGAAACACACGTCATATTAATAAGATAGAATTTGAGTACATCAATTCCCCTTGGGCAAAATAATACAAAATTCTAAGATAAAAAGACATTGTGTATCCTCTTTGGTGCAATGTAGGTATTGAGAGTCTGCTCTTCATGAAGTATCCGAGTGAGTTCCAAAAACTTCTTCTTTCTTGCGTAGAATTGGGCTTCGAAAGTATCGCGCTCTCCTTTGAGCTGTATCCAATCCCTTTGTAGGTCTTCGAGTGATGTCGGTATGTCAGGATGTAGGATAGTGTATGGAACTTCTCCTTCCTTAACAGGATCAATAATCACTGGGAGAATGGAGGGATAAGGCATCATAAGACTTTGAGCGTGAGATCGTACCCACTTGAGGTAAGGCTCAAGAGGGATGGAGTTATTGTGTCCCAAAGTCTTGCTATCCACCTTGTTTAGCATCCTCCAAGCTCAGATGAATCTCTGGCGAAGTCATTGATCGTCGTTGTCGTAGTCGAAAACCAATCCTTGAATCAGCATGTCATGTGGGCCATCCCTTCGGGCATAACCAAACTGTCTTAGAACTAAGCACGGGTTGTAGGTGATGCCTCCCATAATTCCAAGTAGAGGGACATTAGGGAATTCCCCATAGCGGTCAACAATGATAACATTCTCTTTGGATCAAGAGCACCAATGGATATCTGAATGTTTAAGTGTCATTAACCTTTGTGACCACTTCAAGCCTTGCTCATTCTTCAAGACTGATTGGGGAAGATGAGAAATAAACCATCTTTCCAGGAGAGGAGTACAACACATAAGAACACCTCTTTTCCTCATTGTAGGATTGTGAAAAGAGTGTAGGATATCCCCAAGCAATGTAGGTACTGGGTTGCGAGACATGAAGATTTTGACAGCGCTTACATCTACGAGTTGGTCAGGATTAGGGAATAAGACCATCCCATAGATGAGAAGAGCTACAATCTCCTCAAAAGCTTGCAAGTCTAGGGAATTCCAACAGCTTTGGGCCTTCTCAAACAGAAACTTTGCCAAGAAGCCTTTGACACCACTTCTAGTTTCCCAATGAGTTGTGACATCAGATGAGTGCAAGTGCAAGGCTTGAGCAATCTCTTTTGGCTTTGGATCTCTTTCCATACCGTTGAAGGGTAGTTGATTGAGAATAAGAATCCTCAGAAGTTGAGAGAATTCTTCCAAAGTGGGCACAAGTTGATAGTAAGGAAATGTGAAGCAATGATGCAAAGGGTCAAAGAACTGGAAGAGAACCTTCATCATATCCTCCTCTGTGTTGGAAGTGACCAATTTGAGTAGACGACCATGCCTCTCGGTGAATGGAGAGTTCTCAGGGATCCTTGAAGCTAGCTCCTTGAGTTGTGGAGGAATTCTTACAAGGTTGATTTGGATAGTTTTCTTGCGAAGTGAATCCATAACCTACAAAACAAGAACAAAGATGAATCTCCAAAATCCTTGAAATGGTTAGAGGATGCACATGATGCTCATGATGTCCATGATGTTATGCACAAGTATATATGTACAAGCAAATCAATCAAGCTCTTAGTTTAGGCTTGCATGGGGTTTCATAGGTAAGTACCCTCTTGAAGTTTAGTTGGCTCAACCTGTCCTAGAAATAGTAACTGGGTTCTAAGGAGCTCAATATCACTGCATTGTTTCCTTGTTCATTGTTTCAGTTCAAGCCTCTTTACTGGCGACCGAAATATCCCAAGAAACCAACCCTCAATGAGTGTAGTATCGAGTATCTACCAACTTCGGACTGCACCAAAGTCGGTCATCTCACTACATCCTAAATGTCCAAGTTGGTCAAGTAAAGGGTTCTAGAAGTTCATTAGTGCTTCATGACATCACTCAGCGGCCCCGTATTCTCTTTGATTGACTCAAAGGCTACCGGTACCCACAAATATGTCACACTAACATAGTTATTGCTTAGACCATTTCGGTATACCACATACAGTTTCCACAATGTATTGCTATTTACCTATAATGTTTCCCAAATCCGGGTGGAGGATTCAAACCCAAACAAAGAACCATAATTGTAAATAAAACAAGTCAAACAATGTAAGCAAATAAATGTGATCTAAACCCTAAGGTAACCCCACTTTTAAATTATTCCCCAACAGAGTCTCCAGTTCTGTGATGCGGTGGGAGAACTGACTTGAGGTTTTGCGTTTTATTGCAAATGTTACGGTTTAGCAAGAGTCGCCACTGACTTTTCTTTTATCCAAAAGGAAAGGTGAAAAAGCACAGGAAAGACCTTTGAGATGTTTTCTTGAGTTCGGGGGGTAGATTATGAAAAGGGAAGGTTCTAGCACCCTTTTCATCCATGGTTTTCCATGGGCTCTTAGTTACTTGTTTAGATCACTTGCTTTGCTTTGTTTGAAATGGTGTTTGGTGTGGTTTTGAAAGTATTTTGAAAAGAGGCCATTAGTTTAGGCAATCTTTGTAATGATTCTCGTTCGTAAGAATGTATACAAATATGTTTGTCTTTTGAAAATGTTTTCAATGTTTTGTAAGATGTTTTGAAATGTGTGTGTGTTTTTTTTTGAAAATAGTAAGGATTGTTTGAAATGGAGCAAGCAACTTAGAAGCTATCTACCTACTCAAATGTCTTTCTTGTGCATTTTCTATTCCTTTGACATTGTTGACTTACCATTGATTTGGTAAGCAACCCTATCTTTGGATGTAAACGGGACGGGCGTGGGTCATTGTATAACCATGATAGCAATGTTGCCAAGTATCTTAGCATTTTTGAGGGACCAAGATCATTTTGTTTTAGGAAACCTTTGAATAGTGCATCGAGGGACTATGATCTTATATTTGTTTTGTTTTGCCAAGATACTTCGCATGCGTAACATGGCCATTTTATTTTAGGCAACCAAGTGGGAGAAACCCTAAGGGTGCTTGTGTGCAAAGTGTATCATTTTCATGCTTTGGTCTTGAATTTAGGATTTTCTATTTTGCTTTGTTTTTGTTCTTGTCATGCAAACCCTAGTTTACTAATCATGGTATAAAAGCGATAAATTGCGTAATGTAAACTAAGCTATTACAACAATTTTTATGGGAGGGGGGAATACAAGTTTGAATGGGGATTTGCACAAATATAAAGCTAAATATATTATTACAATCAAATCGAATATGCGCGAATTTAAATAAATAAAGTACAAATATTTAAAATGCAATGCAATATGTTCATGTTAAAAAAAGGTTTTATGTCTTGTTTTTGTGTAAAAGGATATTTAACTTAAACCTAAAAAAAAAAGGAAAATATATTTATTCTTTTTGAAAGGGGTAAACCCTAGTTTCCAATTAAAAGAAAATAATGTTCTATATTATTATTTTGTATATTTTTTTGTATAAGAAAATAATAAATAATATTATATGTAAATATTAAAAATTAAATATGTGTAAAAATAAGTATTTATGAGTATAAAATGTATAATAAAAATATTAAGTATTTTTAATTATATTTATAAGTTATTTAAGAAAATAAATTCTATTTATCAAAATAAACTATTTTTCATGTGAGAAAATAATTAAAAAAAATAAAATAACAGTGTGAAAATAAATAAATCATTTTTTGGTATTTTTTATCATTACGAAAAATAAATGAAAGTATTAAATATAAAAATATGAAGAAAAATGCAAAAATATAAAAAGTTAGCCAGGGGGTGTGATAGAAAGTCAGGGGGGTGTGATTAGTAAAAACAAAAAGGCCAAAGCTACCAAAAAACCCAGGACTTCATCCATGTCCTTCGTCCATCTCTTCTTCACGCGTTTCCAGTATAACCTGTAACTTGCTTATGCTTGCATAAAAACAAAAACTCATAACATGAAAAATATGGCATTTGAGCTCACGATTCCAACCATATAAATTATGTAACCTAACTCTTAATGATCAAAGAGAATTTTTGAATCCCTAATTCATGACCTAACTTTTTCAGAGTTTTCAATCTTCAAATTCTATTAGCACAAGTAATATAAATGAAAAGTAATGATATGTACAGCTTCGTTATGATGAGAGCTATATTTTTTCTTCACAAATCGTGGCTTGAAGTTGCCTATTCAGAGAGATAGAGTTTAAGAAAATACCTCCTTCAGCTGGAATCGAGTAGGGAAATGTAGGGACTTTAATGGAGGCCTGGTGATTGTTTAAGCTTCCTTGAACTTCCCTGAACCTATTCCAATGCTTATCTTGCTCTGAGGATGGCTGGAGCTCTCTGACCAAGTCCAACTGTAAGCTTCCAAATTGAAAATGGCAGATGCTGAAACAGGGGTTATAGAACCAGGGTGATGGCTTGGATTGGCTAGGTAGCAAGTGTATAAGATGCTTGAAGTGATTAAACACAAAACGCACGAGCCAAATGAGAGTTGGTTGTGCTTTTGCAGAAACTCTGTATTGGGAGAATTTTGGTGTTTTTGAGTTTGAGAGAGTTTCAAGTCCAAGAAAAACGTGTTATGCCTTGTACAAAGTTTGCAAATATGTAGAGAAGTGATACAAAGTCAGCCCTTACTAGTTGTGCAAGCTTTGGACCTTTTTGCAACTTTTCTTGCATTTGAAGTAAAGTTGACATGACCAACCCCACATGCTTGTACTAGCTTGCTTGAGGGCTGAAATGAGCTTGTACAATTTGCTTGAGATCTGTGGAGTTTGTATGTATCAAAGGGACAGGTTCAATGCTCAATATTGACAAAGTTACAAAAGTTCCCCTTTATGAAAATGGCATTGTAACCTTTTGGCCAAAAATGGAAATACATCTTGTGTAAATCTTCAAAAGCAAAGATAACGCCTTTGTCAAATGAGTATGCATTTAATTATGGAGTGTATAGCAAGCTTAGGACCTGTAAAGCAAGATATAACCAGCATAGATTTGATTTGCAACTTGATGATATGTGAAAATGGCTTGAACAAAAGTGAGAAAATGCCAACTTCCCTTCTTCGATTCTCCCTACTCAAAAATGATCTTGGAGAGTTCTTGGACATTTTGGAAAGCTTGCAATGTGCTCTATAGTACATATTTGAAATGAAATTTGAGATACCTCTTGGAACTAGGTGAAAAGTTTCCATGAAGTTGGGTCCAAAACCTGCCTAAATTAGGGCAAAATTTCACTAAGTTATTTAGTTCATGGCCCTATATTCACAAATTCATAACCTGAGATCCAAGAATCTTTATGCAAAAGTTTGTGAAGAAAAGTTGTAGATTTCATGGAGGACTACAACTTTCATGTTGGAAGTTTTCTTTGAATCAAAATGCATCATGGTGAAAAAGTGGTGAAAAGTTGGAAAAAAATAAGAAAATTTTTATACTTAGAAAAATTCGAAGTTATGAAAATTTTCAAATTAAAACCCTAATTTTCAAATTTAGTTTTCTTGGTGAACAAGTTTCATATTTTGACATATCTTGATGAATTATGACCCTTGGCACTTGATTTTGACATAAAAGTCAAAGTTTGACTTTTCAGTGTACAGTTGACTTTTGATCAGTTGACTGCAAATTTCATCTGCCAATCCAATGAAATTGAGATCTTTTGAACCATGTAATTAGGTAAAGATGATGCCATTGAATCCTTGAAATCGTGCTTGAACTCAATTGGCCATTGGCTAGGTAAAAAATCAGAAATTACCCTTTCTCAATCAAAACCCTAATTTTGACCAGTTTGCCCTTTTGATGATTTGATCAAATTTTTTGAGGAGTTATGATCCAAACTTGATCAAATGGTACATATGAGTCTAAAATGTTGATGTGGATCAAAAATCATGAAGTTTGACTGTAAATTGGCCATGGTTGACTTTTTCCCCAATACAGCTGATTTTTAGGTCAACTGTCCAATTGATTGATCAAAAATGTGGTTCAAGGCTTGAAACTTATCATGAACAATCTTAGGGGTCCAAAATGATGTATGAAAGTAAAATGAAACATTGGTGGTCCAAAAATCCTTGGGCAAACTCAAACCCTAATTTTGGGTTATCAGTGCAAGATGAGATGTCTTGAGCTGACCAAACCCTAATCTTGTCTTGAGTCCAAGAAGTCTTGTGAGAAAAGTCTTGATAAATGAGAGGGAAAATTTTTGGGTACAACAGCTGCCCCTGTTCAATCTTCTTGAACCTGAAGAGTTAGATTGGCGAGTTTTGTCGTTCGTGACTCAAAGGTAAAAGATGATTGGACACTAGAGTGCCCATAATTTTGCACTCGATAAAGTGTAGTTGAGGGAATGGTCTTAAAGATGCCATTTGGAGAGGTGATAGAATCTTGTTGAAGATGGGATTGTAGATGCCATCCAAGAGTGTTTGCTGAATTATATGTTGAAAGTCAGAAGAATAAGTATCAGAATGGTGTCCGTATCTGGAACGTATCTGAACTGTATCTGGAGACTGAACCTGTATGAGCAACAGAATATCATCCGTGTCTGGAGCGTATCTGAACTGTATCTGAACTTGAAATCTGAATAAGGGCTAGAATGGCATCCGTGTCTAGAGTGTATCTAGACTATATCTTGAAGTTGAGGTCTGAATGAATAATATAATAGCTTCCGTGTCTGGAGCGTATCTAAACTGTATCTGAAGATGAATCTGAATAAGTGAAAAAATGGCAATCGTGTCTAGAGCATATCTGTACTGTATCTGAAAGTTGAATCTGAATGAGAAACAGAATGACTTCCGTGTCTGGAGTGTATCTGTACTGTATCTGAAAGCTGAATCTGAATGTGAAACAGAATGACTTTCATGTTTGGAGTGTATCTGAATTGTATCATGATTGCATATTGTTAAACGGTAGCTGTTAATCTTATCCTGGAAAGGGTATAATGTTAGCTGGAACATAGAATTATGTTGCATGAAATGTATGATGCAATATATGTGTTTTATCGATGTTTAAGATATGTGGATGTAATGTATGCGCATGTAAGCTGATTCGCTGTATTACTGAGGAAAATAAATCCTTGATTACTGAGGATATGTGGATTCTTCATGTCTTGAAGTTGGAGTATTGACAAAAATTCTTATGTGAGGGTAATGCCATGTACTGCTTGAGTAATCTGCTTGGGGAATCCATAGAAATTTGATGATTTCTGCTGGGAAATAAAAAGGGGAATCTTCATCCTGTTGGGGAGCAATGAAAACTCTGTGGGGAAAAGCTTAATCATGTTTGGAAAAAGTTCGGGAGTTTTGGTCGTCTACCACTCTACTGGGGAATTATCCTAGGTTAAGGAGAGACAGAAGTTAGCCGTTATCTGGCTGATTTTCAGGCTTCAAGATGACCTGCTAGGGAATTTTGGAGAAACTGAACGGTTTCCGCTGGGGATTGGTAGTTGGAAGTTTCAGCTCCACTGGGGATCTTAATGATGTACTGTAGGGGTTGCTCATGGAATTGCCTAAAGATATTTTCCTATTCCTTCAACCTGTCAGTAATTGTTCTTTTCCATTTTTTTTATTTGTAAACAGTAATTATGTTCAAATGCATATGCTCATTAATGAATCATTGGACGTTTTTGCAAATAAAACACAAGTGTAAAAAGGAAAAGGACAAATAGTTTTTTATATTTTGAAAGGGATATCTTTGTATATACTTTGAATAAGTATTTTTTACAAAGGAGAGAGACATCCTAGTAAGAGGATGGTGTCAGAAAAGTAAGAAAATTTTATACAAAGAAAGATAGATATATGTGATAATCCCATGGGGTTCCCATTCTGCTATAGCCTTCGTATATCAGAATATCTTGTCCATTTGTTGCTGCGTCCGAAGATGATTGAATTGATTCGAAGCTCCGAGTTTGTTAGTGAAAAGATTTTCCTTAAAGTGATCCGACGAGACATAGTCATACGCTTTAATTCCCTAACTTTTGCCTGGACCGCCCTTTCGGATTTTCAGTCCACCGGGAAACCCTTTTATGCCCAAGTCGCCCTTTCGGGTTTTCAACTTGCCGGGTGTACAGATTTTTTTTTTATCCTTAATTTTTTCCCGAACCTTTTTGGTTCGTCGGGATGCCCTTGTTTTGCCTAGGTGTGTCAACCTAGCGGGCCTCTTATGCGTAGTATCTTTTGACTATGTCTGTGTTCACAAGGTGTGGCAGGTCGTCGCCGTCCATGGTGGTTAAGATCATTTCCCCACCAGAAAAGATGTTCTTGATTACAAATGGTCCTTAATAGGTAGGAGTCTATTTGCCCCTGGGATCACTTTGTGGCAAGATGATGCGCTTGATCACTAGATTTCCAACTTGATACACGTGGCGTCTGACTTTCTTATTGAAGGCCTTGATCATCCGTTTTTGATACATCTCACCATGGAAAACAACAGTAAGTCTCTTTTCATCAATTAAGTTCAGTTGATCAAGTCGGGTATGGATCCAATCGTCCTCACTCAAACCTGCATCTTTCATGATTCTTAAAGAGGGGATCTGAACCTCAATAGGCAAGACAACCTCCATGCCATAAACCAAAGAATATGGTGTTTCCCCAGTTGATGTGCGAGCCATGGTACGGTACCCGTGGAGAGCAAACGGTAGCATTTCATGCCAGTCCTTGTAGCTGACTGTCATCTTCTGTATGATCTTTTTAATATTTTTATTAGCAGCTTCGACTGCACCATTCATCTTTGGCCGATAGGGGGATGAATTGTAATGTTGAATCTTGAACTGCTCACACAAGGCGATGATCATAGTATTGTTAAGATTCGTACCTTTATCAGTGATGATCCTTTCTGGGATACCGTACCGGCAAATGAGATTCTGCTTGATGAAGCGGGCAACAACATTCTTAGTAACGGATGCGAAGGAAGATGCTTCGACCCACTTGGTGAAATAGTTAATGGCCACTAGACTGAAACAGTGTCCATTTGAGGATGTAGGCTTGATCTCCCCAATCATATCGATTCCCCACATAGCGAAGGGCCAAGGAGTTGTTAAGACATTTAGAGGAACCGGAGGCACGTGCACCTTGTCTGCATAGATTTGACACTTATGACAGGTCTGGGAGTGTTGATAGCAGTCATCTTCCATGTTAGACCAATAATATCATGCCCGTAGGATTTTATTCGCCATCGTATGCCCACTAGAGTGAGTGCCAAAGGTACCTTCATGCAATTCAGCCATGATCTTTTCAGCTTCAATCTTGTCCACACAATGGAGCAGAATAGAATCTTGATTTCGTTTGTACAGGATGCCATTACTCAGGAAGAACTTAGCAGAGAATCTCCTTAGGAACTTTTTATCATTGATTGAAGCTCCTTCTGGATATTCTTGAGCCTCGAGATACCTTTTGACTTCATGAAACCAAGGTTGGTCCACTAATTCTTCAGTATTAATCTCGTGATAGTGTGTTGGTTCATCCATTCGCTCAATGGTGATCTGGGGATCCTCGTTATCCCAATTAAGTTTAAACATAGATGACATTGTAGCTAGAGCATCTGCTAGCTGATTTTCTTCTCGCGGGAAATGCTCGAAGGTAATCTGCTTGAAATGTGGTAGCAATGTCAAAACATGTTCTTTGTAAGGGATAAGGTTTGGATGCTTAGTGTCCCACTCTCCTTTGATCTGAATGATGACCAAAGCTGAATCCCCAAACACATTTAAAGATTTGATTCCCAAGTCTATGGCAGCCTTGAGACCAAAGATGCATGCTTCGTATTCTGCCATGTTATTCGTACAGTTGAAGCAAAGTCTGGAAGTGAAGGGAGTATGGCATCCTTCCGGAGATATGAGTACAGCGCCGATACCGTTAGCAAGTGCATTGGATGCCCCATCAAAGAACAGGATCCATCGGGATCCTTGTCCAGGTCCGTCATATGGACTGTTTTATTCACAGTTGTCTAATGTCATGATGTCTTCGTCAGGGAATTCAAACTTCATGGACTGATAATCTTCTACAGCTTGATGAGCAAGATGATCAGCTAGTACGCTGCCCTTTATAGCTCTTTGGGTATGTACTGTATATCATATTCTCTTAGGATCATCTGCCATCTAACTATCCTCCCAGACAAAGCAGGCTTCTCAAAGATGTACTTTATCGGGTCCATCTTAGATATCAGCAAAGTGGTATGAGTCAACATATACTGTCTTAGCCGGCAAGCATCCTATACCAGAGCGCAACAAGTTTTCTCGAGCAGTGAATATCTGGTTTCACAGTCGGTAAAATTTTTGCTCAGGTAGTAAATAGCATGCTCTTTTCGGCCAGACTCGTCATGCTGCCCCAGTACGCACCCCATTGAGTTCTCTAAAACGGTCAGATACATGATCAGTGGTCTTCCCTCGACTGGCGGCATCAAGACAGGAGGCTCTTGTAAATACTCCTTGATTTTATCGAAAGTAATCTGACATTCATCATTCCATCTGACTACTTGATCTTTCTTCAACAGTTTGAAGATTGGTTCACAAGTAGACGTTAGGTGAGAAATGAATCTGGAAATATAGTTCAGGCGTCCCAAGAATCCTCTGACTTCCTTCTCAGTGCGAGGAGCAGGCATTTCTTGTATCACTTTAACCTTGGCAGGATCAACCTCGATGCCTTTGTTGCTGACAATGAAACCTAAGAGTTTATCGGACCGGACTCCGAATGTGAACTTGTTCGGGTTCAACCTTAATTTGTACTCCTTCAATCTGACAAACAGCTTTTGCAAGTGATCAAGGTGTTCTTTTTCTGTTTGTGATCAAGCTATCATGTCATCTACGTAGACCTCTATCTCATGATGTATCATGTCATGAAACAAAGTTACCATGGCGCGTTGATAGGTTACCCCGACATTCTTCAGTCCGAATGGCATCACTTTGTAGCAGAACGTACCCCACTGTGTGACAAATGTAGTTTTCTCAATGTCCTCAGGTGCCATTTTGTTTTGGTTATAACCTGAGAATCCATCCATGAAAGAAAACACTTTGTGTTGTGCGGTATTGTCAACCAGGATATCGATGTGGGGGGGTGGAAAATCATCTTTAGGGCTCTCCCTATTCAAATCTCTATAATCCATGCACATTCGTACTTTGCCATCTTATTTAGGTACAAGAACAATGATGGCGACCCATTGAGGATAGGAAGTGACAGCCAAGAATCCAGCATTGAATTGCTTCATGACCTCTACTTTAATCTTTTCTGACATATTAGGTCTCATGCGGCGAACCTTTTGTTTTACTGGCGGGCAGTCTTCTCTTGTGGGTAGGCGATGTACCACAATGTCTGTATCGAGTCTTAGCATGTCTTCGTATGACCAGGAAAATATCTCAACATAATCATGCAACAGTTGAATTAGGCGCTGCTTGACACTCGGCTCTAGATTGGCACCCACTTTGATTTCCTTTTTATCTTCCTCGGTACCCAAGTTGATTGTATCCAACAGCTCCTCATGAGGCTGAATAGCTCTTTCCTCTTGTTGTAATAGTCTGGCCAATTCCCCTGGCACCTCACAATCTTCCTCACCTTCGTATTCGGCTTGGTAGATCAGATCTTCAGAGTCACTGAAGGCTATAGCAGTATCATTACCCATGGGATCCGGAATGGAAGGGTACCTGCATTTGTGAGTGTGGGTGTGTGTAAGGGTATAGCCATCTTAAAACAATAAAATGTAAAAGAAAGACAATGAGCACAAGAGGTTTGTATATGAAAAATCATCCATGATTCATTGAATGTCATATGAAGATGAAATAAAAACCCTTACAAATGGACGATTGTGCCTCGGGTAAGACACAAGGTTTTTAAAGTGTGAATTGTTCGTGAATATTACAAGTCCAACAGAAATGTAAAAGATAAATTACTTAGATATAAAAGTTATTTGGACAAAGTCTCTGGCTTCCCAGTTGCGAAGTCCTCCGCTAACAGTAGGAAATATCCAATCTTCCAGGCTGCCATCCTCTTCATTGTCTTCTACTGCATTGACCCCTTGGTTGCTAATCTTCGCAGGTGGCCCCCCAGCACGGCGCACAACCTTCTGGCCAGTTCATGTAAACCCCAAGCCAAACTTGTCTGATTTATACGGAATGTATGGAAGCTGCCCCCAGATGGTGCATCCACCCTATTCCACTACTGCCTTTGCATCCTTTAGAGATGACATCCGAGGTGGAGGTCTTGTGATCTTAGGAATCGAGGATACCACCTTGCTCGCCGCTACTTCTGGAGAGACTTCTTCAAAATGTTGGAAAGGGGTTTCAACGAACTCGCCATCTAACTCCACATATCAGAAAGAATTCAGATGATTGATCATATACTCCTCCTCCCCATGGACAGTTATGATCTTTCCTTGGACTGGGTATTTTAGCATCTGATGCAATGTGGAGGTGACAGCACCGGCGTTGTGGATCTAGGGGCGTACTAACAGACATGAATAAGAAGGACGGATGTCCATCACATAGAAGGTTGAGTTGAAAACCTGAGTTCCCACCTTTATTGGGATGTTCACCTCCCCGTGGACCATCCTCTTCGAACCATCGAAATCTCTCACCACTATGTTACTGGGTTTTAAAGTCAGCCCTTTGCAATCCAATCTGTCAAGGGCTTTTTTCGGCAAGACGTTTAAAGATGATCCAGTATCAACCAAGACATAGGCTAGGGTTATTCCTCTACACTCCACTGAGACATGTAATGCCTCGTTGTGTTTTCTCCCTCTGGGTGTCAAGTCAGCATTAGAGAAACCCAGGCCATTATCAGCTGTCAAACTGGCCACGCAGTCCTGGAACTGGTCAGTAGACGTTTCTTGCGACACATGAGATGTCTTCAGAAATTTTACCAGAGCTTTGGCATGTGCTTCAGAGCACAGCAACAGGGCTAGCATAGAGATCTTGGAAGGGGTTTTCCCCAACTGGTCAACCACATCATAATCACTCTTTTTTATTATCCTCAGGATTTCTTCCATCTCCTTCTTTGATGTTTCAGGAATAGCTAGTGATTGAGCCTTCGTTCGAACAGGCTCTTCTTGAACGTTCTTTACTTTATTCTCAGTAGTGGAAGCATTTGTAGGGATAGGGATTGTATTGTCTTTGTCGGTAGGTACGCTTGCAGGTATAATCACTAGTGCAAATGTAATTTTCGGAATGGCCACGGGTCCAAAAACTGCCTTTGGAGGGGCAATCTCTGGAGAGAAGATTCTACCACTGTGGGTAATCTTGCTAGTTCCGACAATATTATTAATTTCGGAATTTTCCTCTTCGGAGCTCTCTTCATTGGCAGTCATTTCATCCTGTTTGATACCATGGTAGTATATTTCTCCACCATAATTCCATGGTACTATTTTATCTGATTTGTATGGGGCCGGCCCGGGCATTGTAATCTTGAGTGGAGTAGTCTTTGGAGCAGGTGTAATCCTAACGGGTCTTTTAGGGGCCCTGGAAGGATTGGCGTAGATGGTTATAATTGAAACTTCTTTAACTGGAACGGGTGAAATAGGAGCATTCTCAAACAGAATTTCTTGATTATCCATCAGTCATTGGATACCTTTTTTCAACAGAGGGCATTCAAATGATAAGGACAGGAAAACATGACAGTCTTTGTCACAACCTGGGAATATACCAGCTTTCAACAAATTCAACTTAACAATCGGGAGCGGAGTTAACAATTCATCCATGGTAGAAACAAACAAATCTTCTTCAATAGCGTTGGCATTATGACCATGCCTAGGCATTGGAGAGGAAATAACATTTTGTTTCTCAGGCGCTTAAAACTCAACTTCCTTCGCATCTATCAGGTCTTGAATTTTGTTCTTCAGAGCCCAACAGTTGTTGGTGTCGTGCCCTGGACTTTCAGAATGGTATGCGCACCTGGCATTCGGATGGTAATATGGAGACGCAGTATTGGGATTATTTGGGGCCTCTTTTAGAGTGGCCAGATTCAACTTCAAAAGATATGGTAGAACTTGGGCTGGAGTCATGTTAATCTTGGTGAATTACCGAACTGGCCTTTACACCCTTTGCTGGTTAGTTCTTGGCTGGTCTGATGTAGGCTTGGGAATCATAACGGCCCCTACCGTTGGTCAGTGCTCAGTTCTTCCCTGATTCCTCTGTGAATAAACAGCACATACTTCCTTTCTTTCAGTGAAGGGTTTTTTCACAACTGTAGAGGCAGACGCGTCCTTCTGAATCTTCCCACTTCTTATACCAGCCTCCACTCTTTCGCCGGTTAATATTAATTCAGTAAACCCTGCAGAGGAACTCCCAATCAGATGATTGAAGAAAGATCCTGATAGAGTTCCCAGGAACATGTCCACCAACTCCCTTTTAGATAGAGGGGGTTTCACCCTTCCGGCTAGATCTCTCCACTTTTGCGAGCAATCTTTTGAGCCCTCATTGGAAGCCATAGCCATGCTCTGCAGCTGAGTACGGGTAGGCTCCAAGTCGGTGTTGTACTGATATTGTTTGTAGAAAGCTGCTGCCAAGACTTCCCAATTGTGGACGTCAACCCTTTCTAACTGGTAGAACCAATCAAGTTGCGTTCCTGATAAACTGTCTTGGAAAAAGTGGACCCATAAGTCTTTGTCAGCAGAGTGTGGCTGAATCTTCCTGACATATGATCTGAGGTGCATTTTAGGATAAGACACCCCATCATACTTGGAAAATAATGGCACTTTAAACTTTGGCGGGATTACAATTCCTGACACCAGTCCTAACTCTTCAAAATCTAGCCCCGGTACTCTATGGATTTCCATAGCGCTTAATCGCTCTTCAAGGTGTTTGTACTTGTCATCAGCCAGAGGGTATTGTTGTTCAGAGTAGTCCCCCTCTTCCTCTTCCTCTTCAGAATCAGATGGTATTGCCGTTTCTTTTCCTTTTCTTTCCCCTTCATCAGATGTTGTTGGAAATTCTAAGGTCCTTCTGGCTTGTCCCTGAAATCTTATGCCCATGATTACCATACCAGTTGGCTTCTTCTTCTTTTTCTCTTTTTCTTTTTCTAGCAGAGTCTTCAGCTCCTCTTGCCCCTTGGCTAAGGTCATGAGTAACTGTTGAAATTGTGTATTCTGAGCTTGCAGATCTTTGACCGTTTGTTCGAGATCCATCTTACTGAAATAAACAGTAGAGAGATGAGGAAACTTGTTGCAAAGACCTGTTTAGGTTTATGATGAATGATATGTATTCATGCAATGCTTTCAAGGATTTAAAAATTCAAATTTTTTTTAAATAAAAAATAAACACACGTCATATTAATAAGATAGAATTTGAGTACATCAATGCCCCTTGGGCAAAATAATACAAAATTCTAAGGTAAAAAGATATTGCGCATCCTCTTTGGTGCAATGTAGGTATTGAGAGTCTGCTCTTCATGAAGTAGCCGAGTGAGTTCCAAAACCTTCTTCTCGCTTGCGTAGAATTGGGCTTCGAAAGTATCGCGCTCTCCTTTGAGCTATATCCAATCCCTTTGTAGGTCTTCGAGTGATGTCGGCATGTCAGGATGTAGGATAGTGTATGGAACTTCTCCTTCCTTAACAGGCTCAATAATCACTGGGAGAATGGATGGATAAGGCATCATAAGACTTTGAGCGCGGGTTCGTACCCACTTGAGGTAAGGCTCAAGAGGGATGGAGTTCTTGTGTCCCAAAGTCTTGTTATCCACCTTGTTTAGCATCCTCCAAGCTCAGATGAATCTCTGGAGAAGTCCTTGATCGTCGTTGTCGTAGTTGAAAACCAATCCTTGAATCAGCATGTCATGTGGGCCATCCCTTCGGGCATAACCAAACTGTCTTAGAGCTAAGCACGGGTTGTAGGTGATGCCTCCCCTAATGCTAAGTAGAGGGACATTAGGGAATTCCCCACAGCGGTCAACAATGATAACATTCTCTTTGGATAGAGAGCACCAATGGATATCTGAATGTTTAAGTGTCATTAACCTTTGTGACCACCTCAAACCTTGCTCATTCTTCAAGACTGATTGGGGAATATGAGAAATAAACCATCTTGCCAGGAGAGGAGTACAACACATAAGAACACCTCTTTTCCTCATTGTATGAGTGTGAAAAGAGTGTAGGATATCCCCAAGCAATGTAGGCACCGGGTTGCGAGACATGAAGATTTTGACAGCGCTTACATCTACGAGTTGGTCAGGATTAGGGAACAAGACCATCCCATAGATGAGAAGAGCTACAATCTCCTCAAAAGCTTGCAAGTCTAGGGAATTCCAACAGCTTTGGGCCTTCTCAAACAGAAACTTTGCCAAGAAGCCTTTGACACCACTTCTAGTTTCCCAATGAGTTGTGACATCAGATGAGTGCAAGTGCAAGGCTTGAGCAATCTCTTTTGGCTTTGGATCTCTTTCCGTACCGTTGAAGGGTAGTTGATTGAGAATAGGAATCCTTAGAAGTTGAGAGAATTCTTCCAAAGTGGGCACAAGTTGATAGTCAGGAAATTTGAAGCAATGATGCAAAGGGTCAAAGAACTGGAAGAGAACCTTCATCATATCCTCCTCTGTGTTGGAAGTGACCAAGTTGAGTAGACGACCATGCCTCTCAGTGAATGGAGAGTTCTCAGGGATCCTTGAAGCTAGCTCCTTGAGTTATGGAGGAATTCTTACAAGGTTGATTTGGATAGTTTTCCTGCGGAGTGAATCCATAACCTATAAAACAAGAACAAAGATGAATCTCCGAAATCCTTGAAATGGTTAGAGGATGAACATGATGCTCATGATGTCCATGATGTTATGCATAAGTATATAAGCAAATCAAGCAAGATCTTAGTTTAGGCTTGCATGGGGTTTCATAGGTAAGTACCCTCTTGAAGTTTAGTTGGCTCAACCTGTCCTAACAATAGTAACCGGGTTCTAAGGAGCTCAATATCACTGGATTGTTTCCTTGTTCATTGTTTCAGTTCAAGCCTCTTTACTGGCGACCGAAATATCCCAAGAAACCAACCATGAATGAGTGTAGTATCAAGTATCTACCAACTTCGGACTGCACCAAAGTCGGTCATCTCACTACATCCTAAAAGGCCAAGTTGGTCAAGTAAAGGGTTCTAGAAGTTCATTAGTGCTTCATGACATCACTCAGTGGCCCCGTATTCTCTTTGATTGACTCAAAGGCTACCGGTACCCACAAATATGTCACACTAACATAGTTATTGCTTAGACCATGTCGGTATACCCCACACAGTTTCCACAATGTATTGCTATTTACCTATAATGTTTCCCAAATCCGGGTGGAGGATTCAAACCAAAACAAAGAACCATAATTGTAAAGCAAACAAGTCAAACAATGTAAGCAAATAAATGTGATCTAAACCCTAAGGTAACCTCACTTTTAAATTATTCCCCAACAGAGTCGCCAGTTATGTGATGCAGTGGGAGAACTGACTTGAGGTTTTGCATTTTATTGCAAATGTTACGGTTTAGCAAGAGTCGCCACCGACTTTTCTTTTATCCAAAAGGAAAGGTGAAAAAGCACAGGAAAGACCTTTGAGATGTTTTCTTGAGTTCGGGGGGTAGATTATGAAAAGGGAAGGTGCTAGCACCCTTTTCATCCATGGTTTTCCATGGGCTCTTAGTTACTTGTTTAGATCACTTGCTTTGCTTTGTTCGAAATGGTGTTTGGTGTGGTTTTGAAACTACTTTGAAAAGAGGCCATTCGTTTAGGCAATCTTTGTAATGATTCTCGTTCGTAAGAATGTATACAAAGATGTTTGTCTTTTGAAAATGTTTTCAATATTTTGTAAGATGTTTTGAAATGTGTGTGTGTTTGTTTTTCAAAATAGGAAGGATTGTTTGAAATGGAGAAAGCAACTTAGAAGCTATCTACCTACACAAATGTCTTTCTTGTGCATTTTCTATTCCTTTGACATTGTTGACTTACCATTGATTTGGTAAGCAACTCTATCTTTGGATGCAAACGGGACGGGCGTGGGTCATTGTATAACCATGATAGAAATGTTGCCAAGTATCTTAGCATTTTTGAGGGACCAAGATCATTTTGTTTTAGGAAACCTTTGAATAGCGTCATCGAGGGACTATGATCTTATATTTGTTTTATTTTTCCAAGATACTTCGCATACGTAACATGGCCATTTTATTTTAGGCAACCAAGTGGGAGAAACCCTAAGGGTGCTTGTGTGCAAAGTGTATCAATTTCATGCTTTGGTCATGCATTTAGGGTTTTCTATTTTGCTTTGTTTTTGTTCTTGTCATGCAAACCCTAATTTACTAATCATGGTATAAAAGCGATAAATTGCGTAATGTAAACTAAGCTATTACAACAATTTTTATGGGATGGGGGAATACAAGTTTGAATGGAGATTCTCACAAATATAAAGCTAAATATATTATTACAATCAAATCGAATATGCGCGAATTTAAATAAATAAAGTACAAATATTTAAAATGTAATGCAATATGTTCATGTTAAAAAAAGGTTTTATGTCTTGTTTTTGTGTAAAAGGATATTTAACTTAAACCTAAAAAATAAGGAAAATATATTTATTCTTTTTGAAAGGGGTAAACCCTAGTTTTCAATTAAAAGAAAATAATGTTCTATATTATTATTTTGTATATTTTTTTGTATAAGAAAATAATAAATAATATTATATGTAAATATTAAAAATTAAATATGTGTAAAAATAAGTATTTATGAGTATAAAATGTATAATAAAAATATTAAGTATTTTTAATTATATTTATAAGTCATTTAAGAAAATAAATTCTATTTATCAAAATAAACTATTTTTCATGTGAGAAAATAATTTAAAATAAAATAAAATAAAAGTGTGAAAATAAATAAATCATTTTTTGGTATTTTTTATCATTAAGAAAAATAAATGAAAGTATTAAATATAAAAATATGAAGAAAAATGCAAAAATATAAAAAGTTAGCCAGGGGGTGTAATAGCAAGTCATGGGGTGTGATTAGTAAAAACAAAAAGGCCAAAGCTGCCAAAAATCCCAGGACTTCATCCCTGTCTTTCGTCCATCTCTTCTTCACGCGTTTCCAGCACAACCTGTAACTTGCTAATGCTTGCATAAAAACAAAAACTCATAACATGAAAAATGTGGCATTTGAGCTCACGATTCCAACCATATAATTTATGTAACCTAACTCTTTAAGATCAAAGAGAATTTTTGAATCCCTAATTTGTGACCTAACTTTTTCAGAGTTTTCAATCTTCAAATTCTCTTAGCACAAGTAATATAAATGAAAAGTAATGATATGTACAACTTCGTTATGATGAGAGCTACATTTTTTCTTCACAAATCGTGGCTTGAAGTTGCCTACTCAGAGAGATAGAGTTTAAGAAAAGACCTCTTTCAGCTTGAATCGAGTAGGGCAATGTAGGGACTTTAATGGAGGTCTGGTGATTGTTTAAGCTTCCTTGAACTTCCCTGAACCTATTCCAATGCTTATCTTGCTCTGAGGATGGCTGGAGCTCTCTGACCAAGTCCAACTGTAAGCTTCCAAATTGAAAATGGAAGATGCTGAAACAGGGGTTACAGAACTAGGGTGATGGCTTGGATTTGCTAGGTAGCAAGTGTATAAGATGCTTGAAGTGATTAAACACAAAACGCACGAGCCAAATAAGAGTTGGCTGTGCTTTTGCAGAAACTCTGTGTTTTGGCAGAAGTTTGGTGTTTTTGAGTTTGAGAGAGTTTCAAGTCAAAGAAAAACGGGTTATTCCTTGTACAAAGTTTGTAAATATGTAGAGAAGTGATACAAAGTCAGCCCTTACTAGCTATGCAAGCTTTGGACCTTTTTGCAACTTTTCTTGCATTTGAAGTAAAGTTGACATGACCAATCTCTCATGCTTGTACTAGCTTGCTTGAGGGATAAAATGAGCTTGTACAATTTGCTTGAGATCTGTGGAGTTTGTATGCATCAAAGGGACAGGTTCAATGCTCAAGATTGACAAAGTTGCAAAAGTTCCCCTTTATGAAAATGGCATTGCAACCTTTTGGCCAAAAATGGAAATACATCTTGTGTAAAGCTTCAAAAGCAAAGATAAAGACTTTGTCAACTGAGTATGCATTTAATTATGGAGTGTATAGCAAGATTAGGACCTTTAAAGCAAGATATAACCAGCATAGATTTGATTTTCAACTTGATGCTATGTGAAAATGACTTGAACAAAAGTGAGAAAATGCCAACTTCCCTTCTTTGATTCTCCCTACTCAAAAATGATCTTGGAGAGTTCTTGGACATTTTGGAAAGCTTGAAATGTGATCTATAATCCTTATTTGAAATTAAATTTGAGATACCTATTGGAACTAGGGAAAAAGTTGCCATGAAGTTGGGTCCAAAGCCTGCCTAAATTAGGGCAAAATTTCACTAAGTTATTTAGTTCATGGCCCTATATTCACAAATTCATAACTTGAGATCCAAGCATCTTTAGGGAAAAGTTTGTGAAGAAAAGTTGTAGATTTCATGGAGTACTACAACTTTCAAGTTGGAAGTTTTCTTTGAATCAAAACGCATCATGGTGAAAAAGTGGTGAAAAGTTGGGAAAAAATAAGAAAATTTTTATACTTAGAAAAATTCTAAGTTATGAAAATTTTCAAATTAAAACCCTAATTTTCAAATTTAGTTTTCTTGGTGAACAAGTTTCATATTTTGACATATCTTGATGAATTATGACCCTTGGCACTTGATTTTTACCAAAAAGTCAAAGTTTGACTTTTCAGTGTACAGTTGACTTTTGATGAGTTGATTGCAAATTTCATATGTCAATCCAATGAACTTGAGATCTTTTGAACCATGTAATTAGGTCAAAATGATTCGATTGAATCCTTGAAATCATGCTTGAACTCAATTGGCCATTGGCTAGGTAAAAAATCAGAAATTACCCTTTCTCAATCAAAACCCTAATTTTGACCATTTTGCCCTTTTGATGATTTGATCAAATTTCTTGAGGAGTTGTGATCCAAACTTGATCAAATGGTACATATGAGTCTAAAATGTTGATGTGGATCAAAAATAATTAAGTTTGACTATAAATTGGCCATGGTTGACTTTTTCCCAATACAGCTGATTTTTAGGTCAACTGTCCAATTGACTGATCAAAAATGTGGTTCAAGGCTTGAAACTTATCATGAACAATCTTAGGGGTCCAAAATGATGTATGAAAGTCAAATGAAACATTGGTGGTTAAAAACCAGATTTGTTTGTTGGCATTTTTTTTGGTAAAACCAGATTTGTGAATGTCATGACTGATGTCATAACATTCTGGGATAAAGGTACATTCTACAGAAAAAGAATGTCATACAGGAGCTACTTAATATGAGTGATGGGCATGATCATTAAGCAATGATCATATTGCATTCTACCAACATCAGTGAACATGATTCTTGTTGTCATAACCAATGTTAAGACATCCTGTACTGATCTAACATTTGTGCAGATTTGTTATTCCTGAGATTTTTCAAGAATCTGGTATGTTGTTGTATACAATCCAGATCAGATGCTCACGTGGACATTAGGTTAACCTTGCTTAACCCTAATCTGGTTGATGAAAGCCTAAGACCAAGTCTTGAGGATAACAGGAATTAACCCTAGTTATTTTCGTGGAAGCCCTAACTGAAGAATAGCCTGCCTATATATTCCTCATGAAGATTATTGGTGAGGATACTTTTTGACAGAAGATCAATAAGGGATTGTATAGTTGTAACTACTGTGAGCCAAGCAATTATCATTGTGATAAGTGATTTGGAGTAGGATTTGATTGTAAGGGTTTTGTATCACTCAAAGCTTTGAAGCACAAGTGTTTGTGTCACTTGATTAAAGCTTTAAAGCAAAGTCAAGTTAGGGTTGTGTATCACTCAAAGCTTTGAAGCACGAGTGATTGTCACTTGATTAAAGCTTTGAAGCAAAATCAAGTGTATGTACTGAAGAGTGTCTTCATTATTTCATTAATCAATTGTTTAGTATCACTGCTGTGATTGAGGGGAGTGAGTAGGAACTCAGGTTTAAGTTGAACTTAGATTGAAGTTGCATTGGGTAGGTCTTAAGTGAAGGAGATAAACTGGTTGGTTTATTCCTGAATTAATATCTCTTATAGTGAATTTCCTCCCTGGCTTGGTAGCCCCCAAAGTAGGTGTTGTTACACACTGAACTGGGTAAACAATTGACTGTGTTCTTTACTGCTTTTAAATTTACTGTCTTGAAGTGTGTCAGATACGGTGTCATAACATTCACTGTGATATTAAGTATCTGCTGCCAGAATTTCAATTGGTATCAGAGCAGGCACCCTGCCTGTCTTACTGGGTGAGATCTAGGGATATTATTTTCTGGCGCTATGGACAAAGAAGGAGGATTTGGGAACAGACCACCCATTCTGGATGGATCAAATTATGACTACTGGAAACCTCGTATGATTGCCTTCTTAAAATCACTGGACAAAAAGGCTTGGAGAGCTGCTGGCAAAGGATGGAACCATCCCACCATAACTGGGAAAGATGGGACAACCAGTCTGAAACCTGAGGAAGAATGGAGCAAAGAAGAAGATGAGTTAGTCCTGGGTAACTTCAAAGCATTAAATACCTTGTTCAATGGAATTGATAGAAACATATTCAGATTAGTACTTCAATGTGAACTGGCCAAGGATGTTTGGGACACTCTCAAAACTACCCATGAGGGTACATCCAAAGTAAAAATGTCAAGGCTTCAAATGCTGACTACCAAATTTGAGAACCTAAGGATGATGGAAGATGAGACCATTCATGAGTTTCACATGAACATATTGGAAATTGCCAACACCTCCGGAGCATTGGGAGAAAAGATGTCAGAAGAAAAGCTGGTGAGAAAGATTCTCAGATCCTTGCCTAAAAGATTTGCAATGAAGGTGTCTGCTATAGAGGAAGCTCAGGATATCTGCAACTTGAAGGTTGATGAACTCATTGGGTCACTTCAGACTTTTGAGATGGGAATCAGTGACAATGTCGACAAAAAAAACAAGAGCATAGCACTAGTATCTAATACTGAAGATGAAAACAAGGAGGATGATGAAGAGAATATTTCAGAAGCTATAGCCATTCTTGGAAGGCAGTTCAACAAACTCATCAAGAGAATGGACCCAAAGTCAAGGTCAAATGTCAAGAACATTCCCTCTGACATTAACAGATCTTATGACTCCAGCAGAAGACCAAAGTCTGAAGAAAAGGGAAATCAAAGCAAAGGAATCCAATGCCATGGATGTGAAGGATATGGGCACATTCGAGCTGAATGTCCTACCTTTCTTAAGAAACAAAAGAAAGGAATGTCTGTTACTTGGTCTGATTGTGACTCAGAAAGTAATTCTGAAGAAGAATCTGCCAAACAAGTTACTGCACTAGCTGGTATTTACTCTAGTGATGAGGAAGTGACATTTGAAGAATTGGCTGACTCCTACAAGAAGCTATGTATCAGAAGTGCTGAAGTCTGTCAGCAAAATGAGAGACAAAAAAAACTCATAGTAAAGTTGGAGGCTGAGAAGAAGGTAGACACTGATACTATAAGTCATCTCAAAGGTGAACTTCAAGTGCTAAACTCAAAACTTGATCAGATGACCAAGTCTGTCAAGATGCTGACAAATGGAATTGACAAATTAGAAGAAATCCTTCAGGCTGGACAAAATTTGGGAAACAAGTCTGGTCTAGGATTTGTGGCAGCAAAGAAATATACTATAGAAAAGAAGAAGATCATACCTAATAAACAAATGTCAAAGCAGATGTCACAACATAGCACTCAACATCGAGAACAGAGAAATATGAATAAAAAGTATCAAAGATGGAGATGTCATCATTGTGGAAGGTTTGGTCACATAAATCCATTCTGCTTCAGATTGTATGGATATCCTAATCAGATCCCAGCTGTCAAACCTAAGTCTAACAAGGCACCATATACTCAACAGTGGAAGAAAAAGTTTGCAGCCCTGATAGCTCACACCTCCCTTAGAGTCTCTGCAAAGGAAGACTGGTACTTTGAAAGTGGATGCTCTAAACACATGACTGGAATCAAGAATCTTTTGAATAATGTTAAACCTCATACTACTAGTTATTTAACTTTTGGAGATGGTGCTAGAGGAGAAATCAAAGGAGTTGGAAACTTGGACTGCCCAGGAGTTCCAAACCTAAATGAAGTATTGCTGGTAAAAGGCTTGACTGCTAATCTCATAAGTATCAGTCAATTATGTGATCTAGGATTCATGGTCAACTTCACCAAGTCTGAATGTCTTGTAACAAATAAAAAACAAGAAGTTGTAATGAGAGGAGTCAGATCAAAAGACAATTGTTACTTATGGGAGTCTGAGAACACTAATTATTCTTCTGTGTGCTCTATAGCCAAAGAAGAAAAGGAAGTGAAACTGTGGCACCAAAAACTTGGTCATTTACATCTAAGAGGGATGAAAAAGATCATATCCATGGAGGCAGTCAGAGGGATTCCAAGGCTTCAAATTGATGAAGGGAGAGTCTATGGTGAATGTCAGGTTGGAAAGCAAACTAGAATGCCACATCCAAAGACAAGACATTTGACCACCTCAAAGGTGCTAAAACTCCTACATATGGATCTGATGGGTCCAATGCAGGTGGAAAGTCTTGGAGGAAAGAGATATGTGTATGTTGTTGTGGATGATTTTTCCAGATTCACCTGGATTAACTTCATTAGGTAAAAGTCTGATGTATTTGATGTATTTAAGGAACTGTGCAAAAGAATTCAAAGAGAAAAGGAAGGATGCATTGTCAGAATCAGAAGTGATCATGGCAAGGAGTTTGAAAACAGTAAGTTTGATGAGTTCTGTTCCTCAGAAGGAATCAATCATGAATTCTCTTCACCCATAACCCCTCAACAAAATGGAGTTGTGGAAAGGAAAAACAGGACTATACAGGAATCTGCCAGAGCAATGATACATGCCAAAGGACTTCCTATTCATTTTTGGGCTGAAGCTATGAATACAGCCTGTTATGTCCATAACAGGGTCACCTTGATAAAGGGAACATCATCCACCATTTATGAACTCTGGAAAGGAAGAAAGCCTATAGTAAAGTACTTCCATGTCTTTGGAAGCAAATGCTATATTCTGACAGATCGTGAACAAAGGAGAAAGATGGATCCTAAAAGTGATGAAGGAATATTCCTAGGATACTCTACCAACAGCAGAGCATATAGGGTATTCAATTCCAGGACCAAAGCTATGATGGAATCTATAAATGTCATAGTTGATGATTATCATGAGGAAACCGATGTCCCATATGATGTTGAGACATTCTTTGAGACTTTAACTCAAGTGTCTAAAAGGGATGATCTACCTAAAACTACTTCATCAGAATCTAAATCAAAGGAAGCTAACAAAGATCCTTCCATCAGAATTCAGAAAGATCATCCTAAGGAACTCATCATAGGAGACCCAAACAGTGGAGTCATTACAAGATCTAGAGAAATTATCTCAAACTCTTGCTTTGTCTCTAAGATTGAACCAAAAAATGTTAAGGAGGCTTTAACTGATGAATACTGGATTGGAGCAATGCAAGATGAATTGAACCAATTCAAGCAACATGAAGTATGGGAGTTCGTTCCTAGA
This sequence comes from Vicia faba, assembly GCA_948472305.1. NCBI lineage: Eukaryota > Viridiplantae > Streptophyta > Magnoliopsida > Fabales > Fabaceae > Vicia > Vicia faba. The sequence continues at coordinate 1,572,792,368 of OX451738.1, forward strand.
CCAGAAGGAACAAACATTATTGGCACAAAATGGATCTATAAGAACAAATCAGATGCTGAAGGAGTTGTCACCAGGAATAAGGCAAGGCTTGTTGCTCAAGGCTACACTCAAGTTGAAGGGGTTGATTTTGATGAAACTTTTGCTCCTGTAGCCAGACTGGAGTCAATCAGACTTCTTTTGGGAGTTGCTTGTCTCCTTAAGTTTAAGCTATTTCAGATGGATGTAAAGAGTGCCTTCTTAAATGGGTACTTAAATGAGGAAGTATATGTGGAACAGCCTAAAGGATTTGTGGATCCAAATTGTCCTAATCATGTCTACAAATTGAGGAAAGCTCTATATGGCCTGAAACAAGCTCCTAGAGCCTGGTATGACAGATTGACAAAATTCCTCACTGACAAAGGATATAGGAAATGAGGCTTGGATAAAACCCTTTTATTCAAAAATGAAGGAGGAAAGATAATGGTAGCTCAAATTTATGTTGATGACATAGTGTTTGGAGGAATGTCAGATAAAATGGTTAAACATTTTGCTGACCAAATGCAAGCTGAATTTGAAATGACCCTCATGGGAGAATTGACCTACTTTCTTGGACTACAAGTCACACAGATGGAAGACTCAATTTTTCTGTCTCAAAGCAAGTATGCAAAGAATATTATCAAGAAGTTTGGAATGGAGAATGCCAGTCACAAAAGGACTCTTGCACCTACTCATTTAAAGCTGTCCAAAGACTCAAGTGGGGCTAATGTGGATCAAAGCTTGTACAGAAGCATGATAGGAAGTTTGCTATACTTAACAGCCAGCAGACCTGACATTGCTTTTACAGTTGGAGTATGTGCAAGATACCAGGCTGAACCCAAAGTAAGTCACATCAACCAAGTGAAAAGAATTCTGAAGTATATGAGTGGAACTTACAACTATGGCTTGATGTACTCTCATGGATGTGAACCAATTCTGTCTGGTTACTGTGATGCTGATTGGGCTGGAAGTGCTGATGATAGAAAGAGCACCTCTGGAGGATGCTTCTTTTTGGGAAATAATCTTGTCTCTTGGTTCAGCAAGAAACAGAACTGTGTGTCTCTATCTACTGCTGAAGCTGAATACATAGCAGCTGGTAGCAGCTGTTCTCAAATGATCTGGATGAAACAGATGCTTACTGAGTATAATGTCACACAAGATGTCATGACATTGTACTGTTACAATCTGAGTACTATCAACATTTCCAAGAATCCTATACAGCACAGCAGGACCAAGCATATTGACATTAGACATCACTTCATCAGAGATCTTGTGGAAGAAAAGGTGATTAAACTGGAACATGTTGCCACTGAACTACAACTGGCTGACATTTTTACCAAGGCATTTGATGCTAGTCAATTTGAAAATTTGAGGGGCAAGCTGGGTATTTGCCAATATGAAGAGATGTAGCAATTAATTTTGCTTAAAACAAGGGATGATAGAGATATTTTAGTTAAGTCTATTCTGATTGGGCTAATCATTTGTTTCCCTATTTCTTTCCAAAATTTTAAGAAGTTAAATATACAATCATATTTCTACCTCCTCTCGCGTCTCTGCAACAATCTCCATTCTCTCAAACGAAGATTCCATTATCGATGTTACTTGTTTTCTAAATCACTCAAAATGTCTCAACAATCCATGTCATCATCCTCTTCAAAGGCGACTGCTTCTTCCGCATCCTCTGACAGCGAACCTAGGGCAATCACAAACTACATGGATACTGATGTTCTTGAGATAACTCCTCTTCGTGAACTGGCAGCTGATCCCACTAAGGTCAAGAAGCTGCGAACCAGACATGCAAGAAGATCACAAGCCTCTCCATCTGGTAAATCTTCTCAACCATCATCTTTTGTTCCCCCAGAAATAGCAAATAGGGAAGGTTCTACTTATGTTCATCAAGTTATTGCTAGACTAGTCACTAGGATTCTAAATGAGAATCACTCTGTACCTGGAATTTCTGTACCTTTGAACCAAGAAACTGCTAGTCCTAATGTAGAAATGGATCCAGATGTCACTCAGAATGTTGAGACACCTGATGACAACATTAGGAAATCTCCAGAAAAACATGATGATCACCAGAACCCTAATGACAAGGTTGTTGAACCCCCGGTTATTGATGTTGATGAAGAATACTCTGACAATGATTTAATTACTAATATCAACCCTAGCATATCTAGAAGGATGATGAGCAGAAAATAAAAGCAGGATGCTGCCAAAAGCCCCTCCAAAGAGAAGGCTACTGAAGTTGTTCATAAGAAAACCAGGTCTGAGATCAAGACTAGAGTAGAAGCTGAGAAGGATCGAAAAGCTGGATTGTCAAAAGGGAAGGGGAAGGTGAAAACTAGAGTACCTGTTGGTAGTCTCTCAAAACCTTTGAGCCAACCAATAGCCAAGAAAAGGAAGGACCCTGAACCCTCTGAATCTGATGAGGAATCAGAATTTGAGTTTGATGTTGAGAGCAATGTTCCAGACATTCCTCTCAGAAAGAAACTCTCTTCGAGCAAAATGCCTAAAGTCCTTGAAGTTGCCATTAACAACATCTCCTTTCACCATCCAGAAAATGCAAACAGGTGGAAGTATGTATTTCTGAAAAGGATTGCTTTGGAGAGAGAGCTGAACAACAGTGTTATTGAATGTAAAGAAATCATGGATCTAATCAAGACTGCTGGTCTAATGAAAATTATGGTAAAGTTTACCAACTGCTATGAGATTCTTGTCAAAGAATTCATAGTAAATTTATCTGATGGTTGTGCTGATGGAAAGTCAGCTGATTTTAAAAGTGTGTATGTGAGAGGAAGGAAGGTAAATTTCTCTCCTTCTGAAATAAACAAATTCCTAGGAAGACCTGATGACGCTTGTCCTGAGCTTGAAGTTACTGACAACCAAGTTTGTCAAACCATCACTGCAAAGCAAGTCAAGAGCTGGCCCTTGAAAGGGAAGCTAAATGCAAGCAAGCTGAGCATGAAGTTCTCCATACTGCACAAAATTGGTGCAGCTAACTGGGTTCCCACCAACCATAAATCCACCATCTCCACAGGTTTGGGAAGATTTATCTATGCTGTTGGAACCAGGACAAACTTTGATTATGGCAAGTACATCTTTGATCAAACATTGAAACATGCTGGAAGTTGTGCTATTAAAGGCCCTATTGCTTTTCCTTCTCTCCTGTGTGGTATAATCATTGCTCAATATCCTAATATTCTAGTTGAAAAAGACTTTGTATGCAAAAGAGCCCCTGCTCTTGGTTTGCACTATAAGCTGTTTCAGGGAACACATGTCCCTGACATTGTTATGACATCTGCTTAGACATCAACTGTCAAATCTCATTCCAAGAAAACTGATGTTATAGCTCTACTAAAAGAAACCTGCAAAGAGCTTGATACAAGAAAAAGGACTCTTGAGGACCTGATTGCTAGACTAGAACAGGATGAGAATGAAGGACAAAGAAGGGAAGACCAGAATAATGCTGAAGATAGTGCTACCTCGGAAGATGACAGTGCCTGAAGATCAATGTTGTTGAAAAGTTTGTTGCTGGAACCTGTTGCTGCCAAATGACTTTTATTATTTCTGTGTTTTTTTTTCCTTTTGGATGACTGTATAACTTAAAAGTACAAGTATCTTTGGCCTCTTTATGGCTAAAAAGGAGGAGAAGAAATTATGATAATTTTGGTAGAATTAGATATTGGTAGCTGTTAGTAAAAAATTCTGCTGCTTTCTAATCTCTGATTGGTTAAGGGTTTTAGCCAAAAATTTGCCAAAGGGGGAGTTTGTAAGTGTTTGTTTGTTGGCATTTTTTTTGGTAAAACCAGATTTGTGAATGTCATGACTGATGTCATAACATTCTGGGATAAATGTACATTCTGCAGAAAAAGAATGTCATACAGGAGCTACTCAATATGAGTGATGAGCATGATCATTAAGCAATGATCATATTGCATTCTACCAAAATTAGTGAACATGATTCTTGTTGTCATAACCAATGTTAAGACATCTAGTACTGATCTAACATTTGTGCAGATTTATTATTCCTGAGATTTTTCAGGAATCTGGTATGTTGTTGTATACAGTCCAGATCAGATGCTCACGTGGACATTAGGTTAACCTTGCTTAACCCTAATCTGGTTGATGAAAGCCTAAGACCAAGTCTTGAGGATAACAGGAATTAACCCTAGTTATTTTCGTGGAAGCCCTAACTGAAGAATAGCCTGCCTATATATTCCTCATGAAGATTATTGGTGAGGATACTTTTTGACAGAAGATCAATAAGGGATTGTATAGTTGTAACTACTGTGAGCCAAGTAATTATCATTGTGATAAGTGATTTGGAGTAGGATTTGATTGTAAGGGTTGTGTATCACTCAAAGCTTTGAAGCACGAGTGTTTGTGTCACTTGATTAAAGCTTTGAAGCAAAGTCAAGTTAGGGTTGTGTATCACTCAAAGCTTTGAAGCACGAGTGATTGTCACTTGATTAAAGCTGTGAAGCAAAATCAAGTGTATGTACTGAAGAGTGTCTTCATAATTTCATTAATCAATTTTTTAGTATCACTGCTGTGATTGAGGGGGAGTGAGTAGGAACTTAGGTTTAAGTTAAACTTAGATTGAAGTTGCATTGGGTAGGTCTTAAGTGAAGGATATAAACTGGTTAGTTTATTCCTGAATTAATATCTCTTATAGTGAATTTCCTCCCTGGCTTGGTAGCCCCCAGAGTAGGTGTTGTTACACACTGAATTGGGTAAACAATTGACTGTGTTCTTTACTGCTTTTAAATTTACTGTCTTGAAGTGTGTCAGATACGGTGTCATAACATTCACTATGACATTAAGTATCTGCTGCAAGAATTTCAGCAAGCCTAAGTATGTTAATTTGATCTCTTTGATCCAATAACCTTGAGATTCATTGTGTGTAGGCTTTGGTTCTACCAATCCTCTAATGGATCTACAACACCTTTGGTCAACGCGGATCACATAAACATCGTTGATCATTGAATGGTACTTATGAGAATTCCAAAAGGATGATATACTTGACAAAAAGCAAATGCAACTTGTTGTGTGGAGGCTTTGGTTCTACCAATCCTCTAATGAGTTCCAAATGCAAGTTTCAAGATGGTCATCCAACTAACCACTAATTATTGACTTGTTTTATCTTATGCTTTTATTCTTTTTATGCTTTATGTACTATTTATTTTTTAGCATTTTTCATTTCATGCCATTTTCATCTTTGCTCATTTGAGCATTTATCTTCTTGCCATTTTTTTATTTTGCTCACTTGAGCTTTTCTTTTTATTTTCCTAAGATACTTAATAATCAACATAAACCCTAAAAAAACTCTTAATGGTACTTGGACTATTTGGTTACTATCCTTGGCATTATGGAGCGTAGGACTTTTTCTTGGAATTAGGATTAGAAACCTTGGCCTATCTTGGAGACCTTGTGATCTTATCTGATTATTTTGTCTGGAGTTCTTGAGGTTTACCTCAAGACATTGGGTTGCTTGTTTGTTTTTGTGTGCAGGTTTTTGTGATTACATCCTTTATTTTGTAATCTGGAATTCACCCGTATACAGCCGTTACTCTGCCCAATTTTTGTGAAGACTAAATACACTTGAAGTTTGGTTCTCTAAAGAGGTCTAGTATATTTCCTTACTTGGTTTCAATCCAAAGAATGAGAATTCTATCTTGGCTCATAATGTCAAGTTCTGGCTTCTTGTTGGTTAGATGGTTCTTATCCTTAGCTTTTACCTTATGCTTTAGGATAACCTCTTCTTCTCCTCCCATCTTCTTTTATTTCAAAAATATTCTCCCTCCTTTTGAAAACTCTTCTTGTTTTTAAACTTAAACCACTTTCATAATAAACTTGGACTTAGGTCCATGCATTTTCAAAATATTTTCATAAATAAACTTCAATCAATTTAATAATACCTTGACATTTTTTGTGAGAAGACTAAAAGTCAATCAATCTCATTTCAAACCATTTTGCCACTTTGGCTTTTATCTTTAAACTTTTCTCAAAAGGTTAGACTTTTCTCAAATGGAAAAAAAGTTGACTTTCCATACTTAGAAATATTTCAAGTTTTTCTTCAAAAGTGACCTATAATGTTTTGCATCCAAACATGGACTTCCTCTTGGAATTTCCTCTTGACCAAAAATGATGGCATTAAATAGACCTCTTGAATGAAATTTTGAAACTTGAACCATTCAAAATATCCAAAAATTGAGAGAGTTATGAATTGTTGAAGTTGGCAAAAAATCATGAAATGACATATAATATTTTGTATCCTTAGGTCATCTTCCATCCCTTTTCTCACTTTGCATATAAAGGAAGGGATAAAGTTCACATCCTCAAGATCATTATGGAAAAAGAGTGGGATCAAGGTGATATAAATTGACCAAGTTATGATCATTTGAAGTCACACATAGGAAAATGGGGGTTCATCTGGAGGACTTGTAATCTTTCTTCATCATCAAGCTTCTTCCACATGAAAACTCCTTGGAACTTTTGAAGTGATTTGTTGATAACCCTTTGAAGAGAAGGATGTCTTTTGAATCACTCAAAAATACCAAAAGATGAGCAATATATGTTTCTTTGAAGTTCAAAACCCTAGCTCCTATATCAAGAGAATGCTTTGAGGAACTTTGAAAATTTTGAACAAACATCTTGTACCAACAAAAATGCTTTGTAAATAGAATTTGTTGAGGATGAAAATGAGAACTCAGAGCCACAAAAACCACTTCCATATCTTGAGAATTTATAGAAATATGCACTTGTGACCAATGGGAACAAGGCCTTGTCCAACTATAACAACTTCTTCAATCAACCCCTTGTACTTTTGAATCAATTTGATAACTTGGAAATGTAGTGAACCAAAATAAACCTTGCCATGACATTTCTTCCAAAACAAATCCAATGGTGAGGTTTGAATTTCTCAATCTTTATTAACTAGGGCATGGAAATAAACTCATGAACCCATGGACCAACTTGTTGAGCCACATTGCCTTTTCTTACATTATCAACAAGTAAGACAAACCAAAATTGCATTTTATTAATTATAAATAAAATCAAGACAAAATATTCATGATCACAAAAGAAAACAAGTCAAGGTTCTTGGTGATTCCTCAAAGAGAAAAGCTAAAGATAGGGAGGAGAACCAAAATCCCTTATGTGATCTTGTTGTGATGGAATTAACATGGTATGATGAGGAGATCTTAGGGGCAAAAATTTGGGTACAACAGCTTCCCTTATTTAAGTTTCTTTTATTCAGAGATACGAAAGTTGAAAATTTTTGTGTCGATGCGATCGAAGATACTTAAATATAAAACAAACCCTATTTTTGGCCCTAAGATGCCATGCAGTGCTTATGAGAATGAATGCATATGAACAACGCCAAGGAGACGCATAACACCACTGGGGATGTAGCAAAGAAAATACCGAAACTAAAGAGAAACCCGACTAGCAAAATAAATCACAGGTGGATCAAAAGACCTGTCTTAAAAGATGGTAAGAAGTCAAAGGATACACCAACTTCTACTGAAGGCAAGACTACCAACGTTCACTGAAGGTAGAAAGAGGAAAGAAATAACAACGCCGACATTCACTGAAGGTGAGCTACCAATGTTCACTGAAGGTAGAGAGAAAACAAAAAATCATAGCATCGCCGTTCACTGACGATGAACTACCAACGTTCACTGAAGGTAGCAAAAAGATAACAATCACCAACTTTCACTGAAGGTGACCTACCAACTTTCACTGAAGGTAGAGGGAAAATATATCATAGCACCACCATTCACTGACGATGAACTACCAACGTTCACTGAATGCAGCAAAAATATAACAATCACCAACTTCCACTGAAGGTGGCCTACCAACTTTCACTGAAGGTAGAGAGAAAATATATCATAGCACCGACGTTCACTGATGATGAATTACCAACGTTCACTAAAGGTAGCAAAACGATAACAATCACCAACTTTCACTGAAGGTGACCTACCAACTTTCACTGAAGGTAGAGAGAAAGTATATCATAGCATCGCCATTCACTGGTGATGAACTACCAACATTCACTGAAGGTAGCAAAAAGATAACAATCACAAACTTTCACTGAAGGTGACCTACCAACTTTCACTGAAGGTAGAGAGAAAATATATCATAGCACCGTTGTTTACTGACGATGAACTACCAACGTTCACTAAAGGTAGCAAAAAGATAACAATCACCAACTTTCACTGAAGGTGACCTACCAACTTTCATTGAAGGTAGAGAGAAAATATATCATAGCACCGTCGTTCACTGACGATGAACTACCAACGTTCACTGAAGGTAGCAAAAAGATGACAATCACCAACTTTCATTAAAGGTGACCTACCAACTTTCACTGAAGGTAGAGAGAAAATATATCATAGCACCACCATTCACTGACAATGAACTACCAACGTTCACTGAAGGTAGCAAAAAGATAACAATCACCAACTTCCACTGAAGGTGACCTACCAACTTTCACTAAAGATAGAGAGAAAATATATCATAGCATCACCGTTCACTGACGATGAACTACCAACGTTCACTGAAGGTAGCAAAAAGATAACAATCATCAACTTTCACTGAAGGTGACCTACCAACTTTCACTGAAGGTAGAGGGAAAATATATCATAGCACCGTCGTTCACTAATGATGAACTACCAACGTTCACCGAAGGTAGAAAAAAGATAACAATCACCAACTTTCACTGAAGGTGACCTACCAACTTTCATTGAAGGTAGAGAGAAAATATATCATAGCATCGTCGTTCACTGACGATGAACTACCAACGTTCACTGAAGGTAGAAAAAAGAAAACAATTACCAACTTTCACTGAAGGTGACCTACCAACTTTCACTGAAGGTAGAGAGAAAATATATCATAGCACCGTCGTTCACTGACGATGAACTACCAACGTTCACTGAAGGTAGCAAAAAGATAACAATCACTAACTTTCACTGAAGGTGACCTACCAACTTTCACTGAAGGTAGAGAGAAAATATATCATAGCACCACCGTTCACTAACGATGAACTACCAACATTCACTAAAGGTAGCAAAAAGATAACAATCACCAACTTTCACTAAAGGTGACCTAACAACTTTCACTGAAGGTAGAGAGAAAATATCATGACATCATCGTTCACTGACAATGAACTACAAACGTTCACTGAAGGTAGCAAAAAGATAACAAGTTTTTCCCCAAAATTCGGGTGTTTCAAGTAGAACGGGTCTCAACTTCTTCTTTAAACAAAGCATTCTGCCTGGAAAGGGTGACATATAAGTTGTCTTAAATAAAGAGACTACCACTTCTAAAGATCTCACAATGAACTGTCTCTGCAATATTGAAAGTCTTGTCATCCACTGGTTGTTTATAGAGGATTGTAAAAATGACTTTCTGGGGAAAGAAATATGACTTCCTGGGGAAATGCCAATATATTCCTGCTTGAGGAGATAAAGGTCTTCTCGTGCAAAATAAATGCACATCTCAAAGCAATGCTAAAAGCTTGCAGAAATCCAAAATAACAATATTGCCGAGGATCAAAATTCAAACCAAAAATAAACAGTAACGAGACCTTCGTCCAAAATACATCCTTTGAGAAATAAAATCAAGAGGGAAACTCAAATCATCCATTCAAAGAGCTGTACAAGAAAGCTGAAGCAAAATCTTCCACGAGGGATAACTCAGTGGGGAAATTGAAAGAATATACACTTTCTGCTTAAGGCCAACACTCTATTGGAGAGAGGACAACGAAACATCTTTAAAACAGGGTAATATGTCAACAAAATATTACCGAATGTGAATGAGTGATGATTCGTCAATTTTAGCTATGCATGATGTATGTATGAATGTATAAATGTTTATCGCGCATATGTTGACAAAACTGATATATAACACTGGGAGTAAACAGGAAAAACCAACTCAGGCATAATCAACACTCGGACAAATTACATCTAAGATGAACAATCCAAGAAAAAGTAAGTGCCAACTGAGGAAACAAAACCCACTGCCTGGTTTAACTTCCCTGAGGAGAAACGTAATCCGGAAGCAAACAAATCCAAGTGACAAAAAATAGTACAGATTCAGGGATATAACATCCTTCTTCCGGCTTCTCCAGGGAAAAGCACTCAAACTTCAACGGAGAAACAAATTTTTTCAAAAGTAACACTTCTATTGGGGATTTGAAAAAAAATCATATTCGAGTAGGGCCAACGGACATCAAATCAACAAAACATTCATTGGGGAATTAGTGTCGACTTCATTGGGGAGGTCAACACCACATTCACAAAGGAAAAAAATCAATATACATTCTTCACCGGGGAAAACAGAGGCATGCGTTCTTCGAGAATGATTATTGTACCAACTTCTCTGGGAAGAAAGAACCTCTATTAAACAAACAGAATTTTCATTGGAGAAATCTTGGATTAAATCTTCATATCATGCAAACTCAGAAAAGAGGAGAGATGAACCAAAACTTGACCAGGGACGCTGACATTGAAAACACTATACGATGAAACATCTTGATCAAAACTTCATCGGGAAGCAACCGGAGTTCGTCCATTCCTGGGATCACCACTTTTGTTGTTTCTCTTGCGTCACAAATTTTAAAGTAAAATTAAATTGTAAATTCTTTTTGAAAATCAATTTTGTTATTCAATCTTTTTGCTTTAAAAGTTATTATCAATAATAAATGGGGTCTTTGCAAGCTAAATAAAAATAAGAAATGCAAAGAATTAGGTAAAATCTCAAATTTCATTAATAGAATTGTAGTCTGCGAATGGACAGACGCCGTGGATAATTACAAAGTTTGGAAAATGGTAATATATAATGGAAAAGATACATTGAGATACAATGACCACTATCCCCTCTAACAACTTTTGAAATCCTGAGCAGCAACTTTTGTTGAAGTATGATGAGGATCCAAGAAGATTGTTTCTCTAATGATAGAGTCTTGTCTGATGTAATTACTTGCCAAGAAAGTCCCTAACTTTTGCCTAAGCTGCCCTTGCGGGTTTTCAACTTAGTGGAAAATTTATTCTGTTTATGTCTCTAATTTTTTCCTAGACTGCCCTTTCGGGTTTTTGGCCTACCGAGACGCTCTTTTTGCCTAAGCCGCCTTTTCGGGTTTTCAACTTAGCAAGCTGTTATTTTATTTCTTTAGGCGAAGTATTTCTTGACTACATCAGCATTCATGGGATGTGGGAACTCCTCGCCATCCATAGTTTCAAGAATTAATGCACCTCCAGAGAAGGCTTTCTTGACAACATATGTGCCTTCAAAATTGGGAGTCCACTTGCCCAAAGAATCAGTGTTGAAAGACATGATCTTTCTGAGAACGAGGTCGCCTTCTCTGAATTCACGAGGTTTGACCTTCTTATCAAAATCTTTCTTCATTCTCTTCTGATATAACTGTTTGTGACACAAAGTTGTCATTCTCTTCTCTTCGATCAAATTCAATTGGTCAAACCTGTTTTGGACCCATTCAGCCTCTGACAACTTGGTTTCCATTATCACACGCAAAGAGGGATCTCAACCTCGACTGGTTGGTGAGCAAGATAATCTTCCACTGGTTGGTGAGCAAGATAATCTTCCAACACACTGCTTTTAATAGCTTTTTGAGTGCAGTATTAGATATCATATTCAGATAATAGCATCTTCCAGCGAGCATTTCTCCCAGTAAGAGCAGGCTTTTCAAAAATGTACTTGATTGGATCCATTTTGGAGATTAACCAAGTGGTGTGATTCAACATATATTGCCGAAAACGTTTTGCCGCCCAGGACAGAGCATAACATGTCTTTTCCAGCATGGAATACCGCGACTCACAATGAGTAAAATTTTTACTGAGATAATAAATGGCATACTCTTTCTTCCTTGTTTCATCTTGTTGTCCCAGAATACAACCCATGGATTCATCTAACACTATCAGATACATAATCAATGGTCTTCCTTCGACAGGAAGGAGTAAGATAGGAGGTTCAAGCAGATATTATTTAATACTTTCAAATTCCCTTTGGCAGTCATCCATCCACACACAACCTTGATATTTCTTTAACAACTTAATGATCGGTTCACATGTTACAGTCATGTGGGAAATAAATCTAGAAATATAATTCAAACGCCCGAGGAACCCTCTGACATGCTTTTCAGTTCTTGGTGCTGGTATCTCTTGAATTGCTTTGACTTTATCAGGGTCAACTTCAATTCCTTTCTGGCTAACAATGAAACCCAACAATTTTCCTGATCGAACACCGAAGGTGCATTTATTTGGATTCAAGCAGAGACGATACTTCCTCAAACGCTGAAACAACTTCAACAAATCTTCTACGTGCCCTTCTTCCATCTGGGAGTTAGCAATCATATCATCAACATATAATTCGATTTCCTTGTGCATCAGATCATGGATTATGGTTGTCATGGCCCTCTAGTATGTTGCACCAACGTTCTTCAACCCTAAGGGCATCACTCTGTAACAGAATGTTCCCCAGGGTGTGATAAACGTTATTTTTTCCATGTCCTCTAGAGCCATTCTTATTTGATATACCCGGAAAATCCGTCCATGAACGATAAAACTTTGAATTTTGATGTGCTATCCACTAACATATCAATGTATGCCAATGGAAAATCATATTTTAGACTAGCTTTATTTAGATCTCTGTAACCTATGCACATGCGGACTTTTCCGTCTTTTTTCGGTACTGGTAAAATATTGGCAATCCACTGAGGGTACACTGACGTCACAAGAAAACCGACATTAATCTGCTTTAGAACCTCCTCTTTGATCTTCACTGCCATATCTGGGTGAGTTCTTCTCAACTTCTGTTTGATTGGCGGGCACTCTAGCTTCAGCGGCAAATGGTGCTCTACAATATTTGTATCTAGACCAGGCATATCTTGGTAGGACCAAGCAAAAATATCCACATACTCTTTCAACAAATCAATCAACCTGCTATTCACATCAGGATGCAACAATGCTCTAATCTTGACCTCTTTCGGATCTTCTTCTGAACCCAAATTGATCACTTCCAATGGCTCTTTATGTGGCTGAATGGTATTTTCCTCGCGCTCAAGCAACCGTGAGTCCTCTTCTGGAATCTCATCATAGTCTTATTCTTCGGCCCCATACACAGGACATTCAAAGTTGGGAGAGGATGCAGGGTCATTGTATTCAACGAGTTTTTTAATTAATCTGCACATATGATTTATGATTGCATTTAGAAACTAACACATATATCAAGTGAACATGTAAACTGTTTTTTAGTTATTATTTATTTTTGAAGGGTTTTTTTATTACCATTTTCCCAGAAAAAGCATAAAATAAAGACACAATTTGGGAAACAAAGACAACTTTTATTATTGATTTTAAAAGTCACAGCAAACAGATAAGCCCTACAACATTAATACTTCCACCCTGGGCAGAGTGAAAGCTTTTCAAAAAGATTAACAAAACAAATTACTTTGAAGCATGTATGCAAGAGGGAACATCAATGGTGATCCAGTTCTGAACCCTAACTCCGTGCGTCACATAATTCGGCATTTCCTGCTCTGCTTCATCTTCCACAATGGCATTAATCCCAGAAATAGTTGGATGAAGATAACCCTTGCTACAGAAGATGTTTTGATACTTGCTTGCAGCAGAATTCGGCTTCATTCTCTTACCTTTGTCATTCTCCAAAGAGAACCCCAAGCCAGCTTTGTTCTTGTTTACAGGTGGATCCATAATCTGTCCCCATACCTCGCTATGACCCTTACGCATAACTTGATGCACATCCTTAAGCGAAACCATAGAATTCTCATTTCCTCTTATGTTGTCAATAGATAAACTTGGAACTGGGTACCAACAGCAGCTTCATCCACCTCCACAATGCTGAAAGAGGACAAATGAGATATCAATAATGCTTGTTCCCCATTTATGATCACTACTTTCCCTTCACATAGAAATTTCAGTTTCTGGTGTAAAGTTGAAGTGACAGCCCCTGCCTCATGAATCCACGGCCATCCCAACAAGCAGCTATAAGCGGGTACAATGTCCATGACCTGGAAAGTAATCTGAAACAAATGTGGGCCTATATGAATAGGCAAGTCCACTTCACCAATAACAGATTTCCTTGATCCATCAAACGCTTTCGCAATGATGCCACTCAGGTGCATAGGCGTTCATTGATATTTCAACTTCATAAGAGTGTTCCTCGGTATAATGTTCAAAGCAGATTCGTTATTAATCAGCACATTGGATAGTGAATCACTCTTGTAATTCATAGAGATGTGAAGGGCCAAGTTGTGATTCCTTCCTTCATCTGGCAATTCATCGTCGCAGAAACTCAAGTTATTATATGATGTAATGTTCCATACTACGCTACTGAACTGGTCTACAGGCATATCACTCTCCATAAAAGCTTGGTCTAATACCCTCATCAAGGATTCTCTGTGAGCAGATGAGTTCATCAATAAAGCCAAGATAGATATTTTTGAAGGAGTCTGCAGTAGCTGATCTATAATTTTGTAGTCGCTCATCTTGATTATCTTCAAAATATCATCCACTTGTTTCTCTAACGTAGCTCCACTAGATTCACCTGAAGACTTCTTGGGATCAATGTTCTCAACAATTTTCTTTCCAGCACTAACATCTCCTCGAATAACTGGTGCAAATACATGACCGCTGCGGGTCACTCTACTATTCTCAGCAATATTTCCAACATCAGGAATTGGCTGGATGGGAACTTCCACTCCATCCTCTAAGATTGTAGCATTGTATTTGTAGGGTACAACCTTATCTGACTTGTAGGGAACAAGACCCAACAAACTAATCACCAATGGGGTAACAGCTGGCTTGCTATAATATTCAACTTCAAAACGGGCGGGTGCACAAAAACAAGGTACAATGACGTCTACCCATTCTTCAGCACAATCAGTCATTATTGAGTTATTTCTGGAAAATAAATCCTCATCTGAGGAGAAATACTCATCTGCAGAGGCATACTCTTCATCTGACTCGTCTTCAGCCAAACAAACCTCAACCATATTAACTTCATGGTAATCATCCCTTTGACCTGTAACCTTAATAGTTCTGTTATCTAATAACAACTGAACACCTTTCTTCACGATTGAACATCCCCAGGAGTCTTGACAACAAATTCAGCAAGACCCATACTGGTGTTCTACCTGACCAGCAATATGGCAGAAAGTAGCATGCAATTGCACAAGGTCCTCATTCATATACTCTACATAAAAAATTATGAATTCTCCAGGACATCCAGAAACCATATTCACCTACTTTTCATACTCTTCCCTAGGCCTGATTATGTGGATGAGGCCCCCATCCATCATCTCATGTAACTCAGCCTTTATCTTATCGCAACCCTGTATATCTGTACTGCAAATAGCACAACCGGAATGGTCATGCGTATAGTAGCTAAATTCATAGAGGTCTGCATGTATTTTCACCAAATCTCCTCTAACCAGATTAATATCAAAAATCCGGAAGTCTCCTGGACATTCGGCCACCATATTCACAGCATTTACTCCTCCATGCTTGGGTAGAGGATTATCTTTCACATTAGGGCCCACATCCTTGAAAGATAGAATACCAGACTTCACCAATTTATGCACCTCGGTCTTCAAAGGATAACAATTCTCAACATTATTCCCTGGTGCTCCCTGATGAAAAGCACATGTTTGGTCTGCCTTGTAATACCAAGGCAATGGTGATGGTACAACAGGAGGTGGTCGGGTCTGAACCAACTTTTTCTGAATTAATGCCAATAGTAATTCCGTATAGCTCATAGGAATAGGGTCATAACTCCCCCTTCTCTGATTATACCCTTGATTCCCCTGCTGGGACGGTCTCTGATAGGCAACTGTAGTTGGAGCTACACCCACAATTGGAGTAACTGAGGCGACTTGCTGATGACGTTGAGAATTCCTTCTGGGAGTATTAACTCTTCTCTCTTGCTTGACTGCATTTGCATCCCCTTCCTTCTTCTTGGTAAACCCATAAGATGGCTTCTTCACACCTCCAGATCCTCCACTTCTCGCTAAACGGACCTCTCTTACAGCCTCTTCTAAGAGGATACACATTCCTACCATTTCAGTAAAGTCACTTGGTGCACTCGCTACCATCCTCTCGTAGTAGAAAGCACCCAACATTTTCAAGAAAATCTTAGTCATCTCCTTATCTTCCATGGGAGGAATCACTTGGGAGGCTACCCCACACCATCTCTGTGCATATTCTTTGAATGATTCCTTATATTTATGAACCATGGCCCTGAGTTGATCACGGCCAGATGCCATGTCAATGTTATACTTATATTGTTTGATGAACGATTCTCCCAAGTCATTGAAAGTATGGATGTTGACACTGTCCAAACTCATATACCACTTCAGCACGGCACCGGTCAAACTATCCTGAAAAAAGTGAATCAGCAGACGCTGATCATCAGTATGGGTAGACATTCTCCTTACATACATCACCAGATGGGCACGAGGGAAAGTGTTTCCCTTGTATTTCTAAAACTCCAGGACCTTAAACTTCGCAGGTACTTTCTCATTCGGGACCAAGCATAATTCATTCATGTTCTGCCCAAATAACTCTTTTCCCCTGAGGGCCTTCATCTCCCTCTGCATCTTGTCAAACTGTTCTTGAAAATCATCCATTCTGTCATAAAGACCCAAGTCTTCACTCGGTGGAGGGAAAGGACGACACACATCATCGTTAACAAACGGAACCATATTCATCGAAGGAGTTGCAGCAGGAGCAACATGAACCACAGGAGGTGTCGGGGTAACAATAGTCTGAATAAATAGAGTATCTTGAGGACCAAGGTTAAAACCTTCAGGTGAAAAATTCTCTGGCATTCCCCAAGGGTAACCTTGTGGCATGTGATTTTGAACAACAGCTGGAGTAGCAGATATAGGAACATCCAGAGCTTCAACAATAACTCTTATTGGTTGAGGTTGAACACTCGGTGGCTGATTCTGAGCAGCCACCAGAGATTCCACCAGAGCAGTAAGATTGGCCATGCCGACCTTTAAAGAAGAAACCTCTTCGCGCAGCTCGCGATTCTCTTGTTCTAAGTTGTCCATCTTCTTTTTAAAATTAGCCCGAGTGTTATAGTGATGAGTCAGCTTTCTGAACGAAGTAAAGAAGCTTGGTAAGACACCTGGATATGCATAAAAAATGCAAGAAATATGTGCAATATGATGCATGATGTGCAATGCGCATGATTTTATTTTATTATTTAATATTTCAAGGGATTTAAAATTTATGGACATGTTGCAAATATCAAAGTAATAATGCATTTGAAAATACTGAAAAATTTTATTATAACAATTTCAAAATGGATTACAAGTCTCAACGATTCTAAGTACAAGATGAAAATAAAGTCTAAAACCCTGAGAAGCGAAGCTGATGGAGAACACTCTACACGTTGGCGCTTCCCTGTGAGTCTGGCAATCTGAGCCTTCAACCTCTGGTTTTCTTCCGCATACCTGGTGGCAACCTCCTTCCAATCTCCTGAATCAGGAAGTGAGCAAATAGCATTTGACTGAGGCTTAGGAGAAAATAAATCCCCTTGCCTCTTCATAGTCTCTAAATCCCGTCTCTCAAGGATCTCAATCAAGTCATCTTTCTCCTTCAAGTCCGCTATATAGGAAATCTCTAAAGTTTGGCACTTATTCTTCCAAGCGTCCTTTTCCTATTGCATCCTTACCAAAGAAAGTTGCAGCTCTTCTAGATCATCTAATAGGGGAGGAGTGGTCTTCACAAACAAATCAGGCATAGGTGTTTCTCGGGAATACGACATCTTCAACTGAATGGCTCTCGTTTGGACCCACTGCAGATATGGCTCTAAAGAAACAACACCCCTAGGTCCCAAATATTTCCTACTCTTCTTATGAATGTGACGCCAGGCCTTTGCAATCTGCTCCCTAACTTCCATATGGTCTTCTCCCTCCTTCAAAAAGAAACTACTCAAATGAATACTATTTGGTTTATCCCTCATCGGATAACCAAGCTGTCGTCGTGCAAGAACAGGGTTATAGTTAATTCCTCCCTTTGTACCGAGAAGAGGTAGATTGGGGAAACTACCACAACTGTTAATAATCTCTATATCCTGGTAAGCTCTATGATTCCAATCGATATATGAGTGAGTAAGTGCCATGATCTTAGGAGCCTAACAGGGTTCCTTCTTGACATCCTAAAAAGCATCAGACTGAGGCATATGAGAGATATACAACCGGTACAACAGAGGCGTGCAACAGATACTCATCCCTCCATGATAAGAATTCCGAAGATGAATAGAGTAATAAGTATCGCCCAATAACGTAGGAACTGGGTTTCCAATCATGAAGATCTTGATAGCATTAACGTCAACAAACTTTTCCACATTAGGAAATAATAACAACCCGTAAGCAAGTAGAGCAAAGATGGCCTCAAAAGCGACTGTACTCTTCATCCTGGCAAAGTAACGAGCTTTCTCCAATAAGAACTGAGATGGTAATCCTCTAATCCCTCCTTTAGTAGTCATATGGGCTTCAACCTCGGACTTCTCCATATGGATCAAAGCAGCAATCTCATGTGATTTTGGCTCATCCTCCAAGCCAGTAAAAGGAACACGATCGATAACAGGTAAATCTAATAGATAAGAATACTCCTCTAGTGTTGGCATCAACTGATAGTCGGGAAAAGTAAAGAAATGATACATCAGATCATAGAACTAGACCAAGGTCGAGAGGAAACCCTCCTTCATCCTAAGCTTCATGAGAGGAATAATGGATCCATACTTCTTCCGAAAATCTGCAGAACACTCGATCTCGGGAATTAGACTGATCAACTCATCTATCTTGGGATCCTTAAAACTGTACTTCCCGGTCTTTCTTTTTCCAGAATCCATGGTTAAAAAGTACCTGAGATATTCACAAATGGTCAACTTTTAAATCCCTTGAAATAAGATTTCTTCAAAAGATGCTTATGAGTGCATGGATGCATGATGTAGCAATCACACACAAGATCACACATATAGGGTTCATAGGTTCAACGTCACGAGCATGAGGTCGAAGGTACTACCTATAAGGTATTGGTTTAAAAGTTGTCACCTGCCGAACAAGGTTCTAAAGGTTCCCAAAGTCTACATCCTTCCTTCGGATATTACCAACTTCCTGATTAACTCGGTAATTAGTAATATTCTCAAGAAAAACTCGTCCGAGCGTAGTATCGCGTGACAACTATTTCCAGATTACTCCATCATAGCTTCCACACTACACTTAAAAGGCCAAGATGGGTTAGGTATTCTACGGTCCTCAGCTTCAGCAGGCTCCCAGGTTGAAAGTAGCACGTCTTCTCGATTACTCGATAAACGACACCACAGTCAAAGGGGGCTCCACTGAGTGGGGGATCTCATGCCTCCTTTTTTTGGATTACTCCCTCAAAGTTAACATGACTATACCGCCCGTCCTATCTTAAATTTTACCCAAGTCTGGGTATAGTACTTATGAGTAATCACCAAGCACCCTGAAAACCAAGAAAGTCCAGACAAACATATATACAATATATAATATATAAAAACAATAGCACATATACAAATATAAACAAAGATAGGTTTAACCAACTTAGGGATGGACCAGCAAGAGGTCAATCTTTCCCCAGTGAAGTCGCCTTTTTCTGTAGCGGTAGAAATGTTTAAGACTAAGCCATTAGATTGACTAGAATTATACAGATTAAGTTAAAAATCGCCATCGTGCTTTATTGTTTCCAAAGGAATGGGAAAAGAGCGAATAAACTAAAAAGAGGGGGAAAGATTCTAGGTAAGGGGGTTGGTTATGCAAAGGGAAGGTATTAGCACCCTAAACATCTACGGTACTCCGCGGGAACCTCTTTGTAAAAAATCTGTATATTTTGGCTATAAAATGTTGTATAAAAATAGATGGTGGAGGTGAGAAAAGAAATATATTTTTTATGATTTTTGCACCCGTCGCGGTTACGAACCTATAGTGCCTACGTACCACCTTCCGTGCAATAGGGGATTAGGGTACATGTAGTTCCTCTTTTAAAAAAAATTTAAAACACAAGTGTGTTAGTTAATTTTATGAGATAAGACATCGTCGTCATTGTCCGTGTGGAAAACATACTTACTACCCATAATCATGAGAGAGGAGAATTTGCATTATCTCAAAGTGGAGGATATGGCTTGGATTTTAAAATCAACAATGCCTCACTCAACACCTAAGTGGAAAATATCTCTCATCACTACATATTGTGGAACTATAGTTGTTTGTATCACTACAAGGATTGACAAGAGTCTAATCTGTTGAGAAAGGTTTTAAAATAAAAAGACAAAGTGGCAAAATGGCTTGAAATGATATTGGTTGACTTTTAGTCTTCTCAAAAAAACGTCAAGATATTTTTAAGTTGATTGAAGTTTACTTGTGAATAGGTTTTTGAAAATGCATGGACCTAAGTCCAAGTTTATTATGAAAGCGGTTCAGGTTTAAAAGGAAGAAAAGTTTTCAAAAAGAGGGAGAAGATTTTTGAAATTAAAGAAGATTGGAGGAGAAGAAGAGACTATCCTAAAGCATAAGGAAAAAGTTAGGGATAAGAGCCATCTAACCAACAAGAAGCCAATACTTGACACTATGAGCCAAGATAGAATTCCCATTCTTTGGATTGGAACCAAGCAAGCAAAGATACTAGACCTCTTGTGAGAACCAAACTTCAAGTGTATAAAGTCTTCACAAAAATTGGGCAGAGTAACGGCTGTATACGGGTGAATTCCAGATTACAAAAAAGGTATGTAATCACAATAACCTGCACACAAAACAAACAAGCAAGCCAATGTCTTGAGGTAAACCTCAAGAACTTCAGACAAAATATCAATTAAGGTCACAAAGTCTCCAATATAGGCCAAGGTTTCTAACCCTAAGTCCAAGAAGTCCAATACTCCATGATGCCAAGGATAGTAACCAAATAGTCCATGTATCATTAAAAAAATTTATGGTTCATGTTTATCATTAAAAAATAACAAGAATATAAATGCTCAAGTGAGCAAAATAAAAAAAAGGCATGAAATGTAATGCTTAAAGTAAATGGGGCATAAAGCATAAAAAATAAAGGGGCATAAAGTAAAAACAAAAGATAAAATCAATTATTAGTGATTAGTAGTTAGTTGGATGATCATCTTGAAACTTACATTTGGAATTCATTATAGGATTGGTAGAACCAAAGCCTCCACACAACAAGTTGCATTTGCTTTTTGTCAAGTTTATCATTCATTTAAAATCCTCAAAAGTACCATTTAATGATCAATGATGTTTAAGTGATCCGCGTTGACCAAAAGTGTTGTAGATTCATTAGAGGATTGGTAGAACCAAAGCCTCCACACAATTAATCTCAAGGTTATTGGATCAAAGGGATCAAATTAACATACTTGGGCTTGCAAACATAGGTTTGGGCCACGAATAATCATTTGTTCAAATCGGGACAAAATTTAGTGTTATGTTAAACAATCGTAGGTGGACTTATATAGAAGTCGCACCTATTTTGAGGTCGGTCCATAGCAATCTATGCACCATTTGTCTTGAGACATGACATAGAGATCATGCTCCAATAACACTTAGTGCAATAAGAAAGGGATGAGATGAAGAGGGTTGGGAAAGAATATACAAATCACATTTGAATTAAAATTTAATCAAACTATTATTAAAATCATTCATCCATTTTTGTGGAGTTAAACTCAACACCATGGATCCAATGATGTTAATAAAGTTCATGATCAAAAATTCAACCCAAGATTAGCCAGAAAATAATCACAAAATAATATTGTATTTTAATATATATATATATATATATATATATATATATATATATATATATATATATATATATATATATATATATATATATATATATATATATATATATATATATATATATATATATATATATATATATATATATATATATATATATATTATATATATATATATATATAATATATATATATATATATATATATATATATATATATATATATATATATATATATATATATATATTAAGATTTAGAAATATTTAAAATATAAATAAGGGATAAATATATCAACTATATTCAAATTAATCAAGAAATAAAAATAAGACCATAGAAAAATCAAAAATGGACTCAAATATTTTTATAAATTTTTTGGTAATTTTTTAAAGTCAGAAACTATTTTTAAAATTAAAAGAAATGAGTAAAATAAACCAAAAATGATAAAAAATACCAAAGTCAGAAATAAAAAATAAGTGAGGTCACCAATATTTGTCACAATATCATTGGATCATTCCATATTTTTTTCAGAATTTAAAAATGCATGAAAGTATTTTTAAACATTTAAAACAAATCAAATAAAGTGAAAATTTATTTTAAAAAAATACCAAAACACAAAATAAAATTGAGAAAAAATAAAACTCAGAAAGAGAAAAATCAAAAATATTTTTCATAATTTTTTCAGATTTTTTGGATTAAAAATAAATTTTCTATGATTTTTTTAAATTTAAAACAATTAAATATAAAAATCAGAAAAGAAAATAAAAACCAAAAAAATGTGGGCCATATGATCAATGTCAAAACGCGTTAGTAAACAAATTAAGTGGACCTGGCGCGCTGTGCATGTTATGGACTTTAGTGGATAATGCATTGAATCAATAATTAAATCAGATTTCAAAAAAAAAAGTGGCGTGCCATCATTGGTTGGAAGATGACACATTGGTCATCTTCAACCTCCAGCCAACGTGAATTGCAGGCCTCTTAAACTGTAAAATTAAAAGCTCAGACCTATGCCATTCGCTTCGTCTCTTCAAGACGAAGACAACCACACCTTCGCGACAAATTTATATAAACTGTAGCTCAATCAAATTGGAAGGAAAGTTTTGAAAAGGGATTTGAAATTTTGTGGTCAAAACAAGTTTCCAGATGAAAGTAAGTGTTGCGACTAAAACCAAGGCAATGAGAGCATCACAATGATATCAACGTTTTGAAGAATTGATGAAGGAATCTACCTATTGAAGTTGAGTTGTAGAGCTCTGAAACTGGACTTCTAAGGAGCAATCTAAGACACAATTCTTGAATGTAATTATATGGTTAGCTTCCGGGAAGATTAAGGAAGGTGAATTGATGGAAAAATTGGATTGAAAAAGGCTTGAAAGCAGATTTTGAAGTAGCCGAATTTTGAGTTATAGAACAAGTTTGGCAGGGTGATTCTGGCTATCCAAGCTTGAGGAAATGAATGGGGGGATGGCCCTCTATTTATAGAGAATCAAATGGAATGTCCAAGCGTGTGAAATGATGAAGTTTGGAGGGAAAACGTGTGAAGTTGCAAACAAGAAAAGTGTGACTTCCAATTTGATCAAAACTCACCCAAAACACGCGTTTTGTTGTGCTAAACACTTCTAGAAGTTCACTAAACATGTTTAGAGGAAAAACGCGTGGAAAACTTGTGATTAGAAGCCAAAACAAAGATTTCAAATTCTGACTTATGAAGAAACTTCAGTTCCAAGTTACCAAATTCAATCCAATGGCATTCTCATCTCAAGGGGTCTTAAGGCATGATTCTTGATGCTTTAGAAAGATGAGGTTACAAGCTTTACAATGGAAAAATAGTGGAATCAAATGGATGCTTGAGCTGAAAGTTGCATTGAGTCAAAGTTGGAAAAAAAAGTTGACTTTCCATACTTCGAAATATTTCAAGTTTTTCTTCAAAAGTGACCTATAATGTTTTGCATCCAAGCATGGCCTTCCTCTTGGAATTTGCTCTTGACCAAAAAAGATGGCATGAAATAGAACTCTTGAATGAAATTTTGAAACTTGAACCATTCAAAATCTCCAAAAATTGAGAGAGTTATGAATTGTTGAAGTTGGCAAAAAATCATGAAATGATCTATAATATTTTGTATCCTTAGGGCATATTCCATCCATTTTCTCACTTTTCACATAAAAGAAGGGATAAAGTTCACATCCTCAAGATAATTATGAAAAAAGAGTGGGCTCAAGGTGATAAAAATTGACCAAGTTATGATCATTTGAAGTTACACATAGGAAAATGGGAGTTCATCTGGAGGACTTGTAATCTTTCTTCATCATCAAGCTTCTCCCACATGAAAACTCCTTGGAAATTTTGAAGTGATTTGTTGATAAACCTTTGAATAGAAGGATATCTTTGGAATCACTCAAAAATACCAAAAGATGAGAAAGATATGTTTCTTTGAAGTTCAAAACCCTAGCTCCTAGATCAAGAGAATGCTTTGAGGAACTTTGACAATTTTGAACAAACTTCTTGTACCAACACAAATGCTTTGTAAATAGAAGTTGTTGAGTATGAAAATGAGAACTCATAGCCACCAAAACCACTTAGATATCTTTATAATTGATAGAAATATGCACTTGTGACCAATGGGAACAAGGCCTTGTCCAACCATAATAACTTCTTCAATCAACCCCTTATACTTTTGAATCAATTTGATAACTTGGAAATGTAGTGAACCAAAATAAACCTTGCCATGACATTTCTTCCAAAACAAATCCAATGGTGAGGTTTGAATTTCTCAATCTTTATTAACTAGGTCATGGAAATAAACTCATGAACCCATGGATCAACTTGCTGAGCCACATTGCCTTTTCCTACATTATCAACAAGTAAGACAAACCAACATTGAATTTTATTAATTATAAAGAAAATCAAGACAAAATATTCATGAACACAAAATAAAAAAAGTCAAGGTGCTTGGTTATTCCTCAAAGAGAAAAGCTAAAGATAGGGAGGAGAACCAAAAGCCCTTATGTGATCTTGTTGTGATGGAATTAACATGGTATGATGAGGAGATCTTAGGGGTAAAAATTGGGGTACAACAGGTTCCAAATATATTTTGACTAATCACGCATTTATTCCAAACTTCCATTATCTTTACATCCGGTCAAAATGCGAGGCAAATCAAAATACTTTTACAACCCCTAAAAAACACAAACCCATACGAACTACGAATTGGGACTCTGATTCCTCATTAGAGGATACGTAGGCATACAACTAAAATCGTAGCGAGTTCCCCTATTAAAAATTAAAACCCTATTAAACCTAAACCTAAACCTAGTATCCTTATGAATAAGTTAGATGAAATGTGCCTAAGACCTTCCTTTCGTCTAAAGAAGTCCGAAACCTAGAATCTCTATTTGCAAATTAGGGTTTTCTATTAGATTCCCTTTCTTAGGATAAAAACTAGTAGTGACGACTCTGATTTTAAATCCAGTGCAACATACTCTATCTACCATTTAAATGAAGGAAAACCGCGACATAAGGCGCAACAGAAAACAAAATTTTTTTGTTAGTGATGCTTACGAATGAGCATGGTCAGTGATCAAAACTATTACCTCTTGTGGCGAAGGAGTGATCATGAGAATTAATGAAGAACAATGCCTCTACCCAATCCGCACGAACATATCGCTTCCAACCTTAGTAATAGCTACTACAAATGAAAGCTTTGAATGAGAGAGTAAGAGAAAATACGGCTAGGGTTTCACAGACCGAATTTTCATCAAGTCAAATGCTGTTGCGCAAGGGTTCTATTTATAGAACCACATGTGTGGGATGTAATATAAAAGCCTATTTAAGTCCACTTACATCATACCTTATGATGTACCGTATATTACTTAAGTGGGTGATGCCTTACCATATTCCCTATTCCACTTAAGCATATCTTACCTTACAATGTTCTACAATTCATGTAAGTGCGCCATACTTTACGGTGTTCCTTATTTAATCTATCTCTCATCATTCTTCCCTTATGTATGAGACCTTATAGGTTTTCACGACGTTGTAAAATATATTAAATCACATATTTAACATAATTAACAGTGAACGGTATCTAGCAACACATAACTGCTACCCAAGTCACGAAAATATCATGTGATCTGACAAAACCTTTCTGTGATAATACTTATATGTATAATTACCCTTTTGGCCTTATGTATAATTGAACACAAGGCATATACTGTGTCACCCTTGTCTAGTTCAATATTGGACCCTTAGACATTTATCCTATTACGTAGGATGGGTAAATTCCTTCTAGGTCACTATGTCCCTCAGCATGCTTTGTGAAGTACCCATCAATTGTCTTTATGATCATTCAATTGCAGATAACGTTTGATCAATAATAAAACACTCGACTCTACATCTAGGGTCCATAGTGGTTTCAGGTTGAAGGATGGTATACACCATTATCACCATGAGAACAACTTATGATACTTTGCATAACATTCTATGCAGTATTCTCATAGCAGGTCAATTCAGTATAAATATTACTCCTAATATTCATACCTATGTCAAGACTTGATAACCCCTTACCCATGATCCATGAGATGTGATTATCAATCTATCTACATAATAGCCTCAATGCTTGAATGTTATCCCACTTCACAACAAAGCTCGACTATGGATACTTTAAGAATAATATCCTTATATTTAATCGGATCTCATGATTAAGTCACACTTAACATTTCATTAAACAAACTAACTATTCTAGGGACTTTATTATTTTGGAAAAATAAACATAATAAAGAAATGATTTTTATTATTAATAAATAATTCGATACAAGTACCAAAAATATTGGCCTCTAGGGCTTACACCAACATTCATTATCAGTTGAACCACAACCAAAAGCACATGGTCCTTAATATTGGTTTGAGCATTTCGTTCTTACCTGAAATCATTTACATATTCTGGGATGCTAAATTCAAGGCTGGAAAAGAAAAACCTCTAGAAGCTATCAGAGGTCAATACCAAAAGGAACATTTCCCCCATCCACGACTGTGCTAACGTCTGAGTTCCCTATAGAAACCATAACGAAAAATTAAACAAAGGACAAGCGAGGTTAGAAAATAAATATTGTTACCTTAAAATACCCATAAGTTTCAAAAGATGGGGGAACTATTTCACCAAAATTTCAAAAGACGCAATGATTATAAGGAAGTAAGAAATGCAAATATAATGATGCTCTGTAGATGAAGAAGACAAAAAAAATGTTGATCTCACTAAGACATGGAAAAATGGCGGGGCGGGGATGGATTTTGTCATTTTCTTACCCAAACTTTATTCCTAGTTAAATACTCGTTCTCGCCCCAAGCCCAAATGGGGGATAAATGATTTAACTCAAAACCCGTCCTAACTAGGTTCTGGTATCCATGCCTCGCCCCCATCCCCGCATCATAATCAATTTTTTTAAGTTCAAATAATTTATTTCTTCTTACTCATAATTTGTTTCGGATACTAATAAACATTATCATACATTTGAAAAATAATCCTTAAAAATTGAAACTACATTTGAAACATTTCAAATAATAAAGTAAAAAACTTAAATATCAATGTATTAACCTAACACTTAATGTTCTAAATTATCAAAGGGGACAAGTTCGAGGAAGGTACTAAAGTCCCCATCATTTATCTCATCCCCGTCTTTTAAAATTAGAGAAAACTCAAACCCAAATCCAAACCCAATCAAAGCGGGTTTTTCTTGTAAAACACGGGGCAAGTTTGAGCGGATTCAAGGTACAAGTTTTGTTTTCATGTCTAATTTCACTCTTTTTGTTTGTGTGTGTATTAGGGATCAACTTACTTATAGAGTAAGTTTTTTTAACTTATTACAAATCATAGCCTTTAAATTGAATATAATCTAAAGGTTAATAAATATTTTTACTGAATTAACCATTTAATTAAATCTTGGAGTAAGTAGAACCCCACTTTTATATATATATATATATATATATATATATATATATATATATATATATATATATATATATATATATATATATATATATATATATATATATATATATATATATATATATATGAAATTTGTGGCCATATGATTTGCAACCAAGAGTCAGAGAAACGTCAAAATCATGATGAATGGTATAATTATAACCCCTATTTTGTAATAACACTCAAGTTCTCTAGAGACATTACCATTATTCTAGGAGTCTAGGGCCACGTGAAAGACTTACATTGTGAAGTGTTTCAGCTAAATGATAAGCATGTGTATTTCTGAGATCACCCAATCCTAGTCAACACGCCTTCATCCTCTTTCCTAACACGGAGGATCGTTCAGAGGCCTAGAAACGACAAAGAAGAACTTTCTGGAAGCTGGTCTCAATAATTATATAACAATCTTAGATTTGTGCCTAGTAGCAAGGACTTGGAGAGATGTGTTGGACCTGTCAAATAAGATTAGCTTTACTAGAATAGCCGAATCCAAAATACTTTTGCTTAGGTCTGACGAACAGGTAAACCCTCACTATAGGGTTGCTCCCCATAGCCAAACAACACTCTGATGGAGTCTACTCAACAGTCTCTCAGATTTCACGATGTGCTCACTAAGAACAATTTTAATTGTCGTCCATATATAAGTATGATGACATGTCACATTCATCTATGATTCGTTCACTCTTATAAATTACACTTTTTGACATCATACACTTTAACATTAAAGTGTTAATCTTGCACGTTGATCGGAAAAATAACAAGTGTATTATTTTCTCCGATGTATTAATAATGAGTTTTACCCCAAGTATCAATCATGAGGACTGTGTTGAAAATACTGAGTCTTATTATTAATTCAATTGAACAAAAACTATCGTTTTAATTTTTGGATAAATTCTTGCAAATGTGTAAAATAACATAATGTAAAAGTGACTTTTTACTGTTTAATTAAAATATGCTAGGGGTGAGTGTATGATTTGCCATAAGATAATTTTCACTCTTTGATCTTTTCAACAAGTTTATCAACTCAACTACCAGTTCTTAAATATATCTTTCCCTAAGTCCTTAGTGAAAAACCTTTTATCTTTTACCCTAATTTCAATGTCCATTCGAATTAGTGATAAAGCCAAGCATTTGATTATCAAGATTTGTCCTGGTTATTGTAGGATTGCCCTAGTCCTAGAGGAAATCTTCTATAATATTATTGTTTAGAAAACCTTAACACGACTGTCTAGTTCTATTGTGTCAAGAAAAGTTAAACCCTATTGGTCCGATAGGGAAAAAGATAAATTATTCTGAATAATAAAATTAATGCAGAAGAACTATGATGCTGAATAAAACAAAGAGATCAGTACTCTTATCAAGACAAATCAGAGACACCCCCTAGCATTGGGGGATTTAGCCTCTAATGGTGTTCAAAAGAAAAACAATACACATAATAGAGTTAGACATTACAAGAATTATGGAATCGTCGATCTTCAATTGCTATCGCGCATGAATGATTCTCTGTTTCCCAAGCTCTTGAATCTCCACTCTTTTATCGTCTTAATTTCTTCAATCGTTCCAAAAGTCACGGCCCTTTCTCTCAATCAGGTCTTTATGGTATTAGGTTATCCCTCAGCAGTGTCAAATGTCCAGAATATCCTTAATGCTCCAAAACACTTAAAAATCCCAAGAATTGAAATTTCTAGCGCCTAAGCTGACATGAGCTGTGTCACCGGACATGGTCACCCGTGTCAGCGCCTGTGATGTCCTTTGCATCCTTTTTATTCAGCTGAATTGACACGGGTCGTGTCGTGTGACACGGGGTCGATGTCACCCTCTGCCTGGTGTCAACGTCGGTGTTCTCCTCTTCTCCTAACACGGCCTGTGTTAGGGTCCCTGTAGCTTCCATATTTCCTTCGCCTTTGCACAAATATTCCAGAGATCTTTACCTGCACTTGAGATTATCAACAACTACCAAACCAAACCATCAAAAGCATCTAGAAGACATAAAATTCAAATGAAAACCATACAAAGATAAATTTGTAAAATATAAAATAACTTCAACAAAATGATAAAAAGACAAATCAAAATATTATAAATTTGATGAATTTGCATCGAATAAGTGACGGAAACGAAGTACAAATGATGACCAATCACACGTACACTCTCTTTTCACCTAATTGAAACTATTATCGTTGAATCAGTGAACATCTACAGTAATAACAAATCACCAATTTATATCGTAAGAGTTATAAAAATATAGTACAGTATATATTTTATATTTTAAAAACACAATAAAAATTAATTTTATGAAATATTATTTTAAATTGCAATACAGACCTCAAGATATATTGAATCCGCCTGGTTTGAGACAAAATACTAATCCACGTCAAATATATTATACAGTACAAATATTTTCCATATGAGAATTGTACTTGCTAGGTCTGTAATGGTTTTAATATAAGAAATACATTCTTGACGAAAAAGTATTTTTTTTATCATGTGTATCATTCTGAAAAAGTATTTTTTTTTATCATGTGTATCATTCTGAAAAAGTATATTTTTTTTTTATCATGTGTATCATTCTATTAAATTATTATACTTTTAAAAAACAACGACGGTAACCATTTTTAGCGCCCAGTATAGTTTCTTTATTTGGTGAGATGTCCCGGTACTTTGCTTGTGTAAGGATAGTAATGATGCTAAAAGTCATTGGCGACTAAATCTGTGACAGCATTTAATGATGGTCAAATGAACTTAAATTATGTGTCTTAAAATTCAACGGATATTTAATAAGGCACGAGTTAATGCCATGACAATTGACATTCATAGTCTATATAAAAACAAAATAAATAAAGGTTTTATATTAACATAAAAAAATAGTTTATCTAAACAAAATATTTTTTAAAATTATCCAAACCCAATTCGTTCTTTTTTATTTACTTTACTTTTTTTTTTTTTTACTTTAGTTTGGGCTTTATAAAAAATGTACAAATTTAATATAAATCAATTTATATAATTGTAAGAAGATTTCTTTTTTCATCTTATAATATATCTTATAATATATCATGTGAAATTTTTTAAATATTTCTCAAAATCTAAAATATATTTTTAATATATATCATGTTAGTCATATAATGTATGAAAAAGTTGGGTGAAAATTAGAAATATATTTTTCGATTTTGACCGTAAATGTATTTTCGATTGCATCTCAAACACACACAACTGTGATCTTGGAATCCAAGTTCCAGGAAAGACAATATATGAACCGAAATTGCAATTAAGGTATATCGTAAATATATTTCCGATTTGTGTTACGACTTAAAGGCGCGCTGCTTCTTCTCCTCCCTCATTTCAGAAACTCTTTTCAAACCACAAAAATAAAACACATGAAACACCTATTTCCTCACAACCCCGATTGTTACAAAATCAAAGCATTTACAAAAAAACTTGTCACAAATCGTCAAGCATCAATAAACCCAAGTGTACAACCATATTTAATCAAGGAAAATCAACAATTGTAAGTTGTTTTTGAGCTTTTTAAAGTTTATATAATTTCTACTCAAATTAGTGATTTAGATTTGAAATTGTAATTTTGTAATGTGTTTTCAATATAAGAAATCATTAGAAACGTGTTGGTAATGTCATTTTCATGATCAATGAGCTTTTTTTGAGGTTATTTTTCGCCATTGACGGACCTCTACAATCGCAGGTAGAATCGAAAATGCATTTCCGATTTTCAATTTAACATTGAACAAAACCGGAAATACATATCCGATTTTAGTTTGTTTCTATTTTCTCCTCCATTTTGAATCATGGTCCTTGTGTTAACGTTTTTTCCCGTAATTCTACAAGAGTAATGGCTGAGAGACAACCTAGATTGAGGCACAACTGGCTTGCACAACATGCTTATGTGCGGAGAGAAAGGAGTCAGGCATCACAGGATCTTCCTTCCTCTGGGCAGGTTATGTATACGCGTACTACTGCCTCGACATTCGGTTTTCCTGTTTCTACTCCGGCTTCATCGTGTTAGTGCGTGAGACACTTTTAGTGAGGAGAAAAAGAGGGAATAATAAAGGAAATAAAGATTTATATTATTGAATTGTACAAATAATGATACAAACTAGGACAATGTATATACAACTCTAATTGGGATTGGGCCTACACAACTTGTATTATATTTAAATATTAAATCTATATAATCTAATATTTTAACAAATCTAATTTAATATTTCAACACACCATCATAATCCAAGTTGTTGAACATCCTCAAAAATAATCAATCTGAATTATTCCTAATTTCTTTCTCAAATTTAGGAATTTGTCAATTTTCAATCCTTTGGTGAAAATGTCGGCCAACTGTGCTTCACTCGAGCAATGACTTACTTCAAGTTCACCTTAATTTACCTTTTCCCCCAAGAAGTGAAACCTTGCTTCAATATGTTTACTTCTTCCATGCAGAACTGGATTATTTGCCAGATTTATGGTTGACTTGTTGTCGATTTGCAATACAAGAGGTTTCTTCACTTCGACCTTCATTTCTTCAAGTACAGATCTGATCCAAATTACTTGACATGTAGCATATGATCCTTCAATATATTCGACTTCACAAGATGATAATGCCACCACAGGTTGTTTCTTCGAACACTATGAGATTGAGGCACCAAATACTTGAAAGAAATATCCAATTGTGCTTCTTCGATCTTTCTTATCTCCACACCAATCAGCATCTGAAAAACAATTAACTATTGCTTCTTTGTCTTCAGAGTCTCGTCGAAATAGTATTCCACAGTTTATCTAACCCTTCAAATATATCAGGATTCTTCTTGCAGCCTTCATATGTGACACTCTTGGTTCACTCATATATCTGCTTACTAATCCTACAACAAAACCTATATTCGATCGATTATTGCACACATACCTCAGAGATCCTATAATTTGCTTGAACAAAGTTACATCGAATATGTCTTCCTCTACTTTCTTCTTAAATTTTACATTTGGTTCGACAGGTGAGGATGCGGGATTCGAATCATCCATTCTGAATCTCTTGAGTATTTCTTTGACATACTTCCTTTGATGTAGCATCATACCTTGCTTCGACATTTGAAATTCTATACCTAAGAAATAAGATCATTTTCCCAGATCAGACATTTCAAATTCCTTCATCATCAGCTCTTTGAACTTCAACAAGTTCTCCAAGCTATTTCTAGTTACTAGCAAGTCATCGACATATAAGCAGATGATTGTTATATCTTGTGCTACAACCTGAACATAGATACCATACTCAGATTTGCATTTGACAAATCCCAATTAGACTAAGTATGAGTCGATCTTCTTGTTACATGCCCTAGGTGCCTGCTTGAGTCCATATAGTGCTTTGTGAAACTTATATACTTTACTTGCTTCCTTCTGAATCACAAATCCTGGAGGTTGTGTGACATAGACCTCTTCGTCTAAAGGACCATTCAGAAATGCTGAATTCACATATAAATGAAATGTCGACCAGCCTTGGTTGCATGCCAATGCTACCACTAGTCGGACAATCTCTAATTTTGCTACTGGAGAAAATACTTCAGAGTAGTCGAGTCCTTCTCTTTGAAGAAACCCTCGAGCTACTAATCTTGCTTTATGTCTTACTATCGATCCATCAACATTATGTTTCAACTTGAATAGCCATTCTACTTTGATAGTTTTTATATGTGTTGGCAATTAGACTAACTCCCATATGTTGTTTCTTTCGATTTCTGGTAACTCTTCGACCATAGCTAACTTCCACTGTCTAATTTTCAAAGCTTCGATATGAACTAATTCTCCACCCGGTGTGACTTCGTCATCACCCACCACTTCATAATCACGAAGTCTTGTTGGAAGAACTCTTTTTCTTTGAGGTCTTTGACTTGTTTCAACCATAACCCCTTTGACTTCGACTGTGTTGGGAATGTCAGCAACTGCTTCTTCTCCGACTTCAACTAGATTCTCAACAATTCCTTCGACTAGATTCTCAATAATTCCTTCGACCTCTAATTCACCAGTTTCTTTATCGACATTATAGTCAACAATAATTTTCAAACATTTAACTTCAGTCGAACTGATCATAGTCTTAAATGTCCTGTTCTTCGATAACGAAGATTTTAAGACCAAATTGTTCTTGGTGTCGAACAATTTCAAAACTCTATCTTTCATGAAAATTGAGAAACCTTTTTCAACTAGTTATCCAATACTTAGCAAGTTGCACTTTATTCCAGGTACATAAAACACATATTTGATCATAGCTTTCCCTCTATTACTCATTTGAAAGACTATATTTCCAGTACCTTTTGCTTGTAATGAATTATTATCAGCAAGTTTTACCTTGATCTTCATCGACCCGTCAAAATATGCCAACCACTTTTTTCGACCAGTTATGTTGTTCGAGCAACTTGAGTCGAGAAAGTAGATTTTGGATTCGACATGGTTATCTGCAAATGTAGCCATAACCACCATACCACCTTCATAATCATCTAAATCTTGGCGTGCAGGGTTTACTTATTCGTCCTTGCTTGTCGATCCTCTATCTTTTCCGTACCAACAATTCTTGGCTACGTGACCCCACTTTTCACAGTTATAGCACTGCACACCTTTTTTATCTTCTTTGCCCATTCAATAGTTTCATCATCCTCCTTTCGAGGATTTAGAAACTCCATTTTTGTATTGATGTTTGTGAGGTTTCGACCAAGACTTCTTGCCCTGAGTATTATCGAACTTGCCTTTGAATTTGTTGGAACCACCATCCTTTTTCCACGTCTGAGCTTGCAGAGCCTGTATCGAGTCTTGCACTCATTTCCTTTCAACAATCCTCATCTCACGCGCCTCCAAAGAACCAACTAAATCTTCCACTTTAGTGGTTTCAAGATTGTTGAATTCTTGAATAGCTACGATAACGTGATCAAAGTGAGAGGTCAACATTCTCATTACCTTCTCAACTATCATCTTATCAGTTATGGTTTCACCATAACCCTTCATGGGATGGACGAGTTTTTGAACCTTCGACACATATTCTGCAACTTTTTCATCTTCTCCCATCGACAACAACTCATATTATTGATGCAAGGTTTTAAATTAACAACCTTGACTTTCTCACCTCCTTCGTAATACTTCACCAGAACATCGCATGCCTCATTCACTGTTTCAGCATGAGAGATTCTGTCGAAATTACCAGCATTGACCGCCGTCTAAATGCAATGAGCAGCCTTGAAATCTATCTTTTTGACTTTGTTGTAGGCTTTTTTTGTTCATCGGTTACATTTGCGGTCAACGTAGAAATGCCGTTTGTAAGCACTTCTAGGGTTTCATGAAAGCCAAACAAGGATTACATATGTTTTTTCCATCGGATCCAATTCTTGTCGTCAAGCATTGAAAGAGAATTCAGAATGCACTTATCACTAGCCATCTTCGTAGCGGTTGAATCACTTGCCCTAGAAACACGGTATATGATGTGAAATTCTTGAAAACTCGATCAAGAATAATAATTGGAAGCTCTGGATACCAATTTGTTAGTGCGTGAGACACTTTTAGTGAGGAGAGAAAGAGAGAATAATAAAGGAAATAAGGATTTATATTATTGAATTGTACAAATAATGATACAGACTATGACTATTTATATACAACCTTAATTGGGCTTTGGCCTACACAACTTGGATTATATTTAAATATTAAATCTAATCAAATCTAATCTAATCTAATATTTTAACAATTCTAATTTAATATTTCAACACATCGTCCTCCCACAGCAGGCAGGATTCTCTAGTTCATCTCTCCCCGCCTCCGTCCTCCTGTAGACACACTTCCTCACCGCGAGAACATGATCCACTGAAGGTCATTAATCATGGGCGGAAGATCAATAAGCTGGAAGCCCCTCTTCAGTTATAGTTTATGGGCTGTTGATACTTGCAGGGTTGAAATATTTGACAAAGTGTGGTTATAGTATCGTTAATCATGGTATGACTAACGCTTTACAGAAGGCAGCGGAGGAACGCCGGGAAGGGGATGGGCCGAGTCAGAGTCTGTCATACCCAATAGTCTTTTCTGTTGTATATGTATATTGGATATTGTTTTTTAATTGTATTTGAATATGATTTTGGGTTATCTCCTATATTGACTATTGACACCTTTTGTACTGTTTACTAATATCTATTTTTATATGTCTTTGTAGTATATTTTGTTGTATACATATTTGTATTCAATGTGAAATAACACACAAAAACTCATTGCCAGAATAAGTCTTGAAACAATTGTTAAAATTGGGATTTAAAAATTAAATTTTATAAATTTTACATTTTTAAGTTGGTATTTAGTGTTAAATCGCAGATAATTTTTTTATGAATTGTATCTTGAAACAATTTTAAATAATTTAAATTAGTACTAAATTGGTGAAATCATGTTAAATCGTTGAACTTTACCTTTTGACTAAATTTCATCTTTTTTTGTCAATTTTTTAAAAGCCCATTATATATTTTGTCCATAGAAAACTTCTCCCACACTTCAAATTTTTTTTTGTCTTTTATTATAATATTGAAGAACCTTTATTATTTGTAGATGAATTTGATCTAATTGAAAATGAAGACACTAATATTGTAGAAGGTTTGAACTTTTAATTAAATTGAAGAAACATATGAAAATACTTGATTTTTGAATTTTAGAAATTTATGAAACTCTTGTTTTTTAGATAATCTTTTCAATGTTATTTTGTAATTTGATGGATAATTTATATAATTTGATACAAGTTTATGGACATTTTACATAATTATGATGATTTAGTATGTATGTTGTTTTATAGTTAAGTTAAATTTTAAATTTTTTGATGCATTTACAATACTATATATATGTGAGTGTGTGTCTGCGTGCGTGCGTGCGTGCACGTGCGTGCGCGCTTAAATAGTTTTTCGATCCCTGTAAATTGATATGTTTTTATTTTTTGTCTGTATTTTTTTTGGGATAAAGTTCTTAAATGCTGAATTTCACTTGATTTTAGTCTCTAAAGTTAAAATTCACATGTTTCTTGCGGATGGGGGAGGGGCGAGACAGAAAAACCCATTTTTCGTCTAGGCAGGGGAAAGAACCAATTGTTACTTCCGAATGGGTTTGGGGTCTAGGGAAGAGCTGATTATGGAAGGCAGCGATGGAACTGATAATAATTAAAACCGTCCACCATGCTCTGTTGTCATACCTACTTGTGGTTCTTAATGACCTAATAAGTAAAGTTTGCAACACTTTTTTTAAGGCCAATAGTCAATACCTAACTAACCATAAATCTTCCAATCTACTAATTTAAAAATTTATTAAGTAGATTCCATTAAAAAATATATTAATTTACCTTTGAACAAAAACCATTTATCTAATACTCCCTCAATCTCAAAATAAGTGTCTTTCTACCTAAAAAAAGTTGTCTCAAAATAATAGCTTCTTTACTTTTCTAATGCAACATTAATTAATTTTTATCAATTTTATCCATAATAAATATTGTCTACATGCATTGAAAAGGAGGTCATCAACTTCTATAGAGGTTTGGTGGGTACTAAATCAATGGAGCTTAATCATGTGGATGTGGAAGTCATCAGGAATGGGAGCCAACTAGAGCAACAACAGATGTTAACCCAACCTGTCACTAAAAAAGTGATTAAGGAAGCTCTGAATGGAATTGGTAATAACAAAGCTCCAGGGGTTGATGGATTCAATGCTAAATTCTTCAAAGCCAGCTGGTTTGTTATAAAGAAGGATGTTGTTGCAGCTATCCTGGACTTTTTTGACAATGACAGACTTCATCCTGCTGTCAATTGTACCTTAGTAACTTTGATCCCAAAAAATTCTGATGCCAAGACCATGAAAGACCTTAGGCCTATTGCTTACTGTACCACTACATACAAGATCATATCAAAAATTTTAACCTCAAGGCTGAGTAAAGTGATTTCTGACATTGTAGAAGACACACAAGATGCTTTTGTCCCTGGTGTCATACCCAATTTTTGACCTAAGATCCCATTTTTATTTTTTTCATTTTTTTATACAGAAGTCAAGGTCACGAAAAATAGTCGGTTTTAATCTCTCACCTTCGAGCATTGACTATGCAGAAATTGTCAAGTGTTTTGAACATTCTTAGCCTATGTATCACTAACTTTTAATCAACCACGAAATGTGTTTTTTTTTGTTTCTTTGAATTCATGTGCAGAGACAGGTCTAAATCAAGGACATCAGGCGTTGCGTTTCAATTAGGGTTTTGAGTTCTTCAAGTCAGAAGTACAATTGATTATTGATTCTCGAAGACTGATTCATCAAGACACGACTTCTAAAGCTTTGCTCAGGCTTATTTTGAGCATAATTGTTTCAAGTGTGATAGCTTCTGTCTCGAGGATCTTCAGAGGATCGTGTGTTTATTTCCACGCCTTATTCGATAAGTGGTCTCGAGCTTCTTCCAAAATTCCCCAAAGCACAGTCAAGATTTCATCATCACTGGTTTACATGTGCATCAAGATGCTTTAGAATGCGAAGAAAGATCAAGTTTGCAAGTCAGTTCAAAGCATTTCGAACAAAAGTCAACTCTTGCAAGTTCAATTTCAAACGGTCATAACTTCTTCAATTTTCAACGTCCTGAGGCGATTCTTTTGCAAAGTATCACAAATAGTGTTGTTTATAAGATTACTTCGAAGATTAAGGTTCAAGTCATGCCACAGACATTTTCTCAAGAACATTTGATTTTTTCTGTTGGGATAATTCATGAAACTGGAGTTTTAGTCCAATGATTCTTTGATTGCTTGTGGACTACTTCAAGTCATTTTGCAATTGAACAGTAGCAATCATTGGATTAAGGTGGATTGTCGATTAAATTTCTTAAAGGCACGATTTGCGCTATTGGTCTGTTTTGCAAATTACTATGAGGTTAAGACGCG
The DNA here is from genome assembly GCA_948472305.1 of Vicia faba. Lineage (NCBI taxonomy): Eukaryota > Viridiplantae > Streptophyta > Magnoliopsida > Fabales > Fabaceae > Vicia > Vicia faba. The sequence continues at coordinate 1,572,831,078 of OX451738.1, forward strand.
AGTTAGGGTTGAGAATTCTTCGAATTCTTGTGGTTTGCAAGTTAACTTGGATTTGAGATCTGAATCAATATTGAATTCATTGTTGTGAAGTTTTCTTTCAAGTAACCAATAACCATAAAGCCAAAATATCCGAGTTTTTTAAATAACATTGGGGTTCTTATTTGCAAGAGAGATTCAAGAAGGTTTATGAATTTGATGTCTTGAGTAAGATGCATTCCAATTTCCCGAAGTTTATTCCAAGAGTGCAAGTTCATTAATGTGAATTGTTCAAAATATCAGGAATTATTCAAGACCTTTCTCAAGAATTCAACTTCATTCATCATTCATGCATTTCAAATTCAAAGACAAATTTCGACACAAATTTTAATTGGAATCAAATTGTGTGTCAATTCAGACTAGAGATTAAATTAAGAGAGCAAGATCATTTGGCGTAGAATTTATTCAAGAATTTCATTCAAGATTCATACTTTCATTCATCTGAATCCGAGAGATTACAAAATACTTCCATTACAAAATCATCACCATTTCATATCTCATTATAAAACCATGCCCAAACACATGAATTCCTAAGTCCTAAAGTGCTAAAATTACATGAAATTTTTATGCTAAACCACCAAAATAATCCTGTTTCTATGATACTATCTTGCTGCCAAATAATTCCAAAAAACTGTTGATGTATGCTGCTCCAAACCCTGCATATCAGTCCAAAAAAACAGCCTGCAACTTGTTGCTGTCATGCTGAAAATTTGTCCAAAAAACCTGCTGCACAATAGCTCCAAAACCTGCTATTAAACAATCAAAACTAGACAAAAACGGTCATGTTGTCCATTGCATATACTATCCAAAAATTACATAAAAAGGGCACCACAAAAACTGTTGCAAAAAGTGTTAGAGGAATACACCATAATTGTTCAAAATAGCTCATGTTGTCCCTCCATTTCCTCATTGATTCACCTATATAAATAACCTCTCAAGAACATAGAAAAGGAGGAGAAAATTACTGATAAAAAGGAAGGCATTAGGAGATGACTTTTCACATGGAAAACCAACAACATACAAAAAAAATCCCAAATTTCTCATAGATAAAAAACTCAACTGTTTACTGACTTTTCATTTGCACCTCAACACAGCTATCACCATCCTATAACCCAGCTTCATTCATCCCTTTCATCAACATCCTGTCCAAACATAATAAACATAATAAAACAGAAATAGCCTTCATCCACTTAAACCCTAGCAGCCACACCGAGAATTAAGGAAGAAGATTTTACCTGCGGGTTTCTTTATTCTCTCTCACCGGCATCGGAGCTCTGACCAGGTTAGTCTACCCTTCCTTCGATTACTTTGAAGAGTTATATCGATGTTTGTATGAATAGAATAGAATCATTATATTTTTGTGTTGTTTGCCTTTGAATTATAATTCTGAGTTTAGACATATTGCCGTCGTTAACTTTAAAGACACTGAAACCAGAAAATAGCGTAAAAACGAAGAATAGAAGTGAAAAAATAGAAAGAGCAGTAAAAAGAATTTGTACCTATAGGAACGACTCTAAAAAAATTCACAGAACCTCAACCTCACTCTGGCGTCTTCGAGTTACATAGCGAAGTCGTAAAAGATGGACAACATGCAGTTTCTGGCAGTTAGGGGACGAGCTCCGTGGACACTCAAAAGCATCTGAGGATCACAAATGGTTAATGGTTTCTTCTAAGTTAGCTGAGCAGAGATCAAAGGAATAGCGCTTTAACAAACTTGATCTTTCAAAGGGTCCCATTGAAACAAGGCCAAGAGATAAATTTGGTTTTCCGGAGGAGAACAAATTTGACACTCTTAACTTGAGCATGTTAAACCTAGAATCGAAATTTTTTGAAAATATGAACAAAAACTCGCTTCGGAATGGTGTTTATAATATGAATGTTGTGTACCAGAAAAACAATGCAAACATGTTGGATAACATGAACAGTAACAAGTGTAGTGGTAATGTTCAACTCAACAAAGATCCACATAGCAATAACAATAACAACAATGTTAACAACAATATGACATATTCAAAACGACATACAACCGTACCTGAATCACCACACACCAACGTTACCAGCACAAGAAGAAAACAGAAAAGGAAGTTTTTTTAAGCGTGAACATAGAAAACCAATCTTCAACGACCTCTTCATCGATGCAATTTCTCATCCTCGAACAAGTTCAATTCTTGACGGTAAACGATGATTCTCTTCTTCAATGGGAACTTGTCGATGTGGTTGACATTGAAAAAGAAGAAGAAATGGTTGATGATGTTGAAAGGGAATCTTTCGTTTCTTAGGCAGTTGCTTCTCCAATCGGTGATCTAATTGAAGGATTAAACCACGGTCTTCTTCATCTCGATGATAGGATCAGTGAGGAACAGGTTAGGGTTGACCGCGATGTTGTTGATGAAGAAGAGGATGATGAATAAGAGTTGCTCTAAGTTTCGATTAGGCAGAGAGAGAGAGAGAGATAAGGATTTGTGGGGAAGAGAGTTTTCATTTATTTTGTTATGTTTTCACGATAAACATGGAGTTTTCTTTGGAAATGATTTAGTTAGTAAACTTCCCTTTCCAACGCTATGCAAACCCGACACCCTCCCTTGTTTCTTTAGGGTTTCTAGAAACTTTTCTTTCCCTCTTCTAGACTGGGCCTATTTTAGGCCCATTTCGAATTCCTCTAGTTCATTTATTTTACTTCAACAATTTATGCAAATGTTTTGGCTTTAGCTTGCTAATTATAAGCCCATCGAGATTCCCTTTATACACTCCCCATTTTGCTGTTTCTAATTCTCACACCACTCTTTTTTTAGTGATTTCTTATTGTTAGTTAGTTAATATTAGTTTTTCATCATAATTTTAGATAAACCTCAGTCAACTAATTTAGTTTAGAATCAACTTAACATTTTCTTTAGAATTAGTTAGTAAATTTATAATGTTTATCAAGCTTAGTTAGTAATTTTAGAATTTTATCCAGTAATTAATAACTTAGAATGTTTAATTTATTTAATAACTTTAGAATATTTGAGTTAGCTTAGTTAGTAATGTTATAATTTTCATTTAGTTTAATTAGTAAATTTTAGGATTTTTATTTTATATTTTTATTCAATAAACTTAGAAATTTCAATCGTAGCTTAGATTTGATTTTTGCTATATCTCTTTATGCTTGATTTCTTCCATCATTTTTTATTTTTTTTATTATCTACTTGTCATCAATTTTTGTTTATGTTTATCCCTTTACGATTTTCTTTACATATGCTAGTAAATTTTGTGATATTTTTGATTTAGTTCATTTTAATTTTTTATTGCTCACTTTTCTCTTGTTTAATTCCAAGGGAGATGTTTTAACTTTGTTGACTTCATGTCATCAAATATATTCGTTATGATCGAGTGAACCCCTTCATTCATTTTTTTGTTTTTTTTACTATTTTTCTAAACTTAAGTCAATTTTCCTAAAAGATTCAATTTTCAAACTCACACCTGTTAATTCAAAACTTCGACACTAGGTCGTCGTATCTTCAAAATCTTGTCCATTCCCATTTTTAGCCAAATGAACCATTTTAATCAAACAAACAATTTTAAACCAAAAAACAGATATTTCAAAAGGTTCCTGTGGAGTACTGCAGATGCATTGGGTGCTAATACCTTCCCATTGCATAATCAACCCCCGAACTCTCTGTCTCTTTTAAAAACGCATTGTATTTTCATTACATTTAAGTATTACTTTACATTGCATATTTTAGGGTTTTATTTCTCTCTTTTCTCTTTTCCCTTTTCCCTTGGAAATAATAAAGCATGGTGGCGACTCTTGCTTTTGCGAGTCGAGTTAGTTAATAGCTCGATCTCCGATTTTCACCGCTACAGAATTGGCGACTCTGCTAGGGAAAGATTGACCTCTTGCTGGTCCATCCCTAAGTGGGTTAAGCCTAATTTGTCATATCTGTTTTTTATTCATTATTACTTGTTTGTTTGATTATATGTGATATATTGTGGTTATTTGGGTGTTGATGATATTCACAAAGGACAAGTCCTATACCCGGACTAAGTTACACTTAGGAATAGGACGGGCGGTATAGTCATGTTAACTTTAAGGGAGTAATCCCGAAGAAGGAGGCATGAAATCCCCCACTCAGTGGAAGCCCCTTTGAGTGTAGTATTTGTTTACCGAGTAATCGGGAAGACATTATTGCTTTCGACCTGGGAGCCAGAGAAGCTGAGAACCGTAGAACCCTTAACCCATCTTGGCCTCTTAGGTGTAGTGCGGAGACTATAACGGAGTAATCCGGAAGTAGTTGTCACGCGATGCTGCACTAAGATGAGTTTCTCTTGATAATATTGCTAATTACTGAGTAACCGGGGCATTGGTAATATCCGAAGGAGGAATGTAGACTCTGGGAACTTTTAGAGCCTTGTTTTACAAGTGTGATTAAACCTTTAGTACATACCTTGGGGATGTTTTTTACCTTTGACTCCATGCTCGTGACGTTGAACCTTTCGACTTTGTTTGTGACCTTGCTTGTGGTTGTTGCATAGCCATGCCTTCATGCATCCATGAAACCCTTTTCATTTGATTTTCAAGGAATTTGGAGGTCTTTCTTTGTAAACATCACAAGTTTCGTCAAGCTCAATGGATCTTGGGTGTTGATGGGGTGAAAATCCTAATTCACCAAAATGGATGATTGATCTTAATGATAACTTGATCAATATTTTGATCCAATTTAAAATTCATCTTCTATCTTCATACTTTGATGTTTACAACTTAATATCTTGAAAATCAAATAAAAACTCTCTTTTACATTCACATATCTAGCATCATTCTACATTTTTTGTTTCACTTTCAAAAGTCATTTCCAAGTCTTAATTTTTCCTTTGGTCTCACCAGTACAACACTCGCGCTAAGAGAACAATGGAGAATATCAAGCAAGAGGTTTCTGAACTCCGTAGAGAGATGACTAATTTGAAAGCTAGTGTGGAGCACTTAACTGTTTTGGTTGAAAATTTGGTTGCTACCCAAGTCAATCCTTCTAGGAAGGAGGAATCGATGATAAAAGTCTTCACTGAAACTCTAAAATCATTCTCTCATGAGAAGGTGATGGTTAATACACCTAATGACTTTCCTGACAAGGTGAATATGGGAGTGCTTCTAGAAGAATATGTCGGAAAGGGATGTTTATATGAAGATGGTAGCTCAGCTAATGGTGTGAAGAAGTTTGATAATAACTTTTCCAAGAAGAGAACCATAGGAAGAAATAATCATCGTCAGAATCATCATGTTTCTCCTATTCGTCAACAGAATCAGCAAGTTCCTAATCAGAGGAAAACTCAGTTTGATCCAATTCCAATTACCTATACAGAGTTGTTCCCTATCCTGATGCAGAGGAATTTGGTTCAGACCCGACCTCCACCTAAGGTTCCTGAGAAGATACATTGGTACTACAAAGCTGATTTGACTTGTACCTTTCATCAAAGTGCTCCTGGGCATGACTTGGAGGGTTGCTTTACTTTGAAGATTGAGGTTCAGAAGTTGGTCAGAAGTGGTATCTTGTCATTCAAGGACGTTGGTTTTGAAGTTCGAATCAAGCATGTGCCAAAGAGTAAACACGATTGATGGTCACTCTGAATTTTGAAGGGTGTTTTCGGTAATTCAAGTCCAAATGGAGAGAGTCTTCTCAGCTTATTATCTTTTTATAGCTTTCCCTTGTAATCTTTCATGTTTTATAAATCTTTGTTTGCGTGTAAGAACTTGTTTACATTTGAATGATTATCTTAATACAATGAGTATGTTTGTCTTGAAGAAATTCATTCGTTTCACTCGTATTTGTTTTTTAATTTTAAATTGCTTTTTGCATTATGATACCAACTTGTTGCCCATTCTCCTGCCTAGGCAGAGATTGGAGGGAGGATGATGATCTAAAAAACACAAAATCTCTAGTTGTATGCTTTTGGATAAAATCTTATTGACGATGTACATACATTGTTTCAAATCCCTAAACACCAGAGATATAAGGAAGATAATTCCTTGCTAACCCCTTTTGAGCCTTGAAGTAGGAGTTTCTTTTCTATACAAAAAACCCTCAAATTTTAACCTGGGACAGGGTAGTTTTCAGTTAATCTGATTGAGTGTTCAAAATTCATAAGGAAGATATTTCTGAAGAGAAACTACGAGGGCTATCCTTCATGTATAATAAAGCCAAAAGATATGGAACCACAATGTTACCCCTCGTTCATCAAGAAACGAGGCAGTCACAATCCTCTCAACAAGTAAAGACAAGCTAATGTCACACGTTTTGTTCGAAAATCAAAAATCAAGTAAAAAGAAAAAGCCTGCCAAGTCGAAAACTTGAAAACGTGCGGCTTAGGAAAAAATTAAGGCATCCCGCTGGACTATCAATTCAAAAGAATTAGTCCAGGCAAAAGTTAGGGAAAATAAAATTTCAAAGAAAGGAATACAAAGAAAATTCCTCAGAAAAGAACAAATTGGTGACTACAAACACGAAGACATAAAGGTGGTTGCTACACTGAAAGCCTCGTCATTTCCTTAACCGTCACACAATCCTTTTGAGAGATGAACACTCATGTTGAATTAATTGAACATAGGGTTGGAGAACATCACGAAGAATGGGTGGGCACCTATAAATTTTGAGCCTTAAAAATATTTTTTCTAAAAAACCATGAACCAGGGCACGTTACAACCTTCAAAAGTCCTAATTGAAGCAAAGTTATTTTGAAAGCATACTTCAATGAGATAGTGTTCCTGACTCCCATGAATGTTTGCTAAATAGTTACGTTGGTATCATATGCTTTTGCTATACAAAAATAAATGTTGCTCTAATTCGCAAAGTTTGTGCGATATCTTTTCAAAATCTTCAAGACTTACATAACTATTGTATTAGAATTTTCATCCTCATAATAAACTTTTTCTAACTGCAAAACTTTTGTTTGATATCAAGGATGCTCACATATAAGCACCAGTGATGAGTTTATTCTTTTAAGGCCTGAAACTATGTTGAGTAATTGGTGAATCATTTCAAGAAAAAATCATATCTAGGGGCATGTCACTTGAAGACCGTAAGCACGAACATGTTGCTTCTCCTAGTTAATGCTTTCCCAACTTATTTACCCTTTTGAGGCAAAATTTGAAGATTTTGTTGTGTCAAGTTCAGTCAATCTGGGGCAATCACGTCGAGATTCGACGAATTTCTCTAAGAGTTTGAAGACCCTAGAACATGGCGGATGCCAGGTCTTTTGTAAAATCCTCTTGAGACGATTTCTTCTAATCAACCATATAGCTTGGAGCATTTTAGAAGTGAAGTTTTTCGCATGAACTGTCGTGCATCACGTAGCTTATCAGTAGTAAACTTGGGGCATCCAACGTTAGTCCCAGGGGCAATCCAGATTTGTCAAGATATGTGATATGTATTGCACACATTATCAGAGGGTGGTGTTCCCAGTATCTCCAGCTAAGCAAGAATTTTTTCAGCTGAAACATTGTCTGTGTTGTTATCCTTTCAATGGATTGTTGGTGATAGAAGACTAGACTTTGAGTTTTTTCACCGAAAAATATCTTCCTCTTCAGAGATATTTAAGCCTTGTAAAAGGAATTTGCTCCAATGGTTTTTGTTATATCTCCAGTAATGTTCCCATCTTGTTGAGATTAGATGAGTGTCGGGTTGTGTTGTGATTTCTTATCATCTTCAGTCTATCTCATCTGTCTATTTTGCCATCATATATGTGACATTCATTTATTCATTCACACTTGAATCATGCACACGCATTGATATTTGTTGATGTTCGTGATTCGTATACTTTGGTTACCGTATTTCCTCTTCTCAAATAGAGTGTCAATTTAAGCATAAAGTGTCTCCTTTCTAATTCCCCACTGAGTTTATTTCTCATGGAAGAGTTATTGCTTTAGCCTTCCTTTCTGTCTCATGATAGGGTAAGTCCCGGTTGAGTTTATTCCTCATCTGTCAGGATCTTGTTTGACTGTTTCTCTCTAGTTTATTCTTGGATTAAGTTTTGTCTATTACAAATGTTGCTTTGTGGATCTCTCTAAGCTGTGAAACCTAGATGGAGAGTGCATTGATCTTGCGCATGTAAATACTTGGTCTCCTCAGGAAGAATCTATTCATGGTTCCCCATTGAGGATGAACTTTATTCCCTAGTAGTGTTATCACAACATTCTTATGGAATATAGACGTGACAACAAGCAACTGACTCTTTATTTGAGCAGTTTGATTATCTCTGAACTTCTTTATGTTATGACAAATGGCGGTCTCTTCATGAGCAGTCTGTCCATCCCCGATGAAATTATTGATTCTCACTTCCAGCAATATCTTCACAATATTTTATTGACAGCTTTAACAAAACAGCAAGCGGCGGTCTCTTCATGAGTAACTTGTATGTTATTGATACCTTTCAGAAAACAGCAAGCGACGATCTCTTCATGAGCAACTTGTATGTTATTGGTACCTTTGAGAAAACAACAAGTGGCGGTCTCTTCATGAGCAACTTGTATGTTATTAACACCTTTGAGAAAATAGCAAGCGGCGGTCTCTTCATGAGCAACTTGTATGTTATTAACACCTTTGAGAAAACAATAAGCGGCGGTCTCTTCATGAGCAACTTGTATGTTATTAACACCTTTAACAAAACAGCAAGCGACGATCTCTTCATGAGCAACTTGTATGTTATTGATGCCTTTGAGAAAACAGCAAGCGACGGTCTCTTCATGAGCAACTTGTATGTTATTGATACCTTTGAGAAAACAGCAAGCGGCGGTCTCTTCATGAGCAACTTGTATGTTATTAACACCTTTGAGAAAACAACAAGCGGCGGTCTCTTCATGAGCAACTTGTATGTTATTAACACCTTTGAGAAAACAGCAAGCGACGGTCACTTCATGAGCAACTTGTATGTTATTAACACCTTTGAGAAAACAGCAAGCGACAGTCTCTTCATGAGCAACTTGTGTGTTATTGATACCTTTGAAAAACAGCAAGCGGCAGTCTCTTCATGAGAAACTTGTGTGTTATTGATACCTTTGAAAAACAACAAGCGGCGGTCTCTTCAAGAGCAACTTGTGTGTTATTGATACCTTTGAAAAACAGCAAGCGGCGGTCTCTTCATGAACAACTTGTGTGTTATTGATACCTTTGAAAAACAACAAGTGGCGGTCTCTTCATGAGCAACTTGTGTGTTATTGATACCTTTGAAAAACAGCAAGCGGCGGTCTCTTCATGAGCAACTTGTGTGTTATTAATACCTTTGAAAAACAACATATGACGGTCTCTTCATGAGCAACCTGTGTGTTACTGTCACCTTTCAAAACAACAAGCGGCGGTCTCTTCATGAGCAACTTGTGTGTTATTATTACCTTTTGAAAAAACAAAAAGTGGCGGTCTCTTCATGAGTAACTCGTATGTTATTTACACCTTTGAAAGATAGCAAGTGGTGGCTTCTTTAATTGAGCAGCTTGTGTATCCCCAACAATAATGTCTACTCAACAAACGGCATCCCTTCGGAAAAGTCCCATGGGGAAGTTTGTATTTTATCCTTTTCAAGCGATATCTTGGTTAAAGAAGAATTGTGTTACCGTTCTTGGTGAAATTCAGAAGTCAGAGATGTTTATTGCCAGTCTCAGTACTGATGCCAATCATTTGCCAGTCTTAATACTGATGTCAATCTTTTCCTTTGCCAGTCTCATTACTGATGTCAATCATTTCTTTTTCCAGTCATAGTGCTGATGTCAATCATTTCCCTTCTCCAGTCTTCGTACTGATGTAAATAATTTCTTCTCCAGTCTCCGTACTGATGTAAATCATTTCTTTTTCAGTCTCAATACTGATGTAAATCATTCAAGAGTATCTCATTTGAAGCCTATGACTCTGTTTCCCCAGTGGAGTTATAATCTCTTCCCACGTGGGATTACTGTATAATGTGTTTGGTTTATCCAGCATTAGTTTGTCTCACGCGGTATCATTCCTCATTAAATTCAAAATATCACATTCATATCACATCAAAAACATAATCGCGGTATCTTAAGGCCAAAAATTGTGTATTCTATATTTAAGTCCCTTCAATCTCGTCGAAATGAAGATTCCAATCTTCATATCTCTGGATAGAAGAAACTTAAATAGGGGCAGCTGTCATACCCCAATTTTTGACCTAAGATCCCATTTTTATTTTTTGCATTTTTTATACAGAAGTCAAGGTCACGAATTACGGTCGGTTTTAATCTCTCACCTTCAAGCATTGACTATGCATAAATTGTCAAGTGTTTTGAACATTCTTAGCCTATGTATCACTAACTTCTAATCAAGCACGAAATGTGTGTTTTTTTTGTTTCTTTGATTTCATGTGTAGAGACAGGTCTAAATCAAGGACATCAGGCGTTGCGTTTCAATTAGGGTTTTGAGTTCTTCAAGTCATAAATACAATTGATTATTGATTCTCGAAGACTGATTCATCAAGACACGACTTCTAAAGCTTTGCTCAGGCTTATTTTGAGCACAGTTGTTTCAAGTGTGATAGCTTCTGTCTCGAGGATCTTCAGAGGATCGTGTGTTTATTTCCACGCCTTGTTCGATAAGTGGTCTCGAGCTTCTTCCAAAATTCCCCAAAGCACAGTCAAAATTTCATTATCACTGGTTTACATGTGCATCAAGATGCTTTAGAATGCGAAGAAAGATCAATTTTGCAAGTCGGTTCAAAGCATTTCGACCAAAAGTTAACTCTTGCAAGTTCAATTTCAAATGGTCATAACTTCTTTAATTTTCAACGTCCTGAGGCGATTCTTTTGCAAAGTATCACAAATAGCGTTGTTTATGAGATTACTTCAAAGATTAAGGTTCAAGTCATGCCACAAACGTTTTCTCAAGAAAGTTTGATTTTTCTGTTGGGATAATTCATGAAATTGGAGTTTTAGTCCAATGATTCTTTGATTGCTTGTGGACTACTTCAAGTCATTTTGCAATTGAAATGTAGCGATCATTGGATTAAGATGGATTGTCGATTAAATTTCTTAAAGGCACGATTTGCGCTATTGGTCTGTATTGCAAATTACTACGAGGTGAAGACGCGAGTTAGGGTTGAGAATTCTTCGAATTCTTGTGGTTTGCAAGTTAACTTGGATTTGAGATCTGAATCAAGATTGAATTCATTGTTGTGAAGTTTTCTTTCAAGTAACCAATAACCATAAAGCCAAAATATCCGAGTTTGTCAAATAACATTGGGGTTCTTATCTGCAAGAGAGATTCAAGAAGGTTTATGAATTTGATGTCTTGAGTAAGATGCATTCCAATTTCCCGAAGTTTATTCCAAGAGCGCAAGTTCATTAATGTGAATTGTTCAAAATATTAGGAATTATTCAAGACCTTTCTCAAGAATTTAACTTCATTCATCATTCATGCATTTCAAATTCAAAGACAAATTTCGACACAAATTTTAATTGGAAACAAATTGTGTGTCAATTCGGACTAGAGATTAAATTAAGAGAGCAAGATCATTTGGCGTAGAATTTATTCAAGAATTTCATTCGAGATTCATACTTTCATTCATGTGAATCCAAGAGATTACAAAATACTTCCATTACAAAATCATCACCATTTCATATCTCATTATAAAATCATACCCAAACACATAAATTCCTAAGTCCTAAAGTTCTAAAATTACATGAAATATTTAAGCTAAACCACCAAAATAATCTTGTTTCTATGCTACTATCTTGCTGCCAAATAATGCCAAAAAACTGTTGTCGTATGCTGCTCCAAACCCTGCATATCAGTCCAAAAAAATAGCCTGCAACTTGTTGCTATCATGCTGAAAATTTGTCCAAAAAACCTGCTGCACAATAGCTCCAAAACCTGCTATTAAACAGTCAAAACTAGACAAAAACGATCATGTTGTCCATTGCATATACTATCCAAAAATTACATAAAAAGGGCACCACAAAAACTGCTGCAAAAAGTGTTAGAAGAATACACCATAATTGTTCAAAACAACTCATTTTTGCCCTCCATTTCCTCATTGATTCACCTATATAAATAACCTCTCAAGAACATAGAAAAGGAGGAGAAAATTACTGATAAAAAGGAAGGCATTAGGAGATGACTTTTCACATGGAAAACCAACAACATACAATAAAAATCCCAAATTTCTCATAGATAAAAAACTCAACTGTTTGCTGACTTTTCATTTGCACCTCAACACAGCTATCACCATCCTATAACCCAGCTTCATTCATCCCTTTCATCAACATCCTGTCCAAACATAATAAACATAATAAAACAGAAATAACCTCCATCCACTTAAACCTCAGCAGCCACACCGAGAATTAAGGAAGAAGATTTTACCTGCGGGTTTCTTTATTCTCTCTCGTCGGCATCGGAACTCTGACCAGGTTAGTCTACCCTTCCTTTGATTACTTTGAAGAGTTGTATCGATGTTTGTATGAATAGAATAAAATTATTATATTTTTGTGTTGTTTTCCTTTGAATCGTAATTCTGAGTTTAGACATATTGCCGTCGTTAACTGTAAAGACACTAAAACCAGAAAATAGCGTAAAAATGTAGAACATAAGTGAAAAAATAGAAAGAGCAGTAAAAAGAATTTGTACCTGTAGGAACGACTCTTTAAAAATTCACAGAACCTGAACCTCACTTTGGCGTCTTCGAGTTACATAGCGAAGTCGTAAAAGATGGACAACATGCAGTTTCTGACAGTTAGGGGACGAGCTCCGCGGACACTCAAAAGCATCTGAGGATCACAAATGGTTAATGGTTTCTTCTAAGTTAGCTGAGCAGAGATCAAAGGAAGAGCGCTTTAACAAACTTGATCTTTCAAAGGGTCCCATTGAAATAAGGCCAAGAGATAAATTTGGTTTTCCGGAGGAGAACAAATTTGACACTCTTAACTTGAGCATGTTAAACCTAGAATCGAAATTTATTGAAAATATGAACAAAAGCTCGCTTCGGAATGGTGTATACAATATGAATGTTGTGTACCAGAAAAACAATGCAAACATGTTGGATAACATGAACAGTAACAAGTGTAGTGGTAATGTTCAGCTCAACAAAGATCCACATAGCAATAACAATAACAACAATGTTAACAACAATATGACATATTCAAAACGACATACAACCGTACCTGAATCACCACACACCAACGTTACCAGCACAAGAAGAAAACAGAAAAGGAAGTTTTTTTTAAGCGTGAACATAGAAAACCAATCTTCAACGACCTCTTCATCGATTAAATTTCTCATCCTCGAACAAGTTCAATTCTTGACGGTAAACGATGATTCTCTTCTTCAATGGGAACTTGTCGATGTGGTTGACATCGAAGAAGAAGAAGAAATGGTCGATGATGTTGAAAGGGAATCTTTCGTTTCTTGGGCAGTTGCTTCTCCAATCGGTGATCTAATTGAAGGATTAAACCACGGTCTTCTTCATCTCGATGATAGGTTCAGTGAGGAAAAAGTTAGGGTTGACCGTGATGTTGTTGATGAAGAAGAGGATGATGAATAAGTGTTGCTCTAAGTTTCGATTAGGCAGAGAGAGAGAGAGAGAGAGATAAGGATTTGCGGGGAATAGAGTTTTCATTTATTTTGTTCTGTTTTCACAATAAACATGGAGTTTTCTTTGGAAATGATTTAGTTAGTAAACTTCCCTTTCCAACGCTATGCAAACCCGACACCCTCCCTTGTTTCTTATTGGTTTCTAGAAACTTTTCTTTCCCTCTTCTAGACTGGGCCTGTTTTAGGTCCATTTCAAATTCCTCTAGTTTATTTATTTTACTTCAGCAATTTATGAAAATGTTTGGGCTTTAGTTTGCTAATTATAAGCCCATCGAGATTCCCTTTATACACTCCCCATTTTTCTGTTTCTAATTCTCACACCACTCTTTTTTTAGTGATTTCTTATTGTTAGTTAGTTAATATTAGTTTTTCATCATAATTTTAGATAAACCTCAGTCAACTAATTTAGTTTAGAATCAACTTAACATTTTCTTTAGAATTAGTTAGTAAATTTAGAATGTTTATCAAGCTTCGTTAGTAATTTTAGAATTTTATCCAGTAATTAATAACTTAGAATGTTTAATTTATTTAATAACTTTAGAATATTTGAGTTAGCTTAGTTAGTAATGTTATAATTTTCATTTAGTTTAATTAGTAAATTTTAGGATTTTTATTTTATATTTTTATTCAATAAACTTAGAAATTTCAATCGTAGCTTAGATTTGATTTTTGCTATATCTCTTTATGCTTGATTTCTTCCATCAATTTGTATTTTTATTTATTATCTACTTGTCACCAATTTTTGTTTATGTTTATCCCTTTACGATTTTCTTTTCATATGTTAGTAGGTTTTGTGATATTTTCGATTTAGTTCATTTTAATTTTTTATTGCTCACTTTTCGCGTGTTTAATTCCAAGGGAAATGTTTTAACTTTGTTTACTTCATTCATCAAATATATTCGTTATGATCGAGCGAACCCCTTCATTCATTTTTTTGTTTTTTTATACGATTTTATAAACTTAAGTCGATTTTCCTAAAAGATTCAATTTTCAAACTCACACCTGTTAAATCAAAACTTCGACACCAGGTCATCGTATCTTCAAAATCTCGTCCATTCCCATTTTTAGCCAAATGAACCATTTTAATCAAACAAACAATTTTAAACCACAAAATAGATATTTCAAAAGGTTCATGCAGAGTACCGCAGATGCATTGGGTGCTAATACCTTCCCATTGCATAATCAACCCCCGAACTCCCCGTCTCTTTTAAAAACACATTGTATTTTCATTACTTTTAAGTATTACTTTACATTGCATATTTTAGGGTTTTATTTCGCTCTTTTCCCTTTTCCCTTGGAAATAATAAAGCGCGGTGGCGACTCTTGCTTTTGCGAGTCGAGTTAGTTAATAGCTCGATCTCCGATTTTCACCGCTACACTTGGCAGGGTTGACAACATCATCATAGCTCATGAACTCTTGAGGGGATACAACTGTAAGCATATCTCTCCAAGGTCTTCTATTTAAATGAACCTTCATAAGGCTTATGATACTGTTGAGTGGGGAGCTCTTAAAACTATCATGAGAGAGATGAGCTTTCCCTTAGGTACATTGAATGGATTTTAGTCTGTATTTCCACAGTGTCTTATCAGTACAATATTCATAGGCAGAAAAGTGAGATTGTGAAAGCTAGGAGAGAGATTAGGCAAGGGGACCCAATTTCCCCTCTCTTATTTATCCTCATAATGGAGTATCTGCACAAATATTTGAAGAAGGTGCATAACCAACCTAACTTCATATTCCATCCCAAATGCACAAAGCTGGATATTATTGACATTTCATTTGCAAATGACCTTATCCTCTTTAGCAGAGGTGATACTGAGTCTGTTAAGACTATTATGGACTGCTTTAATAGCTTCTCTGCTGCAACAGGTCTTAAGGTAAAACCTATGAAACATAAGTTGTATTTTGGTAGAATTCTGGCCCAGGAGCAGTGAAGTTCATTGCTGCTACTGGATTTTCTATTGGTAATATCCCTTTCAGGTACTTGGGAGTCCCGCTTTATAGTAGGAGGATTAACGTTATATAATGTCAACCTTTGATTGAGAGAATTGTCAAGAGGATCCAACACTGGACAGCCAAACTGCTGAGTTATGCAGGGAGATGTTAACTCATCAGAAGTGTGCTTTTTTCCATTACAACCTACTGGATGCAAGTCTTTCCGCTTCCTAAGAAAGTCATTCACCACATTGAATGGATTTACAAAAAATTTATGTGGAGTGGCAAAGAAAAGAGATGCTACAAGACACATGTGGCAATGGATAAAATTTGTGAGCCTAAGAATACTGGAGGCCTTAATATTGTAGACTTAATATGCTGGAATATTGCCACTATCGCGAAGCTCCTTTGGAATATTCAAGCCAAAGCTGATAAACTTTGGGTTAGGTGGGCAAATATTTATTATCTTAAGAAATAGGATGTTATGCACTGGTAGGCCCCGCAGAATTATTCTTGGATGCTGAAACGGATTGTGAAAACTAGAGAACATGTGCTTTAGATAACTTACTGGGTGACTGCTGTGCACCCAAACAATTTTAGTACCTCTAGAATGTATCAAAGTTTGAAAGGGGATCATGATCACGTGGCTTGGAAAAATCTCTTGTTCTCCAACTACGCAAGGCCTCAAGCAATTTTCAGGCTATGGCTTACCGTTAAAGTGAGACTCCCTACGAAGGATAGACTAATCCAATTTGGGCTGAACGTGGATGCTAGATGCGCATTTTGTAATGAAAACAAAGATCTGGCTTATTTAATGTTTGATTGCAGGAAAACCAGAGAGATTTGGCAGTATATTCTCAATTGGACTGGTATCTATAGAGTCCCATCCAATCGGATTATTGAGAGAAGTTGGTTCATCAATGAAACGAGGAAAAAGGTTGGCGTAGATGCATTCTCAAAACTGCAACTGCTGAAACTGTTTACTCTATTTGGAAGATGCACAATGATTTACTCTTCAACCAACAGGTTCCGGATGAGAATATCAAATATATGATTATAGAAATTATTATTTTATGATGTATAACACACAAGTCTTTGGCTAACCACATTAATAGGGAGCTACTTTGTATTAAGTAATAGTGGTTAGCTTGAAAGTTTTGAAAGTTTTGTTTTGTGTCCTTGCTTCCTGGATCCGTTGGATTGGTTTGTAATTAACTGCTTTTGGAAATATAAAAGATATCTTTTTCTCCAAAATAAATATTGTCTACATGCTTTTTAAGTAATGACAATATATAACAACCAATAACAATTATGGGTAATTTTGTAAAAATATAACCTTTATTGACTCAATCATTACTTTTCTTAATTTGTGTGTAACAACCTTAAATGACTTTTATTTTGAGACAGGGGGAGTATCTAGGATATAAAAAGTAAATAGAAATAATTATTTTATAAGCACTTTTTGTATAAGTATCAAACTATTAATCCACATCGAAAGTATATATTTTTGTATAAGTTTGACATTACTTGAGATGTAAGTAACATATCTTTGCACTTGATACTCATGTATATAAAGCCTTGAGCTTATGCAACAAATGTTAAAGAAAACTATTGTATTGAACAAGTGGTTTTAGTTAGCATATGGTTGGAGGTTCAGTTAGCATATGGTTGGAGTCTTTAACCTGTCAAATTGAAAACTATAGTTTTTTTATTTATAATTGCTAATCGTTTTTTGAGTCTTTCTTTCTTCAACTTCTTTCTTGAATATTTTGAGCTTCTATTTCTCGCATCAATATTCTTCACCATGACTTAATCATTGTAATTCATCCATCTTTCCATTCCTAAGTTTGATGATTTCTATGACAATTAGACAATGTTGATGGAAAACTTGCTTCAATCAAAGGAGTTTTGATTATTGATCGAGAATGACATCAATGTTGCATCTTCAGATGCAACTCAATAACAATTAAAGGATGTTGAAGAAAGAAAATTGTGTGATTTGAAGGTCAATAATTATTTGTTTGAGTCTGTGATATGGTGGGAGAACTTACTTGGTTGTTTTGCATTTTATCACAAATGTTGTGGTTAGCAAGAGTCACCACCGGCTTTTCTTTTATCCAAAAGGAAAGGTGAAAAAGCACAGGAAATACCTTTGAGATTGTTTCTTGAGTTTGGGGGGTAGATAATGAAAAGGGAAGGTATTAACACCCTTTTCATCCATGGTTTTCCACGGGCTCTTAGTTACTTGCTAGATCACTTGCTTTTGTTTGAAATTGTGCTTTGTGTGGTTTTTCGAAAGTATTTTGAAAAGGCGCCATCGTTTAGGCAAACTTTGTAATGATTCTCGTTCGTAAGAATGTATACAAAGTGTTGATCTTTTGAAGATGTTTTCAAGTTTGAAAGATGTTTTGAAAGTGTTGGTATTTATTTTGAAAATAGCAAGGATGTTTTGTTTTAGAAGTGAGCAAGTAACTAGGAGCATTCTACCTACTCAAAATTCTTTCATTTTTATT
Organism: Vicia faba; assembly: GCA_948472305.1. Taxonomy (NCBI): domain Eukaryota; kingdom Viridiplantae; phylum Streptophyta; class Magnoliopsida; order Fabales; family Fabaceae; genus Vicia; species Vicia faba. The sequence continues at coordinate 1,572,849,122 of OX451738.1, forward strand.
TCCTCTTTCCTTTGACATTGTTATCTTACCATTGATTTGGTAAGTAACCTTATCTTTGGATGTAAACGTGACGGGCGTGGGTCATTGTATAACCATGATTAGCAATGTTGCAAGGTATCTTAGCATTTTTATTTAGGGACTAAGATCATTTTGAAAAGGCAACAAAGATAGCGTCATCGAGGGACTATGATCTTGTATTTTTGCTTGTTTTTGCTAAGATACCTCACATGCATAACATGGCCATTTTTGTAAGGCAACCAAGTGGATTTACCTTAAGGGTGTTTGTGTGTAAGTGTATTGATTTTCATGCTTTGTTTAGTCTTTGATTAGGGTTTTCTACTTGTTGATTTTTATCTTCTCATACAAACCCTAATTACTAGCATTTATATAAAGCGATAAATTGCGAAAAGTAAAGTTACTACGCTATTACATCATTAGGGGAGGGGGTGTACAAATTTACAAACGGGGATTGCAAGAAAATTAAACCTAATTATCTATTACAACCATATTGAATATTGTACAAAATTGAAAATAAAAATACAAGAATATAAATGGAAAAAGAAATGATTTTTGTTGTTTTTATGAAAGGGTTTTGCCTTGACCTAAATAAAGGAAATGATTAATTAAAATAAAATAAAATAAAACTAATTAAAAAAAGAAATTAATTTGAAAAAGGATTTTTAGGGTTTTTTATGAAAAAGGTTTTTAATTAATAAAAAAAATGAAGATTAATTAATTAAAATAACCTAAGTTCTAAATTAATTTTTACTAAGAAAATAAAATAATATATTGATTTATCCTAAGTCTAAAAATTAATTATTTAAGAAAAGAAAAGAAATTTATTTGTTTTAAGAAAATATTTTTTAATCTTTTTGTTTTATGGAAAAAAAATAAAATACATGAGTATAAAAAAATAAATAAAAATAAATTTGGATTTTTTATGATTTTATGAAAATAATAATAGTAATAATAATAAAAATATATTAATATTAATAACAATAATAATAATAATAATAATGAAGAAAAATAAAATTAAAATAAAGAAATAAAGAAAAGTTAGGGAGGTTAATCAATAACGCAAGGAGTATTATGAGGAAAAAAAACTAGGCCCACATGAAGAGCCCAAGCGCTGCCAAAAAAACACAAAAAAGTCAGAAAATTGTGAAAAATAGAAAAAGGTCACGCTGGGGCTTGAACCCAGGACCTAAGGGTGAACAAGCGCACGCTTTACCACTGGGGTGGCTATACATCCATTAATATAACTGAAACAATAAATACATAACACAAAACACACCCTGATTACACTTCATCTTCAACCTCCAGCCAAAGGACCTGTATCTTCTTCATCTCTCAACAAAAATGAAAAGTTCAAACATGAAAGTTGTGGCATTTCTTCCCACGAATCTAAACATATAAATAACTTAAGCTAACAGTCAAAGATGAATGAGAATTTTTCTGGCCCTAATTCAAACCCTAAAAATTTCAGAAAACTTCAACTTTAAAATTCTCTAAGCTCAGGCCATATAAATGCAAACTATGGATATGTATAGCTTCGTGGAAATGGTATCTACATTTTATCTTCACAAATCAAACTCAAATGGTGCCTGAATATAAAGATAGAAGTTCAAGAAAAATACCTCAAAATTGGAAATCATGAAATGGATTTGATCTTGTTTCAGGAAGTGGTGATGATCAGGTTAGCTTCCTTGGACCTCTAGGAAGCTAATGTAATGTTTAGCTTGAGTTGAGAATGGCTGAAATGGCCTGGAGAAGTCCAACTGCAATGCTCTGTTTTTGGCTATGGAAGATGATGAAGATGATGTTACAGTCTGAAAACAGGGACATGGATGATTTGTATTTGATATGAGGAAGCTTTTGAAACTAAAAGGCCAAGAAATGCACGAGTGGTTTTGAAGATTGAAGTTCAAATTCAGAAATGACACAAAAATGGAGGTTTTATGCAATCTGAGTTTTCAGGGAGTTTGGGAGCTTGTACATTCGTGTCCTAGCTTGAAAATAACTTGTATGGTTATATGAGAAAGGTTAGAGGGTTTGAAGTTGACAAAACTGTGAGATATATAGTTATGGCTATGTTACTTGATTTTGAAGAAAAGTGGGAAAACAAGTTTCAATGTGTAGTACAAGCATGGCCTGAGTTTATGGGAGGCTCTAGACATGTTTATTTTTCCTTTAACATTTCTTGTGATCAAAAAGTGCAAGTTCAAAGTTCTATGCATTGACTTTGTGATTAAAGCTTCTTTACAAGAATGGAATGGTTACTTTGTGCCATAAATGGAAAATTTACTTGAACAAAGCGTGAATCAAGTGGATAATAGCTCAAAAGTAAGTGTAATCTTCTTATTATGGAGAGATCTTGAGGTTTAGAGGCCTGCAAAGCAAGATTGTGCAGCATAGGTTTGAAATTGAATTCTTGTTCATCACAAAATGACTTGTAATTCAAGTGTGAAAACCCTAACTTCCTCTCTTCGATTCTCCCTGATCAAGAATGATCTCAAGGAGTTCTTGGACATTTTGGAAACTTGTAATGTGCTCCACAAACCCTATTTGAATCACTTTTCAAAATTCCCCTTGGAACTATATGAAAACGTGCCATGAAGTTAGGTCAAAATCTTGACCAAAACTAGGGCAAAATTTCACTAAGTGTTCAATTTCAAGACCATGACTTTATGAATTAATAACTTGAGATCCAAGCATTTTTAAAAGATGTTGTGTAAAGAAATATTGTAGATATAATGGAGATCTACAAATTTCTTGTTGAAAGTTTCTTCTGAATCCTCTTGCATCATGGTGAAAAAATGGCTAAAGTTATGAAAAAACCTGAAGTTTAAACACTTAGAAAAATTTCTAAGTTAGAAAACTTTGACTTTTCAAAATGAAATCTTGACTTTTTGATTTCTTGATGAATAAGTTTCATATTTTGACATGTTTTTGATGAATTGTGATCTTTGACATTGGATTTTGACCAAAAAGTCAAAGTTTGACTTTTCAATGTACAATTGACTTTTGATCAGTTGACTGAAAATTCATTATCAATCCAATTGAGCTTGAGCAATGTTTTAGGTCATTCCATTAGGTCAAAATGATGCAATTTAACTCTTTTAATCATGCTTTAAACCAATTGACCATTTGCTAGGTCAAAAATCAGATATTTCCCTTTCTCAGCCAAAACCCTAATTTTGACCATTTTGCCCTTTTGATGATTTGGTCCAATTTCTTGAGGAATTATGGTCCAAACTTGATAAAATGATACATATGAGTTTATAATGTTGACGTGGATAAAAAATTATGAAGTTTGACTGTAAATTGGCCATAGTTGACTTTTTCCCCAATACAGTTGATTTTTAGGTCAACTACTCAATTGACTGAGCAAAAGTGTGATCCAAGGCTTGAAACTTGACATGAGAAATATTGGGGGTCAATAATGATCCATGAAAGTCATATGAAGCATTGAAAGTTCAATTATCCTTGTGCAATCTCAAACCTTAATTTTGGTCGTCAGTGCTTAAGGAGGTGTCTTGAGCTAATCAATCCTAGTGCAGTCTTGAACCAAGAGAGATCCTTGTGAGAAAATATTTGATAAATGAGAGGGAAAATTTTGGGGTACAACAGCTGCCCCTGTTCAATCTTCTTAAACCTGGAGAGCTAGATTGGCAGATCCGCCATTCGTGACTTGAAGGTGAAAGATGATTGAACACTAGAGTGCCCAGAAATTTGCACTCGAAGATGGATGGTGAATGGGCTTATAGATGCCATTTGGAGGAATGATGGTAAACACTGGAAGAAGTATGAACACAAATCTCTTGTTGATTTATACTAAAACTTGATGTTTTACCTGTGAGAAAAAAAAGTTAGTAAAATGCAGATGCCTGCAGGATGTTCACCAGATGTGGTATTATGTTAAATGCATATGGTATGTACATGCTATGATGTATGAATGTGAGATGTATGTTTTTGTCCGGGAAAATAAATCACTGACTGCTGTTGAGGAAATTCTGGGGAGTTGAATCCTTGATTGCCGTTGGAGATGAAGGATATACATATCTTCAAACTTTGTTGAGATGATCCTTTCATTGGAGAATATCTTCTGAATGCCACATGTTATCTGGTCAGACCCAGGATTCACAATTTGTTGAGGATGAAGTAGTCAACTGATATCTGGTCGGATCCAGGCTTCACGGTAACTTACTGGGGGAAGAGACGAATTAACTGTTATCTGATCGGATTCTAAGTTTTGCAGAAAATTTTCTTGAAATTGAATAGTTATCTGGTCGGATCCAGGCTTCATAACAACTTACTAGAGATACAAAAGTTAACTGTTATCTGGTTGGATCCAGGCTTTGCAGTAACTTGAAGTGGCAACTACTATCTGGTCGGGTCCAAGTTTCATAGTAAACTGTTTGGGGATTTAGTTGTTATATGGTCGGTTTCCAGGTTTCACAATGAATCTCTGAAGGTAATTGCTTATCTGGTCGGATCCAGGCTTCACAACAACTTGCTTAAAAAGATGAAATTGAAAACTGATATCTGGTCGGATCCAGGTTTCACAGTAATTTGTTGGGGTAGAGGCAAGCTCTACGGGGGAAAAGAAGTTAAACCTTGGTCGGGTTGAGTCCAGGTTCTTCTATATCTTTGAAGAGTTATACTATTATCTGGTCGGGTCCAGGTTTCATAGTATCTTGAAATTTAGATCAATTTTTATCTGGTCGGGTCCAGGTTTCGGATGCTCAAACTGTTATCTGGTCGGGTTCAGGTTTCAATAATTGAAGAAGTCAAAGTAATATCTGGTCGGGTCCAGGCTTCAGTAGTATATTGAAAATTATGCTAATTATCTGGTCGGGTCCAGGCTTTATAATATCTTTTTGGAAATAGTAAAGGCTTTGCTGACAGCTTTACTGGGGATTAGGGGTTGTGGCCCTATGATTTGTAATAGTTTGAAAGGAAAATTCAAACTGGAGAGTGTAGACTCAGTCGGGTAGGACAAACTCAGCTTGGGGAGGATGCAATCAACTGGGGAGGATAGACTCCACTTGATGATAATAGCCTTGGCTGGGGAAGATATACTCAGCTAGAGAAGACATGCTCAGCTGGGGAACTGTGTATTGATTGTTGTATGCTGGGGAAATTTGAACTTGGCTGGGGAGTTATGATATCTCGTTGTTTGTTGGAGAAGATAGACTATGTAGGGGGAGTACAAACTCGATTGGGGAGGATGTACTCGGCTGGGGAATTTTTGGGGTTCCTCGATTGTTGTTGGGGAAATAAAACCTGTTGGGGAAATAAAACCTGTTGGAGAAATAAAACCTATTTAGGAAATAAGTTTCTTTTAGGAAGAGATCTACGAGGCTTCAATTTGTAAAATTCGACTTAGCTGGAGAGAGAGCTGCCAAGAGATTGAGACTCTGGTCGGGGATTATCCTATGCAAAGAGGCTTTGTAGGCAACTTTGTTGGGGAAAGGTTTATTGTAGTTGTCCTTGTGGGATAATGCCAATGAGATAACTTTGTGGGGGTATTTCATATACATTAAAGAGATGTTTGCTGCTGCTTAGCAGGACACATGTGCCAAATAGTTTTAATTATGTTCATATGCATATGTTCATTAAGTTTTTGTCATTGGACAAATTTGCATTCAAAACAAAGACATAAATTTTTCACTTCAATGTATATTTGTATTGATATTTTTCCCATGCATAGGCGTTTTTGTACAGAGAGACGGAGATCCTAGTAAGAGGAAATCATCGAAAGGAAAACAAAGTCGAGAATGAAAACAAATAGCCATGTGAAATGATCTCATTTCCTTCCAACTCTACTATTGCCCCAATGTCTTCGAATGTCCTTTGTCGTTGATAGAAGTTAATTGGATTGATCTTGGACCGTTTGAACTTGTACCTTGGTGATAAAATTGATTGTGTTGATTCCACGGGACATAGTCATACGCTTTTAATCTTTAACTTTTGCCTAGACCGCCCTTTCGGGTTTTCAGCCCACCAGGATACCCCTTTTTTCCCAAGTCGCCCTTTCGGGTTTTCAACTTGCCGGTGTACAATCTTTTTCATATATCCCTAATTTTTTCCCAAACCTTTTGGTTTTCTGGGATGCCCTTATTTTGCCTAGGTGTGTCAACCTAGCGGGTCTCTTATGCATAGTATTTTTTAACTATGCCCGCGTTTATAGGATATGGGAAATCTTCACCATCCATGGTAGTGAGTGTTGTACCCCAATATTTGCCCCTAAGATCCCTTCATCATACCATATTGTTTCAATCACCACAAAATCACATTATGGCTTTTGGTTTTTCTCCCTATCTTTAGCTTTGCTCTTTGAGGAGTTACCAGGCACCTTGACTTGTTTTCTTTGGTGATCATGGATATTTTGCTTTGATTCTCTCTATAAATTAACAAATACAATATTGGTTTATCTTACTTGTTAATAATGTAGGTAAAGGCAATGAGGATTAGCAAGTTGCATCACGGGTTCATGAGTTTATTTCCATGCCCTAGTCAAAGTCTTGAGAGATTTAAATCTCACCATTAAAGTTGTTTTGAAGTTGGTATGGAAGTAGTTTAGATGGCCATGAGTTCTCATCATCATCCCCACCAAATTCTATTCACAAAGGAAGAATATTGGCACAAAACGTTTGTTCAAACTTGGCAAAGTTCCACCAAGCTTTCTCTTGATCTAAAGGCTAGGGTTTTGGACTTCAGAGGGGCATATCTTGCTCATCTTTTGGTATTTTTGAGTGATTACAAAAACATTATTCTCTTCAAAGAGTTACCAATAAATCACTTCAAAAGTTCCAAGGAGTTTTCATGTGGAAGGAACTTGGCGAAGAAGAAAGATTACAAGTCATCCAGATGAATCCCCAATTTTCCATATGTGACTTCAAGTGGTCATAACTTGGTCAATGTTTATCACCTTGAGCCCATTATTTTTTCATGATGATCCTAAGGATGTGTACTTCATGCCTTATTTTATGTGTAAAGTGAAACAATGGATGGAAGTTGCCTTAAGAATGCAAAAGATTATAGGTCATTTCATGATTTTTGGCCAAATTCAACAAGTCATAACTTGCTCAATTTTTGGAGATTTTGAGTGGTTCAAATTGAAAAGTGTCATTTAAGAGGTCTACTTCATTCCATCTTTTTTGGTCAAATGAAATTTCTAAGTGGAAGGGCATTTTTGGATGCAAAAGATTATAGGTCATTTTTAAAGAAGAGTTTGAAATATTTCTAAGTATGGAAAGTCAACTCTTTTTCTTTAACTTTGACTCCATGTAACTTTCAGCTCAAGCATCCATTTTATTCCATTCTTTTTCCATTGCAAAGCTTGTAACCTCATCTTTCCAAAGCATCAAGAATTATGCCCTAATACCCCTTGAAGTGGAAATGCCATAGATTTGAATTTGGTTGTTTGAAACTGAATTTTGCACAAAGTCAGAATTTTGAAATCTTTGTTTTGGTTTCTAATCACAGGATTTCCACATGTTTTCATTTCTAATCATGTTTAGCAACTTGCCAAAAGTGATTAGCATCATGAAACGCACGATTTGGCTGAGTTTTGATCAAATTTAAGTCACACTTTCTTCATGATGCAGACCCACACGAATTCCCTCCAAAATGCATCATTTGCTATTCCTTTTGATCCCATTTGCTTCCCTATAAATAGAGGGTCATCCCCCATTCAATTTCCCAAGCTTAGAGAGCCAAGAACACCCTGCCAAAACTTCACACGAACCCACTTTTGTTGAATTCAGTTTTTGAAATTTAAGCTTCCTTTTCCAAAATTCTATGCCCATTCATCATCCTTGAACTTCATACAAACTCTCCAGCAATTAAACCAATCAAAATGACCCTTAATCCAAGCTATAGAAGTCCAGTTTCAGAGCTTCTTACTTGAACTTCGAAAGGGTAGAATTCTCTACCAATTGGATCCAAATCAAGCACTAATTTGTTCTACTCCTTTGTCTGATTCTAATGCTGCTTACAATTTTTAAATCTATTGAGAATTGAGAGAGAAATCTCAAATTGAAGGTGCTCGCTATTTTTCTGTGTTTTGATTCATATCTCTCTCCATACCTTACATAAACTTGGCGCGATGGTTGTGTTATAATTGTCTTGAAGAGACGAGTTCAATGATGCTAGCCAAGGATCCTAACTTTTCCATTTGAAGGATCTCACAAAATCCCCATTGCAGGGTGTCTGGAGGTTGAAGATGATGACATGTCTCGTCTCAGCCAATGATAGCGTGCCAAGCGTTTTTAATTTCATTGGTTGCCCTTTTTCTGATCACATATGTGTTTCACTAAGGTCCATATCAAGCACAACGCGTCTGGTCCATTGGATTAGCTTACTAACGCGTTTTGACTTTGATCTGATGGTCCACATCTTTTTGGTTTAATTTTATTTTCTGATTTTATATTTTATTTAATTAAATTTTCAAAAATTCATAACTCTTTTACTTTTTATCCAAAAATTATGAAAAATTCACAAAAAATACTTTGAATTATTTCTGATCTCATGAATTTTTTTTTTTGCATTTTTATTTTAACATTTGGTATTTTCTATATTTTTTGTATTTATTTTCCTTCTTTTAATTACTTAAAAAATACTTTCTAACATTTTTTAATTCTGAAAAAATTCATAAATATTATTTTGCATATTTTTGAATTTCTGAAAATTTTATGGAATTTTATGTTGAGGTTTACTATTTTTGATCTATTTTATGTTTGTTTTAGAAATTTTAAATGATTTAAAAATAGTTTCTGACTTTTGAAAATTCCCAAAATTTTTGTAAAATTACTTGGCCTCTTTTCTGATTTTTCTATGGTCTTATTTTTTATTTCTTGATTAATTTGAATATAGTTGGCTTTTTCTTCATTATTTTCCATTTTTTAAAAACATTTTTAAACCCTTTAATGAACATATTAATTATATTATTATTTTGTGAATATTTTCTGGCTGTCTTGGGTTGATTTTTTGGTCATGGCTTTATTAACATCATTGGATCCATGGTGTTGAGTTTAACTCCACAAAAAATGGATGAATGATTTTAATAAGAGTTTGATTAAATATTAATTCAAATGTGGTTTTTCTTTTTACCCTAAATCCCCTTCATCTCATCCCCTTCTCATTGCACTAAATGTTGTTGGAGCATGATCTCTATATGACGTCTCAAAACAAATGGTGCATAGATTGCTATTGACCGGCCTCAAAATAGGTGCAACTTCTATATAAGTCCACTTACGATTGCTTAACATAGCGCTAATTTTGTCCCGATTCGAATAAATGATCATTCGTGGCCCAAAATTATGATTGCAAGCCCAAGTATGTTAATTTGATCTCTTTGATCCAATAACCTTGAGATTCATTGTATGGAGGCTTTGGTTCTACCAATCCTCTAATCGATCTACAACATCTTTGGTCAACGCAGATCACTTAAACATCGTTGATCATTAAATGGCACTTGTGAAAATTCCAATTGGATGATATACTTGACAAAAAGCAAATGCAACTTGTTGTGTGGAGGCTTTGGTTCTACCAATACCCTAATGAATTTCAAATGCAAGTTTCAAGATGGTCATCCAACTAACCACTAATTATTGACTTGTTTTATTTTATGCTTTTATTTTTTATGCTTTATGCACTATTTATTTTTTAGCATTTTACATTTCATACCATTTTCATCTTTGCTCATTTGAGCATTTATTTTCTTGTCATTTTTACTTTGCTCACTTGAGATTTTCTTTTTACTTTTTCTAAGATACTTAATAACCAACTTAAACCCTAAAAAAAATCTTAATGGTACTTGGACTATTTGGTTACTATCCTTGGAATTATGGAGCAGTGGACTTTCTCTTGGACTTAGGATTAGAAACCTTAGCCTATCTTGGATACCTTGTGATCTTATCTGATTATTTTGTCTGGAGATCTTGAGGTTTACCTCAAGACATTGGGTTGCTTGTTTGTTTTTTGTGTGCAGGTTTTTGTGATCACACTCTCTGTTTGTAATCTAGAATTCACCCGCATACAGCCGTTACTTTGCCTAATTTTTGTGAAGACTTAATACATTTAAAGAGGTCTAGTATCTTTGCTTGCTTGGTTTCACTCCAAAGAATGATAATTTTATCTTGGCTCATAATGTCAAGTTTTGGCTTCTTGTTGGTTAGATGGTCCTTATCCTTAACTTTTATCTTATGCTTTAGGATAGTCTCTTCTTCTCCTCCCATCTTCTTTAATTTCAAAAATCCTCTCCCTTGTTTTGAAAACTATTCTTGTTTCTAAAACTTTAGATGCTTTCATAATAAACTTGGACTTATGTCCATGCATTTTCAAAAATCATTTTCATAAATAAACTTCAATCAATTTAATAATACCTTGACATTTTTTGTGAGAAGACTAAAAGTCAACCAATCTCATTTCAAACCATTTTGCCACTTTGGCTTTTACCTTTAAAACTTTTCTCAAAAGGTTAGACTCTTGTCAATCCTTGTAGTGATGCAAACAACTATACTTCTACAATATGTAGTGAAGTGAGATATTTTCCACTTGGGTGTTGAGTGAGGCATTGTTGATTTTAAAATCCAAGCCATATCCTCCACTTTGAGATGATGCAAATTCTCCTTTTTCGTGATTGTGGGTAGTAAGTATGTTTTCCACACAGACAATGACGATGACGTCTTATCTCTTAAAATCAACCAACACACTTGTGTTTCAAATTTTTAAAAGAGGAACTACGTGTACCTTGATCCCCTATTGCACGAAAGGTGGTACATAGGCACTAAAGGTTCGCAACCGTGGCGGGTGCAAAAATCATAAAAAATATTTCTTTTCTCACCTCCACTATCCATTTTATATACAACACAATTTTATAGCCAAAATATACAGATTTTACAAAGAGGTTCCTGCGGAGTACCATAGATGTTTAAGGTGCTAATACCTTCCCTTTGCATAACCAACCCCCTTACCTTGAATCTTTCCCCCTTTTTTCGGGTTATTCGCTCTTTTCCCATTCCTTTGGAAACAATAAAGTGCAGTGGCGATTTTTATTTTTGATTTGTATAAAGGCTAGTCAATCCAATGGCTTAGTCTTGAACATTTATACCGCTACAGTCAGCATCATGGCACCTCCAGAGAAAACTCTCTTGACAACAAATGGCCCTTCATAGGTGGGAGTCCATATGCCTCTTGGGTCGCCTTCTGGTATAATGATGCGTTTTATCACCAAGTCACCAACTTGATATACTCGAGGCTATATCTTTTTGTTGAAAGCCTTGATCATCCGTTTTTGGTACGTCTGACCATGGCAAATAACATCTAACCATTTTTCGTCAATCAAGTTCAGCTGATCCAATCTCGTTTGAATCCACTCGTCTCCGCCTAGGCCTGCCTCATTCATAATCCTCAGCAAGGGAATCTGAACTTTCACTGGAAAAATAGCTTCCATGCTATAGACTAAGGAAAAGGGAGTTGCCCGAGTTAATGTTTTAGCTGAAGTACGGTAGCCATGTAGAGCAAACGGCAATATCTCATGCCAATCCTTATAGGTTACTACCATTTTCTACACAATCTTCTTGATATTTTTGTTGGCCGTTTCGACTGCGCCATTCATTTTCGGTCTATACAGATAAGAATTATGATGCTTGATCTTAAACTGAGTGCAAAGCTCAGTGATCATAGCATTGTTGAGGTCAGTCCCATTATAGGTTATGATCCTTTTGGGGATACCATAACGGCAGATGAGGTTGTGCCTGATGAGTCTGGCTACCACATTCTTGGTGACTGAGGAAAATGAGGCGGCTTCGACCCATTTGGTAAAATAGTCAATAGCAATAAGAATGAAGCGATGTCCATTGGAAGCGGTGGGCTTGATCTCTCCAATCATTTCAATGCCCCATATTGCAAATGGCCACGGAGCAGTCATGACATTCAGAGGGATAGGAGGCACATAGACCTTGTCAGCATAGATTTGGCATTTATGACAAGTTCTTGAATGTTGATGGAAATCAGTCTCCATCGTTGACCAATAGTAACCGACTCTTAAGATTTTCTTAGCCATCGTATGTCCACTTGAGTGAGTACCGAAGAGACCATCGTGCATGTATTCCATGATATCCTCTTCCTCCTTCTTGTCCGCACATCAGAGTAAATTTGAATCAAGGTTGCGCTTGTACAATATCCCGTTGCTTAGGAAGAATTTGGCTGCAAATCTTCGCAAGAACTTTCTGTCTTTATTATGTGTCCCCTCTGGATACTCTTGTACTTCAAGGTATCTCATCACCTCATGGTACCATGGCCTTTCCGCATCGGTTTCAAGCTCATAACAATGTGCAGGTTCATCGAATCTTTCAATCGTTATCATAGGGGCTTCGTTGTCCCATCTGACCTTGAACATTGAAGACATGGTTGCCAAAGCATCAACCAACTGGTTTTCTTCCCCAGGGAAGTGCTCAAAAGTGATATCTTCGAAGTAAGGAATTAGGGATAACAAAAGTTCCTTGTAAGGGATAAGATTAGGGTGTTTAGTGTCCCAATATCCTTTTACTTGGCTGATTATTAGGGTGGAATCCCCGAACACATCCAAATGCTTGATCCTTAAGTCAATAACATCTTTCAGACCTAAGATGCATGCTTCATACTTGGCCATATTATTCGTACAATCAAAGAAAAGTCTGGCAGTGAAAGGAGTGTGGCAACCTTCAGGAGAGATGACCATAACACCAATTCTGTTACCTAAGGCGTTGGAAGCCCCATCGAATACCATAGTCCATCGGGATCCTTGTTCGGGTCCGTCATATGGTCCAGGTTTCGCACAGTAGGTTACCAGCATGATGTTCTAATCAGGGAAGTCAAAGTTCATTGACTGATAATCATCCACATATTGATGGGCCAAACGATCCGCTAGCACACTTCCTTTGATGGCCTTTTGAGTCGTGTATTGAATGTCGTACTTAGTCAAGATCATTTGCCATATGGCTATCTGTCCGGAAAGGGTAGGTTTCTTGAAGATGTACTTGATTGGGTCCGTCTTAGAAATAAACAGAGTGGTATGAATCAACATATACTGTCTTAGCTGGCGAGCAGCCCATGCCAGAGCGCAACAAGTTTCGAGCAGTGAATATCTGGTTTCACAGTCGGTAAACTTTTTGCTCAGGTAATAAATAACATGCTCTTTTCGGCCATACTCGTCATGTTGGCCCAAAACACACCCCATAGAGTTCTCTAATACTGTCAAGTACATGATCAAGGGTATTCCTTCAACTAGAGGCATGAGAATAAGAGGTTCTTGTAGGTATTATTTGATTTTGTAAAAGGAAATCTGGCATTCATCGTTCCATATGACTACCTGATCTTTCTTCAAGAGTTTGAAGAGTGGCTCACAAGTAGCAGTTAAGTGTGATATGAAACGATAAATGTAATTGAGAAGACCCAAGAATCCTCTAACTTCCTTTTCAGAATGAGGGACTGGCATTTCTTGGATGGCCTTTACCTTGGTAGGATCAACTTCAATGCCTTTATTGCTGACAACAAAACCTAGAAGCTTTCCAGAGCGTACTCCAAACGTACACTTTTTAGGGTTTAACCTCAGCTTGTACTTCTTCAGCCTCTCAAATAATTTGTATAGGTGATCGAGATGTTCTTCTTTGGTTTTTGATCTGGCAATCATATCATCCACATATACCTCTATCTCATGATGAATCATATCATGAAACAAAGCTACCATAGATCTTTGATATGTTGCCTCTGGATTCTTTAATCCGAACGACATGACCTTGTAGCAGAAGGTGCCCCATTGCGTAATGAAAGTAGTTTTTTCCATGTCTTCGGGAGACATCCTTATTTGATTATAGCCTGAGAAGCCATCCATGAAAGAGAAGACTTTATGCTGAGCAGTATTATCAACTAAGACGTCAATGTATGGTAGAGGGAAGTCATCCTTGGGGCTTGCTCTATTTAGATCCCTATAGTCTACGCACATGCAAACTTTTCCGTCCTTTTTGGGAACCGGTACCACATTAGCAACCCATTGAGGATAGGATGTTACAGCTAGGAACCCTGCATCAAATTGTTTCATCACTTCAGCTTTGATCTTTTCAGACATATCAGGCCTCATGCGACGAACCGTTTGTTTGATATGCGAACATTCTTCTTTTGTCGACAGATGATGAACTACAATGTCGGTATCCAACCCAGGCATATCTTTATAATACCAAGCAAATACTTCCATATAATCATGCAACATCTGAACCAACATGCTCTTGACACCGCTTTCCAAGTTAGTGCGGATCTTGATTTCCTTCTTATCTGACTCAGTACCCAGGTTGATAACTTCAACTGACTCTTTGGGCGGTTGAATAGCTTTTTCCTCTTGTAATAGAAGTCTGGCTAGTTCTCCCGGTATGTCACAATCTTCCTCGCCTTCGTCTTCGGCTTGGTCGATAGGATATTCAAAGTCATAGTCGATAATAGTAGAGACATTGGCAATAGGATCCAGAGTGGATGTGGGCCTGCAAGAGTGTGTGTGTGTGTGCATGTAAGATACATGGCTATTTTTTTGAAAAATGTATTTGCAAGAAAAGAAAGATAATGAACACAAATAGTTGAATGCAAAAGAGTCCAATGTACTGAATGATCATATGATTAGATGAACATAAATAAAACCCTTCACAAATGGACCAAAGTGCCCCGGGCCAGGAAAATGGCTGAAAAGTCATTGTTAAAATATTACAGACAACATGTTCTTGAATTGATAGAAAAGCAATAACAAGTAGATTACTCCTCAATGAAGGAGATGTACACAAAGTCCTTTGTATGTCAATTCTTCAGCTCCGTTGTAGTTGGATACACCCACTCTTCAAATGCATATTCTTCATCAGAATCACCCACGGTGTTGACTTCATGGCTTCCAATGCCGAGAGGTGGCTTTCCAGCACGAGCACACCTCACTTCCTTCTGAGCTTTGGCGGTGAAGACCAAACCAAACTTGTCCTCTTTAAATGTGATATCGAGGAGTTGCCCCAAAGTATCACAGTTTCCTTCTTCAATTGCTGCGCGGGCATCCTTGACTGAAACCATCTTTGGCATGGCCTTAACAACTTTAGACTCATTAGAAGAACATTTGGTACCAGCATTCATCGGCGGTACAACCTTAAAGGATTGACACGGGGTCTCAATGAATTCTCCATTCATCTCTACATATTTGAAAGAGTTAAGGTGGCTCACCATAAACTCTTCTTCTCCACAGACTGTGACTATTCTGCCCTTGACTGGATATTTGAGTTTCTGGTGGAGGGTTGAGGTTACTGCCCCAGCTTTATGGATCCACGGGCGACCTAACAGACAAGAATAGGCAGGGCGAATATCCATAATATAGAAGGTGGAGTTGAAGATTTGGGGCCCCACTTTGATTGGAAGATCTACTTCCCCATGAACATTCCTCTTTAATCCATCAAACGCCCTTACAATGATATCACTTGGCTTCAAGATTAAATCTTCACAGTCAAGACGATATAATGCCCCCTTAGGTAATACATTCAGAGAAGAACCAGTGTCGACTAGCACATGTGCTAAGGTAGTCCATTTGCACTCGATAGAAACATGTAAAGCTTTATTGTGATTCTTCCTGAGAGGTGTTAAGTCAGCATCTGAAAATCCCAAACCATTATCAGCTGTCAGGCTAGCCATGCAATTCTCAAATTGGTCTGTTGTTGTCTCATGGGGGACATGATCCTTTTTCAGGAACTTGATTAATGCTCGAGCATGGTGTTGTATCCCAAAATTTTTCCTCTCACTTTACTCAATATATGTTCATTGAGATACTCAACTTGCTCAAGGATGCTCAAGAGTTGACCAGACAAGCTCCCTCATAAAACAATGAACCTCCAATTAGAGTTTCCATTTTCATCAATATGGGTAAACTTAAAAGGCCTCATATTCTCTCCATGGTCCTAATATGTTCTCAAGACCTTCCATGTCAAATTTCAAGCCTTGCACAAGAAGTTTGCTCAGTCAACTTCTCAGATGCTTGAGAATCGACTGTATTAGGTCAAAAGTCAATTGTGGCTCACATACAATCAAACTTCAATTTTTTTGGTCAACATCAACATTTTTAAGTGACATTCATCATTTGATTAAGGTTTTATCATGATTCCTCAAGGAATGCTCCTAATTCATCAAAACTCAAAAGTTGCTAAATTAGGGTTTCTCAAGAAAAGTCAACCAAACTTTGACCAAGCATAACTTTCTCATACTTCATCATAAATTTCTCATCCAAGTCTCATTTTGAAGGGAATCCAATCTCCTACAACTCATCTTCATCCCTCAAGTTCAAGAAATCCACACATAAATTGATATGAATTTCTACATTACATGTCCTTTTGAAAAGTCAACAAAAACACTTTTTGGGTCAAAGCTTCTTACATGAACATGGAAGACCCAATTGAGATGAGACCAAAAGGGTTGTTTAGGGGACATCGTAAGATTTCTAAAAAGTCCAAGAACACCTCTCTAGGGTTAAAATTGGAAGAGTTATTCATTGTCAAAGTTGACCATTTTTGGAAAATTGCCAAAAGCCAAATATGCCCAAATATGCATTTTTTGGCAAATGGGCCTAACTTTTTATGTTTGCACCTCACTTCCAACATGGTACACGACCCAAACATCCTTACACATTTTATTAGTATTATTTAGTTAATTTATTTTGATTTTTATCCTTTAAAAATCAAATTAAATCAAGTAAATCATCTAAACAATAAAAGATTTCATTACAAATCATTTCATCATCAATTGGCAATTAACAAAAGATGGAAAGATCAAGTGCAAATCGTGGAAAGAGAGTAAAGAATTGATTTGTTCCAAAAATAAACAAAATCAAAAACTTGAAAGGAGAATATTTTGTCATTAAAGCATGGGATTTTCTCCAAATATGTTGACCTAGTATGCTATCATACATAAGGACAACCATTCCAAATAACAAGGACACAGAGAGGCTGCCTAAAAACCAAGAACAAGGGTTTCAAAAATTGAAAAGAAAGTGCAATTTCCCAAAGAGACAATCCATCCTCCTTCAATCAAAACCAAGCATCCTATCATCATTCTGAGGATCCCAGCACCTCTTTTCATCCATCCTTGAAGGCCAAAGCACCTTGAATCGCCCTAGTCAGATCTTCCCACATTGGTAACTTTTTGATTTCTATAACTCGTTCCATCCTTAATATAAATATATTGTGCTTGCATATTCATACTATTGCCATTATTCATGAATTTGTTTACGTATATCATGTGAGGAATAAGCCCAGAATTGCAAGACACCATTGTTAGGGCTTAGGAAGAAGCAAGCTTCAAATTTTATGATACAGGCACTTTTAGGATGAATAGATACCACCATTAGATTCTTGGGGAAATTTTAAGGGGGATAGGGTCTTTTTTATGCTTTGATCATGCATATTTTGCAGAATCGATCTTGGGGTGTCACCGGAGAAGGTGACCGGAGCCACCAGGGCCACCAGGGCCGGTGGTTTGATTTTTGCAGGAGGCGGTCAAAGCACGCATGGCTGTTTCTCATGACCTCATTGGCTTGGATCAAACAAACTCTTCCTCTCTCCAAGTCCGATTGGTCCATTCAAACTCCCAGGGCCCCACATCGCACGCGTGTCATTTGGATTCAGTACTAGCACCTTGTTTTCCTTTTATTTTATTTGTTTCATTATATTCATGACTAACCAACTAGTGCAGATGGCAAGGGAAGAAGGCATGTGAGAGGGAGGACATGGGTTCGATCCCAGGTCCAGACATTTTGCATTTTTCTGAAATAATATTTCCAAATCCAGTGCGCATCATGTTCTGAAGGCCACCACACACTCTCAGATCTCGTCCCTTGGATTAGTCTCCATCACAGATCTAATGCGCAGTATACGCTAGTCCACCGTGAACCTTCAGATGCTAGTTCCACTGGATCAAGCGTCAGTTTGGGCCAACTTTGGGGCCAACCAGCAATTTGGCAGCGCACCCCCCTCATCTCTTCGAGCAACAAGCCCATTTCCTTACTTTTTTATTTTAAATTTTTATAATCTTTTGTTTATTAATTATATCTTTTTCTAAATAACTAAAAAAAATATCATTTTTTTATTTAATCAAAAATCACCAAAAAACATCAAAAATCTTTTATCAAAAAAAATATTTTGTTAATTAATTAGTTTAATTAAATTAGGGTAATTAATGTTTTTTTCCTATTATAATTAAAATAATTAGATTTAGGGTTTAATTCTATATTTAACCTAATTATTCCTTAAATATAAATATTTTCCCAATTTAGATTTCTAAGTCGGCTAATCATTTCTCGCATTTAATTTACTGCGCTTTTTAATTTTCTTTTTATTATTATTTGTAACTGCTCCGAGTTTGTACTAGTAATTAGGTTTTCTTTTAAATTATGCATTTTATTTTCAGCCAAAATAATTATGTATCTGCCCAAAGCCTTGTAATAGCGTAGGACTCTTACTTTCTCGCTTTTATATTTTGTATGCTTGTATGTAATTGTTAGCAACCTAGGCGTGTATGATTAATAAATCAATCGTAGATCATTAAACTGCAAGATAAATATAACTGAAAAAAGCACACTGCTGCACATGTTCACTCATAGGGTTTACTCCACTCGGTTGCCTCAGAAATAATGGTCGTGTCCCTCGAATGTAGGGATACCTTAGCAATGACCCACGATTCAAAGTCGTCATAAAGATCATAGTCCCTACTTGTCCCTCGAGTTGCCTACGTATTGTTCTTATGACAGTAGTCCCTTCGAAATGCTAAGGTATCTTTACTTGTTTCCTTTAGAGACCATTTCGTCCCTTCGAATGTCGCTTTAAAACTCCAACAACGGTGCTGCCTATTCCTTAATAATAGGATAGTGCTGTCTAAAGGAAAACGAATAGACCTTTTTCGAGTAGGTAGATTAGTTCCTAGGTACTTGCTCAAACAAAAACTTTTCACACAAACACTTTTCAAAACAATTTTCAAAACAAACTTCATCACACTCTTGAGGACTGATACAAGAGTCATCATAAAGTAAAACGCTTTTCAAAACAAGCACACACAAGCAATTTAAAAATGAGAATGTACCTAAGAGCCCGTGGAAAACCACGGATAGGAATGGTGCTAACACCTTCCCTTTCTATAATCTACCCCCCGTACTCAGAAACATTCTCGAAAAAGGTTTTTTTTGTTCTATTTCCTTTTCCTTAGTTGGATGAAATAAAAGTCGGTGGCGACTCTTGCTTACCGCGACATTTGCAAATACAAAATGCAAACCAGTATAACAGTCGGTTCTGCCACCGTATCACACATGGGCATCGGAGCAAAGCAGCAATGACAATATTGAAATCTTAGAAGGGGTTTGCCCCAACTGTTCTACAATCTTAAAGTCACTTCTTTTTATGATCTTTAAAATATCGTCCATCTCGCGAGCGGAGGGTTCTTTATCATCTACGTCCTTGGAGGGTACTTCAATCACATCAAGCTCAACAACCTTCTCCTCCCCTCTTGTATCGGTATTGGGATTGGTAGTAGTAATGCGGATGGGCGTCTTTGAAACAACTGGTGGTGAGATATTGGGTGAAAATATTCTCCCAGTTCTAGTTACTTTGCTTGAGCCAACTATGTTGCCAATATTGTCATCTTTTTCTTCTTCGATCCATGCATCTTGTTTAATCCCATGTGTTGTACCCCAAAATTTTCCCTCTCATTTTATCAACATTTCTCCTCACAAGGATCTTTGAACTCAAGACTAAGCTAGGGTTTGCACTGCTCAAGACATCTCCTTGCATTGATGACCTAAATTAGGGTTTGAGTTTGCATAGGGATTTTTGGACCTTCAATGCTCAAATTGACTTTCATACTTCATGTTGGACTCATAAGTTTGTCCATACCAAGTTTCAAGACTTGAATCAAGTTTTTGCCTAGTCAATTGGACAGTTGACCTAGAAATCAGCTGTATTGGGGAAAAAGTCAACTGTGGCCAATTTACAGTAAAACCTCATGAATTTTGACCCACATCAACATTATAAACTCATATGAGCCTTTGTATCAAGTTTGGACCACAACTCCACAAGAAATTTAATCAGATCACCAAAAGGGCAACATGGTCATTTTTAGGGTTTTGACTGTACAAAGGCAATTTCTGACTTTTTGACCTAGCCAATGGCAAATTAGGTTCAACCATGGAATCGAGGACTCAATGACATCATCTTGACTTATTCAACAAGTTCAAAAGATCTCAAATGCATGGGATTGACAGATGAATTTTTCAGTCAACTGATCAAAATTTGACTGTACACTGAAAAGTCAAACTTTGACTTTTTGGTCAAAATCAAGTGCCAAGGATCATTTTTCATCAAGATGTGTAAAATTATGAAACTTGTTCATCAATAAACCCAAAATTGCAAATTAGGGTTTGAAATTGAAAAAATTTCATAACTTAGAATTTTTCTAAGTTATGAAATTTTCTTAATTTTTCCTAACTTTGCCCAACATTTTCACCATGATGAAAATGGATTCAACAAAACCTCCAACATGAAAGTTGTATTCATCCACAAAGTATACAACTTTGATTCATAAGTTTTCTCAAAAGAAGCTTGGATCTCAAGTTATGATTTTTGGAACAAGGGTCCCTAAAACTTTTAACTTAGTGAAATTTTGCCCTAGTTTAGGCAGGATTTTGACCTATCTTCTTGGCCATTTTTCACATAGTTCCACTAGGAGTATCAAGTTTCATTTCAAATATGGACTATAAGGCATTTTTCAATATTTCCAAATTGTCCAAGAACTCCTCAAACACATTTGTGGTTAGGGAGAATCGAAGGCTTGAAGTTGGCAAAAACTCACTTTTCATCCATGGCATATTCATGTTCGTGCAAGTTGCAATTTCAAGTCAGCATGCCTTACACTAGTTTTCAGGCCTCTAAACCATTTCAAACTTCATAATTAAATGCAAATCCATCAATCTAAGTTTTTTTTTTTGGTAATTTGGACATTATACACAAGATTAAGCCCTAAGTAGAAAAAGGCACATTTCCAATTTTGCCATAATGTGCTTTATGTCAAACCACTATCCCTTGAGCATTGGTCCATATCTCAGAGGGCAAATCAAATCCACAAGTTGGAGGGGCCAAGAGCAAAGTATGCAAGCATATTTGATATCCTGTACAATCCTGTAACTTCACTTCCACATTCTTACTTCAAAAACAAGAAACTTGTCAAAAACTTGAGAACTTGAAAACCAACCAATGTTAACTTACACAAACAGTTTGAACATCTTTCTCACACCCCTTTGAGCTAGAAACACGATTGCTTGAGCCTCAAAAAACCCCATAGCCAAAAATCACATTCCTTTGGCAAAACAGGGCAGGTTCTGCAACTTGAGTTCCATAGCTCATTTGGATCGTACGTTTTGCCCCAAGTTGCTTCAAACACCTTTCATTCAACTCACCCAAGCTATCCCAAACCTCAAACACCAACTGTAACTCCATTTACAGTGTTCACCATTTTCATTTTGAGCTTGTGCAGGTTGAGTTCTATAGGCTGATTCAAGGACATTCAAAGCAAGCTAGCTATTGGAGAAGGTCAAGTGAAGTTCAGGAAAGCTACCAGACATCTCAAGCCTTGTTGAGAGGCGCTACATTGCCCTACACGAATCCAATTGAAGCAGGTTTTTATCCACTTCTTATCTCTCTATTTAGGAACATTTAGCTTTAGGTTTGTGAATAAAAAATATAGTGTTCATTGCCATGAAGCTGTACATATGCTCAGTTTTCATTTATATTAAGTGTGCTAAGAGAATTTCATCCATGAACATGCTGAAAAAACTAGGTCATATTTTAGGGCCAGAGAAATTCTCTCTGGTCTTTGAGAGTTAGGACAAGTTGTTTATATGGTTGGAATCGTCTTGAAATTCTCTACAAGTTTGATGTTGTGTGTTTTTGCAATGGATCACGTATATAGGATCTGGTAGTTTGTATAGGGACGCACGCGTTTTTTCAAATGCTGGAGGTTGAAGATGAAGCTTTGGGTTGGGCTTGGCCTGGCTACTTTTGACACCCCCTCTTTTCCGTTTTGCACCCCCTGGCCCAATTTCTTGCATTTTTATATTTTGCATTTTTGTTTTCATTTCTGATTTTGTTTATTTATTTCCAAATAAAAAAAATGCTCAAAAATATTTTCATAAAATTTTTACATTTATTTAGCATTTTATTTTAATTTTTCTAACTAAAAAATACTTTTATACTTTTATATTATTATTTTAAGACTTGAGAAATATATAATTTATACTTTTATTTTTGTTCTTTATTTTTATTCATACTAAAAATATTTTCCTAAATATATTTTATTTTTGTACATATTTTATTTTATATTGTACATATTTAATTTGATTAATATACATATATATACATATATACTTTTATTTTATTAAATATTTTAGAATAAAATATAAAAATATTACATTTCCACTTTTATCATTATTCATACTAAAAAAATACCTTTTTAAGTATATTTTATTTTTTGTATATATTAATATATTTTATTGTATATAAATAATGTATTTATTTTCTTAAAGAAATTAGGGTTTTATCCTTTAAACTAATAAGAATAAATCTTTTTATTTATTTCTTTATTTTTCATATTAAATATTTTTACATACATAAACAAACAAAAACCTTTTTTTGCATAATTCATATTATTTGATATATTTATTTATTTTGTTTATTTAAATATTGTCCATTTAATATTTATGCATTTTAAATTCAATTTGGATATAATAGTAAACTAGGGTTTATACTTCTTGTCAAATACCCCCCATTCAAAGATTGTACCCCCATCCCCATAATCATGTTGTAATAGTCTAGATTTTTAATTCTCGCACTTTACGCTTTCAATTATGCCATGATTAGAGAATTAGGGTTTGTATGCAAAAATACAAATCAACAAATAGTTTGACCTAATCAAAGATAAAAATGCATGAAAATCAAAACACAAATGCACACTTGCACCCCTAGGGTTACAATCCACTTCTTGCCTTCAAAAATGGGCCATGTTATGCATGTTGGGTACTTTGGCAAAACAAAAACAAAACAAAAGATCATAGTCCCTTGATGACGCTATCTTGGTTGCCTAAACAAAAATGATCAAGTCCCTCAAAAATTTGCCAAAGATACTTAACACAATTGCTATCATGGTCTATACGATGACCCGCGCCTATCCCGTTTAACATCCTAACACAAGGTTGTTCACCAAATGCAATGGTGAAATAACACTGTTAAAAGGGTTAAAAACATTAGGGAAGATCTTTGAGTAAAATAGGGTAGATAGCTCTTAGTTACTTGATCAAAAACTTGCAAAAACATCCTTGATATTTTCAAACACACTTCACAACACAAATTCAAAACATTTTCCAAATCAAACTTTCAAACATTGATATCTTTTCAAAAGACAAAAACACCTTTGTATACATTCAAACAAGAATCATTACAAAGGTTGCCACAACGATGGCCTCTTTTCAAAACATATTTCAAAACCACACACAAAGCACCATTTCAAACAATTGGAAAAGCAAAGCAAGTGATCTAAACAAGTAACTAAGAGCCCATGGATAACCATGGATGAAAAGGGTGCTTGCACCTTCCCTTTTCATAATCTTTTCCACGAACCCAAGAAAACATCTCAAAGGTCTTTCCTGTGCTTTTTGACCTTTTCTTAGGATAAAATAAAAAGTCGGTGGCGACTCTTGCTAAACCGAAACATTTGCGAATACAAACGAAAAACCTCAAGTCAGTTCTCCCATCGTATCACACCATGATAGAACAGCTCAGCACCGTAATTCCATGGTACCACTTTTCTTGAAGAGTAGGGAATCGGTCCGGGATTGGTAATTATTAAGGGAGCGATAATGGGTTCATTTGAAATCCTAATAGGACCTTTGGAGGTGATCCTAAGAGGCTTGTGTGAGATGGTAATAATGGAGACATATTCACATTTGTTAATCAAACTTTTGGAAAGGGGAGTCTTCTCAAATAGAATTTCATGGATATCCATCAGGCGTTGTATGCCTTTTCTTTAGCCCTTCACATCCATTGAGTTGTCTTGTACAACACACGCAGTCCTTTTCACAGCCAGGGAAGATCCTGACTCTCAACAGATTGTTCTTGATTATATTCAGCGGAGTAGTCAATTCTTCAATAGAGGCGACAAGAATTGCATCTTCGACATCATTAATACCTTTGTCATTCTTCGGCATTGGAGCAGTTATTACATTCGGTGTTGGAGGAGGATAAAATTCAATAGTTTTGTTATCAGTCAAATCCTGGATTTTGTTCTTCAAGGCCCAACACTGGTCAGTCTCGTGCCAGGGGCTGCTTGAATGGTAAGCACACTTAGCGTTCGGATTATACTTTGGTGACGAGGTGTCAGGTTTGGCGGGAGGATCGCGTAACATCACTAAATTAGCCTTGAGCAAATGTTGAAGGGCTTGAGACAGTGACATGCCTAACCTCGTAAATTGTCTTCTTGGAGTTTCTAAACATTGATGATTTTCAGATGGTCTTGGAGCAGGAGTTAGATTGGAGATTCAGACAACATTGACAGATGGGTGATCGTTCTTCTTGGTATGGGCCCTTGCCCCGTACACAACATTGACTTCCTTCTTTGCAGTAAAAGGTTTCTTGATAGGATTGGGAGTGGAAGTAGATGCCATAGAGATCTTCCCACTTTTGATGCCAATTTCAACTTTTCACCGGTTAAGATTAATTCGGTGAAACCAGAAGAAGAGCAACCCACCAACAGATTAAAGAAAGGACCAGATAAAGTGCCCATGAACATGTTGATATGCTCCCTATCAGTCAAAGGAGGTTGGACACTACTAGCAAGGTCTCTCCACTTTTGTGCATATTCCTTAAATCCTTCATTCTTCCCCATGGTCATATCTTGTAACTGAACCCTCGTTGGCGCCAAGTCGGTATTATACTGATATTGATGGTAGAAGACAGTAGCTAAATCCTCCCAAGTATTTATACGAGAACCATCTAACTGATAAAACCATTCAACTTATGTTCCAGCCAAGCTCTCTTGGAAAAAGTGAACCCAGAGCTTCTTATCAGCAGTGTGCGGATGTATCTTGCGCACATAAGATTTCAAATGGAGTTTTGGACAAGAAACCCCATCGTACTTTGCAAAGATTGGTATTTTGAATTAGTGGGGAATGACTACCCCAGAGATCAAACCCAAATCATCAAAATATAAACCGGGGACGACTTGGATTTCAAAAGCTTTCAATCTGTCTTCTAACTGCTTGTATTTGATATCAGCGGGTGGATACTGTTCGTTAAAATAATCATCATCGGATACTTGATCGTTGATACAGTCGGCCTGAGTACTCTTGAACTCACCAATCTGGTTCTCATCCTCTTCGGATGAATCTTCTTCTACTGGAATTTGATGGACTGTCTCCTTGAACCTTCTACCCATGTTGAGTAGAGCTTTCTTCTTTGGATTTTTCTTAACGGCCAACAAATCCATCATATCTTGCTGCCCCTTGGCTAGGGCTAGTAGAGTTTCCTGAAATTGAGAATTCTGGGCTTAGAGTTCCGTCACAGTTTTCTCTAGATCCATCTTACTGAAATAAACAACAGAAAGATAAGGAAACCTGTTATGCAAAAACCTGTCATGTTATGATACATGGAATATGTACATGCAAATGATTTCAAGGATTAATGAAATTTAAATTTGTATAGACAAAAGAATGAATAAACGTTAATTCTCATAAAACAAGAAAGATTACATCATGCCTCTTGGGCTTACAAATAGCTTCTAAGATAAAAAGACCGAACGCATCCTCTTTGGCACGAGATAAACATTCACACTTTGCTCTTCTTGTAGCTGCTTCGTAAGCTCCAAGACCCTCTTTTCACTAGCATAGAATTGAGCCTCGAAAGTATCTCGTTCTTCCTTTAGCTGGATCCAACCCTTTTGTAAGTCTTTGAGAGAGGTAGGCATGTCGGGATGAAGGATAGTGTAAGGAACATCTCCTTCAACCACATGCTCCATGATGACTGGTAAGATGGAAGGATAAGGCATCACAAGTTTCTGAGCACGAGCTCGCACCCATTTAAGGTAGGGATCAAGGGGAATGGAGTTCTTATGTCATAACGTCTTGATATCCACCTTGTTCAACATCCTCCAAGATCGGATAAACCTATGGCGGTAACCTTAATCGTCATTGTCGTAGTCAAATACCACTCATTGGATAAGCATCTCATGGGGACCATCCCTTCGGGTGTACCAAACTGTCGTAGGGCTAAGCAGGGATTGTAAGTGATACCTTCTCTAATACCAAGAAAAGGGACATTAGTAACGTTCTCCAAAGAGCGGGAACACCAATGAATATCCAAATGTCTGAGCGTCATCAGCCTATGGGACCATCTTGAACCTTGCTCATTCTTCAATACATATTGGGGAAGATGCGAAATAAACAATCTTTCCAAGAGAGGAGTACAACACATAAGGATACCCCTTTTCATCATAGTGCGAGTTGAAAGGAATGTAGGATATCCCCTAGCAAAGTAGGCACCGGGTTACGAGACATGAAGATTTTGACAGTGTTCACATCTATGAGTTGGTCAGGATTTGGAAACAAAACCATCCCATAGATGAGGAGAGCCACAATTTCCTCAAAGGCTTGCAAATCCAAGGAGTTCCAACAGTTTTGGGCTTTCTCAAACAATAACTTTACTAGGAAACCTTTGACACCACTCCTTGTTTCCCAATTAGTTGTGATATCAGATGGTTGCAAGTGTAGAGCTTGAGCAATCTATTCTGGCTTTAGATCTCTTTCCATACCATTGAAATGTAGTTGATTGAGAATGGGAATCCTCAAGAGTTAGGATAATTCTTCCAAAGTTGGCACAAGTTGATAATCATGAAATATGAAGCAATGGTGTAAGGGGTCAAAGAACTAAAAGAGCACCTTCATCATGTCTTCATCAGTGTCAGAGGTGACCAAGTTTAGGAGGCGACCATGTCTTTCGGTGAATGGAGAATTTTCAGGAATCCTTGATGCTAACTCTTTGAGTTGAGGAGGGATCCTTACGAGATTGACTTGAATGGTTTTCCTATGAATATAATCCATATCCTACAAAACAGAACAAAGATAAATCCCAAAAATCCTTGAAATGGTTAGTGAGTATGAGTATGATGTTATGATGTTTATGATGTTATGTACAAGTAAACATATACAAACAAAGCAAACAAGTCCTTAGGTTTAGGCTTGCATGGAGTCTCATAGGTAAGTACCCTCTTGAAGTTTAGTTGGCTCAAACATGTCCTAGCAATAGTAACTGGGTTCTAAGGAGCTCAATATCACTGGTTTGTTTCTTTGATCATTGTTTCAGCACAAGCCTCTTTAATAGCGACCGAAATATCCCAAAAAACCAAACCTCAATGAGTGTAGTATCGAGTATCTACCAACTTCGGATTGCACCAAAGCCGGTCATCTTACTACGTCATAATGGCCAAGTTGGTCAAGTAAAGGTTCTAAAATTTCATTAGTGCTTCATGACATCACTCAGCGGCCCCATATTCTCCTTGACTACTCAAGGGCTACCGGTACCCACAAATATGTCGCACTAACGTAGCTATTGCTTCGACCATGTCCGTATACCCCGCACAGTTTCCATAACGTATTGCTACTTACCTATAAGGTATCCCAAATCTGGGTAGAGGATTCAAACCCAAACAAAGAACCATAATGTAAAGCACATAAGTCAAACAAAGAAAGCAAGTAAAGGTGATCTATCCCTAAGATAACCCCACTTTTAGAACACTCCCCAGCAGAGTCGCCCGTTCTGTGATACGATGAGAGAACTGACTTGGGTGTTTTGCATTTTATCACAAATATTGCAGTTAGCAAGAGTCGCCACCAACTTTTCTTTTATCTAAAAGGAAAGGTGAAAAAGCACTGGAAAGACCTTTAAGATTGTTTCTTGAGTTCGGGAGGTAGATTATGAAAAGGGAAGGTATTAGCACCATTTTCATCCATGGTTTTCCATGGGCTCTTAGTTACTTGCTAGATAACTTACTTTTGTTTGAAATTGTGCTTTGTGTGGTTTTTTGAAAGTATTTTGAAAAGGCGCCATCGTTTAGGAAAACTTTGTAATGATTCTCGTTCGTAAGAATGTATACAAAGTGTTGATCTTTTGAAAATGTTTTCAAGTTTGAAAAATGTTTTGAAAGTATTGGTGTTTGTTTTGAAAATAGCAAGGATGTTTTGTTTTGGAAGTGAGCAAGTAACTAGGAGCATTCTACCTACTCAAAAGTCTTTCATGTTTATTTCCTCTTTCCTTTGACATTGTTATCTTACCATTGATTTGGTAAGTAACCTTATCTTTGGATGTAAATAGGACGGGTGTGGGTCATCGTATAACCATGATTAGCAATGTTGCAAGGTATCTTAGCATTTTTCTTTAGGGACTAAGATCATTTTGAAAAGGCAACATAGATAGCGTCATCGAGGGACTATGATCTTGTATTTTTGCTTGTTTTTGCTAAGATACCTCACATGCATAACATGGCCATTTTTGTAAGGCAACCAAGTGGATTTACCCTAAGGGTGTTTGTGTGCAAGTGTATTAATTTTCATGTTTTGTTTAGTCTTTGATTAGGGTTTGCCACTTGTTAATTTTTATCTTCTCATACAAACCCTAATTACTAGCATTTATATAAAGCGATAAATTGCGAAAAGTAAAGTTACTACACTATTACATCATTAGGGGAGTGGGTGTACAAATTTACAAATGGGGATTGCAAGAAAATTAAACCTAATTATCTATTACAACCATATTGAATATTGTACAAAATTGAAAATAAAAATGCAAGAATATAAATGGAAAAAGAAATGATTTTTGTTGTTTTTATGAAAGGGTTTTGTCTTGACCTAAATAAAGGAAATGATTAATTAAAATAAAATAAAATAAAATAAAACTAATTAAGAAAAGAATTTAATTTGAAAAAGGATTTTTAGGGTTTTTTATGAAAAAGGTTTTTAATTAATAAAAAAAATGAAGATTAATTAATTAAAATAACCTAAGTTCTAAATTAATTTTAACTAAGAAAATAAAATAATATATTGATTTATCCTAAGTCTAAAAATTAATTATTTAAGAAAAGAAAGGAAATTTATTTGTTATAAGAAAATATTTTTTAATCTTTTTGTTTTATGGAAAATAAAAAAAAACACATGAGTATAAAAAAATAAATAAAAATAAATTTGGATTTTTTTATGATTTTATGAAAATAATAATAGTAATAATAATATAAATAATATTAATATTAATAACAATAATAATAATCATAATGAAGAAAAATAAAATAAAAATAAAGAAATAAAGAAAAGTCAGAGGGGTTAATCAATAACGTAAGGAGTATTATGAGGAAAAAAAACTATGCCCACATGAAGAGCCCAAGCGCTGCCAAAAAAACACAAAAAAGTAAGAAAATTGTGAAAAATAACAAAAGGTCAGGCTGGGGCTTGAACCTAGGACCTAAGGGTGAACAGACGCGCGTTTTATCACTGGGGTGGCTATACATCCGTTAATATAACTGACACAATAAATACATAACATAAAACGCACCCTAATTACACTTCATCTTCAACCTCCAGCCAAAGGACTTGTATATTCTTAATCTCTCAACAAAAATGAAAAGTTCAAACATGAAAGTTGTGGCATTTCTTCCCACGAATCTAAACATATAAATAACTTAAGCTAACAGTCAAAGATGAATGAGAATTTTTCTGGCCCTAATTCAAACCCTAAAAATTTCAGAAAACTCCAACTCTAAAATTCTCTAAGCTCAGGCCATATAAATGCAAACTATGGATATGTACAGCTTTGTGGCAATGGTATCTACATTTTATCTTCACAAATCAAACTCAAATGATGCCTGAATATGAAGATAGAAGTTCAAGAAAAATACCTCAAAACTAGAAATCGTGAAATGGATTTGAGCTTGTTTCAGGAAGTGGTGATGATCATGTTAGCTTCCTTGGACCTCTAGGAAGCTAATGCAATGTTTAGCTTGAATTGAGAGTGGCTGAAATGGCCTGGAGAAGTCCAACTGCAATGTTCTATTTTTGGCTATGGAAGTTGATGAAGATGATGTTATAGTCTGCAAATAGGGATATGGATGGTTTTTATTTAATATGAGGAAGCTTTTGAAACTAAAATGCAAAGAAATGCACGAGTGGTTTTGAAGATTGAAGTTCAAAGTCAGAAATGACACAAAAATGGAGGTTTTGTGCAATCTGAGTTTTCAGGGAGTTTGGGAGCTTGTATATTCGTGTCCTAGGTTGAAAATAACTTGTATGGTTATATGAGAAAGGTTAGAGGGTTTGAAGTTAACAGAACTGTGAGATATAGAGTTATGGCTATGTTACTTAATTTTGAAGAAAAGTGGGAAAACAAGTTTCAATGTGTTGTACAAGCATGGCCTGAGTTTATGGGAGGCTCTAGACATGTTGCTTTTGCCTTTGACATTACTTGTGATCAGAAGGATCAAGTGCAAAGCTATATGCATTGACTTTGTGATTAAAGCTTCTTTACAAGAATGGAATGGTTACTTTGTGCCATAAATGGAAAATTTACTTGGACAAAGCTTCAATCAAGTGGATAATAGCTCAAAAGCAAGTGTAATCTTTTGATTATGGAGAGATCTTGAGGTTTAGAGGCCTGAAAAGCAATATTGTGCAGCATAGGTTTGAAATTGAATTCTTGTTCATCACAAAATGACTTGTAATTCAAGTGTGAAAACCCTAACTTCCTCTCTTCGATTCTCCCTGCTCAAGAATGATCTCAAGGAGTTCTTGGATATTTTGGAAAGCTTGTAATGTGCTCTACAACCCCTCTTTGAATCACTTTTCAAAATTCCCCTTGGAACTATATGAAAAAGTTCCATAAAGTTAGGTCAAAATCCTGAACAAAACTAGGGCAAAATTTCACTAAGTGTTCAATTTCAAGACCATGACTTTATGAATTAATAACTTGAGATCCAAGCATTTTTATAAGAAGTTGTGTAAAGAAATGTTGTAGATATCATGGATATATACAACTTTCATGTTGAAAGTTTCTTCTGAATCCTCTTGCATCATGGTGAAAAAATGGCTCAAAGTTATGAAAAAACATGAAGTTTTAAACACAGAAAAATTTCTAAGTTAGAAAACATTGACTTTTCAAAATGAAATCTTGAATTTTTTATTTCTTGATGAATAAGTTTCATATTTTGACATTTTTTGATGAATTGTGATGTTTGACATTGGATTTTGACTAAAAAGTCAAAGTTTGATTTTTCAGTGTACAATTCACTTTTGATCAGTTGACTGAAAATTCACTATCAATCCAATTGATCTTGAGCAACGTTTTAGGTCATGCCATTAGGTTAAAATTATGCAATTGAACTCTTGAAATCATACTTCAAACCAATTGACCATTTGCTAGGTCAAAAATCAGATATTGCCCTTTCTCAGTCAAAACCCTAATTTTGACCATTTTGCCCTTTTGATGATTTGATCCAATTTCTTGAGGAATTATGGTCCAAACTTGATCAAATGATACATATGAGTTTAAAGTGTTTATTTTGATACAAAATTATGAAGTTTGACTTTAAATTGGCCATAGTTGACTTTTTCCCCAATGCAACTGTTTTTTAGGTCAATTGCTCAATTGACTGAGCATAAATGTGATCCAAGGCTTGAAACTTGACATGAGCAATCTTGGGGGTCCATAATGATCCATGAAATTCATATGAAGCATTGAAATTTCAATTATCCTTGTGCAATCTCAAACCCTAATTTTGGTCATCAATGCTTAAGGAGGTGTCTTGAGCTGATCAACCCTGGTGAGGTCTTGAGCCAAGAGAGATCCTTGTGAGAAAATATTTGATAAATGAGAGAGAAAATTTTGGGGTACAATAGAGTCCATTGGCTAGTCTATCATAGATACCATCCTTGTGTGCAGCACAACAAGATATTTGGGATCTCATCACCATAAGTATCATAGATCCTCCAAGGTTGAATAGGCTCATTTAAAGGACCATCATCAAGAGTTAAAGGTTCTTGTAATGGATGTGAACAAAATAGTTTATGAATACTCTGCAAGAACGATTGTTATTTCCAATTGAATAACAACATATGGAGAATTAATAAAGCAAGTCTCGATTGTTGAGAAGATCTTAAGGTTCATGATAGAAAAATTTAAACATGTTACCTACTCTATTAAAGAACCAAATGATGTGACAACACTTTCTATTGAAGAATTATAAAGTAGCTTGTTTGTGCATGAACAAAGAATGAATGTTCAAAAATATTTCATCGAAGAACATGCACTAAAAATATCTAATGCCGAAAGAACAGCTGAGAGAGGTACAGGAAGATTTAGTGCTAGAGGTCGAGCCAAAGGAAGACAGAGCAAAGAATTTTTAGAGTGCTAAAAGTTTCATAAGATAATACACTATCAAAGTGACTACCCTAATTGGGAGAAAAATGTCAATTATATTGAATTTAATGATGAAGAATATGTTATCTTGATGGCCAAAAGTAAATTAAGAAATTGTGCTAGAGAAGAAGTTGTGAATCTATGTGTTCATAGGTATAATCAACATGTGATCCAATATGGTGAAGCTTATCGATAACAAGATACAAGTCAATAACCAATTACTTAGTTTTGATGATGTCAGATTATGATGATGACAACGCTTAAAGTCATGTAATTTCTAATTTTGTTCAAGCGGTCAAAGATGCACAAGATGGTTGATCAAGCTATCCTTCCGAATTAAGCTAAAGAAATTTGTTTCAAAGTCAACACAGTAGTCCAACAACTCTTAAGTGAAGACTTAGAGTTTATGATCAACGTCAGTTTAAACTTTTAACATCTTAGATAATGGTAACTATTAAGTAAATATCTCAAGCCTCATCAAGAAGACTCAAGGCTTTTATGTGACGCTAAAGTCAAAGATAATGAAATCAAAACTTGAAGCTTTAGAGCGTGAAAGAGGGAAAGTGTGAAAGCTCACCTGATTTTGTCTGTTTGAATGATCAGTGTCTTATAAAGACACATAGGAATTTTTCTAAGTATTATCTCTAAACTACATACACAAAAAATATATTATGAAGCCTCTCTTTTTAATTTACAAAGTCAAAAATGCTTTTGGAGCCTATCCAATTGATTAAAAGACTTTTTACAAATGTATAATCGATTAGATATTTGCCCTAACAATTAGATGATGGATAATTGAGTCTATAATTGATTCTAATAGTATTTAAGAGACTGATAACAACTCTATTTCTAAACATTCCATTTTAGGCAGCAATAATTGATTATTTGCATTGCCTAATTGATTTGCCTAATCTATTAAGTCATTTAATTGGCTCCTGAATTATTTCAAAATTTATACCATTTCTTGGTCTATAAATTGAGAGTTTCTCTATTATTTCAAAACATCCAAAAAACATGACAATCTCACTTTTTCATTTTTCTCATCATTTCTCTAAATCATTCGTGTTTTTCTCGCATATTGTTAAGAGTGTTCTTGAGTCTCAGTGAAAATATTGTTTTGGGTGAGGATATAATTATAAATTTACCAAGAGTAAAATTTTCTCTTGAGTAAATTATTCTTCCTTAGGTATTAATTATTTCGGTTGGGAGCTAAGCCATTAAAAAACTCTTATTTGTATTAGGGATATTTATCGAAGTGTTTGTTTGACTCATGATGATAAACTAGTTAAAAATCTTCAAAACGGTTCTTGAGCTTAGCCCAGTTAAATACTCTATTGGTTTGAGATCAATTTGTTGTAAAATTTCATTTGGTTTATTAGTTCATTCAGGTTAACAATTTAGTAGGTTCGAGATCAGCCCAGTAAAAATCTCGATTTGGTTCATGGTGTATAAAATCTTGGTTTGGTTTGAAGGATAGGCAACTAAAAACTCTGTATTGGTTAGAGATCAGCGTTTGTAAAAATATCTATTTGACTTAGAGACTAACCTCTCTAAGTTCTGTTTGTTAATTGGTTTGGAGACTAACCACTTCAAGACTCTACTTGTTGTTAGGATAGAAGTTATCCTGAAAAACTTAATTTCCTTGTATAAGGGGGTTAACGAGCTTAACCTTATAAAATCTCTCAAGAAATAGTGAATACTCTAAAGATCAATTCTTGGGAAGATGAGTCATCTCAAGTGTCATCTATCTTTCCTTACCTCTTTTACTTCTCACTTGACTTCCTTACTTTGAATTTCGGCTGCATATTTAAACATTTCTGATAAAATGTTTTCAAACTCTTATTTAGAAAATAATTTTATTTTAAACCAACAATTTTAAACCTCCAAAATTCACCCCTTCTTTTTGTATGAAGTCACTTGTCCAATAGAATTTTGGTATCAATACTTAAGGCATGGTTCTTCCAATTTGATGGAAATTTCACATAAAATTTTAAATTTGGAGACTGTAGGTGTTTAGATATTGGCTTGCATTTTTGGTAAATCCTAAGTGTATGTGTGAATGTCATGACTGATGTCATAACATTCTAGTTCAGGTTGTACTAACTCATTAGGTACATGTGCAGAAAAATATTGTAATTCAAATACTGATGTTTATAAGTGTGTATCTGAGCATGTTTGCAAAATGATCACATTTTGCTAAATCAGTAGACAGGTTTTCTCAGATGTCATAACAGATGTTATGACATCCTGTTCTGAACTAACAGGATTGCAGGATTGGATAAGTCTGAGTTTTTTCAGGAAATAACTCAGTCCTTTCTAAACAGAATCCTGCGTTTTCTGAGGAGTAATCTAGCTCAATCCTAACCTGATCAATAAAGTACTGTGACCTGGTCTTTAGGTCAAACGGAATCAACCCTAGGTTTTTGGAAACCCTAACTGAAGTTGCAGCTGCTATATATTCAACAGAGCTGCGGTTTTTCAAGCATCCCTGTTGATTGATTAGAAGATCAATTTTGTAATCTGTATAGATTTGTTTATTGTACTCCAAGCAATTATCATTGTGATAAGTGCCTTGGAATAGGTTTCAATTGTAAGGGTTGTGTAGCACTCAAAGCTTTGAAGCAAGAGTGTTTGAATGTTACTTGACTAAAGCTGTGAAGCAGAGTCAAGGTAGTTGTGTACATCACTCAAAGCTGTGAAGCACGAGTGATTGTGTTGCTTGATTAAAAAGCTGTGAAGCTTAATCAAGTGTGTGTTTTGAAGAGTGTCTTCATCAATTCTTAAGTCAAATTGGTTTATGTATCACTGCTGTGATTGAGGGGGAGTGAGTAGGAACTCAGGTTTAAGTTGTACTTAGATTAGAATTGCATTGGGTAGGTCTTAAGTGAAGGAGATAAACTGGTTGGTTTATTCCTGAATTAACATCTCTTATAATGGATTCTCTCCCTGGCTTGGTAGCCCCCAGAGTAGGTGTTGTTGCACACTGAACTGGGTAAACAATTGACTGTGTTATTTACTGCTTTTGTATTTACTGTCATATAGTAAGTCAGATACGGTGTCACAACATTGGACGTGACATTGAGTATCTGCAGCCAGAATTTCAATTGGCATCAGAGCAGGCACCCTGCCTGTATTACTGGGTGAGATCTAGGGATATCACTTTCTGGCACTATGGACAAAGAAGGAGTTTTTGGAAATAGACCACCCATTCTGGATGGAACCAATTATGACTACTGGAAACCTCGTATGATTGCCTTCCTAAAATCTCTGGACAAAAAGGCTTGGAGAGCTGCTGACAAAGGATGGATTCATCCCACCATAACTGAAAGAGATGGGACAATCAGTCTGAAGCCTGAGGAAGACTGGAGTAAAGAAGAAGATGAGTTAGCTCTGGGAAATTCAAAAGCTTTAAATGCCTTGTTCAATGGAATTGATAGAAACATATTCAGACTAGTACATCAATATGAACTGGCCAAGGAAGTTTGGGACACTCTCAAAACTACTCATGAGGGCACTTCCAAAGTAAAAATGTCAAGGCTTCAGATGTTGACCACTAAGTTTGAGAATCTAAAAATGATGGAAGATGAAACCATTCATGAGTTTCACATGAACATCTTGGAGATTGGCAACACCTCAGGAGCACTGGGAGAAAAAATGTCAGAAGAAAAACTGGTGAGGAAGATTCTCAGATCCTTGCCTAAAAGATTTGCAATGAAGGTAACTGCCATAGAGGAAGCCCAGGACATTAGCAAGTTAAAAGTGGATGAACTTATTGGGTCTCTTCAGACATTTGAGATGGGGATCACTGATAATGGTGACAAGAAGAACAAAAGCATAGCACTTGTATCCAACACTGATGTTGAATACAAGGAGGATGAAGAAGAAAACATATCAGAAGCCATTGCCATGCTTGGAAGACAGTTCAACAGGCTCATCAAAAGAATGGACCCAAAGTCAAGGTCTAATGTTCATAACATTCCTTCTGACATTGACAGTTCCAGCAGAAGACCAAGGTCAGAAGATAAGGGAAACCAAGGCAGAGGTATTCAATGCCATGGATGTGAAGGATATGGACATATTCGAGCTGAATGTCCTACCTTTCTTAAGAAGCAAAAGAAAGGAATGACTGTTACTTGGTCTGACTATGATTCAGAAAGCAATTCTGAAGAAGAATCTGCCAAACTAGTTACTGCCCTAACTAGTGTTTGTACTTCTGAAAGTGACACCAGTGATGAAGAAGTGACATTTGAAGAACTGGCTGATACCTACAAGAAATTGTGTATCATAAGTGGTGAAGTCTGTGTGCAAAATGAGAAACAATCAAAACTCATTATAAAGCTGGAGGCTGAAAAGAGGGCAAATCTTGAAACTATAAGTCATTTAGAAGGAGAAGTTCAACTGCTGAACTCACAACTGAATCAAATGACCAAATCTGTCAAGATGTTGACCAATGGAACAGACAAATTGGAAGAGATCCTTCAGGCTGGACAAAATATGGGAAATAAATCTGGCATAGGATTTGTGGAAACAAAGAAATTTGGTACTGGGAAGCAAATGTCAAAACGGATGTCTCAACATTACTCTCAACATCAGGGAAAGAGACATATGAAGAAGAGGTACCAAAGATGGAGATGTCATCATTGTGGGAAATATGGTCACATAAAGCCCTTCTGCTTCAGATTACATGGATATCCTAACCAGAACTCAGATGTCAAACCTAAGTCTAAAAAGGTACCGCATGCTCCACAATGGAAGAAAAAGGCTACTGCACTGTTAGCTCACACTTCCCTGAGGGTCACTGCAAAGGAAGATTGGTACTTTGACAGTGGATGTTCCAGACACATGACTGGATTCAAAAATCTTCTCAATAATGTTATGTCTCACACCACCAGTTTTGTGACCTTTGGAGATGGTGCTAAAGGAGAAGTCAAAGGAGTTGGTAATTTGGACTGCCCTGGACTTCCAAGTCTGAATAAGGTACTGCTGGTAAAAGGGTTGACTACTAATCTCATTAGCATCAGTCAACTATGTGATCTAGGATTCATGGTCAACTTCTCAAGATCTGAATGTCTAGTGTTTAATGAAAAACTAGATGTTGTAATGAGAGGAATCAAATCCAAAGATAACTGTTATGTGTGGCAGCCTGAGAACACTGATATCTCCACTATGAGTCAAATCATCAAAGAAGAAAAAGAGATGAAACAGTGGCAGCATAAGCTTGGAAGAATGAAAAGAGTTATGGAAGCTGTCAGAAGAACTCCAAAACTACAGGCTGATAATATATGTGATGTGGCAAATAAACTTGAAGAAGAATGTGTTGTCAGAACCTTAAGTCATCTTGACAAGGATGTCGGAAAGAACAAGTCTCATAAATTCTGTTCAAAACAGATGCTTCCTGAGTACAATGTTACACAAGATGTTGTGACATTGTGGTGTGATAATCTGAAAACATTCAACATTTCCTTGAAACCTATTGACTTTGAAGAGAAGAAGTCATTTGAACTGGAACATAGTTTCTCTAAGCTTCAGCTGACTGATTCTTCTACCAAGGCGCTTGTTGGAAATAAGTTTGAAAATTTGAGGGGCAGATTGGGTATTCACCAACATGAGAAATTATAGCAATCAGTTTTGCTGAAAACAAGGGTTGAAGGGATTAATTTTAATAAGTCTATATTTAGTGGGTTAATCATATTCATTCACAATTCTTTCAAAAGCCTTGAGAAGTTGAAGAGACTCCCTTTTACTCCCTACCTCTCTCATCCTTGCAACCTGTTTCCTCCTCCCAATCAAAGATTTTCCTCAAACTACTACTCAAAGTTAAACAAAATGTCTCAGACATCGTCTTCCACCATGGCGGCTTCGTCTTCCTCATCATCGTCATCATCTGATCAAGATTCTAGGGCAATCACTACATGCATAGAATCTGAAGTTCTTGAGGTCACTCCTCTCAGGGAGATGGCAACTGACCCAGCCAGAGTCAAAAAGCTCAGAACCAGACATGCAGGAAGAGCTCAAGCTACAGTCTCTGGTAATTCTTCTCATCCTTCGTCTTCTATACCTAATAGAGAAGGATCAGTTCAAGTACACCAAGCTATTGCTAGGCTGGTTACTAGCATTCTGAGTGGCAACCAATCTGTACCGGGGATTTCCATCCCTTTGAATCAATCAGAAAGTCCAAATGTGGAAGGTGCTGAAAATGTAGATGTCACTGAGGATGTTGTGACATCAAAAGACAACATTCAGAACACCTCTGAAAAGGCTGCTGATCCACCTATCATTGATGTGGATGAAGATTACTCTGATAATGAACTGATTGCTAATGTGAACCCTATCATTGCTAGGAGATTGATGAAAAGAAAAAGTAGTCAGAATGTTAAACCTGATGCTAAGAAATCCAAGGCTGAAGGGATGGCTGAGAAAATTCAGACAAAAGGAAAGAAGGCACAGGTGCAGACTGCTAGACAACCAATCTCTAAGAAAAGTAAAGAACCTGAAACTTCTGATTCTGATGATGAATCAGAATTTGAGATTGATATTGAAGATACTCCCATCAGAAGGAAGCTCCCCTCCAGCAAGATTGCTAGAGTGCCTGAAGTGCCAACAGACAACATCTCCTTTCATCATCCTGACAATGCAAACAGATGGAAGTATGTCTGCTTGAAGAGAATAGCCTTGGAGAGAGAACTCAACAATGATGCCTTGGAGTGCAAGGACATCATGGATCTGATCAGGAATGATGGGCTAATGAAGACAGTGATGAAGTTTAACAAATGTTATGAAAATCTGGTTAAGGAGTTTGTAGTGAACTTGTCCAATGATTGTGCTGATGGGAGGTCAGCTGACTTTGAGAGTGTGTTTGTTAGAGGAAGAAGGGTCAAGTTCTCTCCATCAGAAATCAACAAGTTTCTTGGAAGAACAAATAAGGACTGTCCTGATTTAGAGGCAACTGACAATGAAGTGTGTTTAACCATCACTGCCAGGCAAGTAAAGTGCTGGCCATTGAAAGGGAAGCTGAATGCTAGTAAACTCAGCATGAAATTTGCCATCTTGCATAAAATAGGTGCAGCAAACTGGGTGCCTACAAACCACAAATCAACCATCTCCACAGGATTGGGGAGATTTATCTATGCTGTAGGAACCAAGACTGCCTTTGACTATGGAAGGTACATCTTTGAACAAACTTTGAAGCATGCTGGCAGTTATGCTGTCAAAGGACCAATTGCTTTTCCCTCCCTCCTTTGTGGAATCATCCTTGCACAATACCCTGACATCCTTGTAGCAAGAGATACAGTCTGCAAAAGAGCTCCTGCCCTTGGCCTGCACTACAAACTGTTTCAGGGATCCCATGCTCCAGACATTGTCATAACATCAGCTGAGACATCGTCTGCAAAGATCCAGTCCAAGACATCAGATGTCATAGCTGTTTTAAAAGAAACTTGCAAAGATCTGGATGCTAGAAAAAGGACCCTAGAAGCTCTAATTGCCAGGCTAGAAAAGGAGGAAGCTGAAGAAAGCAGAAGGGAAGAAGGTATAGAAGCTGAAGGACAGCTCAACATTGAAGAAACTGGCTCCTCTGAGTCTGATGACAGTGCTTGAAGGTTGATTGATGCTTGGTGGTGTTGCTGGTGGAGTTTGGAAGTGTGTTCTGCTGTTGTCAGATGCTGATCTCATTATTTTTGTTTTGGATAACTGTATAACTTTATGAACATGTATCTTTGGCCCATTTGTGGCTAAAGAGGGGGAGAATATTTTGGTACTTGCTTAATTAGTACTTGACTTTATATTTTTCTGCTGTCACTTATTTCTGCTGCTATCCATCTATCTCTGATTATTTAGGGACTTTAGCCAAAAATCTGCCAAAGGGGGAGTTTGTAGGTGTTTAGATATTGGCTTGCATTTTTGGTAAATCCTAAGTGTATGTGTGAATGTCATGACTGATGTCATAACATTCTAGTTCAGGTTGTACTAACTCATTAGGTACATGTGCAGAAAAATATTGTAATTCAAATACTGATGTTTATAAGTGTGTATCTGAGCATGTTTGCAAAATGATCACATTTTGCTAAATCAGTAGACAGGTTTTCTCAGATGTCATAACAGATGTTATGACATCCTGTTCTGAACTAACAGGATTGCAGGATTGGATAAGTCTGAGTTTTTTCAGGAAATAACTCAGTCCTTTCTAAACAGAATCCTGCGTTTTCTGAGGAGTAATCTAGCTCAATCCTAACCTGATCAATAAAGTACTGTGACCTGGTCTTTAGGTCAAACGGAATCAACCCTAGGTTTTTGGAAACCCTAACTGAAGTTGCAGCTGCTATATATTCAACAGAGCTGCGGTTTTTCAAGCATCCCTGTTGATTGATTAGAAGATCAATTTTGTAATCTGTATAGATTTGTTTATTGTACTCCAAGCAATTATCATTGTGATAAGTGCCTTGGAATAGGTTTCAATTGTAAGGGTTGTGTAGCACTCAAAGCTTTGAAGCAAGAGTGTTTGAATGTTACTTGACTAAAGCTGTGAAGCAGAGTCAAGGTAGTTGTGTACATCACTCAAAGCTGTGAAGCACGAGTGATTGTGTTGCTTGATTAAAAAGCTATGAAGCTTAATCAAGTGTGTGTTTTGAAGAGTGTCTTCATCAATTCTTAAGTCAAATTGGTTTATGTATCACTGCTGTGATTGAGGGGGAGTGAGTAGGAACTCAGGTTTAAGTTGTATTTAGATTAGAATTGCATTGGGTAGGTCTTAAGTGAAGGAGATAAACTGGTTGGTTTATTCCTGAATTAACATCTCTTATAGTGGATTCTCTCCCTGGCTTGGTAGCCCCCAGAGTAGGTGTTGTTGCACACTGAACTGGGTAAACAATTGACTGTGTTATTTACTGCTTTTGTATTTACTGTCATATAGTAAGTCAGATACGGTGTCACAACATTGGACGTGACATTGAGTATCTGCAGCCAGAATTTCAGAGACAACTCCAACATTTCTGTTATGGGGAAAGGAAATGAAAAATTGTGCATTGGTGACATTAAAAAAATTTGATAAGTGATGTATACTATGTTAGTTCCATGGTTTTAGGATTTACATAATTTTTCTAAAACATGGTTCTATACTGATGTTGATAAGGATGTTTACGCATTTTTATCAATTGTCCTAACATTTTTGATGTTATGAGTTTTTCAATCAAATGTCGAAGGCAGATGTCATGACATCTTGGTCTGGTACAACAGGTGCTGCTGTTTTAAATCTTGGCAGATTTGATTTGATTATGTGATATTTCTTTTGGATATATCTTAGCAAATTTTGCAGGTTAATAAAATTTAATATGGAACAAGATTTGTATCTCCAGTTGTGTATTACTTACTGAATTGGGCCTTGAGACAAAATAGGAAACTTTGTATTGCTTGTTCCAAGATTTAAGCATATTTTGCTGCATAATTGGTGCATCACTCAGCTTATGGATCAAGAAACTTCTGGATGTAGAATTTGAAGCCCATGGACCGTAAAGGTGTATTTAAAGGAGAAAAATTAAACCTAATGTATCAATTCTTTCAATTAAGTTTTTTCATAGTTTGTAAATTAGGGGAAGCTTAGAGTCTTAGGTTTTGAGAGTCTCTTATGTAGTTGTAAGTCACCCTTTTATCTTTTGATAATTGTGGTAGACATTATGTTCTCACTCAGAAGCCTTTAGGTAATGAGTCGAGTATTGTTCTTGGTTGAAGCTTTTAATAAAAACCAAGTATTGTTCTTAGTCAAGAGTCTTGACTAAGTATTTTTGTGTTGGAAGTGTAATCTTCTTGTTGAGTTGTTTTTTAAACAGTCACTGGGATTGTGACTGTTAGATATCATTGAGGTGATTTATGGAGTGAGATGATGATTTCTCATATCTAGGAGGTGCCTAGGTATAAGTTACATTGGGAAGGGATTAAGCGAGAAGTTATAAATTGGGATTGTTTAGGGTTTGAATTATTACTACTGATAATGGATTTCCTTCCTGGCTTGTAGCCCCAGAGTAGGTGAGTTTGCAACTGTGATACGGTGGTAGAACCGACTGTTATATACTGGTTTTGCATTTTTTGTTTGCAAATGTCGTGGTAAGCAAGAGTAACCACCGTCTTTTCTTTTATCCAACAAAGGAAAGGGTGAAAAGAACAGAAAAAGACCTTTTCGAGATGTTTTCTGAGTAAAGGGGGTAGATTATGGAAAGGTAAGGTGTTAGCACCCTTTCCATCTGTGGTTTTCCATGGGATCTTAGAGGTTTGCTCATTTTTAAAATACCTTTGTGCTTTATGCGTTTGAAAATGTTTGGAAAATTCCTTAGTGCGGCGATTTGCTTTGCGTTTAACTCTTATATCAGTCCTCAAGAGTGTTAACAAAGAAAATGTTTTTGAAACTTGTTTTTGAAAAGTAGTATTTGTGTAAGTGCAAAAAGTATTTTTGAGCAAACTTCTAATAGCTATCTACTTTTATACTCGAAAAGGGTCGTTCTTTTCCTCCTCTCCTTTAGATAGTGCTATCCTACTATTAGTGAGTAGGTAGCCCTATCGTTGGATGTTGAAGGATATTCGAAGGGACATTTTACAGTCATAAAGGCAACATACGGATACGCTTTAGCAACTTTTGTTTAAGGGACCAGATCATTTGCTAAAAGACAACACTGTAAGGGTCATCTAGGGACTATGATCTTTTGATTTTACGGGTCTTTGCTAAAGCGTCCCCATTCTCGAGGGACATGACTACTTTATTTTCCGAAAGGCAACCTGTTGTACCCCAAAATTTTTCCTCTCATTCTTTCAAAGATTTCCCCTCACAAGACCCTTTGGACCCAAGACCAAGCTAGGGTTTGCACCGCTCAAGACATCTCCTTGCACTGTTGACCTAAATTAGGGTTTGAGTTTGCACAGAGATTTTTGGACTTCTAAGGTTCAAAGTGACTCTCATACTTCATGTTGGACTCATAAGTTTGTCCATACCAAGTTTCAAGCCTTGAATCAAATTTTTGCCCAGTCAATTAGACAGTTAACCTAGAAATTAGGTGTATTGGGGGAAAAAGTCAACTGTGGCCAATTTTTAGTCAAACCTCATGATTTTTGACCCACATCAACATTATAGACTCATATGAATCACTTGATCAAGTTTGGACCACAACTCCTCAAGAAATTTGATCAGATAATCAAAAGGGCAAAATGGTCATTTTTAGGGTTTTGACTGTACAAGGGTAATTTCTGACTTTTGACCTAGCCAATGGCAAATTGGGCTCAAGCATGGATTCAAGGACTCAATGACATCATCTTTATCTAGTCAACAAGCTCAAATGATCTCAATTGCATTGGATTGACAGATGAATTTTTCAGTCAACTGATCAAAATTTGACTGTACACTGAAAAGTCAAACTTTGACTTTTTGGTCAAAATCAAGTGCCAAGGGTCATTTTTCATCAAGATATGTCAAAAAATGATACTTGTTCATCAATAAACCCAATTTTGCAAATTAGGGTTTAAGATTGAAAAATTTCATAACTTAGAAAGTTTCTAAGTTATGAAATTTTCTTAATTTTTCCTAACTTTGTCCAACATTTTCACCATGATGCAATTGGATTCAAACAAAACTTCCAACATGAAAGTTGTAGTCCTCCACAAATTCTACAACTTTGATTGACAAAGTTTTCCCAAATAAAGCATGGATCTCAATTTATGATTTTTGGAACAAGGGTCCCTAAAACTTTTAACTTCGTAAAATTTTGCCCTAGTTTAGGCAAGATTTTGACCTATCTTCATGGCCATTTTTCACATAGTTCCACTTGGAATCTCAAATTTCATTTCAAATATGGAATGTAGAGCATGTTTCAAGCTTTCCAAAATGTCCAAGAACTCTCCAAACTCATTTGTGGTCAGGGATAATCGAAGGCTTGAAGTTGGCAAAAACTCACTTTTCATCCAAGGCATGTTCATATTGATACAATTTACCAATTCTAATAAGTTTGCTTTGCACTAGATTACAGGCCTCAAAACCATTCCACACTTAATAATTACGTGCAAATCCATTGGTCTAAGGCATTGTTTTGGTAATTAGGGCATTGCACACAAGATTAATCCCTAAATGGTAAAAGGTACATTACAATTTTTGCCAAAGTTTGCTTTATGTCAAAACCATAATCCTTGAGCATAGAGCCAGATCTTGTGCAGCAAATCATATCCACCAACTTGAGGGGCCAA
This sequence comes from Vicia faba, assembly GCA_948472305.1. Taxonomy (NCBI): domain Eukaryota; kingdom Viridiplantae; phylum Streptophyta; class Magnoliopsida; order Fabales; family Fabaceae; genus Vicia; species Vicia faba. The sequence goes on from OX451738.1 coordinate 1,572,893,878, forward strand.
GATCATAAGAAGCAGGCTGATAGATAGCCTGTACAGGCTTGTATTAAATCATTGTTCATTTTGGCTTAAAAGACAAGAAACATGTCAAAAACACTAGAACTTGAACATTTGTAAAAACCAACTTGTGCAAGCTTTTGAGACAACTTTCTCATATCCCCTTGAACCAGAAACACGACCCTTTGAGCCCTCTAAACTCCCACAGCACAAAATCACCTTCCATTGGCAAAACAGGGCAGCATCTACATCTTGAGTTCTATCTCACAATTTGCTCATACGTTTTGCCCCAAATCTGTTCAAACACCACATATACAACCTATCCAAGCTATCCCAACCCTTAAACACTAACTGTAACTCCATTTAAAGGGTTTTCCATTTTTGATTTCAGCTTGTGCAGGTTGCGTTCTGTAGGCTTGTTCAAGCACATTCAAGGCAAGCTAGGAATTGGAGAAGGTAAAGGGAAGTTCAAGCAAGCTCCCAAACATCTCAGGCCTTGTTGAAAAGCTCCACATTGCCATACACGAAGTCAGCTGAAACAGGTTTTCATCAACTTCCTATCTCTCTATTTAGGAACATTTAGACTTAGGTTTGTGAATAAGAAATGTAGTATTCATAGCCATGAAGCTGTACATATGCTCAATTTTCATTTTAATTAAGCATGCTAAGAGAATTTGGTCCTTGAACATCCTGAAAAAATTAGGTTAGATTTTAGGGTCAGAGAAATTCTCTCTGGTCTTCGAGAATTAGGACAAGTTTTTTATATGGTTGGATTCGTCTTGAAAAACTCTACAACTTTGATGTTATGTGTTTTTGCATTAGAGCACGTATGCAGGATCTGGCATTTTGTACAGGGCGCGTGTTTTTGTTTGAACAAGAGGTTGAAGATGAAGTCAGTGGGCTGGGCTTGGTTCTGGCCATGCTTTTGACACCCCCTTTTGCTGAATGCACCCCCCTGGCCCAATTTCTTCATACTTTGATTTTTTTTATTTATTTTCATTTTCTGATTTTTATTTTATATTTTCTAAATATAAAAATACCCAAAAATATTTTTTTTTTTAAAATTTTTACATTTATTTTGTGTTTTATTTTTATTTTTATTTTTCTAACATGAAAACAATTTAATTAGTATATATGTTATTTATTGAACACTTAAAAATGATATATAAATTATACTTTTATTCTATTCTTTATTTTATTGAACACTTAAAAATATTGTTCTAAATATATTTTTATTTTTGTATATATTTCACTTTATTTTTATTGTACATATTTAATATAATTAATATATACATACATACTTTTATTTTATTTAATAAATACTTGGGAATAAAAACATAAAAATACTATACTTTTACTTTTATTATTATTTATACTTAAATAATACTTTTTCTAAATATATTTTATTTATATATATATATATATATATATATATATATATATATATATATATATATATATATATATATATATATATATATATATATATATATATATATATATATATATATATATATATATATATATATATATATATATATATATATATATATATATATATATATATATATATATATATATATATATATATATATATATATATATATATATATATATATATATATATATATATATATATATATATATATATATATATATATATATATATATATATATATATATATATATATATATATATATATATATATATATATATACTATTTTTATTTTATTGTATATAAATAGAGTATTTAATATATTTGTATTCTTAAAATCAAATTAGGGTTTACCCCTTAATAAAAAATAATAATCCTTTTTTATTATTCCTTTCTTTTTACATTAAATATTTTTTACATACATAAAAATAAACAAAACCTTTTTTGCATTATTTTGTATATTTATTTATTTTGTTTATTTAAGTATTATTCATTTATTTATTTTGTACCATTTGATTCAATTTGGATGTAATAGTAAAACTAGGGTTTTAATTTCTTGTCAAATAATCCCCATTCAAAAATTGTATCCCCATCCCCATAATCATGTTGTAATAGTGGTAGATTTATTTTATGCATTTACGCTTTCAATTATGTCATGATAGAGATTATGGTTTGTATGTAAAAATCTAATATTAACAAGTAGCTTGACCTAATACAAAGACAAAAATGCATGAAAATGACAACACAATGCACACTTGCACCCCTAGGGTTTCATCCACTTGTTGCCTTAAAAATGGGTCATGTTATGCATGTTAAGTACTTTGGCAAAACAAAAACAAAACAAAAGATCATAGTCCCTCGATGACGCTATCTTGGTTGCCTATACAAAAATGATTTATTCCCTCAAAAATTTGCTAAAAATACTTAACACAATTACTATCATGGTCTATACGATGACCCGCGCCTGTCCCGTTTAACATCCTAATACAAGGTTGTTTACCAAATGCAATGGTAAAACAACACTGTCAAAAGGGTTAAAAATGTGTAGGAAATACCTTTGAGTAAAATAGGGTAGATAACTCTTAGTTACTTGATCAAAACTTGCATAACATCCTTGCTATTTTCAAACACGCTTCACAACACAATTTCAAAATATTTCCCAAAACAAAACTTTCAAACTTTCAAATATTGAAATATCTTTTCAAAAGACAAATACACCTTTGTATACATTCAAACAAGAATCATTATAAAGGTTGCCACAATGATGGCTTCTTTTCAAAACATCTTTCAAAACCACACACAAAGCACCATTTCAAACAATTGAAAAGCAAAAGCAAGTGATCTAAACAAGTAACTAAGAGCCCATGGATAACCATGGATGAAAAGAGTGCTTGCACCTTCCCTTTTCATAATCTACTCCCCGAACCCAAGAAAACATCTCAAACGTCTTTCCTGTGCTTTTTGACCTTTCCTTAGGATAAATTAAAAGTCGGTGGCGACTCTTGCTAAACTAAAACATTTGCGAACACAAAACGCAAAACCTCAAGTCAGTTCTCCCACCGTATCACAGAACTGGCGACTCTGCTGGGGAGTATAGATAAAAGTGGAGTAACCTTAGGGTTTAGATCAACTTTACATGCTTACCTTGTTTGCTTTGATTGCTTTACATTTGGTTCTCTTGTTTGGGTTTGAATCCTCCACCCGGATTTTGGGAAAACATTCATAGGTAAATAGCAATACGTTGCGGAAACTGTGTGGGGTATACCGACATGGTTGAAGCAATAGCTATATTAGTGAGACATATTTGTGGGTACCGGTAGCCTTTGAGTCAATCCAAGAGAATACGGGGCCGCTGAGTGATGTCATGAAGCACTAATGAACTCTTAGAACCTTACTTGACCATCTTGGCCTTATTAGGGGTAGTGAGATGACCGGCTTTGGTGCAGTCCGAAGTTGGTAGATACTCGATACTTCACTCATTGAGGGTTATTTTCTTGGAATATTTCGGTCGTCAGTTAAGTGGCTAAAGTGAAACAATGAACACAGAAAATAATCCAGTGATATTGAGCTCCTTAGAACCCGGTTACTATTTATAGGACAGGTTGAGCCAACTAACTTCAAGAGGGTACTTACCTATGAAACCCCATGCAAGCCTGAAACTAGGAACTTATGTGACTTGCTTGTACATATACTTGTGCATACATCATGAACATCATAAAGCATCATATGCATCTACTAACCATTTCAAGGGTTTGGATCTTCATCTTTGTTCCTGTTTTGTAGGTTATGGAATCACTCCGCCGAAAAACAATTCAGGTCAACCTTGTGAGAATCCCTCCTTAACTCAAGGAGCTTACTTCCAAGATTCCAGAGAATTCTCTCTTCAGTGAAAGACATGGTAGACTCCTCAACTTGGTCAACTCCAACATTGAAGAAGACACGGTGAAAGTTCTCTTCCAGTTCTTTGACCCTCTACACCACTGTTTCACATTTCCTGATTACCAACTAGTACCTACTTTGGAGGAATTTTCTCAACTCCTGAGGATTCCTATTCTTCATCAACTACCCTACAACGGTACAGAAATAGAACCAAAGCCTGAAGATGTTGCTCAAGCCTTACACTTGCAACCATCTGATATCAAAGGTCATTGGGAAACCAGAAGTGGTGTCAAGGGTTTCTTGGCAAAGTTAATGTTTGAGAAGGCACAAGACTGTTGGAATTCTCTAGATCTGCAAGCTTTTGAGGAGATTGTAGCACTTCTCATCTATGGGTTGGTCTTGTTCCTAAACCCTGATTAGCTTATAGATGTGAATGCTATCAAGATTTTCATATCTCGGAATCCTGTGCCTACATTGCTTGGGGACATCCTACACTCATTTCACACACGAACAATGAGGAAAAGAGGCGTTCTCATGTTCTGTACTCCTCTTCTAGCAAGGTGGTTTATTTCTCACCTTCCCCAGTCAGTTTTGAAGAATGAGCAGGGTTTAAGGTGGTCACAATGGTTGATGACCCTCACACATTCTGATGTTCATTGGTGTTCTCGGTCCAGAGAAAATGTCATCATTATTGATCGGTGCAGAGAATTCCCTAATGTCCCACTACTTGGCATTAGGGGAGGCATTACCTACAACCCCTGTTTATCTCTGAGACAATTTGGGTATGCCGGAAGGGATGGCCCTCATGATATGCTAATTCCTGACTTGGTTTTTGACAATGACGCTCAAGGACTTCGACAAAGGTTTATCCGGGCTTGGAGGATGCCCAACAAAGTGGATAGTAAGACACTGAGACACAAGAATTCCATCCCCCTTAAGCCTTATCTCAAGTGGGTACGAACCCGCGCCCAGAGTCTTATGATGCCTTACCCTCACATTCTCCCCGTGATCAAAGAGCTTGTTATGAAAGGAGAGGTTCCATACACCCTCCTACATCCAGACATGCTAACATCATTGGAAGAACTGCAAAAGAGTTGGATATAGCTCAAGGAAGAACGGAATACTTTTGAAGCCAGCTTCTACACCAGTGAGAAGAAGGTTTTGGAACTCACCCGTCAACTCCACGAAGAGAAGAATCTCAACACTTACATCGCACCAAAGAGGATGCGCAACGTCTTTTTGCATTAAGAATTTTGTAATATTTTGCCCATGGGGCATTTATGTACTAACAAATTTCTTCTTATTAATATGACTTGTGTTCTTTTTGTCTGCAACAACTTTGAATTTATGAATCCTTGAATGCATTACATGAATAACATATCATTCATCATATGCATAAACATGTCTTCACACCAGGTTTCCTTATCTTTCTGCTGTTTATTTCAGCAAGATGGATATAGAGCAGACGGTCAAAGATCTGCATGCACAGAATTTGCAATTCCAACAACTCCTCATGACCTTAGCAAAGGGTCAAGAGGACCTTAAAGCACTGTTAGAGAAATAGAAGGAAAAGGAAAAGAAGAAAAAGAAAATAATTGGTGTGGCCACTATGGGAAGAATATTTGAGAATCAGGCTAGGAGAGTTCTGGATTTCCCCTCGACGTCTGACGAAGGGGTTGGTAAAGGAAAAGGAGCTGCAGTACCTTCCAAGTATGAAGCTGAAGAGGAAGAAGAAGAAGAAGAGGATGAAGATTACTCCGAACAGCAGTACCCTCCGGCGGATGATAAGTATAAGAATCTTGAAGACCGGCTAGCAGCCATAGAGGTACAAAGAGTACCTGGGTTGGATTTCGAAGAACTAGGATTGGTTGTTGGGATCGTCATTCCCCCCAAGTTCAAAGTGCCTACATTTACTAAATACGACGGTTTGTCTTGCCCGAAGATGCATCTGCGGTCCTACGTTAGAAAGATCCAACCTCACTCTTCTGATAAGGATCTGTGGGTCCACTTTTTTCAAGATAGTTTGTCGGGTATGCAATTGAACTGGTTCTATCAACTTGAGAGATCTGATGTTCATAACTGGGAGGATTTAGCTGCTGCTTTCTACCGAAAATACCAATATAATGCAGACTTAGCGCCTACTCGTACTCAACTACAGAGTATGGGTATGGTCTCTAATGAAGGATTTAAGGAGTATGCCCAGAAGTGGCGGGATTTGGCTGGAAGGGTGCAGCCACCCTTGTTGGATAGAGAGCTGGTTGATATGTTTTTGGGAACCCTGTCAGGTCCATTCTTTAATTACTTGATCAGGAGCTCATCTACAGGGTTCACCGAATTAATTATGACCGGTGAAAGGGTCGAAGCTAGCATTAAGAGTGGTAAAATTCAGAAGGATGCCTCCGCTTCAACTGCTATCAAGAAGACCTTCCCAGCCAAGAAGAAAGTTTCTGCTGTTCACACCCAGAGAAATCAAGGGAGAATGGAGCGCCGACCAGCGGTGGGGGATGTGATGATCCAGAACTCCTCAGCCGACCAACCTCGAAGCAATCAACCCAGAGCTAACCAGCAAAGGGTAGAAAGGCAACAACGACAATTCAACTGGATCAATCTGACACCGACTCAGGCCCTCTCTCATCTGTTAAAGTTAAACCTTACCAACTTGAAAAAAGCGCTGAAAAACCCAAATACCTCTTCTCCCTATTATCATTCCAATGCAAAATGTGTGTATCATTCAGACAGTGTGGGGCACGACACCAACAACTGTTGGGCCCTTAAAAACAAGATCCAAGATTTGATAGATGCCAATGAGGTGGAGTTTGATGCCCCCGAAAAACCTAATGTGATATCCTCTCCTATGCCAAAACATGGTCATAATGTCCATGCTATTGTAGAAGATCTTCATGTTACCGCTATTGATGACTTAATGACTCCGTTGCCATTGATCAAGATGAATCTGTTGAAAGTCGGGATTTTCCCAGGCTGTTGAAAAGATTGTTATCTTTGTTCGGCCTTGCAATCCGACTGTCCGCTGTTGAAGTCAGGCATCCAACACCTGATGGATACTCAAGAGATCATCTTTCAGAAAACTCTCGTTGCTACTGTTATTCCTGTTATTCCTGTTACTCCAATCAATGATGTTGCTATAATCACCATTTTCGATAATCTTTCCAAGGCCTGCAAAAGGCCTGTTAAGATTACACCCGATCCAAAGTTTCTACCGCTGAAGATTACCATGTTGGGGCCTATCCCATATAAGTCCAATAAGACAATACCGTGGAATTATGGAAGAGAGATCTTCTACCACGGTGTGAAGCAGATCGAATCAGTTGAAGAAAGCTTCGATGAAGAAACTTATAATATAGGAAATATTGCGGGGAAAAGTAAGATCACTCGTAGCAGAAGAATCTTCTCTCCGGAGATTGCTCCTCAACGGGAAGTCTTCGGACCCTCAAGTGCTCCTGTGCCTGTCAAGATATCTGTGCAAAGTCCAGTGATTGAAGAAATTGTTACTCCTGAAGTTGTACCCTCTGCTGTTACTGCTGATAAAGGTAAGGGGATCCAAGAAGTGCCCGTTAGGACGAGGGCTCAGACTTTGGTTATCCTCGAGACCACGCAAAAGGAGATGGAGGAGATTTTAAAGATAATTAAGAAGAGCGACTATGATGTCGTAGAGAAGCTGGGATAAACCCCTTAAAAAATCTCCATGCTGGCTCTATTACTCTTCTCCGAGGCTCATGCCAAAGCCTTAATCAAATTCCTGAAGACGGCGCACGTGCCTCAAGAAACTTCTGCGGATCAGTTTCAAGAGTGTGTAGCCAGCCTTACAGCCAACAATGGTCTTGGCTTCTCTGATGCCGATCTGACATCTAAGGGAAGAAAGCATAATGATACGCTGCATGTTTCATTAGAGTGCAAAGGGACCATGCTTGCTCATGTTCTAGTTGATACCGGTTCATCTTTAAATGTTCTACCAAAGAAAGCATTGGACAGATTGGACTGTGAAGGTTTGACCCTAAAGCCCAGTAATATCATTGTTAGAGCCTTCGAAGGTTCTAAGCGGATGGTTCACAGAGAAGTGGACATCCCAATCAAGGTCGGAACGTAAATTTTCAACTCTACTTTTTATGTGATGGACATCCGTCCTTCATATTTATGCTTGTTGGGAAGGCCATAGATCCACAATGCTGGGGCAGTCACTTCTTCTCTACACCAGATGCTAAAATATCCAGTCCAGGTTAAAATCATAACAGTTCATGGTGAGGAGGAGTATATGATAAGCCACCTTAACTCTTTCCGCTACGTGGAGTTAGATGGTGAATTCATAGAAACACCTTTCCAACACTTTGAAGAGGTTTCTCCTGAAGTTGCGGTAGCCAAGACAATGACTGATGTGCCCATCATTACCAAGCCTGTGTCCCGAATGTCATCCCTTAAAGATGCGGAGGCTGTAATCAAGGAAGGAGGAAGTACATTGTGGGGTCAACTTCCAGATTTTCCTTACAAGACAGATAAGTACGGATTGGGTTTCACTGTTGCTAGCCAGAAAATTGTGCGTCGCTCCCGGGCTGGAGAACTGCCACTGAAAATCACTCATCATGGAGTTCATGCTTTAGAGGATGATGAAGAAGAAAGCAATTTTGAAGACTGGATAACCATTAAAGGAGGACTGAACAACTGGGAGGAGAAAGACTTCGTTCCCATTACTTTCATCAATCAGTAATTTATCTTTTGAACATTTCCTGTTTTGTCTGTAATAACTTTTAAAACAATTCGTACACTTTTTGCCTTATGCCTTGCCCGGGGCATATAGGTCCATTTGTAAGGGTTTTGATTCTTCATTTTCATATGCCATTTTTAATGAATCATGGACGTTTTCATCTATAAACTTTTGTGTTCATTTTCTTTCTTTTTTACATCTTATTTTATTTAAAGGTGGCTATCCCTTACACACACCCACACTCACAAAATGCAGGTACCCATCCACTCCGGATTCCATGGGTAACAATTCTGCTATGGCCTTCAGTGACTCTGAAGATCTGGTCAATCATGCCAAATACGAAGGTGATGAAGAATGTGAAGTGCCTGGAGAGTTGGCTAGACTCTTGCAACAAGAAGAAAGGGATATTCTGCCCCATGAAGAGTTGTTAGAGACTATCAATTTAGGTACTGCCGAAGACAGAAAAGAGGTTAAAGTGGGTGCCAATCTGGAGCTGAGTATCAAAGAGCGCTTAGTTCAGTTGTTGAATGAGTATGTGGAGATCTTTGCCTGGTCCTATGAAGACATGTCGGGACTGGATACCGATATTATGGTTCACCGTCTCCCTACAAGAGAAGACTGTCCACCAATCAAGCAGAAAGTCCGCCGAATGAGGCCCGACATGTCTGATAAGATCAAAGATGAAGTGATGAAACAGTTCAATGCTGGCTTTCTGGCCGTTACTTCCTATCCATAATGGGTTGCTAACATTGTGCCCGTGCCTAAGAAGGACGGCAAAGTCATAATGTGTGTGGACTACAGAGACTTAAATAGCGCTAGCCCTAAAGATGATTTTCCACTACCACATATTGACATCTTGGTTGACAACACAACTTAACACAAGGTATTCTCTTTCATGGATGGATTTTCAGGGTACAACCAGATCAAAATGGCCCCCGAAGATATGAAGAAGACTACTTTTTTTACGCAGTGGGGTACCTTCTGTTATAAGGTGATGCCATTCGGACTGAAGAATGCCGGGGCAACCTATCAGCGAGCCATGGTAGCTTTATTTCATGACATGATACATCATGAGATTGAAGTCTACGTAGACGACATGATAGACTGTTCACAGACAGAAGAAGAACACCTCGACCATATGCAAAAGCTATTTTTCAGATTAAAGGAATACAAGCTCAGACTGAATCCTAGCAAGTTCACTTTCGGAGTCAGGTCCGGTAAACTTTTGGGATTCATCATTAGTAACAAAGGCATCGAGGTTGATCCTTCCAAAGTCAAAGCTATACAAGAAATGCATGCCCCTCGCACTGAGAAGGAGGTCAGAGGTTTCTTGGGACGCTTAAACTACATCGCAAGGTTCATCTCTCACCTAACATCTACCTGCAAACCAATCTTCAAACTGTTGAAGAAAGATCAGGTGGTTGAATGGAATGATGACTGTCAAGCTGCTTTCGATAAGATCAAGGAGTATTTGCTGGAACCTCCTATCCTGATGCCACCTGTCGAAGGAAGACCTTTAATCATGTATCTGACTGTTTTGGATAACTCAATGGGGTGCGTACTGGGCCAACATGACCAGTCTGGCCGAAAAGAGCATGCCATTTATTACCTTAGCAAAAATTTTACCGACTGTGAGACTCGCTACTCACTGCTCGAGAAAACTTGCTGTGCTTTGGTATGGGCTGCTTGCCGGCTAAGGAAGTATATGTTGACACATACCACTATGCTGATTTCCAAAATGGATTCGATCAAGTACATCTTCGAGAAGCCTGCTTTATCCGGAAGAATCGCTAGATGGCAGATGATCCTGACAAAGTATGATATCCAATACATAACCCAAAAAGCTATAAAGGGGAGTGTACTAGCTGACCATCTAGCTCATCAAGCCGTCGAAGATTACCAATCTATGAGGTTTGACTTCCCTGATGAGGATATTATGACATTGGACAACATTAAAGGTAACAGACCGTATGACGGACCTGAACAAGGATCCCGATGGACCCAATACTTTGAAGGTGCTTCAAATGCACTTGGCAACGGTATCAGCGCAGTACTTATCTCTTCAGAAGGTTACCATACACCTTTCACTGCTAGACTCTGCTTCAGCTGCACCAACAACATGGCCGAGTATGAAGCTTGTATCTTTGGTCTCAAGGCTGCTATTGACTTGGGAATCAAATCTCTGGTTGTATTTGGGGACTCAGCTTTAGTTATCAGTAAAATCAAAGGAGAGTGGGATACTAAACATCCAAACCTCGTCCCTTACAAAGAACATGTCCTGACATTGTTACCACACTTCGAGCAGATTACCTTCAAGCACTTCCCGCGAGAAGAGAATCAGCTAGCAAATGCGCTAGCTACAATGTCATCCATGTTTAAACTTAACTGGGATAATGAGGCACCTCAAATCACCATTGAACGAATGGACGAACCTGCACATTGTCACGAGATTAATACTGAAGAAGTGGTGGACCGACCTTGGTTTCATGACGTCAAAAGGTATCTCTAAGCACAAGAATACCCTGAAGGAGCTTTAGTCAACGACAAAAAGTTCTTAAGGAGGTTCACGGACAAGTTCTTTCTGAGCAATGGTATCCTATACAAGCGCAATCTTGATTGTGTCCTACTCCGTTGTGTGCACAAGATTGAAGCTGAGAAGATCATGTCTGAACTACATAATGGCACCTTTGGCACCCACTCGAGCGGTCATACGATGGCTAAGAAGATTCTACAGGAAGGCTACTACTGGTCTACCATGGAAGCTGATTGTCAGCAACACTCCCGTACTTGTCACAAATGCCAAATCTATGCTGACAAGGTACATATTCCCCCAGTTCCTCTCAATGTCTTAACAGCTCATTGTCCATTCACAATGTGGGGAATCGACATGATTGGAGAGATCAAGCCTACAACACCCAATGGACACCGTTTCATCCTGGTGTCCATTGATTACTTTACCAAGTGGGTCGAAGCAGCTTCCTTCGCCTCCGTTACAAAGAATGTGGTTGCCCGCTTCATCAAGCAGAACCTCATATGCCGGTATGGTATCCCTGACAGGATCATCACGGACAATGGTACAAATTTGAACAATACTATGATCACCGCTCTATGCGAGCAGTTCAAGATTCAACATCACAATTCATATCCCTATCGGCCTAAGATGAACGGTGCTGTCGAAGCTGCAAACAAAAATATCAAGAAGATCATACAAAAGATGACAATCACCTACAAGGACTGGCATGATATGTTACTGTTTTCTCTGCACGGGTATCGTACCATGGCACGCACTTAAATTGGGGCAACCCCCTTTTCTTTGGTATATAAGATGGAAGCTGTTTTACCTGTGGAAGTTCAGATCCCGTCCTTGAGGATCATGAAGGATGCTGGTTTGAGTGAAGATGATTGGATTCAGACCCGGCTTGATCAACTTAACTTGATTGACGAGAAGTGACTTACTGCTTTTTGCCATGGTCAGGCATATCAGAAACGTATGATCAAGGCCTTCAACAAGAAAGTCAAGAGGCAAGTATATCAAGTCCGGGACCTTGTAATCAAGCGAATCATCTTGCCACAAAGTGATCCAAGGGGCAAGTGGACTCCTACTTATGAAGGACCATTTGTGATCAAAAACATCTTTTCTGGTGGGGCAATGATCCTGACCACCATGGACAGCGATGATCTGCCGCACCCTGCGAACACAGACATAGTCAAAAGATACTACGCATAAACGATCCGACAAGTTGAAAACCCGAAAGGGCGACTTGGGCAAAAATGGGCATCCCGGTGAATCGAAAACCCGAAAGGGCGGTTCAGGCAAAAATTAGGGATAAATAAAAAAAATCTGTACACCCGGCAAGTTGAAAACCCGAAAGGGCGACTTGGGAAAAAAAGGGTTTCCCGGTGGATCGAAAACCCGAAAGGGCGGTCCAGGCAAAAGTTAGGGAATTAAAGCGTATGACTATGTCTCGTCGGATCAGTTTAAGGATAATCTCTTCACGGACAAGCTCCAAGCTTCTGATCAATCCAATCATCTGCGGATGAAGCAACGAATGGACAAGATACTCATAGTTACGAAGGCTATATCAGAATGGGAACCCCATGGAATTGTTACACATAGCCATCTTTCTTTGTATAAATTTTTCTCATTTTTTATGACAACATTCCCTTACTAGGATGTCTGTATCCTTTGTACAAAATACTTACACAAATTTAATACAAAGATACTTCAATGTACAGGAATTTGTTTTCCTTTTCTTTCTTTTTACACTTGTGTTTTTATTTGAGAACGTCTAATGATTTATTAAATGAGCATATGCATCTGAATATAATCACTGCTTACAAATAAAACTGAATAAGAAATGATAATTACTGATAGGTTGAAAGTATAGGAAGACGTCTTTATGCTATTCCAGAGGAAATCCCCTGCAGTAGGTCATCCAGATCCTCAACAGAGCTAAAACCAAATACATATCCCCAGCAGAGTTAAATACATATCCCCGATGCAGTTAAGCTTCAAAATCCATTACATAAGAATTAAGTTTCTAAACTCCCGACCCCTAGCGGAGCTAGAAAACTTTGAACTACAAAATCTCAGCGAAGATAAAACTTTCTTCCCCAACGGGGTCCAAAACTTCAAATCTTAAACCCCGGTGGAATACCATCCGATTTCCTCCATAAATCCCCAGTAGAGTGGCATACAACCCAATCTTTTGAAAATTCTCCAACAGGATAAATATTCTCCCCACAGAGTTATTTCCCAGCAGAACGAAGATTCTTGTTCTCATTTCTCCAGTTGAAGCCTCCCAGGTTTTAATTCCCCAGTAGAGATCGTCAGAGTTTTCCCTTATCCGCTAGGAAAGTCATGAAGGATTCTCAATTCCCCACAGAAGTTGTCAAATCTCTTGTTAATCCCCATAAGTCACCAAGGATTTTCAATCCTCAGTAGTAGTCCAAAGGATTTCTCAGTCTCAACAATCAAAGGTTTGGAATCTCCAACAGCAGTCAAGGATTTTCAATCCCTGATAGCAGTCAAAGATTTCATTATCTCCAGTTATCAAGGATTTATTTCCCTCAGCAAGACAGCTAATCAGCTTACATGTGCATACATTACATCCATATATCATAAACATTGATAAAACACATTTATTGCATCATACATTTCATGCAACATAACTTTGTGTTTTCAGCTAACATTTTACCATTTTCAGGATAAGATTAAAAGCTATCTTTAACAAATATTCAAAGGTCTCAGATACAGTATGGATACACCCCAGACACGGAGGTCATTCTATTACTCATTCAGAATTTCAAGTCAAGATACAGTCCAGATACGCTCCAGACACGAATGCCATTCTGTCACTCATTCAGAGTTCAACTATCAGATACAGACTAGATACGCTCTATACGCGAAAGCCATTCTATTTATCATTCAGATTCAACTATCAACCTCAGGTTCAGATACACTCCAGACACGGAAGTCATTCTGTCACTTGTCCAGATCCCAGTTACAGTACGGATACACTCCTAACACGGAAGTCATTCTGCTACTCATACAGATCTTAACTTCAGATACAGTCCAGATACGCTCCAGACACGGTAGCCAGTCTGTCACTCATTCAAACCTATTCCCCAGCCCAGAGATGCTCCATACACATATGTTTCTCTGTCGCCCATTCAGACTTCAACTATTAGATACACTCCAGACACGACAATCATTCTGATATTCATTCAAATACAGTTACAGCTTGGATACGCTCCAGACACGGACGCCATTCCTTTGTTCATACAAATCCAATCTCCAGATACAACTCAGATACGTTCCAGACACGGATACCATTCTGACATTCATTATCCTAATTTTCAACAAACAAATCTTGGGTGACATCTTTAAGCCCATCTCTAGCAAGATTCTACCATCTCCAAATGGCATCTTTAAGCCCATTCCCTCAGCTACATTTTGACGAGTGCAAATTTACGGGCACTCTAGTGTCCAATCCTCTTTTACCTCCGAGTCACGAAAGGCAAACTCGCCAATCTAACTCTTCAGGTTCAAGAAGATTGAACAGGGGCAGCTGTTGTACCCAAAAATTTTTCCTCTCATTCTATCAAAGATTTCCCCTCACAAGACCCTTTGGACCCAAGACCAAGCTAAGGTTTGCACTGCTCAAGACATCTCCTTGCACTGTTGACCTAAATTAGGGTTTGAGTTTGCACATGGATTTTTGGACTTCTAATGTTCAAAGTGACTTTCATACTTGATTTTGGACTCATAAGTTTGTCCATACCAAGTTTCAAGCCTTGAATCAAATTTTTGCCCAGTCAATTGGACAGTTGACCTAGAAATCAGTTGTATTGGGGGAAAAAGTCAACTATGGCCAATTTACAGTCAAACCTCATGATTTTTGACCCACATCAACATTATAGACTCATATGAACCATTTGATCAAGTTTGGACCACAACTCCTCAAGAAATTTGATCAGATCATCAAAAGGGCAAAATGGTCATTTTTAGGGTTTTGACTGTACAAGGGCAGTTTCTGACTTTTGACCTAGCCAATGGAAAATTTGGCTCAAGCATGGATTCAAGGACTCAATGAAATCATCTTGATCTATTCAACAAGCTCAAAAGAACTCAATTGCATTGGATTGACAGATGAATTTTTCAGTCAACTGATCAAAATTTGACTGTACACTGAAAAGTCAAACTTTAACTTTTTGGTCAAAATCAAGTGCCAAGGGTCATTTTTCATCAAGATATATCAAAACATGAATCTTGTTCATCAAGAAACCCAATTTTGCAAATTAGGGTTTAAGATTGAAAAATTTCATAACTTGGAATTTTTCTAAGTTATGAAATTTTCTTAATATTTCCTAACTTTGCCCAACATTTTCACCATGATGTAATTGGATTCAAACAAAACTTCCAACATGAAAGTTGTAGTCCTCCACAAAGTATACAACTTTTATTCACAACGTTTTCCAAAAAGAAGCTTGTATCTCAAGTTATGATTTTTGGAACAAGGGTCCCTAAACTTTTAACTTAGTGAAATTTTGCCCCAGTTTAGGCAGGATTTTGACCTATCTTCATGGCCATTTTTCACATAGTTCCACTTGGAATCTCGAATTGAATTTCAAATATGTAATGTAGAGCATGTTTCAAGATTTCCAAAATGTCCAAGAACTCTCCAAACTTATTTGTGGTCAGGGAGAATTGAAGGCTCGAAGTTGGCAAAAACTCACTTTTCATCCAAAGCATGTTCATATTGATACAATTTACCAATTCTAATAAGTTTGCTTTGCACTAGATTACAGGCATAAAAACCATTCCACACTCAATAATTAAGTGAAAATCCATTGGTCTAAGGCATTGTTTTGGTCATTAGGGTATTGCACACAAGATTAATCCCTAAATGCTAAAAGGTACATTACCATTTTTGCCAAAGTTTGCTTTATGTCAAAACCACAATCCTTGAGCATAGAGCCAGATCTTGTGCAGAAAATCATATCCACCAACTTGAGGGGCCAAGATCAGAAGAAGCAGGCTGATAGATAGCCTGTACAGGCTTGTATTACATCATTGTTCATTTTGGCTTAAAAGACAAGAAACATGTCAAAAACACTAGAACTTGAACATCTGTAAAAACCAACTTGTGCAAGCTTTTGAGACAACTTTCTCATATCCCCTTGAACCAGAAACACGACCCTTTGAGCCCTCAAACGTCCCACAATACAAAATCACCTTCCATTGGCAAAACAGGGCAGTATCTGCATCTTGAGTTCTATCTCACAATTTTCTCGTGCGTTTTTCCCCAAATCTGTTCAAACACCTTCCATACAACCTATCCAAGCTATCCCAACCCTTAAAAACTAACTGTAACTCCATTTAAGGGTTTTCCATTTTTTATTTCAGCTTGTGCAGGTTGAGTTCTGTAGGCTTGTTCAAGCACATTCAAGGCAAGCTAGGCATTGGAGAAGGTCAAGGGAAGTTCAAGCAAGCTCCCAAACATCTCAAGCCTTGTTGAAAAGCTCCACATTGCCATACACGAAGTCAGCTGAAACAAGTTTTTATCAACTTCCTATCTCTCTATTTAGGAACATTTAGACTTAGGTTTGTAAATAAGAAATGTAGTATTCATAGCCATGAAGCTGTACATATGCTCGGTTTTCATTTTAATTAAGCATGCTAAGAGAATTTGGTCCATGAACATCCTGAAAAAATTAGGTTAGATTTTAGGGCCAGAGAAATTCTCTCTGTCTTTGAGAGTTAGGACAAGTTTTTTATATGGTTGGATTCATCTTGAAAAACTCTACAACTTTGATGTTATGTGTTTTTGCATTAGAGCACATATGCAGGATCTGGCATTTTGTACAGGGCGCGTGTTTTTGTTTGAACAAGAGGTTGAAGATGAAGTCAGTGGGCTGGGCTTGGTTCTAGCCTTGCTTTTGACACCCCCTTTTGCTGAATGTACCCCCCTGGCCCAATTTCTTCATACTTTGATATTTTTTATTTATTTTCATTTTCTGATTTTTATTTTATATTCTAAATATAGAAATCCCAAAAATATTTTTTATAAATTTTTACATTAATTTGTATTTTATTTTTATTTTTCTAACATGAAAACAATTTAATTAGTATATATGTTATTTATTGAACACTTAAAAATGACATATAAATTATACTTTTATTCTATTCTTTATTTTATTCACACTAAAAAATATTGTTCTAAATATATTTTTATTTTTGTATATATTTCATTTTATTTTTATTGTACATATTTAATATAATTAATATATACATACATACTTTTATTTTTTTAATAAATACTTGGGAATAAAAACATAAAAATACTATAGTTTTATTTTTATTATTATTTATACTTAAATAATACTTTTTCTAAATATATTTTATTTTTTATATATATACTATTTTTATTTGATTGTATATAAATATAATATTTAATATATTTGTATTCTTAAAAGAAAATTAGGGTTTACCCCTTAATAAAAAATAATAATCCTTTTTTATTATTCCTTTCTTTTTACATTAAATATTTTTCACATACATAAAAATAAACAAAACCTTTTTTTGCATTATTTTGTATATTTATTTATTTTGTTTATTTAAGTATTATTCATTTATTTATTTTGTACCATTTGATTCAATTTGGATGTAATAGTAAAACTAGAGTTTTAATTTCTTGTCAAATAATCCCCATTCAAAAATTATATCCCCATCCCCATAATCATGTTGTAATAGTGATAGATTTATTTTACGCATATACGCTTTCAATTATGTCATGATAGAGATTAGGGTTTGTATGCAAAAATCCAAAATTAACAAGTAGCTTGACCTAATACAAAGACAAAAATGCATGAAAATGACAACACAATGCACACTTGCACCCCTAGGGTTTCATCCACTTGTTGCCTTAAAAATGGGACATGTTATGCATGTTAAGTACTTTGGAAAAACAAAAACAAAACAAAAGATCATAGTCCCTCGATGACGCTATCTTGGTTTCCTATACAAAAATGATCTACTCCCTCAAAAATTTGCTAAAAATACTTAACCCAATTGCTATCATGGTCTATACGACGACCCGCGCCTGTCCCATTTAACATCCTAATACAAGGTTGTTTACCAAATGCAATGGTAAAAAAACACTATCAAAAGGGTTAAAAATGTGTAGGAAATACCTTTGAGTAAAATAGGTTAGATAACTCTTAGTTACTTGATCAAAACTTGCAAAATATCCTTGCTATTTTCAAACACGCTTCACAACACAATTTCAAAACATTTCCCAAAACAAAACTTTCAAACTTTCAAACATTGAAATATCTTTTCAAAAGACAAATACACCTTTGTATACATTCAAACAAGAATCATTACAAAGGTTGCCACAACGATGGCCTCTTTTCAAAACATCTTTCAAAACTACACACAAAGCACCATTTCAAACAATTGAAAAGAAAAAGCAAGTGATCTAAACAAGTAACTAAGAGCCCAGGGATAACCATGGATGAAAAGGGTGCTTGCACCTTCCCTTTTCATAATCTACTCCCCAAACCCAAGAAAACATCTCAGAGGTCTTTCCTGTGCTTTTTGACCTTTCCTTAGGATAAAATAAAAAGTCGGTGGCGACTCTTGCTAAACTGAAACATTTGCGAACACAAAACGCAAAACCTCAAGTCAGTTCTCCCACCGTATCACACAACCGAAGAGGGAGTACCCTAGAGGTGTACATGTGATAGTCTGTTGTGTTTTAGTTATTTTTTGTCTTTTATTTAGGTCAGCTAACGTTTATTTTCAATCTTTCCATGCAATCCTAGTTACTAACAGTAATATTGTACAAGAAATGTAAAGTACGGGAAATAAAAAGCAGAAACATAAACCCTAAACGATTACAACGTTTTGGGACAGTTACATAAAAAATGCAAGAAACTAAAAGTGCGGAATTTTAAATCTAAAGCTATTACAACTGTGAGCAGTTACAATAAAATAAAATGCGCGTGAATTTGAAAATAACATCTAAAAATACTAAGAATAAAAGAAATCTTTTGTTTGTTTTTATTTATTTATTTTAAGAAAATAAGGTCTAAGTCTATTTATTTTTAATTTTTTTGAAAGATGTTAAAATAATTAAATTAATTAGTTAACAAAAATAGTTTTAATTAAAAAAAAAATTAGACCTAAGTTTTTGTGATTTTTGTATCAATGTTAATAAAAAAGGCAAGAAAATAAAAGAAACAAGCAAGAACCAAAAATAAGAACATGAATAGAGGCTTTTTTCGATCCAGGGGAGGAACGGTCTTTCGATCCTGGGCAAGATATGGTTCTTTCGACCCAGGGAAAGAAAAAATCTTCTTCGATCTAGGGAAGGGAGTTATTCCTTTCGATCTGGGGGAGAAAGGAATTTTAACTCTAGACCTGCAAGACAAATATTAGCAAAAATATGACCTGTGTGTCGAACCCAGGACCTTCGATCTTGCGTACATTGGTTTATTTGGGCCAGATCCGCAATACGGGCGTTAGAGACAAAAGAAAACAAAAGTGGACCTGGTGTCGAAACCAGGCCCTTAGCTTTGAAACCAAAACGAACAGAGTCATATGATATCCTAGGCGTGAATCAAGCACTGAACAAACACTAATACATTATGAAATTATAAACATGAATTTGAAAGTTTACCAACAATGGGATGCTTCGATTTTGCACTTTTGGGCGTGAATTGGCTAATGCTTGGGAACACTTCCTGCATACTTCAGGGAGTGAATGGAGCGTTGTTGAAGATTCCTTCAATTGGGACCACTTATGAGGATTTTGATAACTTTGGGGTGATTTATGGGGCAGCGTGTGCGTGCAGTATGTATGTGTGTTCGTCCCCTTGCAGATATACTAGATATTTATAGGAGATGAGGAGGGAGTCTTAGCATGGAAAGAAACAACCTTAATCATGTTCTTAAAGGCCAACCATAGTCTTCAAGACAAAAATAAGACCAATTTAAATATTTCCTTTTTTAAAATATCCATGCCTCTTTTTGAAATTTTGGATGAACCTGGACACTTGACTCCTTCGAACACCCTCCAGCGTTTCTCTTCGACTGGCCTATGAGTTGCCTCCTTCGAATGGACTTCTTATGCACTCTTAGAATGGGCCTTCTAAACTCTTCTTCGAACAAACCTCTTATACACCCTTCGAATGGGCCTTCTGAATGCTTCTTCGAATGGACCTGAACATGTTCCTCGAATGAGTCATTGTTACTTCCTTCGAATGGCTTTCTTTGCCAGCCTCAAAGTCCAATTCGAATCTATTTAGAATATTCCCTATCAGACAACTTCGACCAGCCCTTGTCCTTGTGATGAGTCTATGTTCTGATACAAAATGTTCATAATCTCCTTCATCAGAGCATCTTAGATTAAGATAAACTCTGCACTGAAATTCCATTCGAAGGTCATTTCATTATGATGTTCTGATTGAGGGAAACTATGAAGTTCCAGTCGAAGGACCTTTTGGAATGCCAATCGAAAGGCATCTGTCCAATCAATTGAAGGACTTGTTGAAATGCCACTAGAATAATACTTTGTTCTGATACCAATCAAAGTGCCTTGCTCAGACGCCAATCGAAGTACCTTGTTGATCGATCGAAAACTTTGTTCTGCTCTCTTCGATTTCCTTCAGTTTGGACCAATCAAAGTGACGTTAAAATTCCAATTGAAGACGCCTTTGTTCAGATGCCAATCGAAAGAAATTGTTAAGATGCCAATCGAATGATACTTTGTTCTGATACCAATAAAAGTGCCTTGCTCAAACGCCAATCAAAGTACCTTGTTGACCGATCGAAAAATTCATTCAGCTCTCTTCGATTTCCTTAAGTTTGGACCAATCGAAGTGACGTTAAAATTCCAATCAAAGACGCCTTTGTTCAGATTCCAAATGAAAGACATTTTGTTGACATGCCTTCGAAGTACACCCCATCGAAGGACACTTTGACCAACTTCAAAATTTGTTATTTTTCTTCAAGTAAGTGTTTGTAACCAATCATGTAAGAGAAGATCTTGTAAAAAAAGAGAGGGAAAATTTGGGGTACAACAATTGCCCCTGCTCAATCTTTTTAAACCTAAAGATATAGATTGGCTTGTCGGCCTTTCATGATTTGAGGGTGGAAGATAATTGAACACTAGAGTGCCCAGAAATTTGACCTCGTCTGAAGTGATACTATTGGTGAATAATATCGGGAATGGGATTACAGATGCAATTTGGAAAAGATGACAGAAGACCGTCGGAGATGGGCTTAAAGATGTCATCCACAGAACATGACGGAGAGTCGTCATAGATGGGCTTAAAGATGCCATCCAGAAGATAGTTAATTTCATGAGATATTCCTTTGTGGGAATCCCTACTCCTATTGTTGAGGAGGACTCTACTGGGGAATTTTGATCTTTGTCTTGGGAAATAGAGTTTAGGAGCTTAAGTTGTCTATTACTCTACTAGAGAGTCATCTCTTGACTGAAGAGACGGAAGTGGGCTGCTATCTGTGTGATCCAAACTTCACAGTGACTTATTGGGGAAATGAGATTAAACTGTTAAGAAACCAACAAAGAATCCATGGTCTATTCGAACTGAACCAACCGAGGTCTTGAATTAACTTTAACTGGATAAGAATAAAAAAAATCATAGGATCAATTTAACTGAACCAGTAAAGGTCTACCAAAAAAGAATCAGTAACAAATCAATGGTCAACTCGAACTAAACCAGCAGAGGTCTTGGTTTATCTTTGACTGGATAAGAATCAGAAAAATCATAGGATCGATTTAACTGAACCAGCCAAAAGTCTTTGAGTATCTTCAACTGGAATAAGAATCAGGGAGATCTTAGTGTCGATCTGACTGAACTAGATAAGGTCTTGGACTAACTTTAACTAGATAAGAATTAGAAAAATATTAGGATCGATTTAACTGAACCAGTAAAGGTCTACCGGAAAAGAATCAGTAACAAATCAATGGTCCACTCAAACTGAACTAGCAGAGGTCTTGGTTTATCTTTGATTGGATAAGAATCAGAAAAATCTTAGGGTCGATTTAACTGAACCAGTCAAAAGTCTTTGAGTATCTTCAACTGGAATAAGAATCAGAGAGATCTTAGTGTCGATCTGATTGAACCAGAGAAGGTCTTGGACTAACTTTGACTGGATAATAATCAGAAAAATCTTAGGATCGATTTAACTGAACTAGACGAAAGTCTTGGAATATCTTCAACTGGAATAAGAATCAGGGAGATATTAGTGTCGATCTGACTGAACCAGAGAAGGTCTTCTGAGAACATGGTTCCGAGGAAGATGATGAAATATCCTTTCATCAGGCGTAGCTTTTGAGAAGACTATCAGGTTACGTAAGTTGCCAACATAGTTTGTTGATTTGTCTTTCCCTGAAAAGGTAAAGAGTTAGTCATATGCAATGTCATGATGTATGAAATGCATTGCGTAATAATGTTCTCAAAATAAATGAGATTGTGTTGTATGCGAGGAGTATGCACATGCCATGATGTATGAATATGGGATGTTATCGTGATATTCTAGTATGGGAAAAATAAATCCCGGACTGCTGCTGGGTAGCACCGAGAAGTTGAATCCTTTACTTCCGCTGAGGATGATGAATGGATACGATCTGCCGGGGATTTCCCTTTTCTGTTTGAGGATATTCTGTTGGGGATTGATTCTGCTTGAGAATTGATTCTGCTCGAGGATAACTCTATGGAGAGAGATGCTGTAGCGGTAGATATGTTCAAGACTAAGCCATTGGATTGAATAGACTTTATACAAATCAAAATAAAAATCGCCACCGCACTTTATTGTTTCCAAAGGAATGGGAAAAGAGCGAATAACCCAAAAAGAGGGGGAAAGATTCAAGGTAAGGGGGTTGGTTATGCAAAGGGAAGGTATTAGCACCCTAAACATCTACGTTACTATGCAGGAACCTCTTTGTAAAATCTGTATATTTTGGCTATAAAATGTGTTGTATAAAATGGATGGTGGAGGTGAGAAGAGAAATATTTTTTATGATTTTTGCACCCGCGCGGTTGAGAACCTTTAGTGCCTCTGTACCACCTTTCATGCAATAGGGGATCAAGGTACACATAGTTCCTCTTTTAAAAATTTGAAACACGAGTGTGTTGGTTAATTTTATGAGATAAGACATCATCGTTATTGTCCGTGTGGAAAACATACTTACTACCCACAATCATGAGAAAGGAGAATTTGCATCATCTCAAAGTGGAGGATATGGCTTGGATTTTGAAATCAACAATGCCTCACTCAACACCCAAGTGGAAAATATCTCACTTCACTACATATTGTAGAAGTATAGTTGTTTGCATCACTACAAGGATTGACAAGAGTCTAACCTTTTGAGAAAAGTTTAAAGATAAAAACCAAAGTGGCAAAATGGTTTGAAATGAGATTGATTGACTTTTAGTCTTATCACAAAAAATGTCAAAGTATTATTAAATTGATTGAAGTTTATTTATGAAAATATTTTAAAAATGCATGGACCTAAGTCCAAGTTTATTATGAAAGTGTTTAAGTTTCAAAACATGAAGGGTTTTCAAAAGGAGGGAGAAGATTTTTGAAATTAAAGAAGATGAGAGGAGAAGAAGAGGCTATCCTAAAGCATAAGGTAAAAGTTAAGGATAAGGACCATCTAACCAACAAGAAGCCAAAAATTGACATTATGAGCCAAGATAGAATTCCCGTTCTTTGGAGTGAAACCAAGCAAGCAAAGATACTAGACCTCTTCAAATGTATTAAGTCTTCACAAAAATTCGGCAGAGTAACGACTGTATGCGGGTGATTTCTAGATTACAAACAAAGAGTGTAATTACAAAAACCTGCACACAAAAAACAAACAAGCAACCCAATGTCTTGAGGTAAACCTCAAGAGCTCCAGACAAAATAATCAGATAAGATCACAAGGTATCCAAGATAGGCCAAGGTTTCTAATCCTAAGTCCAAGAAAAAGTCCACTGCTCCATCATGCCAAGGATAGTAACCAAATAGTCCAAGTACCATTAAGAGTTTTTTAGGGTTTAAGTTTGTTATTAAGTATCTTAGAAAAAGGAAAAAGAAAATCTCAAGTGAGCAAAGTAAAAATGACAAGAAAATAAATGCTCAAATGAGCAAAGATGAAAACGGCATGAAATGTAAAATGCTAAAAAATAAATAATGCATAAAGCATAAAAGAATAAAAGCATAAAATAAAACAAGTTAATAATTAGTGGTTAGTTGGATGACAATCTTGAAACTTGTATTTGGAACTCATTAGAGGATTGGTAGAACCAAATCCTCCACACAACAAGTTGCATTTGCTTTTTGTCAAGTATATCATCCATTTGTAATTCTCACAAGTACCATTTAATGATCAACGATGTTTAAGTGATCCGCGTTGACCAAAGGTGTTGTAGATCCATTAGAGGATTGGTAGAACCAAAGCCTCTACACAATGAATCTCAAGGTTATTGGATCAAAGAGATCAAATTAACATACTTGGGCTTGCAATCATAAGTTTGGGCCACAAATGATCATTTATTCGAATCGGGACAAAATTTAGCGCTATTTTAAGCAATCGTAAGTGGACTTATATAGAAGTCGCACCTATTTTGAGGTCGGTCAATAGCAATCTATGCACCATTTGTTTTGAGACAAGATATAGAGATCATGCTCTAACAACATTTAGTGAAATAAGAAGGGTATGAGATGAAGATGAATTAGGGTAAAAAGAAAAACAACATTTGAATTAATATTTAATCAAACTATTATTAAAATCATTCATCCATTTTTTGTGGAGTTAAACTCAACACCATGGATCCAATGATGTTAATAAAGCCATGACCAAAAAATCAACCCAAGACAGCCACAAAATATTCACAAAATAATAATATAATTAATATGTTCATTAAAGGGTTTAAAAATGTTTTAAAAAATGGAAAATAATGAAGAAAATGCCAATTATATTCAAATTAATCAAGAAATGAAAAATAAGACCATAGAAAAATCAGAAAAGAGGCCAAGTAATTTTACAAAATTTTTGGGAATTTTTAAAAGTCAGAAACTATTTTTAAAAATTAAAATAAATGGTTAAAATAAACAAAAATAGTAAACAATTAGCAAATTCAGAAACAAAAATAAAATAAGGTCACCAATATTTGTTACAATATCATTGGATCATTCTATAATTTTTTAAGAATTTAAAAATGTGTAAAAGTATTTTTAAACATTTTAAACAAATCACATAAGTGTAAAATTCATAAAAAATATCAAAACACAAAATTAAATTGGGAAAAAGTAAAAATCAGAAAGAGAATAATCAAAAATATTTTTCATAATTTTTTTAGATTTTTTGGACTAAAAATGAATTTTCTATGATTTTTTGAAATTTAAAACAATTAAAATATAAAAATCAGAAAAAGAAAATAAAAGAAAAAGATGTGGACCATTGGATGAGAGTCAAAACGCGCTAGTAATCAAATCCAAAGGATCTGGCGCGTTGTGCATATCATGGTCTTTAATGAATTACGTACATAATCATTAATAAAATCAGAATTTGAAAATAACAAATGTCACTCTTTCATTGGTTAGAAGATGACACGTTGGTCATCTTCAACCTCCAGCCTTCACGAATTGCAGGTCTCTCAAACTGTAAAATGAGAAGCTCAGACCTATGCCATTCGCTTCGTCTCTTCAAGACGAAGACAACCACACCCTCGCGCCAAATTTATATAAACTGTAACTCAAGCAATTTGGAAAGAAAGTTTTGAAAAGGGATTTGAAAATTCATGGTAAAAACGTGCTTCCAGATAAAAGTAAGTGTTGTGACTAGAACCAGGGAAACGAAAGCAACATAATGATACCAAAGTTTTGAAGAATTGATGAAGAAATCTACCTATTGAAGTTGAGTTACAGAGCTCTGAAACTGAACTTCTATGAAGCAATATAGGGCACGATTCTTGAATGTGGTTATATGGTTGGCTTCAGGGAAGATCAAGGAAGGTGAATTGATGGAAAAAATGGATTGAAAAAGGTTTGAGAATAGGAATCGAAGTGACTGAATTTTGAGTTGTGAAGCAAGTTTGGCAGGGTGATTCTGGCTATCTAAGCTTGGGAAATTGAATGGGGGATGACCCTCTATTTATAGGGAATCAAATGGAATGTTCAAGCGTGTGGAATGATGCAACTTGGAGGGAAATCATGTGAACCTGATGCACGAGCAAAGTGTGATCTGATTTGCATCAAAAATCATCAAATCCTTGCGTTTCAAGGCTCTAATCCACTTTGGCAACTTGGTTAAACATGTTTAGATCACAAACGCGTGCTAATTTGATGTTTAAAGGCTAAAACATGGATTTCAAATTTTGACTTATGGTGAAACACCAGTTCCAAGTTACCAAGTTCAATCCAATGGCATTTCCACCTCAAAGGGTCTTAGGGCAAAATTCTTGATGCTTTGGAAAGATGAGGTAACAAGCTTTGCAATGGAAAAAGAAT
Source organism: Vicia faba (assembly GCA_948472305.1). Taxonomy (NCBI): domain Eukaryota; kingdom Viridiplantae; phylum Streptophyta; class Magnoliopsida; order Fabales; family Fabaceae; genus Vicia; species Vicia faba. The sequence continues at coordinate 1,572,920,438 of OX451738.1, forward strand.
GGAATCAAATGGATGCTTGAGCTGAAAACTACATGGAGTCAAAGCTGAAGAAAAAGAGTTGACTTTCCATACTTAGAAATATATTAAATTCTTCTTTAAAATTGACCTATAATCTCTTGCATCCAAACATGGCCTTCCACTTAGAATTTTCTCTTGACCAAAAAATATGGAATGAAGTAGATCTCTTTAATGACATTTTTCAATTTGAACCACTCAAAATCTCCAAACATTGAGCAAGTTATGACTTGTTGAAGTTGGAAAAACAATTATGAAATGACCTATAATATCTTGCATTCTTAAGGAAACTTCCATCCATTTTCTTACTTTGAACATAAAAGAAGGCATGAAGTACACATCCTTAGGATCATAATGAAAAAAGAATGGGCTCAAGGGGATAAAAATTGACCAAGTTATGACCATTTGAAGTCACATATGGAAATTTGGGGATTCATCTAGATGACTTGTAATCTTTCCTCTTCACCAAGTTTCTTCCACATGGAAACTCCTTGGAACTTTTGAAGTGATTTATTGGTAACTCTTTTAATAGAAGAATGTTTTTGGAATCACTCAAAAATTCCAAAATATGAGAAAGATATGCCCCTCTGAAGTCCAAAACCCTAGCCTCTAGATCAAGAGAATGCTTGGTGGAACTTTGCCAAGTTTGAAAAAACTTTTTGTGCCGATATTCTTCCTTTGTGAATAGAATTTATTGAGGATGATGATTAGGACTCATGGCCACCAAAACTACTTCCATACCAACTTCAAAACAACTTCAAATGGTGAGGTTTGAATCTCTCAAGACTTTGACTAGGGCATGGAAATAAACTCATGAACCCATGATGCAACTTGTTCAACCTCATTGCCTTTACCTACTTTATTAACAAGTAAGACAAACCAATATTGTATTTTGTTAATTAGAGAGAAAACCAAAGCAAAATATCCATGACCACAAAAGAAAACAAGTTAAGGTGCTTGGTAATTCCTTAAAGAGCAAAGCTAAAGATAAGTAGAAGAACCAAAAGCCCTAATGTGATATTATGGTGATTGAAACAATATGGTATAATGAAGGGATCTTAAGGGTAAAAATTGGGGTACAACGGCTGCCCTTATTTAAGTTTCTTCTATCCATAGATACGAAGGTTAAAAGTCTTCATGTCGACGTGATTGAAGACACTTACATATAAAAGAAACCCTGTTTTTGGCCCTAAGATGCCAAACAAACATTTATGCATATGAATGCATATGAATGGAACAAAAGAGACGCAAAGTAGCATTGGGGATGCAACATGAAATGTAGAAACAAAAGAGCAATCCCAACAGGAAAATAAATCGCTGGTAAACCACAAGAAAAGAATCAGAGAGGAGGATAACAAGCATCGACGTTCACTGCTGATGTACTACCAACATTCACTAAAGGTAGAAAGAGAAAAAAACATATCATATCACCGCCGTTCACTGACGATGAACTATCAACATTCACTGAAGATAGAAAAAAGATAACAAACACCAACGTTCACTGCCGATGTACTACCAACATTCACTGAAGGTAGAAAGATAAAATATATCATATCACCGCTGTTCACTGACGATGAACTATCAATGTTCACTGAAGATAGTAAAAAGATAAGAAACACCGACGTTCACTGCCGATGTACTACCAATGTTCACTGAAGGTAGAAAGACAAAATATATCATATCACCGCCGTTCACTGACGATGAACTATCAACATCCACTGAATATAGCAAAAAGATAACAAACACCAACGTTCACTGCTGATGTACTACCAACATTCACTGAAGGTAGAAAGAGAAAATATATCATATCACCGCCGTTCACTGATGATGCACTATCAACGTTCACTGAAGATGGTAAAAAGATAACAAACACCGATGTTCACTGCCGATGTACTACCAACGTTCACTGAAGGTAGGAAGAGAAAATATATCATATCACTTCCGTTCACTGACGATGAACTATCAACGTTCACTGAAGATAGTAAAAAGATAACAAACACCAACGTTCACTACCGATGTACTACCAGCGTTCATTGAAGGTAGAAAGAGAAAATATATCAAGTTTCCCCAAGATTCTGGTGTTTTGCCAAGAACGGGTCTCAACTTCTTCTTTAACCAAGGAAATTTGCCTGGAAAGGGTAATACGTAATCTGTCTCAAATAAAGAGACTTCCACTTATTGTCAAGGGGATTTGAAAAGAGAAACGACTTTCTAGGGATGGAAATATGATTTCCCGGGGAAGTGTCACGATATTCCTGCTGAGGAGATAAAGTATTGCTGTGCAAAATAAATGCATAAACCAAAACCCAAAGTTTTCAGAAAACCACAAATCTAATTCAGAAATAAACTGGAGCAAGACGGCCAATGCAAATTCATCCTTTGAGAAATAAACTCAAGAGGGAAAACCAAATTCAACTAAGCAAAGAGCGCTGCAAGAAAAGTCAGAACACTATATCAACGAATGATGATTTTTAGCAATGGATGATGTATGTATGAATGTATGAGTGATATCGTGCATATGCTGGTAAAAGGATACATGATCAATACAAACAAACAAAACCGCCTCAGGTACTGACAATATTGGGATAAACTTCAAACAGAAAGATCAATCCAAGAAAGGTAAAAGCAACTGCGGAAACCAAACCTATTGCCTGCTTTAACTTCACTGAGGAGAAATATAATTCGGACGTAGCCAAATCATACAGATATCGGGATAGAACATCCTTCTTCCGGTTTCATCGGAGAAAACAGTTTTCCAAAAGCAGCATGCCTATTGGAGATTGCGAGACTAGCCTCAAATAAAGCAGACTGACGCTGATACAACCAAATCTCATTGGGGATTCAATCCTACCTCCCTGGAGAAAACTTTCATCACGAATACTCATTCCAACAAGAGTAGCCCAGGGATAATCTTCCCGGGAAGTCAAGAAGTCAATATTAATGCCAAAACTGCACAAAGAGCGACATCCCAGCACACCAAAGGAATAAAACCTTTCCTTATATGAGGGAAGACTTTGTTGGGGAATCTGGGACAGAGGCTTTTGACCATGCAAACCAAAAATCAAAAGCGAACCAAGACTTGACTGGTGATAATGGGATCATAAACCCAATACTGTACCCTGCACCCACTAATATCGTCTTTAACTATCTGAGAAACACACAAAGATTGTGAACCTACCAGCAAAATGACCTGAGAAAACCTTCATGAAGGGAGTAAGTCTTCTTAAAACAACCAGAGTTTGTTCATTCTTGGGACCACCATTCTTGTTGTCATTGTTTCATCACAAATCCCAAAGTAAATTGAATTTGTAAAGATCTCTTCTCTTTTTTTTGAAAAGTCAATTTTGCTTTTTTAATATTTTTGCTTTAATAATTATTATCAGTAATAAATGATGTCTTTGCAAACTAAATAAAAATAAGAACACAAAGAGTTAGGCAAAAGCTCGAATTTCATTAATAGAATGGTAGTCTGCGAATGGCGAGACTCCATGGATGATTACAAAGTTTGGGGAATGGTAACACATAATGGAAAAGATACATTGAGATACAATGACCACTATCCCCCCCAACGACTTTTGAAATCCTGGGCAGCAGCTTCCGTTGAAGTATGGTGAGGATCCGAGAAGATTGTTGCTTCAACGATCAAGTCTCATCTGATGTAGTTACTTTCCAAGAAAGTCCCTAACTTTTTCCTAAGCTGCCCTTGAGGGTTTTCAACTTAGCGAGAAATTTATTCTGTTTATGTCTCTAATTTTTGCCTAGACCACCCTTTCGGGTTTTCGGCCTACCGAGACGCTCTTTTTTGCCTAAGCCGCCCTTTCGGGTTTTCAACTTAGTGAGCTGTTCTTTTATTTCTTTAGGAAAAGTATTTCTTGACTGCGTCAACATTCATGGGACGTGGGAACTTCTCGACATCCATAGTTTCAAGAATTAATGCACCACCAGAGAAGGCTTTCTTGACAACATACGGGCCTTCAAAATTGGGAGTCCACTTGCCCCTAGGATCAGTGTTGAAAGACATGATCTTCCTGAGCACGAGGTCGCCTTCTCTGAATTCACGAGGTTTGTCCTTTTTGTAAAATTCTTTCTTCATTCTTTTCTGATATAACTGCCCATGACACAAAGCTGTCATTCTCTTCTCTTCAATCAAATTCAATTGGTTAAACCTATTTTGAACCCATTCAGCCTCTGTCAATTTGGCTTCCATTATCGCACGCAACGAGGGAATCTCTACCTCGACAGGGAGTACAACTTCCATTCCATACACTAGAGAAAATAGGGTTTCTCCTGTTGAAGTACGGACAGATGTTCGATATCCATGTAGAGCAAAAGGGAGCATTTCATGCCAATCCTTATAAGTAACAACCATTTTCTGCATAACTCTCTTGATATTCTTATTTACAGCTTCAACAGCCCAATTTATCTTTGGCCTGTATGGAGATGAATTGTGATGGACAATCTTGAATTCTTCGCAAAGTTCAATCATCATCTTGTTGTTCAAATTTGCGCCATTGTCAGTGATAATTCTGCTCGGCACACCATACCGGCATATAAGATTGTTTTTGATGAAACACACAACCACCTGCTTAGTAACATTGGCATACGAAGCAGCCTCTACCCATTTGGTAAAGTAGTCAATTGCTACCAAGATGAAACAGTGTCCATTTGAAGCTTTGGGTTCTATCATCCCGATCATGTCAATACCCCACATAGAGAAAGGCCACGGGGACGAAATGACATTGAGAAGTGTCAGAGGTACATGGATCTTATCTGCATAAATCTGGCATTTATGACACTTCTTTGCAAATTTGTAACAATCAGATTCCATTGTCAACCAATAATAACCTGCCCTTAGCATCCTTTTAGCCATTGAATGTCCATTAGCATGAGTGCCAAATTAACCTTCATGTATCTCATGCATCAACATGTCTGCTTCGTGTCTATCCACGCATCTGAGCAAGACCATGTCAAAATTCCTCTTGTATAACACATTTTCATTGAGGAAGAAACTGCCTGCCAATCTTCTCAGTGTCTTTCTATCTTTCTTTGACGCACCAAACGGGTATTCCTGAGTCTGAAGAAAATGCTTGATATCATAATACCAAGGTTTTTCATCTTCTACCTCCTCTGTCGCAAACACATGAGCGGGCCTATATAGCCGTCGAACTGTAATTCAGGGTATATCATTCAAAGCATTTACTTGGTACATGGAAGCCAGAGTTGCCAGAGCATTTGCCATTTGATTTTCATCCCTAGGAATGTGATTAAATTCAACTTTTTTGAAGAAGGGTAGTAATCTTCTAGCATAATCTTTGTAAGGGATCAAGCCAGGGTGACGAGTGTCCCATTCTCCTTTAATCTGATTTATTACCAAGGCTGAATCACCATAAACATCTAGAATCTTGATTCTGAGATCAATAGCTTCTTCAAGACCCATGATGCAAGCCTCATATTCCGCCATATTATTAGTGCAATCAAATGTTAACCTTGCAGTAAAAGGAATGTGCGATCCATGAGGAGTAACAATCACAACACCAATTCCTTTACCATAAGCATTCACAACTCCATCAAATAACATACTCCAACGAGATTCAGGGTCGGGGCCCTCCTCAGGGAATGGTTCATCATAGTCATTCACTTTCAAGAACATCACATCTTCATCGGGGAATTCATATTCTGCAGACAGATGATCTTCCACCGGCTGGCGAGTAAGGTAATCTGCCAACACACTACTTTTAATAGCCTTTTGAGTGTGGTACTCGATATCATATTCAGATAACAACATCTGCAAGCGGGAAATTCTCCCAGTAAGAGTAGGCTTTTCAAAAATATACTTGATTGGATCCATTTTGGATATCAACCAAGTAGTATGATTCAACACATACTGCCTCAAACGCTTTGCCTCCCAGGCCAAAGCACAACATGTTTTTTCTAGCATAGAATACCGCGACTCACAATCAGTGAAATTTTTGCTGAGATAATAAATGGCGAACTCTTTCTTTCCTGTTTCATCTTGTTGTCTCATAATACAACCCATTGATTTATCTAACACTGTTAGATACATAATCAACGGTCTTCCTTCTACGGGAGGGAGCAAGATAGGAGGTTCAAGCAGATACTCTTTAATAATTTCTGTTGTACCCCAAAATTTTCCCTCTCATTTTATCAAGATTCTCCTCCACAAGACTTCTTGGACTCAAGACCAGATTAGGGTTTGCTCAGCTCAAGACCTCTCGTTGCACTGTTGACCTGAAATTAGGGTTTGAGTTTGCACAGGGATTTTTGGACTTCCAATGCCTCATGTGACTTTCATACTTCATGTTTTACTTATAAGATTACCCATACCAAGTTTCAAGCCTTGAATCAAATTTTTGCCCAGTCAATTGGATAGTTGACCTAAAAATCAGTTGTATTGGGGAAAAGGTCAACTATGACCAATTTACAGTCAAACCTCATAATTTTTTATCCACATCAACATTATAGACTCATATGAACCATTTGATCAAGTTTGGACCACACCCTCTCAAGAAATTTGAGCAGATCTTCAAAAGGGCAAAATGGTCATTTTTAGGGTTTTGACTATAGAAGGGCAATTTCTGATTTTTCACCTGGCCAACGGAAAATTGGGTTCAAGCATGGTTTAAAGGACTCAATAGCATCATATTGACATAATCACAAGGTTCAAAAGATCTCAAATGCATTGGATTGACAGATGAATTTTCCAGTCAACTGATCAAAAATCAACTGTACATTGAAAAGTCAAACTTTGACTTTTTGGTCAAAATCAAGTGCCAAGGGTCATTTTTCATCAAGATGTGTCAAAACATGAAACTTGTTGACCAAGAAACCTAATTTTGAAAATTAGGGTTTAAGTTTGAAAATTTTCATAACTTAGAAATTTTCTAAATTATGAAAATTTCTTATTTTTTCCCAACTTTTCCCAACTTTTTCACCATGATGCAATTAGATTCAAAGAAAACTTCCGACATGAAAGTTGTAGTCCTCCACAAAATATACAACTTTTATTCATAAAGTTTTCCCAAAATATGCTTGGATATCAAGTTATGAATTTGTGAATAGGGGTCCAAAAACTTTTTAACTTAGTGACATTTTGCCCTAGTTTAGGCAGGATTTTGACCTATCTTCATGGAAACTTTTCACATAGTTCAAAGTGGAATCTCAAAATTAATTTCAAATATGGATTGTAGAGCATGTTGCAAGCTTTACAAAATATCCAATAACTCTCCAAAATCATTTATGGTTAGGGAGAATCGAAGGAATGAAAATGGTCATTTCTCACTTTTGTCCATGGCATTTTTCACATTGTCACAAGTTGAAAATCTTCCCTAAGCATGCTTGTACTTGTTTTACAGGGCTTAAACCTTTCCACACTCCTTAATTAAATGAAAATACATTGGACAAAGTCATTGTTCTGAGTTATGGAGCATTGTACATTGATTTATTCCAAAAATGGCATAAAGGTAGCAATGCCATTTCCATAAAGCACACTTTATGCAATTTTGTTTATCTTGAGCATTGGACCAAATATCTTGCAGGAAATAAAGTCCATGAACATCAGGAAAATCTCACCAACTATGTGCAGGCCTTGAGCTAGCCTGTACAGGATTTGGCTTTGTCAACTCAACCTTTTCTTCAAAAACAAGCAACCTTGCAAAAGTGAACATAACTCTTGCATCTGATAAAACCAAGTCTTGTAACATTTTCAAACGACATCAGCATATTATACCAAGCCTAAAACACGAGCTCATAGCATCTCAAGCACCCTTAAGCACAAAAATAACAAGTTCTTGCCCAAACAGGGCATCTTCTGCAGAACCACTTCCAAAACAAATTTGCCTCGTGCGTTTTGCTTGAAACCACTTCAAACACATTCAATACAACACACCTAAACTGTCCAGGCCCTTACTTTGCAACTGTAACCTTGTTTGCACACTTCACCATTTTCATTTTGAAGCTTTGCAGGTTGAGTTCTACAAGGAGTTTCAGACCATTTCAAAGCAAGCTAAGCATTGGGAAAGGTTGAGGGAACATCAAGCAAGCTCAAAAGTACTTCAGGCCTCATTCAAAGTTGCTACATTGCCATATTCGAACTTGACTGAACAAGGTAATTTCCAACTTTCTATCTCCTTATTTAGACATCCTTAAGCTTAGGTTTGTGAAGCAAAAATGTAGTCCTTAGTTGCTTGAACTGTACATATGCATAGCTTGTATTTATATTAACTGAGCTAGGAGAATTTGGATGATGAACATGCTGGAATTTTTAGGTCAGAAATTAGGGGTGACAAAATTCTCTCTGATCTTTGAGAGTTAGGTCAAGTTTTTTATATGGTTGGAATCGTGATTGAAAATGCTATAACTTTCATGTTGCAAATTTTTGATTTCATGCAAGCAATAGAGAGAACATGATTTGCATTACAGGGCGCGCACGTTTTCTATTTTTGGAGGACAGGATGAAGTGGGAGTGGGCCTGGGCCTGATTTGTCCTACTTTTGACACCCCCTGCTTACTTTTTGCACCCCCTTGGCCCATTTCTTTTATTTTTTAATATTTTCTTGCATATTTCACATTTCTGACTTTTAATTTTTTCTAAACAAATAAAAATCTCAAAAATATTTTCTTTATCTTTTTGCTTTTTTTTCATTTTTTTATTTTTTTTTTATTTTTTGCATAATATTTAGTTATTAGGTTTAATACTTTTATTTTCTTAAATAAAAACTTGTAAACAATACAAAAATATTATATATTTCTATTTTTATTATTTATACACTTAAATTAATATTTTCATATAATATTTAATTTTTTAATATTTTTGTATATATTATTATTATTCTTAAACAAAAATGAATAAATAAATAATATAAAGCATATTTTCTTTTAAAACAAAAATTAGGGTTTCTTCACCCTTTCAAAAATAATAATTTTATTTTCTCTTATTTTTAAGACTTAAATAAATTTATTTTACATACATAAAATAAATACAAAAACATTTTTTGTATATTTATATTTTATTGTATATTTAAATAATTGTCTATTTATTTATTTGTGCAATATTTCAATTTGGTTGTAATAATAGTTTTAGGGTTTTATTTTGAGCAATATCCCCTTATTCAAACTTGTATCCCCCTCCCCATAATAATGTTGTAATAGTCTTAGATTTACTTTTACGCATTTTATTGCTTTCATATACCATGATAGTAAAAACTAGGGTTTGTATGCAAAGACCAAAATCAAACAAATAGAATGACTAAACACAAGACAGAAATGCATGAAAAATAACAACACAATGCACACAAGCACCCCTAGGGTTTCATCCATTTTGTTGCCTTAAAATGGCCATGGTATGTATGCTAGGTATCTTGGCCAAACAAAAACAAAACAAAAAGATCATAGTCCCTCGATGATGCTATCTTGGTTGCCTAAATAAAAATGATCTAGTCCCTCAAAAAACTTGCTAAGATACTTGGCACCATTGCTATCATGGTCATACGATGACCCACACCCGTCCCGTTTAACATCCAAAGATAGGGTTGTTTACCAAATGCAATGGTAAAACAACAATATTAAAGGAATAAAAATGTGTAGGAAAGATCTTTGAGTAGGGTAGACAACTCCTAGTTACTTGATCAATTGTAAATCATCCTTGCTAATTTCAAAAACATACACACAATTTGAAAACATTTTCCAAACAAACTTTCAAACATTGAAACATTTTTCAAAAGACAAACACCTTTGTATACATTCAAACAAGAATCATTACAAAGATTTCCTAGACAAAGGCCTCTTTTCAAAATAATTTCAAAACCATACACAAAAGCACCATTTCAAACAATTGAAAAGCAAAAGCAAGTGATCTAAAACAAGTAACTAAGAGCCCATGGAAAACCATGGATGAAAAGGGTGCTAGCACCTTCCCTTTTCATAATCTACCCCCCGAACCCAAAAACAATCTCAAAGGTCTTTCCTGTGCTTTTTTACCTTTCCTTTTGGATAAAATAAAATTCGGTGGCGACTCTTGCTAAATCGCAACATTTGCGAACACAAACGCAAAACCTCAAGTCAGTTCTCCCATCGCATCACAGAACTGGCGACTCTGCTGGGGAGTAAAAACTCTGGGGTTTACCTTAGGGTTTTAGATCACCTTTACATGCTTATCTTGCTTGACTTATATGCTTTACACTTTGGTTCTATTGTTTGGGTTTGAATCTTCCACACGGATTTGGGGAAACATTCATAGGTAAATAGCAATACGCTGTGGAAACTGTGCGGGATATACCGACATGGTTGAAGCAATAGCTATATTAGTGCTACATATTTGTGGGTACCGGTAGCCTTTGAGTTAATCAAAGAGTATACGGGGCCGCTGAGTGATGTCATGAAGCACTAATGGACTTTTAGAACCTTTACTTGACCAACTTGGCCTTATAGGATGTAGTGAGATGACCGACTTTGGTGCAGTCCGAAGTTGGTAGATACTCGATACTACACTCATTGAGGGTTGCTTTCTTGGAATATTTCGGTCGCCAGTAAAGTGGCTAAACTGAAACAATGAACACAGAAAATAATCCAGTGATATTGAGCTCCTTAGAACCCGGTTACTATTTCTAGGACAGGTTGAGCCAACTAAACTTCAAGAGGGTACTTACCTATGAAACCCCATGCAAGCCTGAAGCTAGGAACTTGTGTGATTTGTTTGTACATATATACTTGTGCATAACATCATGGACATCATGAAGCATCATATACATCCACTAACCATTTCAAGGATTTGGATTTTCATCTTTGTTCCTGTTTTGCAGGTAATGGATTCACTTTGCAGGAAAACTATCCAAGTCAACCTTGTAAGAATTCCTCCTTAACTCAAGGAGCTAACTTCAAGGATTCCTGAGAATTCTCCATTCACCGAGAGGCATGTTCGTCTTCTCAACTTAGTCACTCCCAACACTGAGGAGGATATGTTGAAAGTTCTCTTCCAGTTCTTTGACCCCTTACACCACTGCTTCACATTTCCTGACTACTAACTTGTGCCTACTTTGGAGGAATTTTCTCAACCCTTGAGGATTCCTATTCTCAATCAACTACCCTTCAATGGTACGGAAAGAGATCCAAAGCCTGAATATGTTGCTCAAGCCCTAGACTTGCAACCATATGATATCATAGGCCATTGGGAAACTAGAAGTGGTGTCAAAGGTTTCTTGTCAAAGTTTCTGTTTGAGAAGGCATAAAGCTGCTGGAATTCATTGGACTTACAAGCTTTTGAAGAGATTGTAGCTCTTCTCATATATGGGATGGTCTTGTTCCCAAACCCTGACCAACTTATAGATGTCAATGCTGTCAAAATCTTCATGGCTCACAACCCGATGCCTACATTGCTTGGGGATATCCTCCACTCTTTTCACACTCGTACAATGAGGAAAAGAGGTGTTCTCATGTGTTGAACTCTTCTACTGGCAAGATGGTTTATTTCTCATCTTCCCCAATCATTTTTGAAGAATGAGCAAGGTTTAAGGTGGTCACAACGATTGATGACTCTTACACATTCAGATCTTCATTGGTGTTCTCGATCCAGAGAAAATGTTATCATCATTGATCGTTGTGGGGAATTACCTAATGTCCCTCTACTTGGCATTAGGGGAGGCATCACCTACAACCCCTGCTTGGCTCTGAGATAGTTTGGGTATGCCCGAAGGGATGGCCCACATGACATGCTGATTCCAGACTTGGTTTTTGACTTCGAAAACGACGATCAAGGACTTCGACAAAGGTTCATCTGAGCTTGGAGGATGCCCAACAAGGTGGAAAGTAAGACCTTGGGACACAAGAATTCCATCCCTCTTGAGCCTTACCTCAAGTGGGTACGAACCCGCGCCCAAAGTCTTATGATGCCTTACCCCTACATTCTCCCTGTGATCAAAGAGCCTGTTATGGAAGGAGAGGTTCCATACACCCTCCTACATCCTGACATGCCAACATCACTAGAATATTTACAAAGGAGTTGGATACAACTCAAGGGGGAACGCGATAATTTCGAAGCCTAATTCTACGCAAGCGAGAAGAAGGTTTTGGAACTCACTCGTCAACTTCACGAAGAGCAGACTCTCAACACCTACATTGCACCGAAGAGGATGCGCAACGTCTTTTTACCTTAGAATTTTGTATTATTTTTCCCATGGGGCATTTATGTACTAACAAATTCTATCTTATTAATATGACGTGTGTTCTTTTTGTTTAAAACAAATTTGAATTTCTGAATCCTTGAATGCATTAGATGAATACATATCATTCATCATATGCATAAGCAGGTCTTCACACCAGGTTTCCTTATCTCTCTGTTGTTTATTTCAGCAAGATGGATATTGAGCAGACGGTTAAAGACTTACAAGCGCAGAATTCACAGTTTTAACAGCTACTTCTGACCTTGGCCAAGGGGCAGGAGGAGCTCAAGACCTTACTGGAAAAGGAAAAGGAGAAAAAGAAAAAGAAGAGGGATGGTGTGGCTACCATGGGTAGAAGATTTGAAGGTCAAGCTAGAAGGGTCCTGGATTTCCCCTCAACATTTGATGAAGGGATGAGAAAGGGTAAAGAGACTGCAGTGCCATCTGACTCTGTGGAAGAAGAAGATGAGGAGGATGAAGACTATTCTGAACAGCAGTACCCTCCTGCAGATGACAAATACAAGAATCTGGAAGAGCGTCTAGCTACCATGGAGATGCAGAAAGTTCCTGGGTTGGACTTTGAAGAGTTAGGGTTGGTTTCCGGAATTGTGATCCCCCCTAAGTTTAAGGTTCCTATATTTTCTAAGTACGATGGGTTGTATTGTCCCAAGATGCACCTACGATCTTATGTCAGGAAAATCTAACCACATTCTTCTGACAAAGACCTGTGGGTACATTTCTTCCAGGACAATTTGTCGGGGACACAACTGGATTGGTTTTACCAGTTGGAGAGGTCTGATGTGCATAATTGGGAAGATTTGGCGGCCGCCTTCTACAAACAGTATCAATATAATGCGGACTTAGCACCAACCCGTACTCAATTACATAGTATGGGCATGGTCTCAAATGAAGGCTTCATGGAGTATGCCCAGAAGTGGAGAGACTTGGCGGGACGAGTACAACCACCTCTATCTGAGAGGGAGTTAGTAGATATGTTCTTGGGTACACTATCAAGTCCCTTCTTTAGTCACCTGATTGGAAGTTCGTCTATGGGGTTCACAGAGTTGATTCCAACTGGTGAGAGAGTTGAAGCCGGCATAAAAAGCGGGAAAATTCAAACGGGTGCATCTGCTTTCGCTTCCATCAAAAAGACTTTTCCAACAAAGAAAGAAGTCTCAGCTGTCTACTCCCAAATATGTCAAGGAAGAGTTGAGCGCCAGCCAGCGGTGGGGGCCGTAATGATTCAGAAGTCTGCAGCTGATCAGCCTAGAAACAATCAACCCAGAACCAACCAAGTAGGGGTGGAAAGGCCTGCACGACAATTCACCCGGATAAACATGACTCCTGCTCAGGTTCTACCCCATCTCTTGAAGTTAAACCTTGCAAGTTTGAAAGAGGCCTTGAAGAATCCGAATACATCTTCTCGTTACTACCATTCGAACGCCAAGTGTGCTTATCATTCAGACAGCCTGAGGCACGACACCAATAATTGTTGGGCCCTCAAGAATAAGATTCAGGATTTGATAGATACCAAAGAAGTTGAATTCGACGCCCCTGAAAAGCCGAATGTGATCTCTGCTCCGATGCCAAAGCATGGCCACAATTCCCATGCTGTTGAAGAGGATCTATTTGTTGCTATTGTTGATGATTTTATGACTCCGCTATCGATAATCAAGTTGAATTTGCTGAAGGCTGGGATTTTCCCAGGTTGTGAAGAAGATTGATGCCTTTGTTCATCCTTACCAACCGACTATCCATTGTTAAAGTTAGGCATCCGACGCCTAATGGACAACCAAGAAATCCTTTTTGAAAAGACTCCTGTTACACCGACTCATGTCAATGATATTTCAATAATTACCATATCCGCCAATCTTTCCAAGGTCTCCAAAAGACCTGTTAAGATTAAATCCGCTCCGAAGACTGTACCTTTGAAGATAACCATGCCCGGGCCCATCCCGTACAAGTCCGACAAATCAATACCGTGGAACTATGGGGGAGAGATCTTTTACCACGATATTAAACAAATTGAATCAACTGAAGAGAGTTCTGATGAAGAGACTTCTGACATTGGAAACATTGCTGGAACGAGTAAAATCACCCGCAGCGGAAGAATTTTCTCTCTGGAGATTGCCCCTCCAAAGGCAATCTTCAGACCCTCGGTTGCTCCTAAGGTTACCCCTATACCGGTCAACATATATGCGAGAACTCTAATTAGTGAAGAAGTTGTAACTCTTGTGGTTGTCCCCTCTGCTGCTGCTAATGATAGAGGGAAAGGGATCCAAGAAGAGCCCGTCAAGACGAGGGCTCAACCATTGGTCATCCTTGATACCTCTCAAAAAGAAATGGAAGAGATTTTGAAAATAATCAAGAAAAGCGATTATAATGTTATGGATCAACTGGGGAAAACCCCCTCAAACATATCTATGTTGGCCTTGCTTCTTTGTTCAGAAGCTCAAGCTAAAGCTCCGATCATATTTTTAAAGACGGCCCACGTGCCACAGGAAACCTCCGCGGATCAGTTCCAGGAATGTGTAGCTAGCCTAACAGCTGACAATGGTATAGGATTCTCCAATGCTGATCTAACAATCAAAGGGAGAAAACATAATGACGCTTTGCATGTCTTGGTGGAATGCAAAGGGACTACTCTAGCACACGTTCTGGTAGACACTGGTTCATCGCTGAATGTCTTGCCAAAGAAAGCTTTGGATAGGTTGGATTGTGAAGGCCTAACCTTGAAGCCTAGCAACATCATTGTCAGAGCCTTTGATGGTTCTAAAAGGATGGTCCACGGGGAGGTGGACATCTCGATTAAAGTGGGAACTGAAACCTTCAACTCTATATTCTACGTGATGGACATCCGTCCTTCCTATTTTTGCTTGCTGGGAAGACCCTGGATTCACCATGCTGGAGCCGTCACTTCTACTCTGCATTAAATGCTCAAGTACCATGTCCAGGGGAAAATTATAACTGTTCACAGAGAAGAGTAATACATGATAAGCCATCTAAATTCTTTCCGCTATGTAGAATTGGATGGTGAATTCATCGAAACCCCTTTTCAGCATTTTGAAGAGGTATCTCAGGAGATTGCAGCAACCAAGACAGTGTCTTATGTACCCATGATTACCGGACCTCCGCCTCAGATGTCGTCTCTCAAAGATGCAAAGGCTGTGATTGAAGAAGGAGGAAGCACAATCTGGGGGAAGCATCCCGATTTTCCTTTTAAATCTGATAAATTCGGCTTGGGTTTCACTTTGGCTATTCAGAAGGTTGTGCGCCACTCCCGTGCTGGAGGGCCACCAGTGAAGATCACCCATCATGGAGTCAATGCTTTGGAGGATAGTAAAGAGGAGAGCAATTTGAAAGACTGGATTTTCCCTACTGTTGACGAAGGACTGTGCAATTGGGAGGCAAAGGACTTTGTTCCCATTACTTTCATAAATCAGTAATTTATCTTTCAAACATTTCTGTTGGTTTGTAATAATTCTTAAACAATTCTTACACTTTTAACCTTGTGCCTTACCCGAGGTACATAGGTCCATTTGTAAGGGTTTGATTTTTTTTCATCTTCATATGCCATTTTAATGAATCATGGACGTTTTCACATATAAAATTTTGTGTTCATTGTCTTTCTTTTTACATTTTATTTGTTTAAAGGTGGCTATCCCTTACACACACCCACACTCACAAATGCAGGTACCCTTCCATTTCGGATTCCATGGGTAACCATTCTGCTATGGCCTTCAGTGACTCTGAAGATCTGGTCTACCACGCCGAATACGAAGGTGAGGAAGATTGTGAGGTGCCTGGAGAATTGGCTAGACTGCTACAACAGGAAGAAAGGGTTATTCTACCTCATGAGGAGTTGTTAGAGACAATCAACTTGGGTACTAAGAAAGACAGAAAAGAAGTCAGAGTGGGTGCCAACCTAGAGCCAAGTGTCAAGGAGCGCTTAATTCAGCTGTTGAATGAATATGTTGAGATCTTCGCCTGGTCATACGAAGACATACCGGGACTCGATACAGACATTGTGGTACACCGTCTACCCACAAGAGAAGACTGTCCACCAGTTAAACAGAAAGTCCGCCGCATGAGGCCCGACATGTCTGAAAAGATAAAAGCAGAAGTTATGAAGCAGTTCAATGCTGGATTTCTTGCTGTTACTTCCTATCCACAATGGGTTGCTAACATTGTGCCCGTGCCTAAGAAGGACGGCAAAGTGAGAATGTGCTTGGATTACAGAGACTTAAATAGGGCTAGCCCTAAAGATGAATTTCCACTTCCGCACATTGACATCTTGGTTGACAATACAACTCAGCATAAGGTATTTTCTTTCATGGACGGATTCTCAGGTTACAACCAGATCAAAATGACACCTGAAGACATGGAGAAAACTACTTTTGTTACACAGTGGGGTACGTTCTGTTACAGAGTGACGCCATTCGGACTGAAGAATGCCGGGGCAACTTATCAACGCGCCATGGTAGCTTTGTTTCATGATATGATACATCATGAGATAGAGGTCTACGTAGATGACATGATAGCCCGTTCACAAACTGAAGAAGAACACCTCGACCATCTGCAAAAGCTGTTTGTCAGGTTGAAGGAGTATAAGCTCAGACTGAACCCTAACAAGTGCACTTTTGGAGTCCGGTCCGGTAAACTCTTGGGTTTCATAGTCAGCAACAAAGGCATCGAGGTTGATCCTGCCCAAGTCAAAGCTATACAAGAAATGCCTGCCCCTCGCACTGAGAAGGAGGTCAGAGGTTTCTTGGGACGCCTAAACTACATTGCTAGGTTCATTTCTCACCTAACATCTACCTGTGAACCAATCTTTAAGCTGTTGAACAAAGATCAGGTGGTTAAATGGAATGATGACTGTCAAGTTACTTTTGATAAAATCAAGGAGTATTTGCTAGAACATGTTATCTTGATGCCACCCGTCGAAGGAAGGCCGCTAATCATGTATCTGACTATCTTAGAGAATTCAATGGGGTGTGTACTTGGCCAACATGACGAGTCTGGCCGAAAAGAGCATGCCATTTATTACCTTAGCAAAAAGTTTGCCGACTTTGAGAACCGATACTCACTGCTCGACAAAACTTGTTACGCTTTGGTATGGGCTGCTCGTCGGCTAAGGAAATATATGTTGACTCATACCACTTTGCTGATATCTAAGATGGATCCGATAAAGTACATCTCTGAGAAGCCTGCTTTGTCTGGAAGAATCGCTAGATGTCAGATGATCCTGACAGAATACGACATACAGTACACGACCCAAAAAGCTATAAAGGGAAGTGTGCTAGCTGACCATCTGGCTCATCAAGCTGTTGAAGATTACCAATCCATGAGGTTCGACTTCCCCGACGAGGATATCATGACATTGGACAACATTGAAGATTTCAGACCGTATGACGGACCTGAACAAGGATCCCGATGGACCCTGTACTTTGATGGTGCTTCTAATGCACTTGGCATCGGTATCGA
Organism: Vicia faba; assembly: GCA_948472305.1. NCBI lineage: Eukaryota > Viridiplantae > Streptophyta > Magnoliopsida > Fabales > Fabaceae > Vicia > Vicia faba. Next base: position 1,572,938,110 of record OX451738.1, read on the forward strand.
CGCGTTACTCATCTCTCTAGAAAGTTGCCATACACCTTTCATTGTCCGACTTTGCTTCCACTGTACCAACCACATGGCCGAGTATGAAGCTTGTATCTTTGGTCTCAAGGCTGCCATAGACTTGGGAATCAAATCTTTGGTTGTGTTTGGGGACTCAACTTTGATCATCAGTCAGATCAAAGGAGAGTGGGATACTAAACATCCAAACCTCATCCCTTACAAAGAACATTGTTGTACCCCAAAATTTTCCCTCCCATATTCTTCAAGATTTGCAAAAAGCATGCTTCAAAATCTCCCAAGGGTTGCACAGTTCAATGGCCTCCTAACAGTCAAAATTAGGGTTTTGGCTCTGACAAAGAAATTGAAGTTTCCAAGGGCCCAATCAAGTCCCACATGCCTACAAACATGGTCAAGCATCCACATGTCAAGTTTCAAGACTCACAGCACAAAATTGCACAGTCAAATGCCCTAAATTGCTCAACAGTCAACTGCAGGGGCAAAATTGTCATTTGACAGTCAAAAGTTCAAATTTTTGGTCAACATCTTATTTTGAAGCCACAAACATCATTTGATCAATTCTTGATCATGATTCTCAAAGCATGGCTCAAAAAGTCTCAAGATGCAAAAGTTTCCATATTTGGACAGTTGAAAAAGTCAACTGTAACTTGACCAAGGCATAACTTCCACATGGTTTATCAGAAAAATTCCATACAAATCTCATTTTGAAGAGAAAGACATTTGCTACAACTCCTCTTCACACTTCAAGTCCAAGAAATGCTCTCACAAAAAGTTATCAATCTCAACATTATAGGTCATTTTCAAAAGTCAACAAAAAGGCACTTTAAGTCAAAGACCATAACTTGAGATTGCTAAATCAAAATGACATGGGACCAAAGTAATTGGTTATAGGACTTCAAGACCTTTCCAAAATGTCCAAGAACATGATCAAAGATTAAAATTTGAGCAAGATATGCCTTGTGGAAGTTGGGAAATTTTTGGGAATTTTGAAAAGTCAACTTTGCTTCAAATGCCTCAAAATTGCTAATGGGCCACATTTTCTTCCAAGAATCATTATCCAAAGGCTATGCACGACCATTTGACCCAAAGGGGATTTATTTCATCATTTTTTATTATTTATTTGAATTTTTATCACCATTAATTCATTTAATTAAATAAAATATGACAAAAATACTAAACAAATGTGTTTGAATCTTTTTATGCAGCATATGCCCTCATTATTCACTCAAGATCTCGTGCACATCAAAAAAGGAAAGATTTGGTGCAAATTGGCATGTTCTTAATGAGGAAAAGATTGGAAAAGATTCCATGAAAATCAAATATTTGATTCATCAATGCAAAGGATTATGGACTCAAATTTCTACCCTAATTCGTCCCATACATATACAGAATGCTAACCCTAATGCATACAACCTTCAAGCTGCGCCTCATATCAAATACACTTTTTGCATTTTTTGTGAAAAAGTTGAAAACTGAAAACACACATAGAGTGCAATTCAAAGCGAAATAAGCATTCCAATAGCTTTCCAAGGCATCAATGAAACTTTCTGAATCCTTTTCCACGCTTCTAACCTCAGGAATTGGTATATAGAAGTCAAACTTTCTCAAACTTTTTGCATAATCGTGTCTCATAATTCATGCCATATTTTTGATTTCTAACGCTTGATTTGTACTAGTTTAATCATTTTGAAGCTAACCATGCCGTTCAATTGAGTTTTCGTGCCCTATACATGAATCCACCATTGGAGCTCGTTAGGGTTTCAAAGCTGTAAAATTGGGGTTTCTCTCGTCCGGTAAAATTGAGACACAAGACCTATACCATTGAAACCATAAGCTCATGACGAATCAATTCCATACCTCGCGATCAATTTATGATAAACCAGGGCCTAATCGCTATTTTTATGTTCTTCATTTAGTGGGGGTTTAAAACCCCCGCTATCTCTTTTTATTTACAGGCAGCAGGAAGAAGATGGAGGACGTGTCCATTGATCATAGGCGCGTTTGAATTTTCGCGCGATGGACACCACTAATCATTGTTTCACGTCATATTGTTTATTTTTCATATTATATTCCAAACGCGCTAATGGTTCAGTTGGTAGACATATGGCTTGGTAAGCACTGGGACCTGGGTTCGATTCCCAGGTCCCCTCCCTTCTCAATATTATTTTTCCTTCTATATTTCCATGCAGCGTTCCCTTCAGAAGTCCACCATGCACTCTACGCTCAAGCTGGCCACGCGTCCCACAACATCAATCCAATGGCCATGATTTGAAGAACACCATACGCATTAGTCAAACGTGCCACACGCATCCCAGAAAAAGTCAAGAGGGCCTTCCTTCAGATGGGCCAAAACTGCTGGAAAATACCTCCAAAATTGGGGTCAACACCCCCCATTGGTTTGCCTTTTATTTTCTTTCTTTTCATTTTTCTATTTATTTGTTTTATTTATTTTAGTTAATTCATCAAAATTAATTTCCATAAAATATATAAAAGAAACAGAAAATCACAAAAACAATAAAAAATATGTTTTGTTAATATTAATTAATATTATTTTATAAATAAATTTAATAATTAACCTAGTTTTAATTTTAGGTTTTAATTCTAACTTTTTTCTAACAAACTAAAAAATGTAGAATTAGGGTTTCTAGCTTTTTATTCTTTTAATAATTAAAATTTCTTCTTATTATTATTAATAATTAATTGTTTTTTTTTGTAAATAAATTGCCATGTGAATAATTAATGTAAATTAGGTCAAACTTAAATCTATTTTTTGTTAATAACTAAAAATGCTTAGAACTAGGGTTAATTAACTTTTTTAATTCCAATTTAATTTTCTCATTAAACTCCATAAATACAAAAAACTCCAAAAAATTCTTTCTTTTTATTTAAACTTAATTAATTTCATAATTTTAATTCAATTTCTTTAAAAGGGTCCAACGCCCTCGCATTCGATTATAATTCCGTTTCGCGCGCTTATTTTGTTTCTTTTTTTATAAATTTCATGTAATTACCCCAAAGCCTTGTAATAGATTAATTAGGATATTTATCTTTCCGCATTTTTGTTTCAAATCGGGTCTTGGATTAATTTGGCGATGTAGACCCGCGCCTTTGTAATAGCGTAGGACTTTTAATTCCGCATCTTTTAACTGTTAATAATTTGCATGAAAGAATGAATGCCAAAAATAAAAAACAAAGCATAGATCACCAATGCATGAACAAGACAAACATAATTGAAAATGGCACACAAATCACACACCACCCCTAGGGTACGCCTCACTGTTGCCTTGCCCCTCGAAAGGTGGTCGTCGAGTAGAGGATGTTTTAGTAAGTCCTCATGTCCATGAACATGGCATGAGGGTAGCTTCTAAGGTGTCTTCCTATTGCTCTGGTGACCATAATGTCCCGAACCCTCGAATTGACCCGAACACCTCCAACGGTGGTGCTACCTACCTCTCAATGGTGGGATGGCACTACTTTAAGGACATTTACACAGACGAATTCCTTAGGGTAGGTAGACGACTCGTAGATACTTATTCTAATTTCAAAACAAATCAAAAACTCTTTTCACACCGACACCTTTCAAAAGCAATTTTTCAAACACTCTTGAGGACTGATACAAGAGTCGAACTGAAATTTTAAACGAAACTTTTTTAAACCCACAGTTGAAAAGCAAACAAACATTTTGAAAACACAAATGAGCAAGTATCTAAGAGCCCATGGATAACCATGGATAGAGAGGGTGCTAACACCTTCCCTTTCTATAAATCTACCTCCCGAACCGAGAGCAATCTCTATAAGGAATTTTTCTGTGCTTTTGTCCTTTCCATTTGGAGAAAATAAAAGACGGCGGCGACTCTTGCTTCCGCGACATTTCGCGAACCATCGTTAAACAGTCAGTTCCAGATCCACCGATCACAGAACTGGCGACTTTGCTGGGGACACTTATAAAGTGAGGTGTACCTTAAGACTAAGATCACTTGTGTTTTCAATTGTTGTGTTTGTTTGCTTTATTATTGTGGGCTGCATTGGAGTTACATAGATCCTAACCCGGATCTGGGGATACCCTGTTAGGTAGCATAAGCTGTGAGGGACCTGTCCGGCGTAGACCGACATGGGTGAAGCAGTGGCTACGTTGGTGTGGCACCTTGGTCTGTACCGATATCCCTTGTGTCGCAACGAGGAGAATATGGGTCTTCCAAGGAGTCGTTAAACACCAACAGACCTTAGAACCTTAAATGACACAACTTGGCCATTAGAACCATAGCAGTATGCTACGCCCATTGAGGCTAAACTCTCGTGATGGTTCTGGCCGCAAGAAAAGATTGCGATGCTGGAGTTATGACCAATTGAGGGTAGTTAATGATATTGGGATCCTCTAAGAACCCGGTTACTTTTGATAGGACAGGTATGAACCAACAAACTGAAAGAGGGTAATACCTAGACCTCATGCTGGCCTAAAATTTAAGGGCTTGCCTTGTGTGACTTGTGTGCCTTACATGTGTGTCTTTGTAAATATTTGTGGTGTGCTTTATCATAGCATCATAACATCATGAGCATTGCATGCATCCTGCATAAGGACTGACCATTTCAAAGACAAGAGGGTTTCACCTTTGCTCTGTTTTGTAGGACATCATGATGCCTATGCAAAGGAATACTATCCGGTTCAACTTTGTTCACCCACCTGAGTTGCTTGGAGAGTTGGTTAGCAGAATTCCAAACACCACTTCCTTCATCCAGAGGCATGGTTCTCTTCTCAGCTTAGTCACTGCAAAGCGGGATCAACAGTTGATGAGTGTCCTGACCCAGTTCTATGACCCTCTGTACTAGTGTTTCACCTTTCAAGACTTCCAGCTGGTCCCTACCCTGGAAGAATTCTTTGATTTGCTTGGTATCCCTATCTTGGATCAGACTCCCTTTACTGGTTGGGAAAAGACCCTCAGGCTTGAGGAGGTTGCTGCAGCTCTTCCTTTGACCCATCAAGAAGTAATGGACAACTGGGTGACTAGAAGCGGGGTTAAAGGTTTCTTGGCCAAGTTTCTGATTGGTAAAGCTAACAGTTTCTGGAATGACTTGGACTTTAGGGCATATGAAGACATCTTGGCTCTCTTAATCTATGGGCTAGTCTTGTTTCCTAATCCTGACAACTTCATCAATGTCACTGCCATAAGGATCTTTATGTCTTAGAACCCTGTGCCCACTCTCTTGGGTGACATCCTGCAACAACTTTATGCTCGTACTGCCCGAAGATGAGGAACCCTATGGTGTTGTATCCCTTTGTTGGTGAGGTGGTTTATTTCGCACCTCCCTAAGTTCGTGCTGAAGAACCAAGAAGGAAGAGGTTGGGCTCATAGGTTAATGTCTCTCACTGATAAGGACATCATTTGGACTTTCAGAGGTTTGGATGAGATAGCTGTTATTGATCGTTGCGGAGAATACCCTAATGTCCCTTTGATTGGTACCCAAGGAGGAATCTCTTACAATCCATGTCTAGCACTCCGTCAGTTTGGAAGGGCCAGAAGAGAAGGGCCTCATGAGATGTTGGTGCCTCACGTCAGTTTTGAGTTTCAGGTGGATAGTGACGAGCTGCGTCGTAGGTTCATCAAGGCTTGGGACAGAGTTCATAAAGCTGACCCACAAGAGTTGGGGCCAAAGACTTCTCTACCCATGGAAGCCTACTACAAATGGGTTTGCATCCGTGCTCAGAAGTTAGGTATGCCATACGAAGCTGTCAGACCCATCATTCTTGAGTATCCTGACAAAGATAGGGCTCCTCCAACTGTCCTCCCTCCTCAGATACCTACTGATTATGAGACATTAAAGAGGTCTTGGTCGCAACTGCGAGAAGAGCGGGATTCTTACCGGGAAAAGTTCAACGAGCAGGAATTGAAGATCCAGAAGCTGACAAAGCAGTTGGAGAATGAGCGAGCTCTGAATGACTACATCCGTACTGAGAAGAGGAGACCATGGGATCAATAAGGAGCTCTGGATGTTCTTTTACAGTTTTATTTCCCTTTTCAGTATTTCCCTTTTATGTAACGCCTAAGGGCAATCTGTTGAACAATTTAAGTTTCAAAGTTGAATCTAATGAAGTGTGTTCCTTTTTGTTTACAAAGTTGATTCCCGATTGTCTTTGAAAACATAAATCATACGCATTCCATTCATCATGTGCATAGCAGGTTTTCTTCTTTTTAGGTTGCTTACTGTTCTTCGCTGTTTATTTCAGCATCATGAACCCTGACTCATCATCAACCGAGATGTCTATCAAGGCCCTTCAGGCGCAGAACGCGCAATTTCAGGAGCTGATCATGGGTTTGGCTCAAGGCCAAGAAGAGCTGAAGGCTTTACTCCTGAAGAAGGAGAAGAAGAAGAAGAAGAGAACTGTTCTTTTCAACTCGTGCCGAAGGTTTGGCAACACTCTGCAGAATGAAGAAGCTGGTTCTTCTGTAGGCAAAGGCAGTCCCCAGGGGGGAAAGGCTTCAAGTCCAGTAGTCTCTGACAACGAGACTGACTTTAATGAGGAACAATATCCTCCTGCTGAAGACCGGTATAAGCAGTTGGAAGACAGACTGAATGCAATGGAGATCCAACAAGTGCCTGGGCTGGATTTCGGAGACTTGGGCTTATCTACTGGTGTGATTATTCCTCACAAGTTTAAGGCACCATCTTTCACCAAGTATGACGGGGCGTCTTGTCCCAAGCTACACCTCAGATCTTATGTGCGGAAGATTCAGCCGTACACAGTGGACAAGAACTTGTGGATCCACTTCTTCCAGGAGAGTCTTTCAGGGACTCATCTCGAATGGTTCTATCAGCTGGATGGGACCAAGGTTCGTAATTGGGAGGAGTTGGCTACTGCTTTTTATAAGCAGTATCAATATAATGCCGACCTTGCTCCTACACGTACCCAACTCCAGGGTATGTCGCTAGGATCAAGCGAAGGTTTTAAAGAGTATGCACAGAAGTGGAGGGATCTGGCTGGCAGGGTGCAGCCTCCGTTAACAGACCGTGAGCTGGTGGATATGTTCTTGGGGACCCTATCTGGGCCATTTTTCAATCATCTTATCGGTAACTCATCTGCAGGGTTTACTGATCTTATTCTGACTGGAGAGAGAATAGAGGCTGGAATGAAGTCCGGAAAAATTCAGAAGGGTGCATATGCAAGCTCTAAGAAGAAACCCTTTAAAAAGGAGGCCAGTGCTGTGTATGGGCCTAAAAGACATGATAAACCTGAGCGCCGCCAATCTGTCAACGCGGTGATGATTGCTAAGCCTGCTGCCGCTCCTCGGCAAACCAATCCACAAAGGGGTGAAAGACCCAGAAGAGAGTTTACCCGTCTAAGCATGACCTTGTCGCAAATCTTTCCGCAGTTGCTATCCACCAATTTGGTGACTGTTAGAGAGGCCCCGAAGGTTGTGAATACGACTTCTCCCAAGTACAATCCAAATGCCCGCTGTGCTTATCAATCCGATAGCCCGGGGCATTCCACTGATGACTGTTGGGCCTTAAGGAATAAGGTGCAAGACCTTATTGACGCAAAAGAGATACAATTTGAAGCGCCTGAGAGGCCAAATATGGTGACTGCTCCTATGCCCCAACATGGAGTAAATGCCGTTGATGAAGATGTGTATGCCGTTTCTGTAAATGATGTAGCTACTCCCTTGATGACTGTTAAGAGGAACCTACTGCTGGCCGGTTTATTTCCGGGTTGTAGCGAAGGTTGCCTTTTCTGTGCTGTTTCCCTTTCTGGTTGTCCTTTGCTGAAGTTGGGCATCCAAAGCCTGATGGACAGCAAAGAGATTCTGTTCAAGAAGACTGCCATTCAGTTTGTCCCGGTGGAAGAAGTATCTGTTGTTACAATCTTTAATAATCCAATCAAGGCTCTCCCAAGGAAGCCGGTTAAAATCATGACTGTCGCACCCATCGTGATTACTGTTCCGGGGCCTCTCCCCTATGAATCCGATAAGGCTGTCCCATGGCACTATGGGGCAGATGTGTATGTACATGGTATAAAGCAAGAGTTCAACACTGGTACCAGCATCAGCAATATCACTGGTCCAGCCAAAGTTACCCGCAGTGGCAGGCTCTTCTCGCCTGACATTGCGCCACCAGCTATTCGAAGACCCCTCACTATAACACCTACAAGTGTACCTGTTCCCGTTTCTGATCAAGTTGTTCCCCCTGCTGCCGAGTCATCTAATGCTCGGGGCAAAGGGATTGAAGATGAGCCTTCCCGGATGGAGGCACCAAAATCTGTGAATGCTGAGGCCTCCCAACAAGAGATGGAGGAAATTCTGAAAATAATCAAGAAGAGTGACTTTAATGTTGTCGAGCAGCTGGGGCATACACCCTCCAAAATCTCTATGCTCTCCTTACTACTGTGCTCAGAGGCCCATGCTAAGGCCCTGATTTCATTTCTCAAGACGGCCCATGTGCCACAGGAGACATCTGCAGTCCAGTTTACTGATTGCGTAGCCAATTTGACAGCCGACAATGGTTTGGGTTTCTCGGATGCTGACCTTACTGCTAAGGGAAAGGACCACAATGACGCCCTGCATGTCTCTATTGAATGCAGGGACACTACTCTTGCGCACGTGTTGGTGGAAACTGGTTCTTCCCTGAATGTGCTACCCAAAAAGGCCTTAGACTGGTTGGATTGTGAGGGCCTGGAGCTGAAACCTAGCAACATCATCGTCAGAGCCTTCGACGGTTCTAAGAGGATGGTCCATGGAGAGGTAGACATTCCTATTCGTGTGGGTTCTCAAGTATTCGACTCTACGTTCTATGTGATGGATATCCGTCCATCGTATTCTTGTCTACTGGGTCGACCTTGGATCCACAAAGCTGGGGCAGTGACCTCTCCCCTGCACCAGAAGCTCAAGTACCCCGTCAGAGGGAAGATTGTCACTGTGCAGGGAAAGGAGGAGTATATGGTGAGCCATTTGAATTCCTTCAGGTATATTGAGATGGACGGGGAGTTTATTGAAACCCCCTTTCAGCATTTCGAAGAGGTACCTCCAACTTTGGCAGCAGCAGAAACAGTGGTTGAAGAGGACTTTCCATTGAAGATGGCTTCCTTGAAGGATGCCTGGGCTGTGGTCAAGAAAGGTGAATGTGCTAACTGGGGCAGGCTCCCTGATTTTACACCTAAAACTGACAAGTTTGGACTGGGTTTTACTGCAGAGGGTCAGAAGGCTGTGCGCAAGGCAAAGACCAGAAGACCTCCTGTGCTCATTACCAACCCAGGAGTGAATGCTATTGGGGATGAAGATGAGGTGGAAGAATCAGAGTTCGATAGCTGGATCTACCCGACGACTGATGGTGGATTGACCAATTGGATTGCTAAAGATCATACTCCTGTTACTTTTGTTACGCAGTAATAAAATCCTTTGTTTTTGTTATTTGTAATAAACAATTAAAACTCTATGGCCCGGTGTCTTACCCGAGGCACTGTTGGCTTCATTTGTGAGGGTATATTAATTGTCATCTCATATATCATGAATAATGATCTTGGACGTTTTCTCGCATTTCAAATTTTATGCTCCCTTTCTTTCTTTCCTTTCTTTATATATTGCAAAACAGCTGTATTTACACACACTCACTCATACAGGTTTCAATCCACTCTGGATCTCACTGGTAACGACTCTGCTACTGCCAGTTATGACTTCGAAAATCCGATCAACTTAGCCGAAGAAGAAGGTGAAGATGATTGCGAAGTGCCTGGAGAGCTTGCAAGACTGTAGGAAGAGAGGGAAATTCAACCACATGAAGAGCCAGTGGAAACGATAAATCTGGGTACCGAGACAAACAGAAAGGAGGTTAAGATTGGTGCCAACCTAGAGCTCAGCGTGAAGCAACGGTTGAATCAGATGTTACATGATTATGTGGAGATCTTTGCCTGGTCCTACGAAGACATGCCCGGGTTGGATACCGACATTGTGGTCCATCATTTGCCTACCAAGGAAGACTGCCCTCCGGTTAAGCAAAAGGTCCGCCGTATGCGTCCAGAGATGTCTGAGAAGATCAAGGCCGAGGTTATGAAACAGTTTGATGCCGGATTCCTCGCAGTGACTTCTTATCCTCAGTGGGTTGCTAATGTGGTGCCGGTACCTAAGAAAGATGGAAAGGTCAGAATGTGTGTCGACTACAGGGATCTGAACAGGGCCAGCCCCAAAGATGACTTCCCCCTACCTCACATTGATGTCCTGGTTGACAATACTGCTCAGCATAAGGTGTTCTCTTTCATGGATGGTTTTTCAGGGTACAATCAGATCAAGATGGCACCTAAAGACATGGAAAAAACTACTTTTGTTACTCAGTGGGGCACCTTCTGCTACAAGGTCATGCCTTTTGGATTGAAGAACGCTGGGGCAACCTACCAACGTGCCATGGTTGCTTTATTTCATGACATGATCCATCATGAGATAGAAGTTTATGTTGACGACATGATCGCAAGGTCCCAGACTGAGGAAGAACACCTAGATCATTTGCAGAAGTTGTTTGACCGTCTGAAGTTGTACAAGCTGAGGTTGAACCTGAACAAGTGCACCTTCGGGGTTAGATCGGGAAAGTTGCTAGGCTTCGTTGTAAGTGATAAGGGTATTCAAGTGGACCCTGCCAAGGTTAAAGCCATTCAAGAGATGCCAGTTCCTAAGACAGAGAAGGAAGTCAGAGGCTTTCTAGGACGCCTGAATTACATGGCCCGATTCATCTCGCACCTAACTGCTACTTGTGAACCAATCTTTAAGCTGCTGAAGAAAGATCAGGTAGTACGTTGGAATGATGAATGTCAGGCCGCTTTTGACAGAATCAAAGAGTATCTCCAAGAACCACCCATTCTTATGCCACCGGTTGAAGGGAGACCTCTGATACTATACCTGACAGTACTTGACAACTCAATGGGGTGTGTGCTGGGGCAGCATGACGAGTCTGGCCGAAAAGAGCACGCCATTTATTATCTTAGCAAAAAGTTTACCGACTGTGAGACCCGATACTCACTGCTTGAGAAAACTTGTTGCGCTTTGGTATGGGCTGCTCGCCGGCTGAGACAGTATATGCTGACTCACACTACCTTGTTGATCTCAAAGATGGATCCTATAAAGTACATATTTGAAAAGCCTGCTCTGTCTGGGAGAATAGAAAGATGGCAAATGATCTTGACATAATAAGACATCCAGTACACAACCCAGAAAGCCATCAAAGGAAGTGTATTGGCAGACCACTTGGCACATCAGGCAGTAGACGACTATCAGTCAATGAACTTCGAGTTTCCAGACGAGAGTATCATGATAGTGACTGATTGTGAAGTACCTGGACCGGATGAAGGACCTGAGGAAGGATCCCGATGGTCTATGCACTTTGACGGAGCCTCCAACGCTTTGGGTAACGGCATCGGCGCTGTGATCATATCCCCCCAAGGCACTCATACTCCACTCACTGCCCGGCTATGTTTCAACTGCACCAACAACATGGCGGAGTATGAGGCATGCATCATGGGTCTACAAGCTGTGATCGACCTAAGGATCAAGTATTTGAGTGTCTTCGGAGATTCTGCTCTCGTGATCAATCAGATCAAAGGAGAGTGGGATACGAAACATCCGAATCTTATTCCTTACAGAGAATGCGTATTGACATTGATTCCCCACTTCACAGAGATAACCTTTGGACATTTCCCAAGAGAGGAGAATCAGCTGGCGGACGCGTTAGCTACGATGTCTTCTATGTTCAAGGTCAAATGGGACAATGAGGCTCCCCGGATCATTATCTGGAAACTGGACGAATCGGCATACTGTTGTGATCTCGAGACTGAATTGGTGACTGAGAAGCCTTGGTACCATGAGGTGAAGAGATACTTGGAAGCTCAGGAATACCCTGAAGGTGCATCTGTCAACGATAAGAAGTTTCTGAGAAGGTTCACAGCGAAGTTCTTCCTTAGCAACGACATTCTGTATAAGCGAAACCATGATTCGACCTTACTGCGTTGTGTGGACAAGACAGAAGCAGAAAGGATCATGGAAGAGCTACATGAAGGGACCTTCGGAACACATTCCAGTGGACACACTATGGCAAAGAAAATCCTTCGGGCAGGGTATTTCTGGTCCACAATGGAAGCCGACTGTTACCAACATTCTCGGACATGCCATAAGTGCCAGATATATGCAGACAAGGTGCATGTTCCTCCAGTTCCTCTAAATGTCCTGACAGCGCCTTGGCCGTTTGCAATGTGGGGCATAGATATGATCGGCGAGATTAAACCTACAACATCCAATGGGCATCGCTTCATCCTGGTAGCGATTGATTATTTCACGAAGTGGGTTGAAGCAGCTTCCTACGCTACGGTAACCAAGACCGTTGTGGCACGGTTCATTCGGCACAACCTGATCTGTCGTTACGGCATCCCAGAAAGGATCATTATAGAAAACGATACCAATCTCAATAACAAGATGATCACTGAGCTCTGCGAGCAGTTTAAAATACAGCACCACAATTCTTCTCCTTACCGGCCGAAGATGAATGGGGCTGTAGAAGTAGCGAATAAGAACATTAAGAAAATTGTGCAGAAGATGACAGTGACTTATAAAGATTGGCACGAGATGTTACCGTTTGCTCTACATGGGTACCGTACCTCAGCAAGGACGTCAACCGGGGCAACTCCTTTCTCCTTGGTCTACGGTATGGAGGCAGTCTTACCGATCGAAGTGTAGATACCCTCTCTTCGGATAATGAAGGATGCATATCTGAGCGAAGATGATTGGATCCAGACACGACTTGATCAACTAAACTTAATTGACGAAAAGAGACTTGCTGCTATTTTTCATGGTCAGACGTATCAGAAACGGATGATCAGGGCATTTAACAAAAAGGTCAGACCACAAGAATATCAAGTTGGGGATCTGGTAATCAAGCGCATCATCCTTCCTCAGAGCGATCCAAGGGGCAAATGGACCCCTACGTACAAAGGGCCATTTGTGGTTAAACATGTGTTCTCAGGAGGAGCCATGATTCTAACTACCATGGATGGTGACGACCTTCCTCACCCCGCCAATGCAGACATAGTAAAAAGATACTACGCATGAAAAAAAGACCCGCTAGGTTGACATACCTAGGCAAAAATTAGGGCTTCCCGGCGAACCAAAAGGGTTCGGGCAAAATGAAGGGATGAAATGAAAAAATCTGTACACCCGGCAAGTCGAAAACCTGAAAAGGCGGCTTGGGCAAAAATGGGTATCCCGGTGGGCCGAAAACCCGAAAGGGCGGTCCAGGCAAAAGTTAGGGATAAAGCGTAATACTATGTCTCATTGGATCACTTTGCATCCAGAATCCGGTATCTACATCAAGTTCAGACGGCATCGATCAATCAGCTTCATCTTCGACTAGGTCATCAAGTGATGAGACGCTCAAGGATATAAAGGCGATAGCAGAGTTGGAACCCAGTGGGATCATTCATTTCACACAGCTGTTTTATTTTCCTTTGTACAAAATTGTATAAACTCTTTTGTTCAACGGCGTTCTCTTACTAGGACGTCAGCCTCTTGTACATAAACGCCTATTTTACAGGAAAATTCAAAAATCAATACAAAAAATCACTTTTCAGTTAAAATTGCCAATTGTTTTTCCTTTTCTGTTTTGTTTTGCGAAGAACGTCCAAGGTTCAATTTGTGATATATGCATTGACACTAATTGCTAACTCATAAATATTTGCATACGAAACAAAGGATTAATTACAGGTAACATTAGAAACAGGGGCAATAAAGAGTTGTCTAAGCAATCTAATTGTTCTGTCCTCCAAGGTATCAAGGTAGGTTCAGCTGAAGAACATAACCGGTACATCTCAATTCCCCAGAGAGTGAGTCAGCAAGTCAATACACTCTCGCCAAGCAAAGCTATTATCAGCCTTAAGGAAGTTGGGTATCCCCCGCAGATCTCAACATTCCCCAGCACGATATACAGACATTCCTAACAAGCATCCCCGGCAGTCTTGGTCTAAAGATTGTTCCCCGGCAGTATATCAAACATTCAATGGAGTCACTTCCCCAATGCATCTCAAAATTTCCCCAGGAGAGTCCAATCAAGATTTCCCTAGGAAAGTTGGAATCCATCTCCCCAAGCAGTAAGCTCATCCCCAGTAGATTCTGGAAGCTTATCCCTCGCAGAGCACGAACGCATCCCCCATCTTTATTCAAAGGTTATTTCCCTACCAGGATATAACTGGGTTATCCTCAGCTAAAATCCACGGAAAGATCGTCCTCGGCAAAGTCTTCTTATCCCCAGCAAAGTCTACTAACACTTCCAACATATTAATGGTATCCCCAGCGAAGTTATCATCAACATTTCAGCAAAGTACCTCTCTCCCCACAGAGTACTGTTCCCCAGCAAGGTCGCTAGAGTAGTTATTCCCCGCAGAGTAATCTCTTCGCCAAGTTTATTCCCCAACGGAGTCATCTTCTCCTACCGATATTCTTGCAACTATCACTCCCCAGTGGAAACAGAAGCTCTACATCAGCCCAGGATTTAACTTCCCGGCACCCGTCAAGGATTCATTTTCCTAGACAAAAACATACGTTCATAAACATCACATTTCCATACATTATAGCATGCATATATGCATCATATCTTACAAATCTCATTTGTGTTGAGAACATCATTGCTTGATCCATATCATGCATTGCATATGACTGACCTTTACCTTTCAGGAAAGATCCAGTTAAGTTCTCAGCTATGTCCAAGACTTTAGTCTGGTTCAGTTAAATCGACCCTAAGATTTTCCTGATTCTTATCCAGTCAATGGCCTTCTCTGGTTCAGTCAGATCGACCCTAAGAACTCCCTGATTCTTATCCAGTTGAAGATTCCAAGACTTTGCCCGGTTCAGTTAAATCGACCTTAAGATTTTCCTGATTCTTATCCAGTCAAAGGCCTTCTCTGGTTCAGTCAGATCGACCCTAAGATCTCCCTGATTCTTATCCAGTTGAAGATTCCAAGACCTTGTCCGGTTCAGTTAAATCGACCCTAAGATTTTCCTGATTCTTATCCAGTCAAAGGCCTTCCCTGGTTCAGTCAAATCGACCCTAAGATTTTCCTGATTCTTATCCAGTCAAAGGCCTTCTCTGGTTTAGTCAGATCGACCCTAAGATTTTCCTGATTCTTATCCAGTTGAAGATATTCCAAGACCTTGCCCGGTTCAGTCAGATCGACCCTAAGATCTCCCTGATTCTTATCCCAGTAGAAGACATCCAAGATTCTCTCAGCGTTCCTGTTGAGGTAGTAATCTCCCAAGGTTCTCTCAGCGTTCCTGTTGAGGTAGTAATCGCCCCAAGATTCTCTCAACGTTCCTGTTGAGGTAGTAATCGCTCCAAGATTCTCTCAGCATTCTTGTTGAGGTAGTAATCGCCCAAGGTTCTCTCAGCATTCCTGTTGAGGTAGTAATCACCCCAAGATTCTCTCAGCGTTCCTGTTGAGGTAGTAATCGCCCCAAGATTCTCTCAGCGTTCCTGTTGAGGTAGTAATCGCCCAAAGTTCTCTCAGCGTTCCTGTTGAGGTAGTAATCGTCCAAGGTTCTCTCACCGTCCCGTTGAGGTAGTAACCATCCCGGATTCATTCATCACCGTTTGAAGCTCCAGACCCAATTCCTGTAACCAGTCAGGGCACATCTATACAAAGAGTTTGAAGACCAACTCCTGTAACAGGCCAGGTAATCATTTTCTTTTTCAGGTATGCAAGATCTCGCTAAGGAAACTCTTACGCGATCGACATCCAGATGGCATCTATAAGCCCATCCATTCATCCATCATCTCTTAGCATGGCATCTATAAGCCCATCATCCTATCCATCAATCTCCAAATGGCATCTATAAGCCCATTCCCACCATCACACTACTATGTGAGCGCAAATTTCTGGATACTCTAGTGTTCAATCATCTTCCACCTTTGGATTACGAAAGGCACGTCAGCCAATCTGCATCCTCAGGTCTAAGAAGATTGAACAGGGGCAACTGTTGTACCCCAAAATTTTCCCTCCCATATTCTTCAAGATTTGCAAAAAGCATGCTTCAAAATCTCCCAAGGGTTGCACAGTTCAATGGCCTCCTAACAGTCAAAATTAGGGTTTTGGCTCTGACAAAGAAATTGAAGTTTCCCCGGGCCCAATCAAGTCCCACATGCCTACAAACATGGTCAAGCATCCACATGTCAAGTTTCAAGACTCACAGCACAAAATTGCACAGTCAAATGCCCTAAATTGCTCAACAGTCAACTGCAGGGGCAAAATGGTCATTTGACAGTCAAAAGTTCAAAATTTTGGTCAACATCTTATTTTGAAGCCAAAAACATCATTTGATCAATTCTTGATCATGATTCTCAAAGCATGGCTCAAAAAGTCTCAAGATGCAAAAGTTTCCATATTTGGACAGTTGAAAAAGTCAACTGTAACTTGACCAAGGCATAACTTCCACATGGTTTATCATAAAAATTCCATCCAAAGCTCATTTTGAAGAGAAAGACATTTCCTACAACTCCTCTTCACACTTCAAGTCCAAGAAATGCTCTCACAAAAAGTTATCAATCTCAACATTATAGGTTATTTTCAAAAGTCAACAAAAAGGCACTTTAAGTCAAAGACCATAACTTGAGATTGGTAAATCAGAATGACATGGGACCAAAGGCATTGGTTAGAGGACTTCAAGACCTTTCCAAAATGTCCAAGAACATGATCAAAGATTAAACATTGAGCAAGATATGCCTTGTGGAAGGTGGGAAATTTTGGGAATTTTGAAAAGTCAACTTTGCTTCAAATGCCTCAAAATTGCTAATGGACCACATTTTCTTCCAAGAATCATTATCCAAAGGCTATGCACGACCATTTGACCCAAAGGGGATTTATTTCATCATTTTGTATTATTTATTTGAATTTTTATCACCATTAATTCATTTAATCAAGATCTCGTGCACATCAAAAAAGGAAAGATTTGGTGCAAATTGGCATGTTCTTCATGAGGAAAAGATTGGAAAAGATTCCATGAAAATCAAATATTTGATTCATCAATGCAAAGGGTTATGGACTCAAATTTCTACCCTAATTCGTCCCATACATATACAGAATGCTAACCCTAATGCATACAACCTTCAAGCTGCGCCTCATATCAAATACACTTTTTGCATTTTTTGTGAAAAAGTTGAAAACTGAAAACACACATAGAGTGCAATTCAAAGCGAAATAAGCATTCCAATAGCTTGCCAAGGCATCAAGGAAACTTTCTGAATCCTTTTCCACGCTTCTAACCTCAGGAATTGGTATATAGAAGTCAAACTTTCTCAAACTTTTTGCATAATCGTGTCTCATAATTCATGCCATATTTTTGATTTCTAACGCTTGATTTGTACTAGTTTAATCATTCTGAAGCTAACCATGCCGTTCAATTGAGTTTTCGTGCCCTATACATGAATCCACCATTGGAGCTCGTTAGGGTTTCAAAGCTGTAAAATTGGGGTTTCTCTCGTCCGGTAAAATTGAGACACAAGACCTATACCATTGAAACCATAAGCTCATGACGAATCAATTCCATACCTCGCGATCAATTTATAATAAACCAGGGCCTAATCGCTATTTTTATGTTCTTCATTTAGTGGGGGTTTAAAACCCCCGCTATCTCTTTTTATTTACAGGCAGCAGGAAGAAGATGGAGGACGTGTCCATTGATCATAGGCGCGTTTGAATTTTCGCGCGATGGACACCACTAATCATTGTTTCACGTCATATTGTTTATTTTTCATATTATATTCCAAACGCGCTAATGGTTCAGTTGGTAGACATATGGCTTGGTAAGCACTGGGACCTGGGTTCGATTCCCAAGTCCCCTCCCTTCTCAATATTATTTTTCCTTCTATATTTCCATGCAGCGTTCCCTTCAGAAGTCCACCATGCACTCTACGCTCAAGCTGGCCACGCGTCCCACAACATCAATCCAATGGCCATGATTTGAAGAACACCATACGCATTAGTCAAACGTGCCACACGCATCCCAGAAAAGTCAAGAGGGCCTTCCTTCAGATGGGCCAAAACTGCTGGAAAATACCTCCAAAATTGGGGTCAACACCCCCCATTGGTTTGCCTTTTATTTTCTTTCTTTTCATTTTTCTATTTATTTGTTTTATTTATTTTAGTTAATTCATCAAAATTAATTTCCATAAAATATATAAAAGAAACAGAAAATCACAAAAACAATAAAAAATATGTTTTGTTAATATTAATTAATATTATTTTATAAATAAATTTAATAATTAACCTAGTTTTAATTTTAGGTTTTAATTCTAACTTTTTTCTAACAAACTAAAAAATGTAGAATTAGGGTTTCTAGCTTTTTATTCTTTTAATAATTAAAATTTCTTCTTATTATTATTAATAATTAATTGTTTTTTTTTGTAAATAAATTGCCATGTGAATAATTAATGTAAATTAGGTCAAACTTAAATCTATTTTTTGTTAATAACTAAAAATGCTTAGAACTAGGGTTAATTAACTTTTTTAATTCCAATTTAATTTTCTCATTAAACTCCATAAATACAAAAAACTCCAAAAAATTCTTTCTTTTTATTTAAACTTAATTAATTTCATAATTTTAATTCAATTTCTTTAAAAGGGTCCAACGCCCTCGCATTCGATTATAATTCCGTTTCGCGCGCTTATTTTGTTTCTTTTTTTATAAATTTCATGTAATTACCCCAAAGCCTTGTAATAGATTAATTAGGATATTTATCTTTCCGCATTTTTGTTTCAAATCGGGTCTTGGATTAATTTGGCGATGTAGACCCGCGCCTTTGTAATAGCGTAGGACTTTTAATTCCGCATCTTTTAACTGTTAATAATTTGCATGAAAGAATGAATGCCAAAAATAAAAAACAAAGCATAGATCACCAATGCATGAACAAGACAAACATAATTGAAAATGGCACACAAATCACACACCACCCCTAGGGTACGCCTCACTGTTGCCTTGCCCCTCGAAAGGTGGTCGTCGAGTAGAGGATGTTTTAGTAAGTCCTCATGTCCATGAACATGGCATGAGGGTAGCTTCTAAGGTGTCTTCCTATTGCTCTGGTGACCATAATGTCCCGAACCCTCGAATTGACCCGAACACCTCCAACGATGGTGCTACCTACCTCTCAATGGTGGGATGGCACTACTTTAAGGACATTTACACAGACGAATTCCTTAGGGTAGGTAGACGACTCGTAGATACTTATTCTAATTTCAAAACAAATCAAAAACTCTTTTCACACCGACACCTTTCAAAAGCAATTTTTCAAACACTCTTGAGGACTGATACAAGAGTCGAACTGAAATTTTAAACGAAACTTTTTTAAACCCACAGTTGAAAAGCAAACAAACATTTTGAAAACACAAATGAGCAAGTATCTAAGAGCCCATGGATAACCATGGATAGAGAGGGTGCTAACACCTTCCCTTTCTATAAATCTACCTCCCGAACCGAGAGCAATCTCTATAAGGAATTTTTCTGTGCTTTTGTCCTTTCCATTTGGAGAAAATAAAAGACGGTGGCGACTCTTGCTTCCGCAACATTTCGCGAACCAGCGTTAAACAGTCAGTTCCAGATCCACCAATCACAAACATGTCTTGACATTGTTACCACATTTTGAGCAGATTACCTTCGAGCACTTCCCGCGAGAAGAAAATCAGCTAGCAGATGCTCTAGCTACAATGTCATCCATGTTTAAACTTAACTGGGATAATGAGGCTCCCCAAATCACCATTGAACGGATGGACGAACCTGCACATTGTCACGAGATTAATACCGAAGAAGTAGTGGACCGGCCTTGGTTTCATGAAGTCAAAAGGTATCTCGAGGCTCAAGAATATCCTGAAGGAGCTTCAGTCAACGACAAAAAGTTCTTAAGAAGATTCTCAGCTAAGTTCTTCCCGAGCAATGGTATCCTGTACAAGCGCAATCATGATTGCATTCTGCTCCGTTGTGTGGACAAGGTTGAAGCTGAGCAGATCGTGGATGAATTGCACAATGGTACCTTTGGCACTCACTCTAGCGGACATACGATGGCTAAGAAGATTCTACGGGAAGGCTACTACTGGTCTAAGATGGAAGCTGATTGTTATCAACATTCCTGCACTTGTCATAAATGTAAAATCTATGCGGACAAGGTACATATACCTCTAGTTCCTCTCAATGTCTTAACAGCTCCTTGGCCATTCACTATGTGGGGGATCGACATGATTGGAGAGATCAAGCCTACAGCATCCAATGGACACCATTTCATCCCGGTGGCCATTGATTACTTCACCAAGTGGGTCTAAGCAGCTTCCTTTGCATCCATCACAAAGAATGTTGTTGCCCGCTTCATCAAGCAGAACCTCATTTGTCGGTACAGTATCCCCGAAAGGATCATCACTGACAACGGTACAAACCTTAACAATACTATGATCACCACCTTGTGCGAGCAGTTCCAGATTCAACATCACAATTCATCTCCCTATCGGCCAATGATGAACAGTGTTGTCGAAGCTGCAAACAAAAATATCAAGAAGATCATACAAAAGATGACAGTCACTTACAAGGACTGGCATGAAATGCTACAGTTTTCTCTGCACGGGTACCGTACCACGGCACACACTTCAACTGTGGCAACACCCTATTCCTTGGTATACGGCATGGAAGTTGTTTTACCCATCGAGGTTCAGATTCCCTCCTTGAGAATCATGAAGGATGCTGGTTTGAGTGAAGACGATTGGATTCAAACCCGACTTGATCAACTTAACTTGATTGACGAGAAGAGACTTACTGCTGTTTGCCACGGTCAGACGTATCAAAAACGGATGATCAAGGCATTCAACAAGAAATTCAGGCGCCAGATATATCAAGTCGGGGATCTTGTAATCAAGAGGATCATCTTGCCGCAAAGTGATCCTAGGGGAAAATGGACTCCTACCTACGAAGGACCAGTTGTGATCAAAAACATCTTTTCTGGTGGGGCAATGATATTAACCACCATGGACGGTGATGACCTACCGCACCCTGCGAACGCAAACATAGTCAAAAGATACTACGCATAAATGACCCGGCAAGTTGAAAACCTGAAAGGGCGACTTGGGCAAAAAAGGGTATCCTGGTGAATCGAAAACCCGAAAGGGCGGTTCATGCAAAATTTAGGGATAAATAAAAAAAATATGTACACCCGGCAAGTTGAAAACAAGAAAGGGCGACTTGGGAAAAAAAGGGTTTCCCGGTGGACTAAAAATTCGAAAGGGCGGTCCAGGCAAAAATTAGGGAATTAAAGCGTATGACTATATCTCGTCGGATCACTTTAAGGACAATCTCTTCACAGACAAGCTCCGGGCTTCTGATCAACTCAATCATCTTCGGACGAAGCAACGAATGGACAAGATATGCAGAGTTACAAAGGCTATAACAAAATGAGAACCCCATGGAATTTTTACACATAACCATCTTTCTTTGTATAAATTTTTCTCATTTTTATGACAACGTTCTCTTACTAGGATGTCTGTCTCCTTTGTACAAAATACTTACACATAATTAATACAAAGATACATCAAAATGCAGAAAACTATTTGCCTTTTGCTTCTTTTTTACACTTGTGTTTTATTTGAAAACGTCCAATGATTTATTAATGAGCATATGCATTTGAATATAATCATTGTTTACAAATAACCGAAATGAGAAAGAACAATTACTGACAGGTTGAAAGTATAGGAAAACGTCTTTAGGCTATTCCAAGAGAAATCCCCTGCAGTACATTATCTAGATCCCTAGCGGAGCTAAAACCTTGAAATACATATCCCTAGCGGAGCTAAATTTCAGAATTCCCATCAGAGTTAAGTCTTTAAACTCCCAATCCCCAGCGGAGTAAAAAATTTGAACTACAGACCCTCAGCGGAGACGAAACCTTCTTCCCCAGTCAAGTCAAATTTCCAATTACCAATCCATAGCGGAAACCATTCAGTTTTCCCCAAATTCCCCAGCAAGTTGTCTTGAATCCTAGAAGTCAACCAGATAATAGTTAACTTTTATCACCAACCTAGGATAATCCCCCAGTAGATTGGCATACAACTTCAAACTCCTGATCTCCCCAGTAGTATAGCTACTCCCCCAGAGTCTTCATTACTCCCCAACATGAATTTGCCAGAATTTTTAATCCCCTGCAGATCGAAGATTCTCATTCTTGACTCCCCAGCATGAAGTCCCCAAGGATTCAAATTCCCCTAGTAGAATGAAGATTCTCATTCTCAGTTCTCCGCAGAAGCCATCAGAGTCTTATTTATTCTCCAACAGATCAAGGTTTTCCTTTGTTTGATCCCCGGTAGAGATCACCAGAGTTTTCCCTATTCCCTAGCCAAGTAAGGATTCCCTTTATTTAACCCCCAGTAGAAGTCTTCAAAGTTCTATGGATTCCCCAAGCAGGTTTCTCAAGCAACACTTGGAATTATTTTCACAACAGAATGATCATCATCCTCCAACTCCAAGGACTTGAAGGATCCCTATATCCCCAGGAAAGAAGTGAAGGATTCTCACATCCCCACAGAAGTTGTCAAAGATTTTGAATCTCCAGCAGCGGTCAAGGATTAATTTCCCCGGCAGCAGTCAAAGATTTCATTATCCCCAGCTATCAAGGATTTATTTTCCTCAGCAAGACATCAAATAAGCTTACATGCGCATACATTACATTCATATATCATAAACATTGATAAAAACACATTTATTGCATCATACATCTCATGCAACATAACTTTGTGTTTCAACTAACATTTTACCCTTTTCAGGATAAGATTAATGTAACACCCTCTAAAACCCCGCATATAATTTTCGCAAATATTAAAAACTATAAACTCAGAGTACATGTAATAATCGAGGAATGCTACAATTCTCTTTTAATAAAATAAATTCCTGTCATGCATAATTTTAGTGGTAACTCATACATGTCTACACAGCGGAATAATTTATTTAATAAAATCAAATGTTATAATATTTTCCAAAATCATCAGGGATTAACACCTGGAAAAGTCAACGTCATATTATAACAATTAAAAGAAAATAAACGAGTCTGACTAAAGCAGCTCGACAACCAAACGTTCCCGGAGTTACAACTATCAGAGCATGACCTGGACATACTAAAACGAAACTAAACTAGACACGATAAGCCTTCGCCAAGCACCTGAGCGAAGCTCCTCAATCTGAAATATGCAACAGTAAGGGTGAGCTTCTCAAATATACATTTGGTTATACATTCATAACAATCAATTCACGAAAATCACAAGCATCACCCAATAATTAGCATATTTCATAGTTTACAAAACCTTTACAATTCATATATCCATGACATATTGCCTTTCATATTTGCAAATATTCATCAAACATCATCAACCATTTATCAATCATACGTGCATACAAACAATCAAATATAACATTGGAAAATCATCCATTCATGTTATATTCGAGTAATGCAACACACCCATGCATGTGGTACCACTTCACCGCTCCATTAAATCGCGGGTCACGGATAACTCACCGTTCCATTATATCGCGGACACGGCTACCACCTCAACGTTCCATTAGATCGCGGACACGTATATTGGCCACCATGTTAATTCCACACAATGGGAATTAACAAATGCAACATGATATGTAAGTATGTAACACTCAGCATACTATGAACATCAATCAACATATCATGCACATCAACAATATCAAACATAACATGATGGGAATAGCATGTAACCACTCAGCATACTATGAAACATCAATCATATCAAGTTATATCATAATTCATGCTTGATAACATCATCTAAAAGCATGACAATAAGATCCACATAGTGTTGGTATCATAACATACAATCGTTATTCGATACACACATCAATCAACACTAGGAATTCAATAAACACATATTCAAAACATGTCAAACACTGCACATCAAAACCGGATCAATCCGTACTTAACAACATGCACAGAAAACATAGTTTAAAAACCAACACAGGAGGTTTAACACGGGTGCCCGTGTAAAACAACACTGCCCGTGTGGAAATGTGTCCAGAAAACACGTTTTTTTGACAAAACAGGGGATCAACACGGGCGCCCGTGTAAATCAACACGGCCCGTGTTGAATTGTGCCCAGAAAACCCATTTTTATGCCAACACAGTGAATCAACACGGGCGCCCGTGTTAATCAACACGCCCGTGTTGAATTATGGCCAGAAAACACATTTTCATCAGCATTACAGTGAATCAACACGGGTGCCCGCGTAAATCAACGCGCCCGTGTTGATGAGTGCGAACCCAATTTTTCTGTTTTTGCAGCAGCTCATATACCCATTTTTTTGCACGAAAATACCTCTCTACGGCGGTGCAATATAGTACAAAGACATCCAATCCATCATAGGAACCTAAAGTCTCTAATTGATTCATAAAATCGGGAACTTAAACCTTTTCTAACAAAGTTCAATCCTAAGGTTATCGATCCCTAGAAACATCTAACAATTGGGATTTCCTACGATTACCCGAATCAACCGTACATAAACCCATAAACAAATATAAATCGAGTATAAACCCCCCTTACCTTATCAATTAGCAGCTTTGAGTTCCTGAGCGATGTTCTTCGTTCTCCGTTCTTCAGAGCTCTATTTTCCCAAATTCCAACTTCTGTTCTTACGTGAAAACCAAAAATGAGAAAATGGCCTAAGTCCCAAACATAACTTTATTTCTCTGCACCCCCACTCTTTACTAACAACATCTAAGCCCAATAACATAAAAATCCCAATATTCCTTATTTCTTTTATTTTCCTCAAATACTCCAAAATAAATAATTCTTTTTATTTTATTAATTCTAATAAAATAAATTCCCAAATTTAAATAAATCAATTAATTGAAAACGGGGTGTTACAACTCTCCCCCACTAAAAGAGTTTTCGTCCTCGAAAACATACCTTAGACGAACAGCTCCGGATAAGCCTCTTTCATCTGGCTCTCCAGCTCCCAAGTGATATTTCCATCTGCTGGACCTCCCCAAGCAACCTTCACTAATGCTATCTCTTTACCTCTTAACTGTTTCACTTCCCGATCTTCTATCCTCATAGGCAATGCTTCTACTGTCAGGTTATCTCTTACCTGTACATCATCTATTTGGATTACATGAGATGGGTCTGGAATGTATCTCCTCAACTGAGAAACATGAAAAACATCGTGCAAATTCGCAAGTCTCGGAGGTAAAGCAATGCGATAAGCAACTTCTCCAACTCTTTCCGTAATCTGAAACGGACCAATAAAACACGGAGTCAACTTCTTAGACTTCAACGCCCGACCAATACCCGTCATCGGAGTAACTCTCATAAACACATGATCTCCAGCACTGAATTCTAAATTCTTTCTCCTCTTATCATGATAACTTTTCTGACGACTCTGAGAAGCTCTCATCTTCTCTTGAATCAATTTGATCTTTTCGGTAGTCTGCTGAACAATCTCTGGCCCAATTACCGAACTCTCTCCAGATTCATACCAACACAAAGGCGTCCTACACCGTCTACCATACAATGCCTCAAACGGAGCCATACCAATACTCGAATGGTAACTATTGTTATAAGTAAACTCAATCAATGGCAAATAGCTATCCCAAGCTCCACCTTTTTCTAAAACACAAGCACGCAATAAGTCTTCTAACGATTGAATCGTCCTCTCCGTCTGTCCATCAGTCTGAGGATGGTAAGCTGAACTCAATCTCAACTTAGTACCCAAAGCCTTCTGCAATCCTTCCCAAAATTTCGAAGTGAACCTCGGATCTCTATCTGACACAATACTAGAAGGAACTCCATGCAAACTCACTATTTTCTCAATATACAACTGTGCCAATCTCTCCATCGAGTAATCCATTTGCACCGGTATAAAATGAGCAGACTTAGTCAACCTATCCACAACGACCCATATCGCTTCACAATTCATAGGAGTCCTTGGCAACCCAGATACGAAATCCATAGAAATACTATCCCACTTCCATTCTGGAATAAACATCGGTTGCATAAACCCAGACGGCTTTTGATGCTCAATCTTCGATTTCTGACAGATTAAACATGCATACACAAATTCAGCTATTTCCTTTTTCATTCTCGGCCACCAAAACAATTTCTTCAAATCATGATACATTTTCGTGGCACCCGGATGAATGCTCATCCCACTGCGATGTCCTTCCTCTAATATACTTTTCTTGATTTCTGCGACATCAGGAACACAAACTCTATCGCCAAATCTCATAACATCATTTTCATCAATCCTAAACTCACCACCTTGACCTTGGTTGATCAATGTCAATTTATCAACTAAATTAACATCGGATTTCTGCCCGATCCTGATCTCTTCTAGAATACCACTAGTAAGTTTCAACATACCCAAACGAACACACTTCGGAGTACTTTCACAAACCAAACTCAAATCTCGGAATTGCTCAATTAAATCCAATTCACGAACCATCATCATAGACATATGCAAGGACTTCCTGCTCAAAGCATCTGCAACTACATTTGCCTTACCAGGATGGTAATTCAAACCAAAATCATAATCTTTGAGGAATTCTAACCACCTTCTTTGCCTCATATTGAGCTCTTTCTGATCGAAAAGATACTTCAAACTCTTATGATCACTATACACTTCAAACCTCGAACCATACAGATAATGTCTCCACAATTTCAAGACAAACACAACTGCTGCCAACTCTAAGTCATGAGTAGGATAGTTCCTTTCATGAACCTTCAACTGTCTCGAAGCATACGCAACTACCTGCTGATTCTGCATTAAAACACCACCTAAACCCAACAGAGATGCATCACAATAAACCACAAAAGATTCCACCGGATTCGGCAAAATCAGAATAGGAGCACTAGTCAATCTCCGCTTCAGTTCTTGGAAACCTTTCTCACAATCAGAATCCCAAATAAACGCTTGTCCTTTACGAGTCAACTTCGTCAACGGCAATGCTAACTTTGAGAATCCTTCGATAAATTTTCTGTAATAACCTGCAAGACCAAGAAAACTTCTAATTTCAGAAACAGTCTTCGGCGCTTCCCACTGAGATACCGCTTCTACTTTCGCAGGATCCACTGCAATACCATTCTTAGAAATCACATGTCCAAGAAAACTAACTTCATTCAGCCAGAACTCACATTTGGACAACTTTGCATACAACTTCTTATCTTTCAACAACTCTAACACAATTCTGAGATGTTCCGCATGTTCTTCGTCATTCTCGGAATAAATCAGAATGTCATCAATAAAAACCACAACAAACTTATCCAGATATGGGTGAAAAATCCTATTCATATATTCCATGAAAACACCAGGTGCATTAGTAACTCCGAACGGCATAACAGAATATTCATAATGCCCATACCTCGTTCGAAAAGCAGTCTTTTGAATATCTTCCGCTTTCACACGAATCTGATGATATCCAGATCTCAAATCAATCTTACTGAATACACTGGCTCCAATTAACTGATCCATTAAATCATCAATCCTCGGTAACGGGTACCGATTCTTAATGGTTACCTTGTTCAATTGCCTGTAATCAACACACAGTCTCATAGAACCTTCTTTCTTCTTAACCAACAATACCGGAGCACCCCAAGGCGAAACACTTGGACGAATAAACTTCTTCTCCAGTAAATCTTCCAACTGACTCTTCAATTCAGCCAATTCAGACGCAGACATACGATATGGCGCCATCGACACCGGTCTCGTACCAGGAATTAAATCTATAGAAAATTCCACTTCTCTCTCAGGAGGTAACTCGCCAACATCATCAGGAAAGACTTCTGGAAAATCACACACCACTGGCAATTCACTACTCCTGACCTTTCCTGTTGCATCTAACGAAGCAAGTAACATAAACACATTAGCACCATCTTCCATTGCTTCTTGCACCTGCCTAGCAGTCATAGTCAAATTCTCGACACCAACTGCTTCTGGGAAAATCACCGTCTTAGCAAAGCAGTTCAGATGAACCCGGTTAAATTCCAACCAGTTCATCCCAAGGATAATATCAATTTGTTCAAGCGGTAGGCACACTAAATCCATACCGAAACCTCTACCAAAAATCTCAATAGGACAATTCCTACATACGAGTGAAGTTGTCACTGAACCCGATGCAGGAGTATCAACAACCATGCTACCTCGCATACCAGATATGTCCAGTTTCAACCTCTCAGCACAATCCAAAGAAATGAAAGAATGAGTTGCACCAGTATCAATAATTGCAACTAAAGGTGTGCCATGAATAAAACACGTACCTTTAATCAATCGATCCTCTGGGGTAGTCTCAGATCCAGACAAAGCAAACACTTTTCCACCTGACTGATCCTTCCTAGGCTTAGGACACTGCGGACGAATGTGACCTTCTTCGCCACAATTGTAACAAGTAACAGACTTCCCTTTGCAATCAATAGACAAATGACCAGCCTTTCCACATTTATAGCACTTCTTCTCATCACTCTTGCAATCTCGAATGTGATGACCAGACTCACCACACCTGTAGCATCTGATAGGAGCCTTAGAATCTCCCCCACTAGGCCTTTTCCAACCGCCTGATCTCTGGTTATCTCTACCATATGGCTTGCCACGGTCCATATGTTGCTTCCCTCTTTTATCAACAGCTCCACGAGAGTGAGACGACCGATTCTTGGTAATATCTTCTTCCAAGATTCTGCTACAATCCACCAGATCAGAAAATCTACGAATACGCTGGTACCTGATTCCCTGCTTAATCTCATCTCGGAGACCATTCTCAAATTTGATACATTTAGAGAATTCTCCAGCCTCATCATTGTTGTAGTGTGCATAATACTTTGCCAGCTCAGTGAACTTAGTAGCATACTCACTAACAGTCAGATTGCCCTGCTTAAGCTCCAAAAATTCAATTTCCTTTCTTCCCCGAACATCTTCAGGAAAGTACCTCCTCAGAAAAGCCCTTCTGAAGTTAGCCCAAGTCAGTGCCTCTCCATCCTGAACCATTTCAGTCCTTGTGGCAACCCACCAGTCGTCGGCCTCTTCTGCCAACATATGCGTACCATATCTGACTTTCAGATCTTCAGCACAATCGATCACACGGAAAATCCTTTCGATTTCCTTCAGCCACTTCTGAGCACCTTCGGGGTCATGTGTACCTTTGAACAACGGAGGATTGTTCCTCTGGAAATTTCCCAATTGCCTATCAGCACCAATCACGCCTCCAGTTGGGTTTCCAGCAAGTACACCAGCTAACATCCCCAAAGCCTCAGCTAGTGCAGCATCATTTCGTCCATTACCTCTTCCAGCCATATTCCTTAGAATTAAAACATACTCCACATCAGAATACAGTATCGACAGTGTTACCTTGCACTAGTCGCATACGAAAAGGAATGACTGACTCAAGACTCTGGTCACAACGACCGACTATGCTCTGATACCACTATTGTAACACCCTCTAAAACCCCGCATATAATTTTCGCAAATATTAAAAACTATAAACTCAGAGTACATGTAATAATCGAGGAATGCTACAATTCTCTTTTAATAAAATAAATTCCTGTCATGCATAATTTTAGTGGTAACTCATACATGTCTACACAGCGGAATAATTTATTTAATAAAATCAAATGTTATAATATTTTCCAAAATCATCAGGGATTAACACCTGGAAAAGTCAACGTCATATTATAACAATTAAAAGAAAATAAACGAGTCTGACTAAAGCAGCTCGACAACCAAACGTTCCCGGAGTTACAACTATCAGAGCATGACCTGGACATACTAAAACGAAACTAAACTAGACACGATAAGCCTTCGCCAAGCACCTGAGCGAAGCTCCTCAATCTGAAATATGCAACAGTAAGGGTGAGCTTCTCAAATATACATTTGGTTATACATTCATAACAATCAATTCACGAAAATCACAAGCATCACCCAATAATTAGCATATTTCATAGTTTACAAAACCTTTACAATTCATATATCCATGACATATTGCCTTTCATATTTGCAAATATTCATCAAACATCATCAACCATTTATCAATCATACGTGCATACAAACAATCAAATATAACATTGGAAAATCATCCATTCATGTTATATTCGAGTAATGCAACACACCCATGCATGTGGTACCACTTCACCGCCCCATTAAATCGCGGGTCACGGATAACTCACCGTTCCATTATATCGCGGACACGGCTACCACCTCAACGTTCCATTAGATCGCGGACACGTATATTGGCCACCATGTTAATTCCACACAATGGGAATTAACAAATGCAACATGATATGTAAGTATGTAACACTCAGCATACTATGAACATCAATCAACATATCATGCACATCAACAATATCAAACATAACATGATGGGAATAGCATGTAACCACTCAGCATACTATTAAACATCAATCATATCAAGTTATATCATAATTCATGCTTGATAACATCATCTAAAAGCATGACAATAAGATCCACATAGTGTTGGTATCATAACATACAATCGTTATTCGATACACACATCAATCAACACTAGGAATTCAATAAACACATATTCAAAACATGTCAAACACTGCACATCAAAACCGGATCAATCCGTACTTAACAACATGCACAGAAAACATAGTTTAAAAACCAACACAGGAGGTTTAACACGGGTGCCCGTGTAAAACAACACTGCCCGTGTGGAAATGTGTCCAGAAAACACGTTTTTTTGACAAAACAGGGGATCAACACGGGCGCCCGTGTAAATCAACACGGCCCGTGTTGAATTGTGCCCAGAAAACCCATTTTTATGCCAACACAGTGAATCAACACGGGCGCCCGTGTTAATCAACACGCCCGTGTTGAATTATGGCCAGAAAACACATTTTCATCAGCATTACAGTGAATCAACACGGGTGCCCGCGTAAATCAACGCGCCCGTGTTGATGAGTGCGAACCCAATTTTTCTGTTTTTGCAGCAGCTCATATACCCATTTTTTTGCACGAAAATACCTCTCTACGGCGGTGCAATATAGTACAAAGACATCCAATCCATCATAGGAACCTAAAGTCTCTAATTGATTCATAAAATCGGGAACTTAAACCTTTTCTAACAAAGTTCAATCCTAAGGTTATCGATCCCTAGAAACATCTAACAATTGGGATTTCCTACGATTACCCGAATCAACCGTACATAAACCCATAAACAAATATAAATCGAGTATAAACCCCCCTTACCTTATCAATTAGCAGCTTTGAGTTCCTGAGCGATGTTCTTCGTTCTCCGTTCTTCAGAGCTCTATTTTCCCAAATTCCAACTTCTGTTCTTACGTGAAAACCAAAAATGAGAAAATGGCCTAAGTCCCAAACATAACTTTATTTCTCTGCACCCCCACTCTTTACTAACAACATCTAAGCCCAATAACATAAAAATCCCAATATTCCTTATTTCTTTTATTTTCCTCAAATACTCCAAAATAAATAATTCTTTTTATTTTATTAATTCTAATAAAATAAATTCCCAAATTTAAATAAATCAATTAATTGAAAACGGGGTGTTACAATTAACAGCTATCTTTAACAAATATTCAAAGGTTTCAGATACAGTACGGATACGCTCCCGACACGGAAGTCATTCTTTTACTCATTCAGATCTCTTATTCCAGATACAGTACAGATACACTCTAGACACGGAAGTCACTCTATTACTTATTCAAAATTCAAAGTCAAGATACAGTACAAATACACTCCAGACACGGATGCCATTCTGTCACTCATTCAGACTTCAACAAACAGATACAGATTAGATACGCTCCAAACACGGAAGCCATTCTATTTCTCATTCAGATTCAACTATCAATTTCAAGTTCAGATACACTTCTGACACGGAAGTTATTCTGTCACTTATTCAGATCTTAGTTACAGTTCAGACACACTCCAGATGCGGAAGTCATTCTGCTACTCATACAGATCTCAACTCCAGATACGCTCCATACACGGTTGCCATTCTGTCACTCCTTCTAAATCTATCCCCATCCCAGAGATGCTCTAGACACGGATGCCATTCTGTCGCTTATTCAGATTTCAGATTCAGATACAATACAAATACACTCTAGACACAGAAGTCATTCTGTTATTCATTCAAGAATCAAATACAGTTACAGCTCGGATATGCTCCAGACACGGACGCCATTCCATTTCTCATACAGATTCAGTCTCCAGATACAGTTCAGATACGTTCCAGACACGGATACCATTCTGATACGTATTCTTCTGACTTACAACATGCAATTCAACAAACAGTTTTGGATGGCATCTTTAAGCCCATCTACGACAAGATTCTGTCACCTCTCCAAATGGCATCTTTAAGCCCATTCTCTCAAACTACACTTTGACGAGTGCAAATTTACGGGCACTCTAGTGTCCAATCATCTTTTACCTTAGACTCACGAACGAAAAACTCGCCAATCTAACTCTTCAGGTTCAAGAAGATTGAACAGGGGCAGCTGTTGTACCCCAAAATTTTCTCTCTCATTTTATCAATATTCTCCTCCACAAGACTTCTTGGACTCAAGACCAGATTAGGGTTTGCTCATCTCAAGACCTCTCATTGCAATGTTGACCTGAAATTAGGGTTTGAGTTTGCACAGGGATTTTTGGACTTCCAATGCCTCATGTGACTTTCATACTTCATTTTGGACTTATAAGATTGCCAATACCAAGTTTCAAGCCTTGAATCAAATTTTTGCCCAGTCAATTGGACAGTTTACCTAAAAATCATCTGTATTGGGGAAAAAATCAACTGTGGCCAATTTACAGTCAAACCTCATAATTTTTTATCCACATCAACATTATAGACTCATATGAACCATTTGATCAAGTTTGGACCACAACCCCTCAAGAAATTTGATCAGATCTTCAAAAGGGCAAAATGGTCATTTTTAGAGTTTTGACTATAGAAGGGCAATTTCTGATTTTTCACCTGGCCAATGGAAAATTGGGTTCAAGCATGGTTTCAAGGACTCAATAGCATCATCTTGACCTAATCACAAGGTTCAAAAGATCTCAAATGCATTGGATTGACAGATGAATTTTCCAGTCAACTAATTAAAAATCAATTGTACACTGAAAAGTCAAACTTTGACTTTTTGGTCAAAATCAAGTGCCAAGGGTCATTTTTCATCAAGATGTGTCAAAACATGAAACTTGTTGACCAAGAAACCTAATTTTGAAAATTAGGGTTTAAGTTTGAAAATTTTCATAACTTAGAAATTTTCTAAGTTATGAAAATTTCTTATTTTTCCCAACTTTTCCCAACTTTTTCACCCTGATGCAATTGGATTCAAAGAAAACTTCCAACATGAAAGTTGTAGTACTCCACAAAATCTAAAACTTTGATTCACAAAGTTTTCCCAAAATATGCTTGGATATCAAGTTATGATTTTGTGAATAGGGGTCCAAAAACTTTTTAACTTAGTGAAATTTTGCCCTACTTTAGGCAGAATTTTGACCTATCTTCATGGCAACTTTTCACATAGTTCAAAGTGGAATCTCAAAATTCATTTCAAATATGGATTGTAGATCATGTTGCAAGCTTTACAAAATGTCCAATAACTCTCCAAAATCATTTATGGTTAGGGAGAATCGAAGGAATGAAAATGGCCATTTCTCACTTTTGTCCATGGCATTTTTCACATTGTCACAAGTTGTAAATCTTCCCTAAGCATGCTTGTACTTGTTTTACAGGTGTTAAACCTTTCCACAATCCTTAATTAAATGAAAATACATTGGACAAAGGCATTGTTCTGAGTTATGGAGCATTGTACATTGATTTATTCCAAAAATGGCATAAAGGTAGCAATGCCATTTCCATAAAGCACACTTTATGCAATTTTGTTTATCTTGAGCATTGGACCAAATATCTTGCAGCAAATAAAGTCCATGAACATCAGGAAAAGCTCACCAACTATGTGCAGGCCTTGAGCTAGCCTGTACAGGATTTGGCTTTATCAACTAAACCATTTCTTCAAAAATAAGCAACCTTGCAAAAGTGAACATAACTCTTGCATCTGATAAAACCAAGTCTTGTAACATTTTCAAACGACCTCAGCATATTATACCAAGCCTAAAACACAAGCTCATAGCATCTCAAACACCCTTAAGCACAAAAATCACAAGTTCTTGCCCAAA
This sequence comes from Vicia faba, assembly GCA_948472305.1. Taxonomy (NCBI): domain Eukaryota; kingdom Viridiplantae; phylum Streptophyta; class Magnoliopsida; order Fabales; family Fabaceae; genus Vicia; species Vicia faba. The sequence goes on from OX451738.1 coordinate 1,572,972,321, forward strand.
CAGGGCATCTTCTGCAGAACCACTTCCAAAACAAATTTGCCTCGTGCGTTTTGCTTGAAACCACTTCAAACACATTCAATACAACACACCTAAACTGTCCAGGCCCTTACTTTGCAACTGTAACCTCGTTTGCACACTTCACCATTTTCATTTTGAAGCTTTGCAGGTTGAGTTCTACAAGGAGTTTCAGACCATTTCAAAGCAAGCTAAGCATTGGGAAAGGTTGAGGGAACATCAAGCAAGCTCAAAAGTCCTTCAGGCCTCATTCAAATTTGCTACATTAGCATATTCGAACTTGACTGAACAAGGTAATTTCCAACTTTCTATCTCCTTATTTAGACATCCTTAGGCTTAGGTTTGTGAAGCAAAAATGTAGTCCTTAAGTTACTTGAACTGTACATATGCATAGCTTGTATTTATATTAACTGAGCTAGGAGAATTTGGATGATGAAGATGCAGAAATTTTTAGGTCAGAAATTAGGGGTGACAAAATTCTCTCTAATCTTTGAGAGTTAGGTCAAGTTTTTTAAATGGTTGGAATCGTGATTGAAAATGCTATAACTTTCATGTTGCAAATTTTTGATTTCATGCAAGCAATAGAGAGAACAGGATTTGCATTACAGGGCGCACGCGTTTTCTGTTTCTGGAGGACAGGGATGAAGTGGGAGTGGGCCTGGGCCTGATTTGTCCTACTTTTGACACCCCTTCTTACTTTTTGCACCCCCTTGGCCCATTTCTTTTATTTTTTATATTTTCTTGCATATTTCACATTTCTGACTTTCATTTTATTTTTCTAAACAAATAAAAGTCTCAAAAATATTTTCTTTATCTTTTTTCTTTTTTTTTTTCATATTTTTTTTGCATAATATTTAGTTATTAGGTTTAATACTTTTATTTTCTTAAAAAAAAACTTGTAAACAATACAAAAATATTATATATTTTTATTTTTATTATTTATACACTTAAATTAATATTTTCATATAATATTTAATTTTTTAACATTTTTGTATATATTATTATTATTCTTAAACAAAAATGAATAAATAAATAATATAAAGCATATTTTCTTTTAAAACAAAAATTAGGGTTTCTTCACCCTTTCAAAAATAATCATTTTATTTTCTCTTATTTTTAAGACTTAAATAAATTTATTTTACATACATAAAATAAATACAAAAACATTTTTTTCATATTTATATTTTATTGTATATTTAAATAATTGTCTATTTATATATTTGTGCAATATTTCAATTTGGTTGTAATAATAGTTTTAGGGTTTTATTTTGAGCAATATCCCCTTATTCAAACTTGTATCCCCCTCCCCATAATAATATTGTAATAGTCTTAGATTTACTTTTACGCATTTTGTTGCTTTCATATACCAAGATAGTAAAAACTAGGGTTTGTATGCTAGGACCAAAATCAAACAAATAGCATGACTAAACACAAGATAAAAATGCATGAAAAATGACAACACAATCCACACAAGCACCCCTAGGGTTTCATCCACTTTGTTGCCTTAAAATGGCCATGGTATGCATGCTAGGTATCTTGGCAAAACAAAAACAAAACAAAAAAATCATAGTCCCTCGATGACGCTATCTTGGTTGCCTAAACAAAAATGATCTAGTCCCTCAAAAAACTTGCTAAGATACTTGGCACCATTGCTATCATGGTCATACGATGACCCACGCCCGTCCCGTTTAACATCCAAAGATAGGGTTGTTTACCAAATGCAATGGTATAACAACAATATCAAAGGAATAAAAATAAGTAGGAAAGATCTTTGAGTATGGTAGAAAACTCCTAATTACTTGATCAATTGCAAACCATCCTTGCTAATTTCAAAAACATACACACAATTTTAAAACATTTTCCAAACAAACTTTCAAACATTGAAACATTTTTCAAAAGAAAAACGCCTTTGTATACATTCAAACTAGAATCATTACAAAGGTTGCCTAGACAAAGGCCTCTTTTCAAAATACTTTCAAAACCATACACAAAAGCACCATTTCAAACAATTGAAAAGCAAAAGCAAGTGATCTAAAACAAGTAACTAAGAGCCCATGTAAAACCATGGATGAAAACGGTGCTAGCACCTTCCCTTTTCATAATCTACCCCCCGAACCAAAAAATAATCTCAAAGGTCTTTCCTGTGCTTTTTTACCTTTCCTTTTGGATAAAATAAAAGTCGGTGGCGACTCTTGCTAAACCGCAACATTTGCGAACACAAACGCAAAACCTCAAGTCAGTTCTCCCATCGCATCACACTTTCAAATGCCCTTTGGCAGTCATCTGTCCATACACAACCTTGATCTTTCTTTATCAGGTTGCAGTCATGTGGGAAATAATTCTGGAGATATAATTCAAACGCCCGAGGAAACTCCTGACTTGCTTTTCAGTTCTTGGTGTTGGCATTTATTGAATTACTTTGACTTTATCAGGTTCAACTTCAATTCCTTTCTGGCTAACAATAAAACCCAACAATTTCCCCGATCTAACTCCGAAGGTGCATTTATTTGGATTCAGGCAGAGACGATACTTCCTCAAACGCCGAAACAACTTCAACAGATCTTCTATATGCCCTTCTTCAGTTTGGGATTTGGTAATCATATCTTCAACATATACTTCAATTTCTTTGTGCATCAGATCATGGAATAAGGTTGTCATAGCCCTCTGGTATGTTGCACCAACGTTCTTCAACCCGAAGGGCATCACTCTGTAACAGAATGTTCCCCAGGGTGTGATAAACGTTGTTTTTTCCATGTCCTCTGGAGCCATTCTTATTTGATTATACCTAGAAAATCCGTCCATGAACGAGAATTCCTTGAATTTTGCTATGCTATCCACTAACATGTCAATGTGAGGCAATGGAAAATCATCTTTTGGACTAGCTTTATTTAGATCTTTGTAATCTATGCACATGGGGACTTTTCCGTATTTTTCGGTACTGGGACAATATTGGAGATCCATTGAGGATACACTGATGTCACAAGAAAACCAGCATTAATCTGTTTTAGGACCTCCTCTTTGATCTTTACTGCCATATCCGGGTGGGTTCTTCTCAACTTTTGCTTAACTGGCAGACGCTCTGGCTTCAACAGAAAATGATGCTCGACAATGTCTGTATCTAGACCAGTCATATCTTGATAAGACCAAGCAAAAATATCCACATACTCTTTCAACAGCTCAATCAACCCGCTCCTTACATCAGGATGCAACGATGCTCCAATCTTGACTTCTTTCGGATCTTCTTCTAAACCCAAATTAACCACTTCCAAAGGCTCCTTATATGGCTTAATGGTATTTTCCTCATGTTCAAGCAATCGTGAGACCTCTTCTAGAATCTCATCATAATCTTCTTCTTCAGCCCCAACACAGGATAATCAAAGTTGGGAGAGGGTGCAGGGTCATTGTGTTCAACTGGTTTTTTTAATTAATCTGCACATATGATTTATGATTGTTTTTAGAAACTGACACATATAACAAGTGATCATGCAGATTAATTTTCAGTTATTATTTATTTTGAAAGGTTTTTTTTATTATTACCATTTCCCAAGAAAAAGGCAGAAAATAAAAGACAAATTTTTTGGAAGCAAAGACAACTTTTATTAATGATCTTAACAATTATAGAAAATAGATAAGCCCTACAACATTAATACTTCCACCTCGGGCAGAGTGAAATATTTTCAAAAGAAAGAAGCAGATTAACAAAACAAATTACTTTGAAACATGTATGCAAGAAGGAACATCAATGGTGACCCAGTTTTGAACTCGGACTCCATGCGTCACATGATTCGGTGCTTCCTGCTATGCTTTATCCTCTTCAATAACATTAATTCCAGAACCAATCGGATGGAGGTAGCCTCTGCTGCGGAAAACATCATGATAATTGTTCACAGAAGACTTTGACTTCAAACTTTCTCCTTCGCCATTCCTCGAAGAGCAACCTAAGCCAGTTCTGTTCTTGTTCACAGGAAGATCCATAAGTCGTCCCCAAACTGCATTATGACCATTGTGCACCACCTGCTGCGCATCCTTCAGCGAGACCACTGAATTCTCATTCTTCCTTATGCTATCAAGGGATAGGGATTGGAACTGGGTTCCAACAGCAGCCTCATTCGCTTCTACAATACTGAAAGAGGATAGATGGGATATAAACAATGCCTGCTCCCCATTTATGATCACTACCTTCCCTTCACGCACAAATTTTAGCTTCTGATGCAGAGTTGAAGTGACAGCCTATGCTTCGTGTATCCATGGCCATCCTAGCAAACAACTATACGCGGGAATAATGTCCATTACCTGGAAAGTTATCAAGAACAAGTGTGGTCCTATATGGATGGGTAAGTCCACCTCACCGATGACAGATTTCCTCGACCCATCAAAAGCCTTCACAATGATGCCACTCGGGCGCATAGGTGTTCCCTGATACTTTAACTTCATGAGCGTACTTCTCGGTATAACATTTAATGCGGATCTGTTATCAATTAGCACATTGGATAGCAAATCATTCTTGCAGTTCATAGATATGTGGAGGGCCAAGTTGTGATTCCTCCCTTCATCTGGTAACTCATCATCGCAGAAACTTAAGTTGTTACATGACATAATGTTTCCAATTACGCTACTGAATTTATCTAACGGTATGTCATTCTCTACAAAAGCTTAGTCTAGTACTCTCATCAGTGATTCTCTATGAGCGGAGGAATTCATTAATAAAGCTATGATGGATATCTTTGAAGGAGTCTGCAATAGCTGGTCCATAATTTTGTAGTCGCTCATTTTAATTATCTTCAAGATATCATCCACTTCTTTCTCCAATGTAGCTCCATTAGTCTCTCCTACAGCCTTCTTAGGCTCATCATTCTCAGCAATTTTCTTTCCAGTAACAACGTCTCTTCGAATAACTGCGCAAACACACAACCACTACGGGTCACCCTGCTATTATCAGTTATATTTCCAACGTATGGCATTGGTTGGATGGGAACTTCCACCACATCTTCTAAGATTGTAGCGTTGTATTTGTAAGGCACAGCCTTATCTGATTTATAGGGAACATAACCTGGCAGACTAATTACCAATGGGGTAATAGCTGGTTTGCTATGGTACTCCACCTCAAGATGAGCGGGTGCGCCAAAACAAGGTACAATGATGTTTACACCTTCCTCGACACAACCAGCCCTCAAAAGACCATTTCCGGCAAACAAATATTCGTCTGAAGAGAAATACTCATCCGCGAAGACATATTCTTCTTCTGACTCTTCTCCCATCAAACAAACTTCAACCATATCAATCTCGTGATAATCATCTGTCTGGCCTGTGATCTTGATATTTCCATTGTCTAACAGCAATTGAACACCCTCTCTCATAATAGAACATCTTCGGGGGTCTTGACAATAAACTACGTATGATCCATATTGGTGTTCCACCTGACCAGTAGTATGGCAGAAGGTAGCATACAACTGTACGAGATCTTCATTCAAATGCTCTACTTCAAAAATTCTGAATTCACCCGAACATCGAGAAACCATATTAACTTCCTCTTCATATTCTGCCCTAGGCCTGATTATATGAATTAGACCTTCATCCATCATATCCTATAAATCAGCCTTTATCTTATCGCAACCCTGTATGTTTGTACTGCAAATAGCACAACCAGCATGGTCATGCGTATAATAACTGAATTCACAGAGGTCTGCATGCATCTTTACCAAATCCCCTCTAACCAAATTAATGTGAAAAATCCGGAAGTCACCTGGACAACCGGCCATCATACTCACAACATTCACTCCCCCGTGCTTGGGTAGAGGATTTTCTTTTACATTAGGTCCCATGTCTTTGAAAGATAAAATTCCGGACTTCACCAACCTTTGCACTTCAGTCCTCAAAGGATAACAATTTTCAACACTATGCCCCGACGCTCCCTGATGAAAGGCACACGTCTGGTCTGCTTTGTAATACCAAGGCAATGGTGATGGTACTGCTGGAGATGGTCGTGTCTGGACCAAATTCTTCTGAATTAATGCTGGTAGTAGCTCTGCATAACTCATGTGAATAGGGTCATAGTTCTCCCTTCTCTGATTATTCCCTTGGTTCCCTTGTTGGGACTATCTTTGATAAGCAACGGTAGTTGGAGCGGCGTTCACAACAGGAGTCACTGAAGCAACTTGCTGGTGACGCTGATAATTCCTTCTAGGAGCATTTATTCTCCTCTCTTGTATGAAAACATTTGTATCCCCCTCTTTCTTCTCTGTGAACCCATAAGCTGGCTTTTTCACACCTTCAGATCCTTCACCCTTTGCTAAACGACCTTCTCTTACTGCCTCTTCTAGGAGAATACCCAATCCTACCATCTCTGTAAAATCACTTAGGGCACTTGCTACCATTCTTTCGTAGTAGAAAGCGCCTAGCGTCTTCAGAAATTTTTTAGTCATCTCCTTCTCCTCCATGGGAGGAATCACTTGTGCAGCCACTTCGCGCCATCTCTGCACGTACTCTTTGAACGATTCTCTGTCTTTCTGAACCATGGCCCTAAGCTGGTCACAGTCGGGCTCCATGTCCACATTATACTTGTATTGTTTAATGAATGCTTCTCCCAAATAATTAAAAATATGGATGTTGGCGCTGTCTAAACTCATGTACCATTTCAATGCTGCACCGGTCAGACTATCCTAGAAAAAGTGAATCAGCATATGCTGATCATCGGTGTGGGTAGACATTCTCCTTACGTACATCACCAAGTGAGCACGAGGGCAAGTGTTGCCTTTGTACTTCTCAAACTCTGGGACCTTGAACTTAGCAGGCACTTTGACATTCGGGACCAAACACAGCTCATTCACATTCTGTCCAAATAACTCTTTTCCCCTAAGAGCCTTCATCTCTCTTTGCATTCTATCAAACCCCTCTTAGAAATCATCCATTCTGTTATAAAGACCCAAGTCTTCACTCGGCGGAGGGAAAGGACGACATACATCTTCATTAACAAATGGAACCAAATTTACCGATGGAGGTGCAACAGGAACAACATACACCACAAGAGGTGCTGGAGTAACAACATTTGGAACCACTGAAGCATCTTGGGGGCCCAAATTGAAACCTTCAGGTGCAAAATTCTCCGGCATTCCCCATGGATAACCCTAAGGCATATGGTTTTGAACAACAGTCGGAGTAGCGGATACATGAATAGCAGGGACTTCAGCATTTGCCCTTGTTGGTTGGGGTTGAACACTCGATGGCTGATTCTGAGCAACCACCAGAGCTTCCATCAGAGTAGTCAAATTGGCCAATCCAGCCTTCAAAGCAGAAACTTCTTCACGTAGCTTGCGATTCTCATGTTCCAAGTTGTCCATCTTTTTTTTGAAGTTAGCCCGAGTGTTATAGTGATGAGTCAGTTTGCTGAACGAAGCAAAAAGCTGGGTAAGGCACCTGGATATGCATAATAAATGCAAGAAATATGATGCATGATATGCAATGCATATGATTATTTTTACTTTATCATTTAATATTTCAAGGGATTTAACATTTATAGACATATTGCAAATATTAAAATAATGCATTTGAAATACTGAAAACTTTTATTATAATAACTTCAAAATGGGTTACAAGTTTCAATGATCCCAAGTACAAGATGAAAATACTATCTAAAAATCCTGAGAGAAAGAAAATGATAGAGATCAATCTGTACGCTGGCGCTTCCCTGTGAGCCTGGAAATCTGAGCTCTCAACCTCTGGTTTTCTTCCACATGTCTGATGGCAACCTCCTTCCAATCATTCGGATCAGGAAATGAGCAATCAGAACCTGCTTGAGGCTTAGGAGAAAATAAATCCCATTGCCTCTCCATAGACTCTACTGCTCGAATCTCAAGGATCTCGATTAAATCATCTTTCTCCTTCATGTCTGCTCTATAGGAACTCTCTAAAGTATGGAGCTTATTCTTCCAAGCATCCCTTTCCTGTTGTATCCTAACTAAATCAAGTTGCAACTCTTCTAGATCATCTAATAAGGGAGGATTAATCTTCACAAACAGATCATGCATGGGTGTATCCCGAGTATACGGAATTTTCAACTGGATGGCTCTCGATCGGACCCACTGAAGATATGGCTCCAAAGAAACAGCACCCCTAGGTCCCAAATCTTTCCTACTTTTCTTATGAATGTGACGCCAAGCCTCCGCGATCTTCTCCCTAGCTTCCCTATGGTCCTCCCCTTCCTTCAAAAAGAAACTACTCAAATGAATACTATTTGGTTTATCCCTCATCAGATAACCAACCTGTCGCCGTGCAAGAACAGAGTTATAGTTAATTCCTCCATTTGTACCAAGAAGAGGTACATTGGGGAAACTACCACAACTGTCAATAATCTATGCATCCTGATAAGCTTGATGATACCAATCAATATCCGAGTGAGTAAGTGCCATGATCTTAGGAGCCCAACGAGGTTCCTTCTTGACATCCCAAAAAACATCAGACTGAGGCATATGAGATAAACCACTGGTACAATAAAGGCGTGCAATATATAATCATTCCCCCACGATAAGAACTCCGAAGATGAATAGAGTAATAAGCATCACCCAACAGTGTAGGAACTGGGTTTCCAATCATGAAAATCCTGATAGCGTTATGTCGACAAACTTGTCCACATTAGGAAATAAGAATAATCCATAAGCAAGTAAAGCAAAGATGGCCTCAAACGCAACCGTACTCTTCATTATGGCAAAGTAACAAGCTTTCTCCAATAAGAATTGAGCTGGTAATCCTCTAATCCCTCCTTTAGTAGTCACATGGGCTTCCACCTCAGACTTCCCCAGATGAATCAAAGCAGCAATCTCATGTGGTTTTGGCTCGTCCTCCAAACCAGTAAAAGGAACATGATCGGTAACAGGTAAATCTAATAGATAAGAATACTACTCCAGTGTAGGCATCAACTGATGATCGGGAAAAGTAAAGAAGTGATACATCGGATCATAGAACTGGACCAAGGTCGAGAGAATACCCTCCTTCATCTTCAGCTTCAGCTTCATGAGAGGAATAATGGATCCATACTTCTTCTGAAAGTCTGCAGGACACTCAATCTCTGGAATTAGACTGACTAACTCATCTTTCTTGGGATCCTTGAAACTGTATTTCCCGGTCTTTCTCTTTCCAGAATCCATGGTTAACAGTCCCTCAGATATTCACGAATAGTCAACCTTTAAATCCCTTGAATTATTATTTTCTTTAAAAGATGCATATGAGTGCATGGATGCATAATTCAAAAATCACACACAAGATCACACATATAGGGTTCATAGGTTCAACGTCACGAGCATGAGGTCGAAGGTACTACCTGTGATATGGTGGGAGAACTGACTTGAGGTTTTGCGTTTGTGTTTGCAAATGTTTCGGTTTAGCAAGAGTCGCCATCGACTTTTGATTTTATCCAAAGGAAAGGTCAAAAAGCACAGGAAAGACCTTTGAGATGTTTTCTTGGGTTCAGGGGGTAGATTATGAAAAGGGAAGGTGCAAGCACCCTTTTCATCCATGGTTATCCATGGGCTCTTAGTTACTTGTTTAGATCACTTGCTTCTGCTTTTCAATTGTTTGAAATGGTGCTTTGTAAGTGGTTTTTGAAAATGCTTTGAAAAAGAGGCCTTGTCTAGGCAACCTTTGTAATTATTCTTGTTTGAATTTATACAAAGGTGTTTGTCTTTTGAAAAGATATTTCAATGTTTGAAAGTTTGTTTTTGGGAAATGTTTTAAAATTATGTTGTGAAGTGTGTTTGAAAATAGCAAGGATGTTTTTGCAAGTTTGATCAAGTAACTAAGAGTTGTCTACCCTATTTTACTCAAAGATCTTTCCTATACATTTTTTACCCTTTTGATAGTGTTGTTTTACCATTGCATTTGGTAAACAACCTTGTGTTTGGATGTTAAACGGGACAGACGCGGGTCATCGTATGGACCATGATAATAGTTGTGCTAAGTATCTTTAGCAATTTTCTTTGAGGGACTAGATCATTTTGTTTAGGAAACCAAGATAGCGTCATCGAGGGACTATGATGTTTTGTTTTGTTTTTGTTTTGCCAAAGTACTCAACATGCATAACATGGCCCTTTTAAAGGCAACAAGTGGGTGAAACCCTAGGGGTGCAATTGTGCATTGTGTTGTCAATTTACATGCATTTTTGTCTTTGTATTAGTCAAGTTATTTGTTTGATTTTGGATTTTTGCATACAAACCCTAATCTCTAATCATGGCATAATTGAAAGCATAAATGCGTAAAATAAATCTACACTATTACAACATTTGATATGGGAAGGGGGATACAACTTTGAATGGGGATTATTTTGCAAGAAATTAAAACCCTAATATTTACTATTACATCCAAATTGAATAATTGGTACAAATAATAAATAAACAATATTTAAATAAATAAATTAAACAAATATGCAAAAAATGTTTTGTTTATTTTTATGTATGTAAAAATATAATATTTAATGTAAAAAAAAAGAAATAAAAAGACTATTTTTTTTTATTAAGGGCAAAAACCCCAATTTTCTTTTAAGAAAGTAAATATATATCATATATTTTTTATGTACAATAAAATAAAATAATGTATATACCAAAATAAAATATATTTAGAAAAAAAATTATTTAAGTATAAATGATAAAAAATAAAGGTACAATATTTTTATGTTTTATTTTCAAGTTTTCATTAAATAAAATAAAAGTATGTATTAATTAATAATTATTTTCATGTTAGAAAAAATAAAATAAAAATACTAAAATAAAATGTGAAAATTTATAAAAATATTTTTGGCATTTTTTATGTTTAGAAAATGTAAAATAAAATCAGAAATGAAAAATATATAGGAAAATACAAGAAATATAAAGAAATGGGCCATAGGGTGTAATTAGCAAAGTAGGGGGTGTCAATAGTGAGCCAGAACCAAGCTCAGCCCATGAACTTCATCTTCAACCTTTGTCAAAAAACAAAAACGCGCGCCTGACTTCAAACATGGAAAACCTGCATACGTGCTCTAATGCAAAAACTCAAAACATCAAAGTTGTAGCATTTTTCAAGACGAATCCAACCATGTAAAGAACTCATTCTAACTCTCAAAGACCAGAGAGAATTTCTCTGGCCCTAAATCCTAACCTAATTTTTTCAGGAATTTCATGGATCAAATTCTCTTAACACGCTTAACTTAAATGAAAACTAAGCATATGTACAGTTTCATGGCTATGAATACTACATTTTTTATTCACAAACCTAAACCTAATGATTCCTAAATAGAGAGATAGGAAGTTGACAAAAACCTGTTTCAGTTGACTTCGTGTATGGTAATGTGGTGCTTTTCAGTGAGGCCTGAGATGTTTGGGAGCTTGCTTGAACTTCCTCTGACCTTCCCCAATGTCTAGTTTGCCTTGAATGTGCTTGAACAAGCCTGTAGAACTCAACCTGCACAAGCTGAAATAAAAAATGGTAAACCTTGCAAATGGAGTTACAGTCAATGTTTAAGGGTTAGGATAGCTTGGATAGGTTATGTGGAATGTGTTTGAACAAGTTTGAGGCAAAATGCACGAGGGGTTTTTGCTATGGAAGTCAAACTGCAGGGAGTGCCCTATTTTGCCAATGGAAGGTGATTTTTTGCTTTAGAAGGTTTGAGGGCTCAAAGGCTCGTGTTTCTGGCTCAAAGGGATGTGTGAAACTTGTCTCAAATGTTTTCCAAAAGTTGGTTCCAATAGATGTGCAAGATGTGTTGTGTTTGACAAGTTTTTTGGTTATGAAGCAAAATGAGAAGTGACAAAGAGCAGGCATGTACAGGCTAGCTCTAACCCTGCATACATTGTGTAAGCTTGGCCCCAAGTTTTTGGATTTGATTTGCTGTATAAGATCTTGTTCAAGGCTCAAGGATTCTATTTGACATAAAGCAAGATTTTGACAAAAATGGCAAAGTTACCTTTTACTATTTTTGGATTAATCTAATGTATAATCCTCTAATGACCAAAACAAAGCCTTAGACCAATGGATTTGCATTTAATAATTGAGTATGGAATGGTTTTGGGACCTGTAATCAAGTACAAACAAGGCTGATTAGAGTTTGCAACTTGTATCAATATGAACATGCCATTGATCAAAAGTGAGTTTTTGCCAACTTCAAGTCTTCGATTCTCCCTAACCATAAATGATTTTAGAGAGTTATTGGACATTTTGGAAAGCTTGTAACATTATATACAACCCATATTTGAAATGCATTTTGATATTCCAAGTGGAACTATGTGAAAAATTGCCATGAAGATAGGTCAAAATCCTGCCTAAAACTAGGGCAAAATTTCACTAAGTTAAAAGTTTCATGGACCCTTATTCCAAAAATCATAACTTGAGATCCAAGCTTCTTTTTAGAAAACTTTGTGAATCAAAGTTGTAGATTTTGTGGAGGACTAAAACTTTCATGTTAGAAGTTTTGTTTGAATCCACTTGCATCATGGTGAAAGTATTGGTCAATGTTGGGAAAAATTAAGAAAATTTCATAACTTAGAAAAATTCAAAGTTATGAAAATTTTCAATCTTAAACTCTAATTTGCAAAATTGGGTTTCTTGATGAACAGGTTTCATGTTTTGACACATCTTGATGAAAAATGACCCTTGGTACTTGATTTTGACCAAAAAGTCAAAGTTTAACTTTTCAGTGTACAGTCAAATTTTGATCAGTTGACTGAAAAATTCATCTGTCAATCCAATGCAATTGAGATCTTTTGAACCTTGTGAATAGGTCAAGATGATGCCATTGAGTCCTTGAATCCATGTTTGAGCCTAATTTGCCATTGGCTAGGTTAAAAATCAGAAATTGCCCTTGTACAGTCAAAGCCCTAAAAATGACCATTTTGCCCTTTTGATGATTTGATCAAATTTCTTGAGGAGTTGTGGTCCAAACTTGATAAAATGATTCATATGAGTTTATAATGTTGATGTGGATCAAAAATTGTGAGGTTTGACTGTAAATTGGCCATAATTGACTTTTCCCCCAATACAGTTGATTTCTAGGTCAACTGTCCAATTGACTGGGCAAAAATTTGATTCAAGGCTTGAAACTTGGTAGAGGCAATCTTAGGGGTCTAAGATGGTGTATGGAAGTCATATGAATCATTGATGGTCCAAAAATCCTTGTGCAACCTCAAACCCTAATTTAGGTCAACAATGCAAGGAGATGTCTTGAGCAAAGCAAAACCCTAATCCTGTCTGGAGTTCAAAGAGTCTTGTGAGGGGAAATCTTGATAAAATGAGAGGGCAAATTTTGGGGTACAACACTACCCATAAGGTGTTGGTCTAAAAAGTTATCACCTGCTGAACAAGGTTCTAGAGGTTCCCAGAGTCTACATCCTTCCTTCGAATATTACCAACTTCCCGATTAACTCAGCAATTTGTAATATTCTCAAGAAAGACTCGTCCGAGTGTAGTATCGTGTCATAGCTTCTGCACTACACCTAAAAGGCCAAGATGGGTTTGGTATTCTACGGTCCTCAGTTTCAGCAGGCTCCCAGGTCGAAAGCAGTACGTCTTCCCGATTACTCGGTAAACGACATTACAATTAAAGGGGCCTCCATTGAGTGGGGGATCTCATGCCTCCTTTTTTGGGATTACTCCCTCAAAGTTAACATGACTATACAGCCCATCCTATCTTAAAGTTTTCCCAATTCCGGGTATAGAACTTATGAGTAATCATCAAGCACCCTGAAAACCAGGAAAATCCAAACAAACATATATACAAAATATAACACATAAAAAACAATAGCACATATACAGATATAAACAAGGATAGGCTCAACCCACTTAGGGATGGACCAGCAAGAGTTAATTCCCCAGTGAAGTCACCATTTTTTTGTAGCGGTAGATATGTTTAAGACTAAGCCATTGGGTTGACTAGACTTTATACAAATCAAAATAAAAATCGCCACCGCGCTTTATTGTTTCCAAAGGAATGGGAAAAGAGCGAACAACCCAAAAAGAGGGGGAAAGATTCAAGGTAAGGGGGTTGGTTATGCAAAGGGAAGGTATTAGCACCCTAAACATCTTCGGTACTCCGCAGGAACCTCTTTGTAAAATTTGTATATTTTGGTTATAAAAATGTGTTGTATAAAATGGATGGTGGTGGTGAGAAGAGAAATATTTTTTATGATTTTTGCATCCGCCGCGGTTGTGAACCTTTAGTGCCTACGTGCCACCTTTCTTGCAATAGGGGATCAGGGTACACATAGTTCCTCTTTTAAAAATTTGAAACACAAGTGTGTTGGTTAATTTTATGAGATAAGACGTCATCATCATTGTCCGTGTGGAAAACCTACTTACTACCCACAATCATGAGAAAGGAGAATTTACATCATCTCAAAGTGGAGGATATGGCTTGGATTTTAAATTCAAAAATGCCTCACTCAACACCCAAGTGGAAAATATCTCACTTCACTACATATTGTATAAGTATAGTTGTTTGCATCACTATAAAGATTGATAAGAGTCTAACCTTTTGATAAAAGTTTAAAGATAAAAACCAAAGTGGAAAAATGGTTTGAAATGAGATTGATTAACTTTTAGTCTTCTCACAAAAAATATCAAGGTATTATTAAATTGATTGAAGTTTATTTATGAAAATATTTTGAAAATGCATGGACCTAAGTCCAAGTTTATTATGAAAGTGTTTAAGTTTCAAAACTAGAAGGGTTTTCAAAAGGAGGGAGAAGATTTTTGAAATTAAAGAAGATGGGAGGAGAAGAATAGGCTATCCTAAAGCATAAGGTAAAAGCTAAGGATAAGGACTATCTTGTAAGTCTAAGAGTGCCTAAGAGGGGGGGGGGGGGTGAATTAGGTATATAAAAAATTTATTCGGTTTTATGAGAATACTTGAAGTAATTTTTTGGTTAAGTGTTTGAAGGTTTTGATTATATCTTATCTTTTCTTGATTATGGTGATGAAAGCGATAAAAGCGGAAAAGTAAAGAACACGGTGATATATCCTGGTTCCCCTCACAATACGAGAGTACTCCAATCCCCTTTCCAACACGAAAGAGATTTCACTATAGTTAGAATGATTGTACAGCCTATTCTTACTATCTAACCTATAGGGTTACCAAAGGTTCTTAACACCTTTAAGATCAAACAAACACTAATGTGAATGAAGAACAATCCTCTTCAAATCACAACACTTACTTCTAATAATCCTGGATAGTAAGGGAATAATTTCTTTTTGTAATACAATGATTAATTTGAAATAGATGGAGAGCACTATCAATCTTCAATTGATCTTCTTCTTCAAGATAGAAACAATTCTCAAGCAATGATTATAAATGTTCACAATGTATGTATGAAACTTGTAATGATTTCTTAATGAAAATGTATATGGCAAGTTTCACAAAATTTATGAACACATGAAAGTTTGTATGCAAATTTGAATGAATGAGAAAATTGTTAATTTGAAGAAGTATATTTTTCTATTTGTTGTTATATGAAAGTTATATCAAAATCTGAAAAATCTACACATTTTATAATGTCACAAGTACCTCTTCATTCATACCATTTGATATGAAAAGATGCAATGCATTCATGAAAGGATACCAATTGAAATATGTTCAAAAACCAAAAGAAAAGCTGCACTGGTTCGCTGGGAACCGGTTCTGACACAAGCACAACCCGGTTCTTAGTGAACTTTATAACTCAGAATTCAAAAATATCACGCAGGAACCGGTTCCCCAATTGGTACAACCCGATTCCTGGTACAAATTCCAAGGAGGTGTTTTTTGAACAAGTTTGGAACCCGGTTCCCTGTTAGGGAGGAACCGGTTCCTAAAAGGTTATTTTCAAAAATTCTTTTTAAAAAAGATTTCAAACAAAGTTTTTCTTAACATTAAAAATGTGGGATATGTATATGATTATGAATGCATATTTGTGAACATCTATATTCAAGATTAAGAATTATTTATACCATTTGACATTGTTGATTCTTCAATAATTCTTCTTCTAATCTTCAAGACTTGTATATGATATTGATAAGCTTTTTGCACATCCTTTGAATGTTGATATCCATGTTGTCTTCATCAAAACAAATGCTTTTAATATGACTTGAGAAGCTTGCAATTACATTCTCCCCCTTTTTGATGATGACAACCAAGTCTTGAAAACAATTCTTGAAATGTTTATGTTGTTTTGTGTAGCAAACATGTTAAGCAAATGCAAGGCTCCCCCTAAATTGTATGCTCCCCCTAAGTCCATGATTCTTTGAATTTTGGAGTGAGTGCCTGCAATTTCGTTGAAACAAAACAACACATATTCATATTCTTCTCCCCCTTTGTTAACATCAAAAAGGATGGGGAAAAAGAGTGAAATAAATTCATTTAAAAATTAAGACGTAAAAACATATAAAAGAAGGAGTAGAAGCAGAGTGTACTGAAACATAAAAATTTTTGAAGAAAAAATTAAGACGTGCATCTTATGAGAAACATTTAGAGATCACCTTCATCCAAAATACCATGTTCTCTTTGGATTTTGAAGAATGGTTCTCGAGCAAGCGGTTTTGTGAAGATATCTGCGAGTTGGTTATGAGTATCCACAAAAGTGACATCGACATCTCCTTTAAGTACATGATCACGGAGAAAGTGATGTCAAATATCTATATGTTTGGTTCTTGAATGCATGACCGGATTCTTTGTAATATTGATAGCACTTGTATTGTCGCATCGAAGAGGAATGCATCCGAGATCAAGTCCGTAATCACGGAGTTGTTTCTTGAGCCAAAGAATTTGTGCACAACAACTACCCGCTGCTATGTATTCTGCTTCGGCCGTGCTAAGAGCAACACATGCTTGCTTTTTACAAGCCCATGATGCTAATGCATTTCCAATAATGTGACAAGTACCACTTGTGCTTTTACGATCAGTTTTACAACCTGCATAATCCGCGTCAGAATAACCAATTAAAGTGAAAATACTACCTTTAGGATACCATAAGCCGACATTGGTTGTTCCTTTAAGATACTTCATGATTCTTTTAACTGCCATGAGGTGTGATTCCTTTGGATTTGCTTGAAATCGAGCACACAGACAAACACTAAACATGATGTCAGGACGGCTTGCCGTCAAATACAATAAGGAACCAATCATACCTCGGTATTTTGTAATATCAATTGGAGTACCGGATTCATCTTGATCAACATATGTACCGGAGCCCATTGGAGTATTCATTGCTTTACAATTGTCTATATTAAACTTTTTCAATAATTCTTTGCAATACTTAGATTGGTTGATGAAGATTCCATCTTTTAGTTGCTTGATTTGTAGTCCAAGAAAGTAGTTCATCTTTCCCATCATAGACATCTCGAATTCTCCTTGCATCATCAATGAGAATTACTCACACATTTCTTTGTTAGTCGATCCAAAAATGATATCATCAACATAGACTTGAACCAATAAAGTGTTACTTTTGATTTTCTTAATGAACAAAGTTTTATCAACCTTACCCTTTTCGAAACCTTTTTCACACAAAAAATTGCTAAGTCTATCATACCATGCTCTTGGTGCTTGCTTTAAGCCATAAAGAGCCTTTCTCAACTTAAAGACATGTGTAGGATGTTTGATGTCTTCAAATCCCGGAGGTTGTTTGACATAGACTTCTTCATTGATGTATCCATTCAAGAATGCACTTTTGATGTCCATTTGAAAAAGCTGAAAATTTAATGAACAAGCATAAGCAAGTAAAAGACGTATAGCTTCTAACCTTGCAAACAGAGCAAATGTTTCTTCAAAGTCGATTCCTTCCTCTTGATTGTAGCATTGGGCAACCAACCTTGCTTTGTTTCGAACAATTAGACCATTCTCATCAAGTTTGTTCTTAAACACCCATCGGGTACCTATGATGTGTTTACCACTTGGTCTAGGAACAAGTTCCCAAACTTGATTTCTCTCGAATTGATTTAATTCTTCTTGCATAGCAATAATCCATTGATCATCTCCTAAGGCTTCATCAACTTTGGTAGGTTCAATTTGAGAAACAAACGCCATGTTTAAGCAAGCATCTTTTAGATTTAATCTTGTTGATACTCCTTGGCTAATGTCACCAATAATTTTGTCAATAGGATGGTCTCTATGAGTTCTCCATTCTATTGGTAGATCATTGATGTTTGAATCTTGTTGTACAATGTTTTCTTGATTTTCCGGTGATTTCACAACTTGATCATTTGAAAGATCTTTCGGGGGTAAATCTATAGGATCATCATCATCACACACAACTACTTCCTCTTTAGAGGTGTTAGTTTCATCAAAAGATACATGCATAGATTCTTCAATAGTTAAAGTTATTTTATTATAAATTCTATATGCTTTACTAGAAAGAGAATAACCAAGAAATATACCTTCGTCGGATTTCTCGTCAAACTTACCGAGATTGTCTTTGTCATTGTTAAGAACAAAACACTTGCATCCAAAAATGTGGAAGTGAGCAATATTTGGCTTTCTTCCTTTGAAGAGTTCATATAGAGTCTTCTTTATTATAGGTCTAATGATAACTCGATTTCCAACATAACATGCCGTACTAACCGCATTCGCCCAAAAATATTTAGGAATATTTGCATCACTAAGCATTGTTCTTGCAAGTTCCACTAGAAACCTATTCTTTCTTTCAACTACTCCATTTTGTTGTGGAGTTCTAGGTGCTAAAAAATTATGAGAGATACCATGTTCTTCACAAAATTCTTCAAATTGTGCATTTTGGAATTCTCCACCATGATCACTTCTTATGGATACAATCTTTAGTGATTTTTCATTTTGGATTTGCTTAGCATACTTCTTAAAAGCTTTAAAAGCATCACTTTTCTGCACAAGAAACAAAGTCCAAGAATATCTAGAAAAATCATCAATAATGACCAAAGCGTATACATTACCTCCAGAGCTTTTTGTTCTTGATGGACCAAAGAGATCCATGTGTAACAATTGTAGTGGTCTTGTAGTAGACACCACATTCTTAGATTTGAAAGTTGATTTGATTTGTTTGCCCTTTTGGAATGCGCTACATAATTTGTCTTTGATGAACTTCATCTTTGGTAGACCAATAACTAAGTCATGCTTAACCAATTTGTTCAAGTGCTCCATGTGAATGTGAGCAATCCTCTTGTGCCATAACCAAGCGTCATTGTTGTTTACCATAAGACATTGTACCTTCATAGACAAATCATCTAAATTAATCATAAAAATATTGTTAGATCTTATACCTTTGAGTTTTACCTCATTGGTTGCCTCATCCATAATAAGGCATTCTTCTTTGTTGAATTTGATCTTGAACCCTCTATCGCAAAGTTGACTTATGCTAAGAAGGTTGTGCTTTAATCCTTCAACATAGAGAACATCCTCAATTTGAATGGATGAAGGTGTGCCAACTATTCCAACGCCAAGAATCTTTCCTTTGGTGTTGTCTCCATAGGTGACATACCCTTTGGCTTTATGTACTATATATGAAAATTGGTGTACATCTCCTGTCATATGCTTTGAACATCCACTATCAAGATACCAAACATTTGATGTGGATTTCAAGCATACCTACAAAAACAAATTATTTCTCGTTAGGTACCCAAGTATCCTTGGGTCCTTCATAGTTAGTTCCCTTTTTCACCCACACATAATGCCCATTTGCCATACTAAAGTTTCTAACATAGCAAGCATTAGGTGTATGGCCTTTAATACCACAATAAAAATAAGTAGGTTCAAAGTTACTTCTATATCTAGAAGGATAAGATTTCTTCTTAGGAAATGTTTTCTTTTTGGATATGTTAGCCTTTTTCTTTTGATGATTATGAACAACTTGCTTCTTTTCTACTTTCTTGGGATTGGAACTATTACTAGCCTTTACAAAAACAGTGGGATTGTTACTTGGTTTCTTAGAATTCACATAACCAAGACCTCTTTTATCATTTGGATAATGTTGTTGGCTTAGTAATCCTTCCAATCCTATTTGTCCTTTTTCATATCGTTCAATGACTCTTTTCAATTAAACAATTTGAAAGACATTTGATTCACACTTGGAGCATGCAAAGTTTTCCTTTTCTTTAATGAAATTTTGTTTTTGAAGATCAAAATCTTTAGTCATGGTGTCAATTTTTTCTAGACAAATTAGAAGTTCTTTTTCTTGATTTGACACCTTTTTGTATAAACTTTTGCATTCTTTCAAGAGTTCATCAATAGCACCTTGAACATCATCATCAAAAAGATTAAATTCATTACTAACCTCTTCTTCATCGTCGGAGTGATGTGAGGCCATCAATGCTAGATTTTCACATTCGTTACTTTCCGAATCGGATGAAGAACTTATCTCATTATCTTCCCATGCAACATAAGCCCTTTTGTTCTTGAACTCCTTTTTTCCTTTGAATCCATTTTTCTTGGAGAGTTTTGGACAATCCGGCTTTATGTGACCTTGCTTTCCACATTCATAGTGTGATACGGTGGGAGAACTGACTTGAGTTTTTGCGTTTTGTATTCGCACTTGTTCGGTTTAGCAAGAGTCGCCACCGACTTTTTATTTTATCCTAAAGGAAAGGTTAAAAAGCACAGGAAAAACCTTTTGAGATGTTTCGTGGGTTCGGGGGGTAGATTATAGAAAGGGAAGGTGTTAGTACCCTTTCTATCCATGGTTATCCATGGGCTCTTAGTTACTTGGTTTTTAGATCACTTGCCTTTGATTTTCAATTGCTTGAAATTGTGGTGTGTGTGTGTGTTTTGAAAATGTTTTGAAAAAGATGCCTTGTCTTAGGCAACCATTGTAATGACTCGTGTTTGAGTGTTTTACAAAGGTGTGTATCTTTTCGAAAAGATGTTTCAAATGTTTTTGAAAGTTTGTTTTGAAAGTGTTTGTGGAGTGTGGTTTTTGAAAAGTAAGCAAGTGTGTTTGCAAGTTTGATCAAGTAACTAAGAGTTGTCTACCCCTAAATTTACTCAAAGGTTTTTCTCATGTTTTAACCCTTTTAACAATTTTGTTCCACCATTGTATTTGGTGGACAATCTTGCGTTTAGGATGTTTAACGGGACAGGCGCGGGTCATCGTATGGACCATGAATGCAATGGTGCCAAGTGTCTTTGGCAATTTTGCTTGAAGAGACTATGATCATTTTGATAGGCAACTTTCGAAAGCGTCATCGAGGGACTATGATCATTTGATTTGTTTTGTTTTGCCAAAAAAACTCGACGTGCAAGCATGGCCCATTTTGGAAGGCAACAAGCGGGATTACCCTAGGGGTGCAAGTGCGATTGTGTATTTGATTTCATGTATTTGTCTTTGTATTAGGTTATCTAGCGTTTGATTTTATGTACATACAAACCCTAGGTCTAACCATGGTATATTTGAAAGTGATAAATTGCGGGAATTTAAAGTCTACGCTATTACAAATAAGTATCCGGGAGTGGGGGTACAAATAGTTACAAATGGGGATGAGACTTAAATGGGAGAGTAGTGTCCAATAATTTACAACCAAATCGAATTGCGATCGCAAATGTAATATGTATCAAATGTACAAGATAAGAAAATGTAAATGTATCAATGTATTTGTGTATTGTAAATGTGTAAGTGTATGATTTATTTACAAGGTCTAAAATGTTAATTTAATAAGAAGATTAAGTATTGTTCATTTATTCTTTTTGTATTTTTGTTAATATGTACAAACAAAATATTTTAAGAAAAGAAACGGAAATGTTTTAAGCTTTTAGAGAAAAGTATCATTTATACATTTTTGGTTTATGTACAAAGTTTCAATTAAAAGAAAAAGAAATAAAGGAAAGTTTATTTTCTTATGTATTCATTAATATGCATTTTTAATTATACTAACAAAAGAATAATTTAAGAAAAAAAAGTTATATATATAAAAAAGGTTAAGTGTATCATTTTATTTTATAAAATTTAATTGTGTTGAAAAAAAAGAAATAAAAGAGTTAATAAAATTTAGTGTAAAAAAAGAATTTATTGTGTTAGTTTATAAAAAATGTGATATGTAAAAAAGTATTAGTTTTAGAAAGTTGAATGGGCTAAAAGGGAATTAGGCCCAAGCATAATTTGTAGAAAAAAGGAAAAGAAAGGGGGTGTGCCCCAAACCCTGATGGGCTTAGGCGTTGTAACGGGCAAGGCCCAAGTGGTTTACACGTTTTTTTTGTTTAGGGTTTCAGAGGATTTTCTTCATTTGGGGATGAGTTAGGGTTTGAGTTACAGAAGCGGCGCTCATCTTCTTCGTCTTCACTTCGTTTCCTCCATTCTTTCTCGAGCCATGGACTCTGAAAGCTTGTCTCCTCGCCTCAAGTTGCTAGGCGTTGCCTCCGTCTCCCTCTTCTCAAGGTTGGGCAAAACAGTGATGACATGAAAGGTAGTTTCGTATATACTTTTTTAGGGTTTTCAAGTTTTCTGTTTTGAACATTTTACTTTGTTCTGATTGTGTGTGTTATCATCGTTTGAGGTGCGTGAATGGAAAAGAAAAAGGAGGGATACTACCTTTGGAGACGGAGGAGGAGGACGGCGGCGCTTCCGGTGGCTTGACGGCGAGGGGATGGTGATGATGAAGCTAGCTTGCTGGAATGCCTGGTATCTTTATTTTTTTGCGTCTTAGGTTTGGTGATGATATTTCTGAAAAAACCTAGTTTGATATCACTTCTTTTCTTCTTTTGTCCGCTTGGCTCTGTATGATTTTTATTCTTTTTCTCTTCTTCTGTTAGCCTCGCTTCTGTATGATGGCTTGATGCCTTTGATATGCTGGCTACGTTTGGTATTTGATATGTTTTGCTTGAGTTGCCTTTTCCTCCTCTTCTTGTTGGCTTGCTTCTGTTGCCTAGCTCATGGTTTGCCCTGAGATTAATTGATGATGATATGTTTGCCCTGAATATGCTTGGGTTCTGAATATTGATGATATTAGTATGATTCTGAATATGTTGCTTTGTATGCTTGTATGCTCTTTTTCCTCTTCCACCGTGGGCTTGCTGAGATGCTTTGATGATTTTTGCCCAGTGATGAATCACAGTTCTAAGGGCTTTGGTTGCTTCAGTTTCGATTGTTTGACAGGGTTTTAGACTTTTATTGGTTTATGCTGGTTCAGGCTTGGCAGGTTAAGTTTTAAGCAAATAAGGCTTTGTTACAGGCCACAGGTTTTGGCTTCTGTTTGGATTCAGCAGGTTGAGTGTTTAAGGCTTGACAGTTCTAAGCTGGTGGAGGCAGTTTGTGTTCTAATGTTACAGTTTTGTTATCTTCTTTTCCTTGTGCTATCTCTGCCTCTCTCTTTTGTACTGTGTTATTACAGTTTGTTTTATATCTCCTAAAGCCTAAAGCCTGTAAGCCCTTTTTTTCTTCTCTTTTCTCTCTCTCCAGATTTTAAGCATATTAGATATTGCTTAGATGTACTTATGTTCTGAAAAGGTAGCTGGCCTTTGGAAAGTGATGTGATTTTGAATCTTTGCTTGCACTAGTTGCTTTGCATAATCCCTGCTTTCCTGCATACTTCTTATCCTGATTTTTTGCATATTGACAGCATTTTGTACTTTGATATCTTTCCATATCCTTTTGGACAACTTTTGGATATCTTGGATAGTTTGAACTTGTGAATTTCAGTTTGCCTTTTTGGTTTAGTTAGGCAATTCAGTTTGGACTTATATAGTTATACATGCTGTTGGAAACTTTTGGAATTATGCAGCTTTTTGACAAACTTTGAATTTGTGCAATATTGTAATTTGTGCATTTCATACTTTTTGCAAGCATTTTTCATCCCTCTTTGTGAACCGGGAGAAATCTCGTGATTTGCAGAGAGGGCAAACTGATTCCGGCCAGTTACCTTTAATGATGAATTCATTTTTTATCTGTTTGTCTTTTAATTTTATCTGCTTTTGACTTCTTCTTTTCTTTTTGCAGATAAAAATCAAATGGAGAGGAGTAGCAGTAGAAGCTGAAGATTTGAAGACTTA
Organism: Vicia faba; assembly: GCA_948472305.1. Lineage (NCBI taxonomy): Eukaryota > Viridiplantae > Streptophyta > Magnoliopsida > Fabales > Fabaceae > Vicia > Vicia faba. Next base: position 1,572,996,268 of record OX451738.1, read on the forward strand.
GGAATATTTAGGATAGTTTTATTTCAAATTTAATCATTTGTAAAATTATTATTGTAAACAAAAATGTAAATAAATTTACCGTTGTTCAAATAATAATTTGTAACAAAACAATTAAAGATGAATAAATAAAAATCCTTTTGATCAGTTAATTCCCTTTTTTTTTAGCTGTCTATTTAATTACTTATAAATTCTTAAATTATAATAAATGGAAATAAATTCCAATTATCCTAACTTAGAATAAATAAACAATTAATAAACACTGTGGTTTTAGCATCGATCAATTAATAAACCTGGCGTTTCAAATAGCCACAGCAATGCATAGTCAAATCAAACAAACGTCCATATGCCTCTTTTCACTGATTTAGTCAAACACTGCAAACTCAATCCAAATGCTTCAGTCCAAATCTCAGAGTAAACTGAAAAGAACTGTAAAATTAATTCTTTCTGAGAATGCGCGCACAAAAACCCTAGTTTTGTTTTAATTGTCAGAGAAGCGTCCGCTTGATCAAAACCTGAGCCAACTCAACCAAACTTTAGCAATCTGCCTGAACTGCTTTAAAATCAATGAAAACCCTAATTTTGTCTGACTGATAAGAAAAGTCTGTTTGACCGATTCTTGAGCCAGTCTGAAAAAATCAGGAAAAGCCCGAAGCTGTGATTTCTTGTGGAAAAAATACGAGGGAAAATTTTGGGGTACAACAGTTGCCCCTGTTCAATCTTCTTGAACCTGAAGAGTTAGATTGGCAAGTTTGCCTTTCGCGACTCGAAGGTAAAAGGAGATTGGACACTAGAGTGCCCTAAAATTTGCACTCGGTGATATGATGGTAGAGGGAATGGGCTTATAGATGCCATTTGGTGATGGGCTTAAAGATGCCCTCTGGAGATGTGACAGAATCTGGTCGGGGAATGGGCTTAGAGATGCCATCTGGAAATGGGCTTAAAGATGCCATTTGGAAGTGTAATGGATAGTTGTGGAGATGGGCTTAAAGATGCCATCCGGGGTGTCGATCGCGTAAGATATTCCTTAGTGAGAACTTGCGTACTTTGAGAAAGGAATATGGTTACCTGGCCTGTTACAGGTGTTGATTTTCAGTCTCCTCATGCAGATATGCCCTGGCTAGATACAGGAGTCGAATCCGGAACTTTAAAGGTTGCTTACAGACGTGCCCTGGCTGGATACAGGTATCGAATCTGGAAATTGCCGCCTACAGATATGCCCTGGCTAGATACAGGTGTCGAATCTGGAAATTGTCGTCCACAAATATGCCCTGGCTGGATACAGGTGTCGAATCTGGAAATTGTCGTCTACAGATATGCCCTAGCTGGATATAGGTATCGAATCTCTAAACTCTTCATGCAGATATGCCCGGGCTAGATACAGGTGTCGAATCCACAATCAGTTACTCACAGATATGCCCTGGCTAGATACAGGAATCGAATCTGGAATTGGTCGTCTACAGATATGCCCTAGGTGGATACAAGAATCGAATCTCTAAACTCTTCATGCAGACATGCCCTGGCTAGATACAGGTGTCGAATCCACAATCAGTTACTCACAGATATGCCCTGGCTAGATACAGGAATCGAATCTGGAATTGTGACAGTTGATAGTAATCATCTTTGGATTGACCTTTTTCCTGAAAAGGCAAGACATCAGTTGTATGTAATGTCATGATGTATGAAATGCATGATGTTCTCAAGAATAAATGAGATTGTGTCGTGTGATGCGTATATGCACGCGTTATGATGTATAAAATGTGAAATGTCTATGAATGTGTTCTCGACTAGGAAAATAAATCCTTGACGACTGCCGGGAAATTGTGGAATCCTGGGCTGATGTTGAAGAGTAGAGTTCGTCGCTTCCGCTGGGGATGGTGGTTGCAAGAATAAACCGGTAGGAGAAGACGACTCCGTTGGGGAATAAACTTGTTGGAGAGATTACTCCGCGGGGAATTATTCTGTGGGAAGAGATACTTCTTTGAGATTTTGACGAGAGCTCCGCTGGGGATTTCACTGATAAGTTATGTTGGGGAAATTGATGAACTCCGCTGGGGATAAAAGAATCTTGACTGCTGTCGGGGACAGTGAATTCTTGACTGCTGTAGGGGAATTGTGGAATCCTTTGATCGTTGAAAGTGAGAAATCCTAGGACCGCTGTTGGGGAATCCGGAGCATGGGTTGTATGCCAATCTACTGGGGATTCTTTTCTTGAGGAGATCTTCATTGGAGAATATTCGAATATTCTGTGAGGTGCTGAGAACGAGAGTCTTCATTCTGCTTGGGGATTGACAGTTTTGGCTCCATTAGGGATCTTGAAACTTGACTCTGAGAGGAATTAGATTCTGTAAGGCTCTCTGGTTGGGGATTACAAGAATCTTTTGAGTTTGAGAAGGAACCGGTGTAGGGTTTCCTGATGATGAGTCCGTGTAAAACTGCATCTTGGATTTGACACCGTGTCTGGAACGTATCTGAAGCTGTATCTTCCGACAGGTGATGAAGGAATTGTTGAACCCTTTTGACATTCGAATGCCCCAAGTGGTGATGAAAGAGACTCTTTATGTAGATAATTTCCTGGCTTGTTACAGGTGTTGATCCACAATCAGTCGTCCATAGATATGCCCTGGCTAGATACAGGTATCGAATCTGGAACTTGAGAAAGGTTGGTCAAGGAGATACTGTCCTGGCTTGTTACAGGTGTTGATCTCTGACCTGAGAAAGAAAGATGGTTCCCTGGCTTGTTACAGGTGTTGATCTTCAATCTCTTCATGTAGATAATTTCCTGGCTTGTTACAGGTGTTAATCCATAATCAGTCATCAACAGATATGCCCTGGCTAGATACAAGAATCAAATCTGGAACTTCAAAAGGTTGCTTACAGACGTGCCCTGGCTGGATACAAGTATCGAATCTCTAAACTACTCATGCAGATATGCCCTGGCTAGATACAGGTGTCGAATCCACAATCAGTTACTCACAGATATGCCCTGGCTAGATACAAGAATCGAATCTGGAATTTGTCGTCTACAGATATGCCCTGGCTGGATACAGGTATCGAATCTGGAAACTCTTCATGCACATATGCCCTGGCTGGATACAGGTATTGAATCTACAATCAATCACTCACAGATATGCCCTGGATAGATACAGGAATTGAATCTGGAATTGTGATAGTTATTTTGTTGGTGGTTGTAATTTCCAGCAGGTGATGAAGGAATTGTTGAACACTTTTGACATTCAAATGCCCTAAGTGATGATGAAGGAGTCTCTTCAGGTTACTCTGCAATTGAGATATTTTGTTGAAATCTTGACTGGACCGCCCCAGGTTAACTGAACTTTGAAAGATCTGTTGAAACCTTGACCGGACTGCCCCAGGTTAACTGAACTTTGAAAGATCTGTTGAAACCTTGACTGGACTGCCCCAGGTTAACTGAACTTTGAAAGATCTGTTGAAACCTTGACTGGACTGCCCCAGGTTAACTGAACTTTGAAAGATCTGTTGAAACCTTGACTGGAATGCCCCAGGTTAACTGAACTTTGAAAGATCTGTTGACCTTGACTGGACTGCCCCAGGTTAACTGAACTTTGAAAGATCTGTTGACCTTGACTGGACTGCCCCAGGTGTGCTGGATGGTGACATGTCATTCCCCTTTGTTGACAGGAGACTTGTTAATGGAAGTGTCACCCTTTTGAAGTGATTTTTGTTCACTGAGAGAGTTTTCGTTCCTCCGAACATTCGCTGTATGAATTTCTTCGCTGTCAAACAAATAGTCAAATGCAAACAGTGATATTCGAACAATGCAAAGTTTATGTTTGTCTTGAAGTTTTGAAAAATGCGTTTTTTAGCAGAAAACGTTTTTGTAAGACAAATTCAACACAAGATTTTAGAGCAAAGCCTTACAGGAGTCAGGATACCTTTTTGTAACAGTATGCTTTCGAACTAACCCATGCTTCAATTAGGACTTTTGAAGGGTTGTAATGTGGCTTGGTTCACGGTTTAAGAAACAAAGGATAAAGGCTCAAAGTATATTTGTACCCACCCGCTCTTCGTGATGTTCTTTAACCCTAAGCTCAGTTAATTGTGCGTCGCACTCTATTTGAGTTTGGAACGACTTTTTGGGCGATGGTTCACCAGTTGAATTGGGAGACAATCATCATCTCCTTTTTTCTTTTGCAACATTTTTCATGTTGTCGAGGGTTTGTAATGACCTCTCTATTTTGATTTTGATTTGTTATCCCTAACTTTTACCTGACTGTTCCTGCTTTCAAGATTACAGTCAGCGGGATGCCCTAGCTTTCTTAAGCCTCCTTTACAGGTTTTGGCTTAGTGGGCTCTTTCTTTTTTGAGAGATTGACTTCCTATGTGATAGGGAACCATCACTGTCTTCTGATTCCAAGGGAATGCTTTTCTTTATCGTCGTTCGTTGTATTACGAACTGAGAGTTTGCAACTTCAATGCGCACCTTTTTTGAATTAACTGAGAGACTACCCTGCCCCAGGTTTATATCAAAGGTTTCGATTTGTTTAGAACAGAAAACTCCTACTTCTTTGGCTCGAAGGGGTTGACTAGGGATTATCTTCCTTATAACTCCAGTGTTTGGGAATGGAAAGAAATGCCTGTACATCATCAGCAAGGTCTGTTCAAAAGCATACTGTATGAGATTATGGTATTGTTTCGTCATCCTCCCTCTAAAGGCTTGCAGCTTTTTATCAAGAGTCAAATATCATAAAGAAAAGCATAAGAGTAGTGAAAACGAATGGATGAATTCAAGACAAACATATGCAATGCATTAATGAAACAGAGTTTAACATCAACAGATAATTGTTTGAATAACAAAAGAAATTACAACTTTGAAAATTCAAATGAAGCAAAAGTCTTTCAGTTTGAGCTTTGTCACTTCAGGTGGAGAACTCCTTAACGAAATATTTTCATCTCGCCGTCTGGCATGAACCTCAGCACTCCAATGTCAATCAGATCTTGAATCTTGTTCTTCAAGGCCCAACAGTCGTCGGTGTCCTGCCCCGGGCTGTAGGAGTGATATACACAAAATGCATCGGGATGATAGTTAGGAGCGGAGGTATTGGGCTTCCGAATAGGATCCCTCAAAGCAGTCAGATTGACTTCCAACAAGTGCTCCAGTATCAGAGATGACGGTATGTCAGTCTCAGTGAACTGTCTCCCCGACGTATCTTGCTTACGCCGATTGCCCCGTTGACGCTGGCGAGGTTGTTGATGGGCTTGTGACCCTGAAGCAAGCAAAGGAGCCTTCCCTTTGTCTTCTTGTCCGGAGGGGGGTTGAGTGGTGACTTGATCTTCAACCTCAGACGTTTTCCCCAGTTGGTTTCTTCGAAGCAGTTGGTTGACGAGAACTCTGAGTTCCTCTTGTCTTTGAGACAAATCCTGGATGAGAGCCATCTGGCCCACCAGCTGCCCCATCACTTGGATCCTCAATGTTGCCAAATCAAACTGCAGTTCCCCCAGCTGATCACTCCTGGCACTGTTGGAAGTCTCCTGGACCAAGCCCTTTGTGAGGAGAGCTTTCATTTCTTCTTGCCCCAGAGACAGGTTCAAGAACATTTCCTGTAGCTGAGCAGTCTGGTCCTGGATATCCGTGACAGTCCTTTCTAGAGCCATCTCTTACTGAAATAAACAGTATGAGAGTAAGGAAACCTGAAAAAGGAAAAACTGTTATGATGCAATGCATGATATGTGGATGCATGCTTTCAAGGATCTCTTGGGGTAAACACAAGAGAACGTTAGAGGTTGAACTTGATTGGATTGAAGAACTTTGCACCAGTGGATGTCTTTCCACGAGAATCAAGCTCACCATGTCGAGTGGGTCATAGCCCTTGATTCAAGTTTGTTGTACTTGATTTTTGACTTTGTACCGGTGGATGTCTTTCCACGAGAATCAAGCTCACCATGTCAAGTGGGTCATAGCCCCTGATTCAAGTTTTTGCACTTGATCTTTGATGGCATTTGTTTAGAGGAGAAACCTCTTGCCCATTGGTAGACGTCTGGTTCAACGTAACCCTGCATCAAAAGAAACCCTCGAGATCCTTGAAATGGTTATTGAAAATGCTATGGTATGATGTTATGATGTTATGTACATGTATACAAGAATAAGTGTATATACAGGCAATCATATTCACACAAAGCAAATAAGTCCTTAGGTTCAGGCTTGCATGGGGTTGTAGGTAAGTACCCTCTTGAAGTTAGTTGGCTCATCCTGTCCTAAAATAGAAACCGGGTTCTAAGGAGCTCAATATCATTGGATTGTTTTCTGTGTTCATTGTTTTGGTTTAGCCACTTAACTGGCAACCAAAATATTCCAAGAAAACAAACCTCAATGAGTGTAGTATCGAGTATCTACCAACTTCGGACTGCACCAAAGTCGGTCATCTCACTACCCCTAAAAAGGCTAGGATGGTCAAGTAAGGTTCTAAGAGTTCGTTAGTGCTTCACGACATCACTCAGCGGCCCCGTACTCTCCTTGATTGAACTCAAGGGTTACCGGTACTCACAAATATGTCACACTAACATAGCTTACTGCTTCAACCGTGTCGGTATACCCCGCACAGTTCCCTCACAGTTTTTTTTGCTATTTACCTAAAAAGGTGCCCCAAATCCGGGTGTAGGATTTACAACAAACCCAAACAAGGACCCAAAAAGTAAAGCAACCAAGGAAATCAAGGCAAGAATGTAAAGGTGATCTAAACCCTAAGGTAACCCCACTTTTAAGAAATTCCCCAGCAGAGTCGCCAGTTCTGTGATACGGTGGGAGAACTGACTTGAGTTTTTGCATTTTGTATTCGCACTTGTTCGGTTTAGCAAGAGTCACCATCGACTTTTTATTTTATCCTAAAGGAAAGGTTAAAAAGCACAGGAAAAACCTTTTGAGATGTTTCGTGGGTTCGGGGGGTAGATTATAGAAAGGGAAGGTGTTAGCACCCTTTCTATCCATGGTTACCCATGGGCTCTTAGTTACTTGGTTTTTAGATCACTTGCCTTTGATTTTCAATTGCTTGAAATTGTGGTGTGTGTGTGTGTTTTGAAAATGTTTTGAAAAAGATGCCTTGTCTTAGGCAACCATTGTAATGACTCGTGTTTGAGTGTTTTACAAAGGTGTGTATCTTTTCGAAAAGATGTTTCAAATGTTTTTGAAAGTTTGTTTTGAAAGTGTTTGTGGAGTGTGGTTTTTGAAAAGTAAGCAAGTGTGTTTGCAAGTTTGATCAAGTAACTAAGAGTTGTCTACCCCTAAATTTACTCAAAGGTTTTTCTCATGTTTTAACCCTTTTAACAATTTTGTTCCACCATTGTATTTGGTGGACAATTTTGCGTTTAGGATGTTTAACGGGACAGGCGCGGGTCATCGTATGGACCATGAATGCAATGGTGCCAAGTGTCTTTGGCAATTTTGCTTGAAGGGACTATGATCATTTTGATAGGCAACTTTCGAAAGCGTCATCGAGGGACTATGATCATTTGATTTGTTTTGTTTTGCCAAAAAAACTCGACGTGCAAGCATGGCCCATTTTGGAAGGCAACAAGCGGGATTACCCTAGGGGTGCAAGTGTGATTGTGTATTTGATTTCATGTATTTGTCTTTGTATTAGGTTATCTAGCGTTTGATTTTATGTACATACAAACCCTAGGTCTAACCATGGTATATTTGAAAGCGATAAATTGCGGGAATTTAAAGTCTACGCTATTACAAATAAGTATCCGAGAGTGGGGGTACAAATAGTTACAAATGGGGATGAGACTTAAATGGGAGAGTAGTGTCCAATAATTTACAACCAAATCGAATTACGATCGCAAATGTAATATGTATCAAATGTACAAGATAAGAAAATGTAAATGTATCAATGTATTTGTGTATTGTAAATGTGTAAGTGTATGATTTAATTACAAGGTGAAAAATGTTAATTTAATAAGAAGATTAAGTATTGTTCATTTATTCTTTTTGTATTTTTGTTAATATGTACAAACAAAATATTTTAAGAAAAGAAACGGAAATGTTTTAAGCTTTTAGAGAAAAGTATCATTTATACATTTTTGGTTTATGTACAAAGTTTCAATTAAAAGAAAAAGAAATAAAGGAAAGTTTATTTTCTTATGTATTCATTAATATGCATTTTTAATTATACTAACAAAAGAATAATTTAAGAAAAAAAAGTTATATATATAAAAAAGGTTAAGTGTATCATTTTATTTTATAAAATTTAATTGTGTTAAAAAAAAGAAATAAAAGAGTTAATAAAATTTAGTGTAAAAAAAAGAATTTATTGTGTTAGTTTATAAAAAATGTGATATGTAAAAAAGTATTAGTTTTAGAAAGTTGGATGGGCTAAAAGGGAATTAGGCCCAAGCATAATTTGTAGAAAAAAGGAAAAGAAAGGGGGTGTGCCCCAAAACCTGATGGGCTTAGGCGTTGTAACGGGCAAGGCCCAAGTGGTTTACACATTTTTTTGTTTAGGGTTTCAGAGGATTTGCTTCATTTGGGAATGAGTTAGGGTTTGAGTTACAGAAGCGGCGCTCATCTTCTTCGTCTTCACTTCGTTTCCTCCATTCTTTCTCAAGCCATGGACTCTGAAAGCTTGTCTCCTCGCCTCAAGTTGCTAGGCGTTGCCTCTGTCTCCCTCTTCTCAAGGTTGGGCAAAACAGTGATGACATGAAAGGTAGTTTCGTATATACTTTTTTAGGGTTTTCAAGTTTTCTGTTTTGAACATTTTACTTTGTTCTGATTGTGTGTGTTATCATCGTTTGAGGTGCGTGAATGGAAAATAAAAAGGAGGGATACTACCTTTGGAGACGGAGGAGGAGGACGGCGGCGCTTCCGGTGGCTTGACGGCGAGGGGATGGTGATGATAAAGCTAGCTTGCTGGAATGCCTGGTATCTTTATTTTTTTGCCTCTTAGGTTTGGTGATGATATTTATGAAAAAACCTAGTTTGATATCACTTCTTTTCTTCTTCTGTCCGCTTGGCTCTGTATGATTTTTATTCTTTTTCTCTTCTTCTGTTAGCCTCGCTTCTGTATGATGGCTTGATGCCTTTGATATGCTGGCTACATTTGGTATTTGGTATGTTTTGCTTGAGTTGCCTTTTCCTCCTCTTCTTGTTGGCTTGCTTCTGTTGCCTAGCTCATGGTTTGCCCTGAGTTTAATTGATGATGATATGTTTGCCCTGAATATGCTTGGGTTCTGAATATTGATGATATTAGTATGATTCTGAATATGTTGCTTTGTATGCTTGTATGCTCTTTTTCCTCTTCCACTGTGGGCTTGCTGAGATGCTTTGATGATTTTTGCCCAGTGATGAATCACAGTTCTGAGGGCTTTGGTTGCTTCAGTTTCGATTGTTTGACAGGGTTTTATACTTTTATTGGTTTATGCTGGTTCAGGCTTGGCAGGTTAAGTTTGAAGCAAATAAGGCTTTGTTACAGGCCACAGGTTTTGGCTTCTGTTTGGCTTCAGCAGGTTGAGTGTTTAAGGCTTGACAGTTCTAAGCTGGTTGAGGCAGTTTGTGTTCTAATGTTACAATTTTGTTATCTTCTTTTCCTTGTGCTATCTCTGCCTCTCTCTTTTGTACTGTGTTATTACAGTTTGTTTTATATCTCCTAAAGCCTAAAGCCTGTAAGCCCTTTTTTTCTTCTCTTTTCTCTCTCTCCAGATTTTAAGCATATTAAATATTGCTTAGATGTACTTATGTTCTGAAAAGGTAGCTGGCCTTTGGAAAGTGATGTGATTTTGAATCTTTGCTTGCACTAGTTGCTTTGCATAATCCCTGCTTTCCTGCATACTTCTTATCCTGATTTTCTGCATATTGACAGCATTTTGTACTTTGATATCTTTCCATATCCTTTTGGAAAGCTTTTGGATATCTTGGATAGTTTGAACTTGTGAATTTCAGTTTGCCTTTTTGGTTTGGTTAGGCAATTCAGTTTGGACTTTTATAGTTGTACATGCTGTTGGAAACTTTTGGAATTATGCAGCTTTTTGACAAACTTTGAATTTGTGCAATATTGTAATTTGTGCATTTCATACTTTTTGCAAGTATTTTTCATCCCTCTTTGTGAACCGGGAGAAATCTCGTGATTTGCAGATAGGGCAAACTGATTCCGGCCAGTTACCTTTAATGATGAATTCATTTTTTATCTGTGTCTTTTAATTTTATCTGCTTTTGACTTCTTCTTTTCTTTTTGCAGATAAAAATCAAATGGAGAGGATTAGCAGTAGAAGCTGAAGATTTGAAGACTTAGGAATATTTAGGATAGTTTTATTTCAAATTTAATCATTTGTAAAATTATTATTGTAAACAAAAATGTAAATAAATTTACCGTTGTTCAAATAATAATTTGTAACAAAACAATTAAAGATGAATAAATAAAAATCCTTTTGATCAGTTAATTCCCTTTTTTTTAGCTGTCTATTTAATTACTTATAAATTCTTAAATTATAATAAATGGAAATAAATTCCAATTATCCTAACTTAGAATAAATAAACAATTAATAAACACTTTGGTTTTAGCATCGATCAATTAATAAACCTGGCGTTTCAAATAGCCACAGCAATGCACAGTCAAATCAAACAAACGTCCATATGCCTCTTTTCACTGATTTAGTCAAACACTGCAAACTCAATCCAAATGCTTCAGTCCAAATCTCAGAGTAAACTGAAAAGAACTGTAAAATTAATTCTTTCTGAGAATGCGCGCACAAAAACCCTAGTTTTGTTTTAATTGTCAGAGAAGCGTCCGCCTGATCAAAACCTGAGCCAACTCAACCAAACTTTAGCAATCTGCCTGAACTGCTTTAAAATCAATGAAAACCCTAATTTTGTCTGACTGATAAGAAAAGTCTGTTTGACCGATTCTTGAGCCAGTCTGAAAAAATCAGGAAAAGCCCGAAGCTGTGATTTCTTGTGGAAAAAATACGAGGGCAAATTTTGGGGTACAACATATAGCATGTGACATCTTGTGTTGATGTGGAGGCTTCTTTATCTTTATGCTTATAGAATTTCTTTCTTTTGACAAAGTATGCATTATGAAGATTATTTTTATGACCAAAATATTTTCCTAACCTTTTTACAAGAAGTAAGAGATTTTCATCTTTGTCCGATGCATCTTTATCTTGACCTTCTTTTGAATCAAATTTCAAAGCAATTCCTTTGGATTTCTTCTCATGATTCTCATGTTTTTCAAGTCTTCCAAGTTCCGTCTCATATTCCTGAAGCTTTCCGAAAAGTGTTGCAGAAGTCATAGATGCTAGGCTTTTCTTTTCGGATATTGCCGTCACTTTTGGTTGCCATTCCCTTGTTAAAGACCTAAGAACTTTAAGATTTAATTCATTGTTAGTTAAAGTCTTACCAAGTGCCTTCAAATGGTTTGCCAAGTGAACGAATCTCTTTTGCTAGTCAAGGATGGATTCTCCGGGCAACATTCTGAATAATTCATATTCTTGACTCAAAGTGTTCAATCTTGACCTTTTGACTTCGGCGGTTCCTTCATGAGTTTCTACAAGAGTATCCCAAATTTCCTTTGCCGTTGTACATGCCGATACTCGGAAAAATTCATCCATACTAAGAGCACTTTGGAGAATATTGATTGCCTTTTTGTCAAAGAGAACTTTTTTCTTGTCATCGTCATCCCATGATGCTTTAGGCTTTGATGACCCAACACCATTGACAACACACACCAGAGTAAATGGACCATTCTCAACAGCATTCCATATTTCTTCTCCTTGTGCTTCAAGATGAGCCTTCATGCGAATTTTCCAAAAGTCAAAGTATTCACCACAAAACAATGGAGGCTTGTTGTTACTACCACCATCTTTGAAAACCGGATTTGGATTTGCGGAAGCCATTCTGGATCTTTAGGAACAAGTTACCTATAACTTGCTCTGATACCAATTGTAAGTCTAAGAGTGCCTAAGAGGGGGGGTGAATTAGGTATATAAAAAATTTATTCGGTTTTATGAGAATACTTTAAGTAATTTTTTGGTTAAGTGTTTGAAGGTTTTGATTATATCTTATCTTTTCTTGATTATGGTGATGAAAGCGATAAAAGAGGAAAAGTAAAGAACACGGTGATATATCCTGGTTCCCCTCACAATCCGAGAGTACTCCAGTCCCCTTTCCAACACGAAAGAGATTTCACTATAGTTAGAATGATTGTACAGCCTATGCTTACTATCTAACCTATAGGGTGACCAAAGGTTCTTAACACCTTTAAGATCAAACAAACACTAATGTGAATGAAGAACAATCCTCTTCAAATCACAACACTTACTTCCAACAATCCTGGATAGTAAGGGAATAATTTCTTATTGTAATACAATGATTAATTTGAAATAGATGGAGAGCACTATCAATCTTCAATTGATCTTCTTCTTCAAGATAGAAACAATTCTCAAGCAATGATTATAAATGTTCACAATGTATGTATGAAACTTGTAATGATTTCTTAATGAAAATGTATATGCCAAGTTTCACAAAATTTATGAACACATGAAAGTTTGTATGCAAATTTGAATGAATGAGAAAATTGTTAATTTGAAGAAGTATATTTTTCTATTTGTTGTTATATGAAAGTTATATCAAAATCGGAAAAATCTGCACATTTTATAATGTCACAAGTACCTCTTCATTCATGCCATTTGATATGAAAAGATGCAATGCATTCATGAAAGGATACCAATTGAAATATGTTCAAAAACCAAAAGAAAAGCTGCACTGGTTCGCTGGGAACCGGTTCTGACACAAGCACAACCCGGTTCTTAGTGAACGTTATAACTCAGAATTCAAAAATATCACGCAGGAACCGGTTCCCCTATTGGTACAACCCGGTTCCTGGTACAAATTCCAGGGAGGTGTTTTTTGAACAAGTTTGGAACCCGGTTCCCTGTTAGGGAGGAACCGGTTCCTAAAAGGTTATTTTCAAAAATTCTTTTTAAAAAAGATTTCAAACAAAGTTTTTCTTAACATTAAAAATGTGGGATATGTATATGATTATGAATGCATATTTGTGAACATCTATATTCAAGATTAAGAATTATTTATACCATTTGACATTGTTGATTCTTCAATAATTCTTCTTCTAATCTTCAAGACTTGTATATGATATTGATAAGCTTTTTGCACATCCTTTGAATGTTGATATCCATGTTGTCTTCATCAAAACAAATGCTTTAAATATGACTTGAGAAGCTTGCAATTACACATCTAACCAACAAGAAGCCAAAACTTGACATTATGAGCCAAGATAGAATTCCCATTCTTTGGAGTGAAACCATGCAAGCAAATATACTAGACCTCTTCAAATGTATTAAGTCTTCATAAAAATTGGACATCGTAACAGTTGTATGCGGGTGAATTCCAGATTACAAACAAAGAGTGTAATCACAAAAACCTGCACACAAAAAACAAACAAGCAACCCAATATCTTGAGGTAAACCTCAAGAGCTCCAGACAAAATAATCAGATAAGATCACAAGGTATCCAAGATAGGCCAAGGTTTCTAATCCTAAGTCCAAGAAAAAGTCCACTGCTCCATCATGCCAAGGATAGTAACCAAATAGTCCAAGTACCATTAAGAGTTTTTTAGGGTTTAAGTTGGTTATTAAGTATCTTAGAAAAAGGAAAAAGAAAAGCTCAAGTGAGCAAAGTAAAAATGACAAGAAAATAAATGCTCAAATGAGCAAAGATGAAAATGGCATGAAATGTAAAATGCTAAAAAATAAATAGTGCATAAAGTATAAAAGAATAAAAGCATAAAATAAAACAAGTTAATAATTAGTGGTTAGTTGGATGACCATATTGAAACTTGCATTTGGAACTCATTAGAGGATTGGTAGAACCAAAGCCTCCACACAACAAGTTGCATTTGCTTTTTGTCAAGTATATCATCCATTTGGAATTCTCACAAGTACCATTTAATGATCAATGATGTTTAAGTGATCCGCGTTGACCAAAGGTGTTGTAGATCCATTAGAGGATTGGTAGAACCAAAGCCTCCACACAATGAATCTCAAGGTTATTGGATCAAAGAGATCAAATTAACATAATTGGGCTTGTAATCATAAGTTTGGGCTACGAATGATCATTTATTCGAATCGGGACAAAATTTAGCGCTATGTTAAGCAATCGTTAGTGGACTTATATAGAAGTCGCACCTATTTTGAGGCCGGTCAATAGCAATCTATGCACCATTTGTTTTGAGACAAGATATAGAGATCATGCTCTAACAACATTTAGTGCAACAAGAAGGGGATGATATGAAGAGGAATTAGGGTTAAAAAGAAAAACCACATTTGAATTAATATTTAATCAAACTATTATTAAAATCATTCATCCATTTTTTGTGGAGTTAAACTCAACACCATGGATCCAATGATGTTAATAAAGCCATGACCAAAAAATCAACCCAAGACAGCCAGAAAATATTCACAAAATAATAATATAATTAATATATTCATTAAAGGGTTTAAAAATGTTTTAAAAAATGGAAAATAATGAAGAAAATGCCAATTATATTCAAATTAATCAAGAAATGAAAAATAAGACCATAGAAAAATCAGAAAAGAGGTCAAGTAATTTTACAAAATTTTTAGGAATTTTTAAAAGTTAGAAACTATTTTTAAAAATTAAAATAAATGGGTAAAATAAACAAAAATAGTAAAAAAATAACAAAATCAGAAACAAAAATAAAATAAGGTCACCAATATTTGTTACAATATCATTGGATCATTCCATAATTTTTTCAGAATTTAAAAATGTGTAAAAGTATTTTTAAACATTTTAAACAAAGCACATAAGTGTAAAATTCATAAAAAATATCAAAACACAAAATGAAATTGGGAAAAATTAAAAATCAAAAAGAGAATAATCAAAAATATTTTTCATAATTTTTTAGATTTTTTGGACTAAAAATGAATTTTCTATGATATTTTGAAATTTAAAATAATTAAAATATAAACATCAGAAAAAGAAAATAAAAGAAAAAGATGTGAACCACTGGATGAAAGTCAAAACGCGTTAGTAATCAAATCCAAAGGATCTGGCGCGCTGTGCATATCATGGTCTTTAATGAATAACGTACAGAATCATTAATAAAATCAGAATTTGAAAATAACAAATGTCACGCTTTCATTGGTTAGAAGATGACACATTGGTCATCTTCAACCTCCAGCCTTCACGAATTGCAGGTCTCTCAAACTGTAAAATCAGAAGCTCAGACCTATGCCATTCGCTTCGTCTTTTCAAGACAAAGACAACCACACCCTCGCGACAAATTTATATAAACTGTAACTCAAGCAATTTGGAAAGAAAGTTTTGAAAAGGGATTTGAAAATTCATGGTCAAAACGTGCTTCCAGATAAAAGTAAGTGTTGCAACTAGAACCAGGGCAACGAGAGCAACAAAATGATATCAAAGTTTTGAATAATTGATGAAGGAATCTACCTATTGAAGTTGAGTTGCAGAGCTCTGAAACTAGACTTCTATGGAGCAATATAGAGCACGATTCTTGAATGTGATTGTATGGTTAGCTTCAGGGAAGATCAAGGAAGGTGAATTGATGGAAGAAATGGATTGAAAAAGGCTTGAGAATAGGATTCGAAGTGACTGAATTCTGAGTTGTGAAGCAAGTTTGGCAGGGTGATTCTGGCTATCTAAGCTTAGGAAATTGAATGGGGGACAACCCTCTATTTTTAGGGAATCAAATGGAATGTTCAAGCGTGTGGAATGATGCAAATTGGAGGGAAATCGTGTGAACCTGATGCACGAGCAAAGTGTGATCTGATTTGCATCAAAACTCATCAAATCCTTGCGTTTCAAGGCTCTAACCCACTTTGGAAACTTGGTTAAACATGTTTAGATCACAAACGCGTGCTAATTTGATGTTTAAAGGCTAAAACATGGATTTCAAATTCTGACTTATGGTGAAACTTCAGTTCCAAGTTACCAAGTTCAATCCAATGGCATTTCCACCTCAAAGGGTCTTAGGGCAAAATTCTTGATGCTTTGGAAAGATGAGGTAACAAGATTTGCAATGGAAAAAGAATGGAATCAAATGGATGCTTGAGCTGAAAACTACATGGAGTCAAAGCTGAAGAAAAAGAGTTGACTTTCCATACTTAGAAATATTTTAAATTCTTCTTTAAAAATGACCTATAATCTCTTGCATCCAAACATAGCCTTCCACTTAGAATTTGCTCTTGACCAAAAAATATGGAAAGAATTAGATCTCTTGAATGACATTTTGCAATTTGAACCACTCACAATCTCAAAATATTGAGCAAGTTATGACTTGTTGAAGTTGGCCAAAAATTATGAAATGACCTATAATCTCTTGCATTCTTAAGGCAACTTCCATCCATTTTCTTACTTTGCACATAAAAGAAGGCATGAAGTACACATCCTTAGGATAATCATGAAAAAATAATGGGCTGAAGGTGATAAAAATTGACCAAGTTATGACCATTTGAAGTCACATATGGAAAATTGGGGATTCATCTGGATGACTTGTAATCTTTCCTCTTCACCAAGTTTCTTCCACATGGAAACTCCTTGGAACTTTTGAAGTGATTTGTTGGTAACTCTTTGAAGAGAAGGATGTTTTTGGAATCACTCAAAAATGCTAAAATATGAGCAAGATATGCCCCTCTTAAGTCCAAAACCCTAGCCTCTAGATCAAGAGAATGCTTGGTGGAACTTTGCCAAGCTTGAACAAACTTTTTGTGCCAATATTCTTCCTTTGTGAATATAATTTATTGAGGATGATAATGAGGACTCATGGCCACCAAAACAACTTCCATACCAACTTTAAATGGTGAGGTTTGAATCTCTCAAGACTTTGACTAGGGCATGGAAATAAACTCATGAACCCATGATGCAACTTGTTAAACCTCATTGCCTTTACCTACATTATTAACAAGTAAGACAAACCAATATTGTATTTTGTTAATTAGAGAGAAAACCAAAGCAAAATATCCATGATCACAAAAGAAAACAAGTTAAGGAGCTTGGTAATTCCTCAAAGAGCAAAGCTAAAGATAAGTAGAAGAACCAAAAGCCCTAATGTGATTTTGTGGTGATTGAAACAATATGGTATGATGAAGGGATCTTAGGGGAAAAAATTGGGGTACAAAAAGATGCTTGTTGGAAGATTCTGCGATGTAGAGAAATAAACTTTTTTGGGAAATGTGCTTCCACAATTTGAGAAATAAACTCTACCAGGGGGAGGTTTTATAAGTGTTTAAGGTTATAAAGCTCGGCCAGGGAACACAGATTTCAACTCTCTGCTTGGAGGAAGTTTGTTGGAGGAGATAATTCCTGCTTGGGGATGAAGGAGATCAAAATTCCGGTTGTTCCTACTCTGTGGGGAACATAGGTGTCACGAGGTCATATGTAGCGGTGACTTCGTCTCAAAAATGTCCATGCCCCTTGTTGTACCCCAAAATTTGCCCTCCAATTTCCTCAACATTTTCTCATCACAAAACCCTTGGAGCTCAAGATCCAGTTAGGATTTCCTCTGCTCAAGACTTTTCCTTGCACTGTGGACCCAAATTAGGGTTTGTGTTTGAACAAAGATGTTTTGACCTAAAAAGCCTAAGAGGACTTTCATGCTTCATGTTGGACTCCCAAGTTTATCCATACCAAGTTTCAAGTCTTGATTCCAAATTTTGCCCAATCAATTGGACAGTTGACCTAAAAATCAAATGTATTGGGGAAAAAGTCAACTGTGGCCAATTGACAGTCAAATCTCATAAAAATTGACCCACATCAACATTATGAACTCACATGGACCATTTGATCAAGTTTGGATCACAATTCCACAAGAAATTTGATCAGATCACCAAAAGGGCAAAATGGTCATTTTTAGGGTTTTGACTGCACAAAGGCAATTTTTGACTGTTTGACCTAGCCAATGGCAAACCAAACTCACATATAGACTCAAGGACCCCATGGAATTGTCTTGACATGCTCAACAAGTTCAAAAGATCCCAAATACACAAGATTGACAATTGAATTTCCCAGTCAATTGATCAATTTTGACTGTATACTGAAAAGTCAAACTTTGACTTTTTGGTCAAAATCAAGTGTCAAGATTCATTTTTCATCAAAACATGCCAAATCATGAAACTTGTTCATCAAGAAATCAAGAATTGCAAATTAGGGTTTGAAATGAAGATTTTTCATAACTTAGAATTTTTCTAAGTTATGAAAAACCCTAATTTTTTCCTAACTTTGTCCCACTTTCTCACCAAGATTCATTTGGATTCAAGAAAAAGTCAAAACATGAAAGTTGTAGCCTATTGCAAAATCTACAACTTTGATTCACAAAGTTTCCTCAAAAGAAGCTTGTAGCTCAAGTTACAATTTTTGGAACAAGGGTACCAAACCATTCTTAACTTAGAGAAAATTTGACCTATTTTAGACAAGGTTTTTACCTAACTTCAAGAACATTTTTCACATACTTCCACTTGGAATTTCAATTTGCATTTCAAATATGTATTGTAGTACACATTCCAAGCTTTCCAAAATGTCCAAGAACTCATCAAACAACCTCATGGTTAGGGAGAATCGAATTTGGCAAGTTGGGAAAAACTCACTTTTGATTTGGCCAAGTTACATGTTCATACATCTAGGCCATTTTGAAATCAGCTTGCACAACTTGATTACAGGTCCTATATCCCTTTTGCACTTATAAATTTAATGCAAACTCATTGTGCCAAGACCATATTTTATGTGTTCAAGCATTGCATAAAGGTTTAGTCCCAAAATGGAAAAAGCATAATGCCCATTTTTGCAAAAGTAAACTTTATGTCAAATGGCAATCCAAGCAAGTACAGGGCAAATCTCTTTGGCACAAGTTTATGAGCTAATTACACTGATCAAGACTAAGTGTTGCAGCACATTAGGGGGGCCTGTATAAGCTAGAAACTCAACTTGGCCTTTTGTTGCTTAAGTAAGAAGAAACATATCATAACATCACACAACTATCATTCCTGTAAACCAAGCCTTAAGCAAAGACTTTGTACACTTTATAAACATCCTAACTGAGCTAGAACACGAGTCAACCACCTCCATTGCCTTCTAAAACACAAAATCACCCTCAAACTGCCCAAACAGAGCACCTGCTGCAGATTGAGTTCCATAGCTCAATCCTTTCATGCATCCTTGCTAAAATCACTTCAAACACATCCCATAATATCCCTTGAAGCTATTCCAAACCTCAAACACGACCTGTAACACTCCCATTCAACATCACCATTTTCATTTTTCTGTTTTGCAGGTGGAGTTCTATAACTCGATTCAGCCAGTTTCAAAGCAAAGTAAAGCTTGGAATAGCATCCCTGGACATCAAGGAAGCTGTACCAATCATCACCTTGCATTGAAGACACCTCCATCACCAGATACAACTCCAACTGAACAGGTAAGTTCATGAACTCGTATCTCTCTATCCAGGCTTTGTTAGCTTTAGGTTTGTGAAAAAAATATGTCACATTTATAGCCTTGAACATGCCCATGTAATTAGTTTTCATTTATATTATGTGTGCTGTAAGAATTTAATGTCTGAACATGAAACAAAAACTAGGTCAGGAATTGGGGGAGAAGAAATTCTCTCTCATCTTAGAGAGTTAAGTCAAGTTCTTTATATGTCTGGATTCGTCTCTTAATGCTCTACATTTTTCATGTTGTAAGTTTTGCTTGAAAGTCCAGGAATTGGAAGATAGAAAACGCGTGTTCATTAGTGTTCATACAGTCTGGAGGTTGAAGAAGGACTTTTTGGGCTGGGCTCTGTTTCATATTTCTTTTTGCACCCTTTTGTTACTTTTACACCCCCTAAGCCCATTATGCTTATTTTGATCATTTTTTTTATTTTTCTTTTTTTGTTCTGACTTATTTATTTTTCCTCATAATATTAAAAATATAAAAAAAATATTTTTTAATCATTTTTGTATTTATTAGGCAATTATTTGTTTAAATAGGTATTTGTACATAAATAAATACATAAACATACTTTTATTTAAAAAATACTAAAATAATGCAAATACATTTTATTTTACATTTTTTATTTTATATTATCTTCTGAAAATATTTTAAATAAATATACTTTTTTTATAAATACTAAATATTATTATTTTGTATATATTTAATA
Source organism: Vicia faba (assembly GCA_948472305.1). Classification (NCBI taxonomy): domain Eukaryota; kingdom Viridiplantae; phylum Streptophyta; class Magnoliopsida; order Fabales; family Fabaceae; genus Vicia; species Vicia faba. The sequence goes on from OX451738.1 coordinate 1,573,016,427, forward strand.
TATTTATCATATAAAATAAATACATACATATTTATTAGCATATTTAGTAAATAATACAAAATATACACTTTTTTTATTTTTATTAATATTTAATATTAAAAATACCTTTTTTGCAAATATACTTCATTTTTGTTTTATTTTTGTACATAATTGATAAATATTTGTACATATTAAATCATTAATACTTTTATTTAATAAATTAGGGTTTTGCCCTAAATACACAAAAACTCCAAAAAATTAATACTTTTATTTTTGTTTCCTTTATACATAAAAACACTTTTTTTTCATACATATGAAAACATCTTTTGCATCTTGCATATTTATTTTATTTATCTTATTTAATTTGTATATTAAATATCTTGTAAATTCTAAATTTGATGTAATAGTCTAGGTTTAAATTCCTTGTCAAAATACCCCCATTTGAACATTTGTACCCACCTTCCCATATATTGTGTTGTAATAACTTAGGAACTTTATTTTTCGCACTTTAATGCTTTCTAATTATACCATGCTAGAATTAGGGTTTGTATGCGAATCAAAAATAACAAAAATAGTTTGACCTAAATTCAAGATAAACAAGCATGAAAATGGACAACACTAATCACACTTGCACCCCTAGGGTATTCCACTTGTTACCTTCAATAAATGGGCCATGTTGCATGTTAGGTCTCTTTGGGCAAAATAAAACAATTCAAATGATCATAGTCCCTCGATGACGCTTTCGAAAGTTGCCTAAAAAATGATCAAGTCCCTTAAAGGAAAAATTGCCCAAAGATACTTGGCACCATTGCAATTATGGTCTAAACGATGACCCGCGCCCGTCCCTTTCACATCCTAACACAAGATTGTCCACCAAATGCAATGGTGGAACAAAATTGTTAAAAGGGTTAAAACATAGTATAAATCTTTGAGAAATTTAGGAGTAGATAACCTCTTAGTTACTTGAATCAAACTTGCAAAACAAAACACTTGCCTATTTTTAAACCACACCTCACAACACTTTCAAAACAAACTTTTAAAAAACAAATGAAAACCTTTTCAAAAGACGTACACCTTTGTATACATCTCAACATGGATCATTACAAAGGTTGCCACCACATTGGCCTCTTTTCAAAAACATTTTCAAACCCACACACAAAGCACCATTTCAAACAATTGAAAATTAAGGCAAGTTGATCTAAGTAAGTAACTAAGAGCCCATGGATAACCATGGATAGAAAGGGTGCTAATACCTTCCCTTTCTATAATCTACTCCCCGAACCCAAGAAAACATCCCAAAGGTTTTTGCTGTGCTTTTTAACCTTTCCTTAGGATAAAATAAAAAGTCGGTGGCGACTCTTGCTCAACCGAAACATTTGCGAAAACAAACGCAAAACCATAGTCAGTTCTCCCACCGTATCACGGAACTGGCGAATCTGTTGGGGAATAATTTAAAAGTGGAGTAACCTTAGGGCTTAGATCACCCTCTTGCATGACTAATTGTTTGAATTGATTGCTTTATATCTTGGCTCTCTTGTTTGGGTTTACAATCCTACACCCGGATTTTGGGAAACATTCATAGATAGCAATACGTTGTGGAAACTGTGCGGGGTATACCGACACGGTCGAAGAAATAGCTATATTAGTGCGACATATTTGTGAGTACCGGTAACCCTTGAGTTCAATCAAGGAGAGTACGGGGCCGCTGAGTGATGTCACTAAGCACTAATGACCTAGAACCTTACTTGACAATCTTGGCCTTTTATTAGGGGTAGTGAGATGACCGGCTTTGGTGCAGTCCAAAGTTGGTAGATACTCGATACTACACTCATTGAGGGATGTTTTCTTGGAATATTTTGGTCGCTAGTTAAGTGGCTAAACCAAAACAATGAACAATGAAAACAAACCAGTGATATTGAGCTCCTTAGAACCCGGTTACTATTTATAGGACATGTTTTTAAGCCAACTACACTCAAGAGGGTACTTACCTATGAAACCCCATGCAAGCCTGAAACTAGGGCTTGGTGTGATTTGCTTGTACATATGTTTGTGCATACATCATAAACATCATAAAGCATCATATGCATTCACTAACCATTTCAAGGGTTTGGATCTTCATCTTTGTTCTTGTTTTGTAGGTCATGGAAATTCCTCGCAGAAAAACCCTCCAAGTCAACCTTGTGAGAATCTCTCCTCAACTCAAGGAGATCACCTCAAGAATTCCGGAAAGCTCTTCCTTCAGTGAAAGACATGGTAGACTGCTCAGCTTAGTCAACACCAACATTGAAGAAGACATGATGAAAGTGCTATTCCAGTTCTTTGACCCTCTTCACCACTGTTTCACTTTCCCTGACTATCAGTTTGTACCCACTTTGGAGGAATTTTCTCAACTCCTGAGAATTCCTATCCTCAATCAACTACCTTTCAACGGTACGGAAAAGGAACCAAAGCCGGAAGATGTTGCTCGAACATTACATCTACAGCCTTCTGACATCAAGGGGCATTGGGAAACTAGAAGCGGTGTCAAAGGCTTCTTAGCAAAATTCTTGTTTGAGAAGGCACAAGAGTGTTGGAATTCATTGGACCTACAAGCCTTTGAAGAGATTGTGGCACTCCTTATCTATGGGTTGGTCTTATTCCCAAATTTTGACCAATTGGTAGATGTCAACACCGTCAAAATATTCTTGTCCAGAAATCCAATACCAACATTGCTTGGGGACATTCTTCACTCATTTTACACACGAACAATGAGAAAGAGGGGTGTTCTCATGTGCTGTACTCCTCTCCTTGCAAGGTGGTTTATTTCGCACCTTCCACAATCTGTCTTGAAGAATGACCAAGGCTCAAGGTGGTCCCAACGGTTGATGACTCTTACTCACTCTGATGTACATTGGTGTTCTCGGTCCAGAGAAAATGTCATCATCATCGATCATTGTGGAGAGTTTCCTAATGTTACTTTACTTGGAATCAGAGGGGGTATCACCTACAACCCTTGCCTAGCTTTGAGGCAATTTGGATATGCATGGAGGGATGGCCCTCACGACATGTTGATTCCTGACCTAGTTTTTGACTTCAACAACGATGCGCAAGGACTTCGCCAAAGATTCATCAGAGCTTGGAGGATGCCCAACAAGGTTGATAGCAAGACACTGGGACACAAGAACTCTATCCCTCTTGAACCATATCTCAAGTGGGTACGAGCCCGAGCCCAGAGTCTAATGATGCCTTATCCTCATGTTCTCCCTGTGATTAAAGAGCCCGTCAAGGAAGGAGAGGTTCCCTACACCATCCTACATCCTGACATGCCTACATCGTGGGAAGAGATGCAGAAGAGTTGGATCCAACTCAAGGAGGAACAGAACACTTTTGAAGCCAGCTTCTACGCCAGCGAGAAGAAGGTTTTAGAGCTCACCCGCCGACTCCATGAGCAAGAGGCCCTTAACACCTACATTGCGCCAAAGAGGATGCGCAACGTCTTTTTACCTTGAGAAGTTGTTTTTGTAATATTTGGCCCATGGGGCATTTATGTACTAACAAATCTTTTCGTATTAATATGACGTGCGTTCTTTTTGTTTGCAACAATTGTGAATTTCTGAAATCCTTGAATGCATTGCATAGATAACATCTCATGCATCATGTGCATAACAGGTACCCATTTTTTCTACAGGTTGCTTAATCTTCTTCGCTGTTTATTTTGAACAGTCATCATGAATCCAGACTCATCCAGTGAGCAAGCAATCAAGGCCTTTCAGGCCCAAAGTTCCCAGTTTCAAGAGATGGTCCTAAGCCTGGCCCAAGGTCAGCAAGAGTTGAAGGCTCTGCTCCTAAAGAAGAAAAAGAAGAAGAGGACTGCGTTGTTCAATACTGGACGCAGGTTTGGGAACACACTCCATAATGAGGCTGATCCAACTACTTCCTCTGCAGAGAAAGACAGTCCCCAAGGGGGAGGAGCTCCTAGTCCTGCAGTCTCTGACAACGAGACGGATTACAATGACGAACAATACCCACCTGCTGCTGACAGATACAAGCAATTAGAGGACCGCTTGAGTCCATGGAGATTCAGAATGTGCCGGGGCTGGATTTCGGAGATTTGGGCTTATCTTCTGGGGTAGTAATCCCACACAAGTTTAAGGCGCCTGCCTTTGCCAAATACGACGGGGCATCCTGTCCAAAGCTGCATCTAAGGTCGTACGTAAGGAAGATCCAACCTTACACGGCAGACAAAAATCTTTGGATCCACTTCTTCCAAGATAGCCTTTCGTGGTCACAACTTGAGTGGTTTTATCAGCTAGAAGGAACTAGTATCCGACATTGGGAAGATTTGGCGACCGCATTTTATAGACAATATCAATACAATTCTGACCTCGCTCCTACGCGTACCCAACTTCAGGGTATGTCTCTAGGAATGGGCGAAGGGTTCAAAGAATATGCACAAAAATGGAGAGATTTGGCTGGCAGGGTGCAGCCTCTAATGACTGATCGTGAGCTGGTTGATATGTTTCTAGGGACCTTGTCTGGTCCATTTTTCAATCATCTGGTTGGCAATTCCTCAGTTGGGTTTACGGATTTGATCCTGACGGGCGAAAGGATAGAAGCTGGCATCAGGTAAGGAAAGATACAAAAAGATGCCTCCGCAAGTACTGAGAAGAGGCCTTTCAAAAAGGAAGCAAGTGCCGTCTATGGTCCTAGAAGACAAGTCAAGCCAGAAATCCGCCAAGCCGTCAATGCCTTGGTCATTTCAAAACCTGTTGCTGCTCCTCAGCAGTACAATCAACAAAGAGGTGAAAGGCCCAAGAGGCAGTATACTCGGTTGAGTATGACCTTGTCACAAATCTTACTGCAACTGTTATCAACCAACTTGGTGACCATCAAAGAGGCTCCGAAGGCCGTGAACACTGCATCTCCTAAATATAACCCAAATGCCCGTTGTGCTTATCATTCTGATAGCCCCAGGCATACTACTGATGATTGCTGGGCCCTGAGAAAAAAAGTTCAAGACCTTATCGACGCGAAGGAAATTCAGTTTGAGGCGCCTGAGAGGCCAAATGTTGTAATTGCTCCTATGCCCCAGCATAGGGTAAATGCCATCGAGGAAGATTTGTATGTTGTTTCGGTGAATGATGTTGCTACCCCTCTTTTGACTGTTAAGAGGAACTTACTACTAGCCAGTTTATTTCCGGGTTGTAGCAAGGGTTGCCTCCTGTGTGCTGTTATCCCTACCGGTTGTCCGCTGCTGAAATCAGGCATCCAAAGCCTGATGGATAGCAAGGAAATTCTGTTCAAGAAAACTGCTGTTCCGTTTGTTTCCGCTGAAGAAGTATCTGTCGTCACAATTTTCAACAATCCTACCAAGGCTCCCCCGAGGAAGCCAGTCCAAATTATGTCTGTTGCACCCATTACCATTATTGTTCCGGGGCCTCTCCCCTATGAGTCTGATAAGGCTGTCCCATGGCATTATGGGGCAGACGTGTATGTGCTTGGAGTGAAGCAGGAGTTCAACACCGATACCAGTATCAGTAACATCACTGGTCCCGCCAAGATTACTCGCAGTGGCAGGCTCTTCTCGCCTGACATTGCACCACCAGTTATCCGAAAGCCTCTTATCATCACACCCGCAAGTGTGCATGTTCCAAATCAAGTTCCTGTGTCTACTACTGCCGCTGAGTCCTCTGATGCTCGGGGCAAAGAAGTTGCTACCGATTCGCCTGCCAGGACGGAGGCACCAAAAAAGACCGCTGTTGAAGCCTCCCAACAAGAGATGGAGGAAATCCTTAAAATCATTAAAAAGAGTGACTTCAATGTTGTTGAACAGCTGGGGCATACCCCCTCCAAAATCTCTATGCTATCATTGCTGCTGTGCTCAGAGGCCCACGCCAAGGCCCTGATTTCATTTCTGAAAATGGCCCATGTGCCGCAAGAGACCTCTGCAGATCAATTCACTGACTGTGTGGCTAATTTGACAGCTGACAATGGTTTGGGGTTCTCAGATGCTGACCTTACCGCCAAAGGGAAAAACCACAATGATGCCCTGCACGTCTCTATAGAATGCAGGGGCACTACTCTCGCACACGTGTTGGTGGATACCGGTTCTTCCCTGAATGTTTTGCCCAAGAAGGCCTTAGATCGGCTGGACTGTGAGGGCCTGGAATTGAAACCTAGTAACATCATTGTTAGAGCCTTCGACGGTTCTAAGAGGATGGTGCACGGTGAGGTAGACATTCCTATTCATGTGGGTTCCCAAGTCTTCGACTCAACGTTCTATGTAATGGATATCCGCCCATCTTATTCCTGCTTGTTGGGACGACCCTGGATTCACAAGGTTGGGGCAGTAACATCCACTCTACACCAAAAGCTCAAATACCCTGTCAAAGGGAAGATTGTTACTGTGCGGGGTGAGGAGGAATACATGGTTAGTCACTTGAATTCATTCCGGTATATCGAGATGGACGGGGAGTTTATTGAAACCCCCTTTCAGCATTTTGAGGAGGTACCTCCAACGTTGGCATCGGCTGAGACAGTGGTTGAAGAAGACTTTCCTCTGAAGATGGCTTCCTTGAAGGATGCCCGGGCTGTAATCGAGAAAGGCAAATGTGCAAACTGGGGTCAGCTTCCTGACTTCACTCAAAAGAACGACAAGTTTGGGCTGGGCTTCACTGCAGAGGCTCAGAGGGCTGTTCGCAAGGAAAGGATCAGAAAGGCTCTGGTGTTTATCACCAATCCAAGGGTGAATGCTATCGAGGAGGACGTAGAGGAAGTGGAGTTTGACAGTTGGATCTATCCAACCACCAGCAATGGACCAAGCAACTGGACGGCAAAGGATTTTACACCTATTACATTTGTCACGCAGTAATTAACTCTTTTGATTTTCAATTTGTAACAAACAATATGTTGAAACTTTGATTGGCTCGATGTCCTACTCGGGTCACCGTAGCTCCATTTGTGAGGGCTTTTTGTATGACATTTCCATATATCATTAATCAAAACATTGGACGTTTGTTGCATTTCAAATCTTGTTCTCTTTTTCTTTCTGTGTTATATATTGCAAAACAGCTATATTTACACACACTCACTTATACAGGTTTCAATCCACTCTGGATCTCACTGGTAACAGCTCTGCTACCACCGGTTATGACTTCGAGAATCCGATCAACTTGGCCGAAGACGAAGGTGAAGATGATTGAAAAGTGCCTGGTGAACTCGCAAGACTGCTACTCCAGGAAGAGAGGGCCATTCAGCCGCATGAAGAGCTCGTGGAAACAGTGAACCTAGGTACTGAGACAGATAGAAAAGAAGTCAAGATTGGTGCCAATCTAGAGCTCAGCGTGAAGCAACGATTGATCCAGATGCTACATGATTACATGGAGATCTTTGCTTGGTCTTACGAAGACATGCCTGGTTTGGATGCCGACATTGTAGTTCATCACCTGCCTACCAAGGAAGACTGCCCTCCGGTAAAGCAAAAGGTCCGCCGTATGCGTCCAGAGATGTCCGAAAAGATCAAAGCTGAGGTTATGAAGCAATTCGATGCCGGATTTCTAGCAGTGACTTCTTATCCTCAATGGGTTGCCAACATGGTGCCAGTTCCGAAGAAGGACGGTAAGGTCAGAATGTGTGTTGACTACAGGGATTTGAACAGGGCCAGCCCCAAGGATGACTTCCCCCTGCCTCACATCGACGTTCTTGTTGACAATACTGCTCAACACAAGGTGTTCTCCTTCATGGATGGTTTTTCAGGGTATAATCAGATCAAGATGGCTCCGGAAGATATGGAAAAGACTACCTTTGTGACTCAGTGGGGCACCTTCTGCTACAAGGTCATGCCATACGGGTTGAAAAATGCTGGGGAAACCTACCAACGTGCCATGGTTGCTTTATTTCATGATATGATCCATCATGAGATTGAGGTATACGTTGATGACATGATTGCAAGGTCCCAAACTGAGGAGGAACACCTTGACCATCTACGGAAGCTGTTTGACCGATTGAAGTTATACAAGCTGAGGTTGAATCCCAACAAATGTACCTTTGGGGTGAGGTCCGGAAAATTGTTAGGTTTCATTGTAAGCGATAAAGGTATTCAGGTGGACTCTGCCAAGGTGAAAGCCATACAAGAGATGCCGACTCCCAAGACAGAGAAAGAAGTCAGAGGCTTTCTAGGTCGACTGAATTACATTGCCCGTTTCATCTCACATCTAACTGCTACCTGTGAGCCAATCTTCAAATTGCTGAAGAAAGATCAAGTAGTACGTTGGAACGATGAATGTCAGGCCGCTTTCGAAAAGATAAAGGAGTATCTCCAAGAACCACCCATTCTTATGCCACCAGTAGAAGGGAGACCTCTGATACTATACTTGACAGTGCTTGACAATTCAATGGGGTGTGTGCTGGGGCAGCATGACGAGTCTGGCCGAAAAGAGCACGCTATTTATTACCTGAGCAAAAAGTTTACCGACTGTGAGTCTCGGTACTCACTGCTCGAGAAAACTTGTTGCGCTCTAGTATGGGCTGCTCGCCGGCTGAGACAGTATATGTTGACTCACACTACTCTGTTGATTTCAAAGATGGATCCCATCAAGTACATATTTGAAAAGCCTGCTCTGTCTGGAAGAATAGCAAGATGGCAAATGATCTTGACAGAATATGATATCCAGTACACGACTCAAAAAGCAATCAAGGGAAGTGTATTGGCAGATCATTTGGCACACCAACCTGTGGATGATTACCAATCATTGAACTTTGAATTTCCGGACGAAGATATCATGGTAGTAACAGATTGTGAAGTGCCTGGACCGGATGAAGGACCTGAGGAAGGATCCCGATGGTCTATGCATTTTGACGGAGCCTCCAACGCTTTGGGTAATGGTATCGGCGCTGTGATCATATCCCCCAAAGGTACTCATACTCCACTCACCGCCCGGCTGTGTTTCAACTGCACCAACAACATGGCAGAATATGAGGCATGTATCATGGGTCTTCAAGCTGCAATCGACTTAAGGATCAAGTTTCTGAGTGTCTTCGGAGATTCCGCTCTCGTGATCAATCAGATCAAAGGCGAGTGGGATACGAAACACCCGAATCTTATTCCTTACAAGGAGTATGTTTTGACTTTGCTTCCCCACTTTGAAGAGATAACTTTTGAACACTTCCCAAGAGAGGAGAATCAGTTAGCGGACGCACTAGCTACGATGTCTTCAATGTTCAAAGTCAAATGGGACAATGAGGCTCCCCGGATCATTATCTGGAAGTTGGACGAACCCGCATACTGCTGCGATCTTGAGGCCGAAGAGGTGACTGAAAAACCCTGGTATCATGAGGTGAAGAGATACTTGGAAGCTCAGGAATACCCTGAAGGTGCATTTGTCAACGACAAAAATTTCATGAGAAGGTTTGCGGCAAAATTCTTCCTCAGCAACGACATTCTCTACAAAAGAAATCATGATTCAACTCTACTGCGTTGCGTGGATAAGGCTGAAGCAGAGAAGATCATGATAGAACTGCATGAAGGTACATTTGGAACACATTCCAGTGGACATACCATGGCAAAGAAAATCCTTCGGGCAGGATATTTCTGGTCCACAATGGAAGCTGACTGTTACCAACATTCTCGAACCTGCCATAAATGCCAGATCTATGCTGATAAGGTGCACATCCCTCCGGTTCCTCTGAACATCCTGACGGCGCCTTGACCTTTTGCAATGTGGGGCATCGATATGATCGGTGAGATCCGACCGACAGCATCCAACGGGCATCGCTTCATCTTGGTAGCGATTGATTACTTCACGAAGTGGGTAGAGGCAGCTTCCTACGCCACCGTAACCAAGAGCGTCGTGGCACGTTTCATCCGGCATAACCTGATCTGTCAGTATGGCGTCCCAGAAAGGATTATTACGGACAATGGTACCAATCTTAACAACAAGATGATCACTGAGCTCTGCGAGCAATTCAAGATACAACACCATAACTCTTCTCCTTACCGGCCGAAGATGAATGGGGCTGTAGAAGCAGCTAATAAGAATATCAAGAAAATTGTGCAGAAGATGACAGTGACCTATAAAGATTGGCACGAAATGTTATCGTTTGCTCTTCATGGGTACCGTACCTCAGCAAGGACGTCAACCGGGGCAACTCCTTTTTCCTTGGTCTATGGCATGGAGGCAGTCTTGCCAATTAAAGTCCAGATACCCTCTCTCCGGATAATGAAGGATGCAGATCTGAGCGAAGATGACTGGATCCAGACCCGACTTGATCAATTAAACCTAATTGACGAAAAGAGACTCACTGCTATCTGTCATGGTCAGACGTATCAAAAACGGATGATCAGGGCATTTAACAAGAAAGTCAGACCACAAGAGTATCAAGTTGGGGACCTGGTAATCAAGCGCATCATCCTTCCTCAAAGTGATCCCCGGGGCAAATGGACCCCTACATACGAAGGGCCATTTGTGGTTAAACATGTGTTCTCAGGAGGAGCCATGATTCTAACCACCATGGATGGTGACGACCTTCCTCACCCCGCCAATGCAGACATAGTAAAAAGATACTATACATGAATAAAAGACCCGCTAGGTTGACATACCTAGGCAAAAATAAGGGCTTCCCGGCGAACCAAAAGGGCTCGGGCAAAAATAAGGGATGAAATGAAAAAAATCTGTACACCCGGCAAGTCGAAAACCTGAAAAGGCGGCTTGGGCAAAAATGGGTATCCCGGTGGACTGAAAACCCGAAAGGGCGGTCCAGGCAAAAGTTAGGGATAAAGCGTAACACTATGTCTCATTAGATCACTTTGCATCCAGAATTCAGCATCAATTATCTGGCTCAGACTTCGGCATCGATCAATCAACTTCATCTTCAACTAAGCAGCAAAGTGATGAGACGCTTGAAGACATAAAGGCGATAGCAGAGTTGGAACCCAGTGGGAATATTGTGCACATAGCTGTTTTGTTTCCTTTTCAAAATTGTATAAACTCTATGTTATTCGGCGGCATTCTCTTACTAGGATGTCAGCCTCTTGTACAAAAAACGCCTATTCACAGGAAAATTTCAAAATCAATACAAATTCACTTTTCCATACAAATTGCCATTTGTTTTTCCTTTTTCTGTTTTGTCTTGCGAAGAACGTACAATGTTCATTTTTGATATATGCATTTGACATTAAATTGCTAATTCATAAGTACTTGCATGCGAAACAAAAGACTAATTACAGGTGACATCAGAAACAGGGGCAATGTAAAGTTGTCTGATGCAGTCTGGTTGCTTTGTCCGCCAAAGTACCAAGGTAGGTTCAACTGAAGAATGTGACCAAATTATCTCAACTCCCCGCAGAGTAAGACAAGATAGCAACATTCCCCAGTGGAGTATAGGCATTCATCAGCAAGCATCCCCGGCAGTCTTGACCTAAGATTGTTCCCCGGCGGAATATCAACACCCCAGTGCAATTCCAAAAGTTTCCCCAGGAAAGTGGAATTCTTATCCCCAACAGGTCTTGAAGCTTATCCCCAGTAGATTCTGGAAGCTCATCCCCTGCAGAGTACGGACGTCTCTCCCGAGCTTTATTCAAAGTTATTCCTCACAAGGGCTTATAACTGGGTTATCCTCAGCTAATTACCACGGAAGATCGCCCTCGGCAAAGTTCTTCCTATCCCCAGCGGAGTTCATCAAAGTTCCCCAACATGACTTATCAACACAATCCCCAGAGGAGTTTATCATTGTTATCCCCAGCGGAGTCCATCATTGAAATCCTCAGTGAAGCTCTCGTCAAAACTTCAGCGAAGTATCTCTTCCCACAGAGTAATTCCCCTCAGAGTAATCTCTCCAATAAGTTTATTCCCCAACGGAGCCATCTTCTCCTACCGGTGTATTCTTGCAACCATCATCCCTAGCGGAAGCGAAGAACTCTACTCTTCAACGTCAGCCCAGGATTTAATTCCCCGGCCGGTCGTCAAGGATTTACTTTCCTAGACGAAAATACATTCATAAACATTTCACATTTCATACATCTTGCTTACATACATGATAAAGTGCATACAACACTATATCATTTTGAACATCATGACATCATGCATTTTATACATCATGACATTGCATACAACTGATGTTTTGCCTTTTCAGGGAAAAAGACAATCCAAAAGACAACTACTTTCAACTGTCACAATTCCAGATTCGATTCATGTATCTAGCCAGTGCACATCTGAAGAGTTTGCAGTTTCGATTCCTGTATCTAGCCAGGGCACGTCTGAAGAGTTTGAAAATTCGATTCCTGTATCCAGCCAGGGCATATCTATCAGCTGTCACCATTCCAGATTTGATTCCTATATCCAGCCAGGGCATATCTATCAGCTGTCACCATTCCAGATTTGATTCCTGTATCCAGCCAGGGCACATCTAAAGAGTTCGAAGATTCGATTCCTGTATCCAGCCAGGGCATATCTGTTGACGACTATTTCCAAACTCGATTCCTGTATCTAGCCAGGGCAAGTCTGAAGAGTTTGAAGATTCGATTCCTGTATCTAGCCAGGGCATATCTATCAACTGTCACCATTCCAGATTCGATTCCTGTATCCAGCCAGGGCACATCTGAAGAGTTCGAAGATTCGATACCTGTATCCAGCCAGGGCATATCTGTGAGCAACCAATTGTAGATTCGACACCTGTATCTAGCCAGGGCATGTCTGCATGAAGAGATTGAAGATCAACACCTGTAACAAGCCAGGAAAACATCTGTCTTTCTCAAAATACACAAGTTCTCGCTAAGGAATCTCTTATGCGATCAACACTTCCAAATGGCATCTATAAGCCCATTCCCGACAAGGTTCTGTCACATCTCCAGATGGCATCTATAAGCCCATCCCCCTATCCACCATCTCTCCAAATGGCATCTATAAGCCCATTCCCGACATCACCTTTGCTGATACTCCAACATGCGAGTGCAAATTTCCGGGCACTCTAGTGTCCAATCTCCTTTTACCCTCGAGTCACGAAAGGCAAACTTGCCAATCTAACTCTTCAGGTTCAAGAAGATTGAACAGGGGCAACTGTTGTACCCCAAAATTTGCCCTCCCATTTCCTCAACATTTTCTCATCACAAAACCCTTGGAGCTCAAGATCCAGTTAGGATTTCCTCTGCTCAAGACTTTTCCTTGCATTGTGGACCCAAATTAGGGTTTGTGGTTGAACAAAGATGTTTTGACCTAAAAAGCCTAAGATGACTTTCATGCTTCATGTTGGACTCCCAAGTTTATCCATACCAAGTTTCAAGTCTTGATTCCAAATTTTGCCAAGTCAATTAGACAGTTGACCTAGAAATCAGCTGTATTGGGGAAAAAGTCAACTATGGCCAATTGACAGTCAAATCTCATAAAAATTGACCCACATCAACATTATGAACTCACATGGACCATTTGATCAAGTTTGGATCACAATTCCACAAGAAATTTGATCAGATCACCAAAAGGGCAAAATGGTCATTTTTAGGGTTTTGACTGCACAAAGGCAATTTTTGACTGTTTGACCTAGCCAATGGCAAACCAAACTCACATATGGATTCAAGGACCCCATGTAATTGTCTTGACATGCTCAACAAGTTCAAAAGATCCCAAATACACAAGATTGACAGTTGAATTTCCCAGTCAATTGATCAATTTTGACTGTATACTGAAAAGTCAAACTTTGACTTTTTGGTTAAAATCAAGTGTCAAGATTCATTTTTCATCAAAACATGCCAAATCATGAAACTTGTTCATCAAGAAATCAAGAATTGCAAATTAGGGTTTGAAATGAAGATTTTTCATAACTTAGAATTTTTCTAAGTTATGAAAAACCCTAATTTTTTCCTAACTTTGTCCCACTTTCTCACCAAGATTCATTTGGATTCAAGCAAAAGTCAAAACATGAAAGTTGTAGCCTATTGCAAAATATACAACTTTTATTCACAAAGTTTCCTCAAAATAAGCTTGTAGCTCAAGTTACAATTTTTGGAACAAGGGTACCAAACCATTCTTAACTTAGAGAAAATTTGACCTATTTTAGGCAAGGTTTTTACCTAACTTCAAGACAATTTTTCACATACTTCCACTTGGAATTTCAATTTGCATTTCAAAGATGGATTGTAGTACACATTCCAAGATTTCCAAAATGTCCAAGAACTCATCAAACAACCTCATGGTTAGGGAGAATCGAATTTGGCAAGTTGGGAAAAACTCACTTTTGATTTGGCCAAGTTACATGTTCATACATCTAGGCCATTTTGAAATCAGCTTGCACAACTTGATTACAGGTCCTATATCCCTTTTGCACTCATAAATTTAATTCAAACTCATTGTGCCAAGACCATATTTTATGTGTTCAAGCATTGCATAAAGGTTTAGTCCCAAAATGGAAAAAGCATAATGCCCATTTTTGCAAAAGTAAACTTTATGTCAAATGGCAATCCAAGCAAGTACAGGGCAAATCTCTTTGGCACAAGTTTATGAGCTAATTACACTGATCAAGACTAAGTGTTGCAACACATTAGGGGGGCATGTACAAGCTAGAAACTCAACTTGGCATTTTGTTGCTTAAGTAAGAAGAAACATAGCATAACATCACACAACTATCATTCCTGTAAACCAAGCCTTAAGCAAAGACTTTGTACACTTTCTAAACATCCTAACTGAGCTAGAACACGAGTCAACCACCTCCATTGCCTTCTAAAACACAAAATCACCCTTAAACTGCCCAAACAGAGCACCTGCTGCAGATTGAGTTCCATAGCTCAATCCTTTCATGCATCCTTGCTAAAATCACTTCAAACACATCCCACAACATCCCTTGAAGCTATTCCAAACCTCAAACACGACCTGTAACACTCACATTCAACATCACCATTTTTGTTTTTCTGTTTTACAGGTGGAGTTCTATAACTCAATTCATCCAGTTTCAAAGCAAAGTAAAGCTTGGAATAGCATCCCTGGACATCAAGGAAGCTGTACCAATCATCACCTTGCATTGAAGACACCTCCATCACCAGATACAACTCCAACTGAACAGGTAAGTTCATGAACTCGTATCTCTCTATCCAGGCTTTGTTAGCTTTAGGTTTGTGAAGAAAATATGTCACATTCATAGCCCTGAACATGCCCATGTAATTAGTTTTCATTTATATTATGTGTACTGTAAGAATTT
Organism: Vicia faba; assembly: GCA_948472305.1. NCBI lineage: Eukaryota > Viridiplantae > Streptophyta > Magnoliopsida > Fabales > Fabaceae > Vicia > Vicia faba. Next base: position 1,573,031,565 of record OX451738.1, read on the forward strand.
AATGTCTGAACATGGAACAAAAACTAGGTCAGGAATTGGGGGAGAAGAAATTCTCTCTCATCTTAGAGAGTTAAGTCAAGTTCTTTATATGTCTGGATTCGTCTCTTAATGCTCTACATTTTTCATGTTATGAGTTTTACTTGAAAGTCCAGGAATTGGAAGATAGAAAACACGTGTTCATTGTTGCTCATACAGTCTAGAGGTTGAAGAAGGACTTTTTGGGCTGGGCTATGTTTCATATTTCTTTTTGCACCCTTTTGTTACTTTTACACCCCCTAAGCCCATTATGCTTATTTTGATCATTTTTTTTATTTTTCTTTTTTTGTTCTGACTTATTTATTTTTCCTCATAATATAAAAAATATAAAAAAATATTTTTTAATCATTTTTGTATTTATTAGGCAATTATTTGTTTAAATAGGTATTTGTACATAAATAAATACATAAACATACTTGTATTTAAAAAATACTAAAATCATGCAAATACATTTTATTTTCCATTTTTTATTTTATATTATCTTCTGAAAATATTTTATATAAAATATACTTTTTTTATAAATACTAAATATTATTATTTTGTATATATTTAATATATTTATCATATAAAATAAATACATACATATTTATTAGCATATTTAGTAAATAATACAAAATATACACTTTTTTATTTTTATTAATATTTAATATTAAAAATACCTTTTTTGCAAATATACTTCATTTTTATTTTATTTTTGTACATAATTGATAAATATTTGTACATATTAAATAATTAATACTTTTATTTAATAAATTAGGGTTTTGCCCTAAATACACAAAAACTCCAAAAAATTAATACTTTTATTTTTGTTTCCTTTATACATAAAAACACTTTTTTTTCATACATATGAAAACATTTTTTGCATCTTGCATATTTATTTTATTTATCTTATTTAATTTGTATATTAAATATCTTGTAAATTCTAAATTTGATGTAATAGTCTAGGTTTAAATTCCTTGTCAAAATACCCCCATTTGAACATTTGTACCCACCTTCCCATATATTGTGTTGTAATAACTTAGGAACTTTATTTTTCGCACTTTAATGCTTTCTAATTATACCATGCTAGAATTAGGGTTTGTATGCGAATCAAAAATAACAAAAATAGTTTGACCTAAATTCAAGATAAACAATCATGAAAATGGACAACACTAATCACACTTGCACCCCTAGGGTATTCCACTTGTTGCCTTCAATAAATGGGCCATGTTGCATGTTAGGTCTCTTTGGGCAAAATAAAACAATTCAAATGATCATAGTCCCTCGATGACGCTTTCGAAAGTTGCCTAAAAAATGATCAAGTCCCTTAAAGGAAAAATTGCGCAAAGATACTTGGTACCATTGCAATTATGGTCTAAACGATGACCCGCGCCCGTCCCTTTCACATCCTAACACAAGATTGTCCACCAAATGCAATGGTGGAACAAAATTGTTAAAAGGGTTAAAACATAGTAGAAATCTTTGAGAAATTTAGGAGTAGATAACCTCTTAGTTACTTGAATCAAACTTGCAAAACAAAACACTTGCCTATTTTTAAACCACACCTCACAACACTTTCAAAACAAACTTTCAAAAAACAAATGAAAACCTTTTCAAAAGACGTACACCTTTGTATACATCTCAACATGGATCATTACAAAGGTTGCCACCACATTGGCCTCTTTTCAAAAACATTTTCAAACCCACACACAAAGCACCATTTCAAACAATTGAAAATTAAGGCAAGTTGATCTAAGCAAGTAACTAAGAGCCCATGGATAACCATGGATAGAAAGGGTGCTAATACCTTCCCTTTATATAATCTACTCCTCGAACCCAAGAAAACATCTCAAAGGTTTTTGCTGTGCTTTTTAACCTTTCCTTAGGATAAAATAAAAAGTCGGTGGCGACTCTTGCTCAACCGAAACATTTGCGAAAACAAACGCAAAACCATAGTCAGTTATCCCACCGTATCACACCCCTGTACCTACTGTAAGGAATAACTGTCGGAATTGCAAATTGCTTTTTTAAACTTTTCCCTATTTCTTAAAGTCATTAGTAACTGTCTTTCTGTTTCTTATGCAAGTATTTGTGACCAATGATCATACCCAAATGCATATGTCAAGAATAAGTCATTGGACATTTTTTGCAAAACAAAACAGGAAAAGAAAAACAAACAGTCTTGTACTTTCAAAGAAATGATTCGTATTGATTTCTGAAGTTTGCCTATAACAGGCATTTTGTACAAGGAGGCTGACGTTCTAGTAGGAGAACGCCGCCGTGAGAGTGAAAACTATACAAAATAGTGTACAAAGAGAAGAAAACAGCTATACAATAATCCCATTGGGTTTCAATTCTACTATTGCCCCTATGTCTCCGAGTTTCTCATCACTTTGCTGCTTGTCCGAAGCTGACTGGATTGGTCGATACCATTTTGAGTTTGATAGTTGATACTGAAGTCTGATCGCAAGGTGATCCAATGGGACATAGTGATACGCTTCAAATCCCTAATTTTTCCTGGACCGCCCTTTAGGGTTTTCAGTCCACCGGGATACCCTTTTTTGCCCAAGCCGCCTTTTCAGGTTTTCAACTTTCCGGGTGTACAGATTTTTTTGTATTTATCCCTAATTTTTTATCGAACCCTTTTGGTTCGTCGAGACGCCCTTATTTTTTCCTAGGCCCGTCAACCTAGCAGGTCTTTATTCATGCGTAGTATCTTTTCACTATGTCCACATTAATGGGGTGAGGAAAGTCATCACCATCCATGGTGGTTAGAATCATGGCTCCACCGGAAAATATACTTTTGATCACAAATGGCCCTTCATACATGGGAGTCCATCTTCCCCTGGGATCACCTTGTGGAAGTATGATGCGCTTGATTACCAGATCACCCACTTGATACACTTAACGTCTAACCTTTTTGTTGAAAGCCTTGATCATCCATTTTTTATACATTTGACCATGATAAACAGCAGTAATCCTTTTCTCATCAATCAGATTCAGTTGATCAAGTCGAGTTTGGATCTGATCGTCTTTGTTCAAGCCTGCATCCTTCATGATCCTCAGAGAAGGGATCTGGACCTCAATAGGAAGGACAACCTCCATACCATATACCAGAGAATAAGGTGTTGGCCCTGTCGACGTGTGTGCTGAGGTGCGGTAACCATGAAGAGAAAATGGTAACATATCATGCCAGTCTTTGTATGTCACCGTCATCTTCCGTACGATTTTCTTGATATTATTGTTAGCAGCCTCCACATTGCCATTCATCTTCGGCCGATAAGGGGAAGAATTATGATGCTGGATCTTGAATTGCTTACAGAGTTCGGTGATCATTGTATTGTTGAGATTTGTACCATTGTCAATAATGATTCTCTCTAGCACACCATACCGACAAATAAGGTTATGCTTGATAAACCGCGCCATAACATTCTTGGCAACAGAAGCAAAAGAGGCAGCCTCAACCCAATTCGTGAAGTAATCAATGGCCACTAAGATGAAGCGATGCCCATTGGAAGCGGTAGGTATAATCTCTCCGATCATATCAATGCCCCACATTTCTAAGGGCCATGGAGTCGTCAATACGTTCAAAGTAACCAGAGGTACATGCACCTTATCAACATAGATCTGGAATTTGTGAAAAGTTTAGGAATGATGATAGCAGTCTGTTTCCATAGTGGACCAATAGTATCCTTCCCGTACGATATTTTTAGCCATGGTGTGTCCACTAGAGTGGGTGCCGAAGGTACCTTCGTGTAAATCTTCCATAATCCTCTCTGCTTCGCCCTTGTCTACACACCGAAGTAAAGTAGAGTCATGGTTGCGCTTGTAGAGAATTCCATTACTGAGGAAGAACTTCACAGAGAACCTTCTCAGGAACTTCTTATCATTGACAGACGCCCCTTCAGGATATTATTGAGCCTCAAGATACCTTTTCACTTCATGAAACCAAGGTTTGTCTGCTACTTCTTTAGTGTCAATCTCATAGCAGTATACCGATTCATCCAACCTCTCAATGGTGATCTGAGGAGCTTCGTTATCCCACTTGACCTTGAACATAGACGACATAGTAGCTAGCGCGCCCGCTAGCTGATTCTCTTCTCGTGGAAAATGTTCAAAGATGACCTCTTCAAAGTGTGGGAGCAGTGTCAGCACATGTTCTTTGTAAGGGATGAGATTCGGGTGTTTTGTGTCCCACTCGCCTTTGATTTGACTTATTACCAAGGTTGAATCCCCGAATACACTCAAGAACTTGATCCTTAGGTCAATAGAAGCTTTGAGACCCATGATGCATGCTTCATACTTCGCCATATTGTTGGTAGAGTTGAAACATAATCTAGCGATAAAGGGGGTATGACGGCCTTCAGGAGATATAATTACAGCACCAACGCCATTTTCGAGTGCGTTGGAGGCTCCGTCAAAAACCATAGTCCATTGGGATCCTTCCTCAGGTCCTTCATCCAGTCCAGGTTCTTCGCATTCAGTCACTAACATAATATTCTCATCCGGGAACTCAAAATTCATGGACTGGTAGTCATCCACAACTTGATGAGCTAAATGATCCTCTAGTACACTCCCCTTGATTGCTTTTTGGGTCATGTATTGGATATCATATTCAGTTAAGATCATTTGCCATCTTGCTATCCTTTCGGAGAGCGTGGGCTTCTCGAAGATGTACTTAATTGGATCCATCTTAGATATCAACAAAGTAGTGTGGGTCAACATATACTGTCTCAGTCAGCGAGCAGCCCATGCCAAAGCGCATTAAGTTTTCTCAAGCATTGAGTATATTCTTTCATAATCAGTAAAATGTTTGCTAAGGTAGTATATTGCATGCTCTTTTCGACCAGACTCGTCATGCTGCCCCAGCACACACCCCATTGAATTATCTAAGACTATGAAGTACATTATCAAAGGTCTTCCTTCATTCAGAGGCATCATAATTGGAGGCTCTTAAAGGTATTCCTTGATTCTCTCAAAGGCGGTCTGGCATTCATCATTCCACTTTACCACTTGATCTTTCTTCAAGAGTTTGAAGATTGGCTCATAAGTAGCAGTTAAATGGGAAATGAACCTGATAATGTAATTTAGGCGTCCTAAGAAGCCTCTGACCTCCTTCTCAATGTGAGGATCCAACATTTCTTGTATAGCCTTCACTTTTGCAGGGTATATCTGAACACCTTTGTCACTGACAATGAAATCTAGCAGTTTTCCAGACCTTACCCCGAAGGTGCACTTATTCGGATTCAACCTCAGCTTGTACGCCTTCAACCTATCGAACAACTTTTGTAGATGATCAAGGTGCTCTTCCTCAGTTTGAGACCTGGCTATCATGTCATCAACATAGACCTCTATTTCATTGTGAATCATGTTATGGAACAAATCTACCATGGCTCGCTGATAGGTTTCCCCAACATTCTTCAACCCAAAGGGCATCACTTTATAGCAGAAAGTGCCCCATTGTATGACGAAGGTTGTCTTTTCCATGTCTTCAGGTTCCATCTTGATCTGATTGTAACCAGAGAAACCATCCATGAAGGAAAAGACCTTGTGTTGCATGGTGTTGTCAACCAGAACGTTAATATGGGGAAGCGGAAAGTTATCCTTGGGGCTTTCCCTGTTCAAATCTCGGTAATCCACGCACATTCGTACCTTGCCGTCCTTTTTAGGCACCAGAACTATGTTAGCAACCCATTGGGGAGAAGAGGTGATAGACAGGAATCCAGCGTTGAACTGTTTCATAACCTCTGCTTTGATCTTCTCTGACATTTCAGGGCGCATACGGCGGACCTTCTACTTTACCGGAGGGCAATCTTCTTTAGTTGGAAGGAAATGAACCACAACATCGGTGTCTAGTTCGGGCATGTATTCATATGACCAGGCAAAGATCTCGACATAATCATGCAACATCTGTATCAACCGTTGTTTGACACTAAGCTCCAAATTTTCACCTATATTGACCTCTTTTCTATCCACTTCTGTGCCCAAGTTTATTGTCTCAACTGGCTCTTCATGAAGCTGTATGGCCTTTTCTTCCTGCTTTAACAGTTTAGCAAGTTCTCCTGGTACCTCACAATCTTCCTCACCTTCATCCTTGGCTTGGTTGATCATATTTTCAATGTCATAACCGGCAATAGAAGAACTGTTATCAATGGGATCCATAGTGGATATGGATCTGTAGTTTGATACGTGAGTGTGTGTAAGAGTATAGCTATATAGACAAAGTAAAAGCAGAAAAGAAAAACAAAGAGCGCAAAATTTGTATGCATAAACGTCCAATGCTTTATTAATGCCATATGAGATTAAACATGAAAACCCTCACAAATAAACCATTATGCCCTGGGTAAGCCACGCGGCCGTAAAGTTTATATTGTTTATTACATATCCAAAAAATAAAAAGACAATTAATTCTAAACAAAAGTAGTCGGTACAAAGTCTCTTTCTGTCCAGTTACTGAGTCCACCATTGGCAGTAGTGAAGATCTAGCTGTCCATGTCATCGTCACCATCACTATCTTCTAAGGCGTTGACCCCATAATTCCTAATACGGAGGGGAGGTCCTCCAGCACGAGCACGACGAACAGCCCTTTGAGCCCCTAAAGAGAAACCTAAGCCAAACTTGTCAGACTTATATGGCATACCAGGGAGTTAACCCCAGATGGTAGACCCACCTCATTCAATAACTGCTTTTGCATCCTTGAGAGAAGCCATCTCCAAGGGAGGTCTGGTGATCTTTGGCAGATTGGTGGCAATTTCAGTTGCAGCCAAAGTTTGAGGTACCTCTTTGAAATTTTGACACGAAGTCTCGATGAACTCGTCATCCATTTCTACATACCTGAAGGAGTTCAGGTGACTGACGATGTATTCTTCCTCACTGTGTACCGTGACAATCTTTCCTTTTACCGGGTACTTCATCATCTGATGCAGAGCAGATGTGACAGCTCCCGCCCCATGGATCCAAGGGCGACCCAATAAACAATAATATGATGGTCTGATATCCATCACGTAGAAGGTAGAGTCGAAAGTCTGAGAACCGACTTTTATGGGGATGTCCACCTCCCCATGCACCATTCTCTTTGATTCATCGAAAGCCCTTACCACTATGTTGCTGGGCCTCAGGGTCAAGCCTTCACAGTCTAGTCTATCTAGTGCCTTCTTGGGCAGCACGTTCAATGATGAACTAATATCTACCAGGACATGGGCCAAAGTTGTGCCCTGGAATTTGACAGAAACATGTAGCGCATCATTGTGTTTTCTCCCTCTGGGTGTCAAATCAGCATCAGAAAAACCCAAACCATTATCAGCCGTCGGGCTGGCCACACAATCTTCAAATTGGTCAGCAGAGGTTTCCTGTGGTACATGGGTCGTCTTAAGGAACTTCACCAAAGCCTTTGCATGGGCTTCAGAGTATAACAGTAAGGCCAGCATATAAATCTTTGAAGGGTTCTGCCCCAGTTGCTCAACAATATTGTAGTCGCTCTTCTTGATAATCTTCAAAATTTCTTCCATTTCCTTCTTGGAAGCCTTTGGGATGGATATTGACTGCACCTTCATTCGGACAGGCTCAACCAATATGTCTTTGCCCCGAGTCTCGGTCGACTCGGTGATAGGGGTGTCATCAGGGGTAATCACAGGAACTGTAGTAGTATTAGCAGGAACAAAAGCAGGAATAATCACATGACCAGTAACAACTTTCAGAGGAGAAATCTCAGGGGAGAACACTCTTCCACTTCTAGTTATTTTACTAGTTCCCACAATGTTGCCAATGTCGGGGTCAACCTTCTCAGAAACCTAGTCTTCATCAGCCAACCAATCTCTCTTGACGTCGTGGTAGTAGACGTCACCCCCATAGTTCCAGGGAACATTTTTGTCTGAGGAGTATGGAATTAGCCCTGGCATAGTGATTATAAGTGGAGTCATCTTCGGAACAAATATAATCCTGACGGGTCTTTTGGTGGAGACCCTGGGATGATTGGAGGAAATGGTTATTATTGAAACATCATTGTAAGAAGTGGTTGGAATGGGAGTCTTTTCAAAGAAAATCTCTTTGTCATCCATTAGGCGTTGAACACCTGCCTTTAATAAATGACAACTAGTCAGTAGAGATAAACAGAGGTGGAAACCTTCACCACAACCTGGAAATAAATCGGCCTTCAACAGGCTCCTCTTGACGGCCAGGAGAAGAGTAACAAGTTCATCAACACCAGTAACAAACAAATCATCTTCAACAGCGTTAACACCACGGCCGTGCTTCGGCATAAGAGCGGTGATAACATTTGGAATATCAGGGGCGTCAAATTCAATTTCCTTCGCCTCGAGAAGGTCTTGCACCTTGTTTTTCAAAGCCCAGCAATTGTTGGTATCATGGCCTGGACTATCTGAATGGTAAGCACAACGAGCATTAGGGTTGTAGTGAGGAGAGGTGGTGTTGGGATTCTTCGGAGCTTCCTTCATTGTTACCAGATTAGACTTCAGTAAATGTGGCAAGACTTGGGATAAAGTAATGTTTATCCGGGTAAACTGTCTTACCGGCCTTTCTGTTCTCGGTTGATTATTCCTTTGTTGGGTAGGTTCATGCTTAGAGATCATGACAGCCCCTACCGCGGGACGATGTTTAGTTCTGTCCTGATTTCTTTGATGGTACGCAGAACTAACCTCTTTCTTCCCAGCAAATGGCTTCCTTACTGCACTGGAGGACACATCCTTTTGAATCTTCCCACTCCTAATTCCAACTTCCACTCGTTCTCCTGTCAAAATCAATTCAGTGAAGTTGGCTGAGGAACTTCAAATAAGATGGTTGAAAAATGGACCAGACAGGGTCCCCAGAAACATATCCACTAGCTCCCTATGAGACAGGGGAGGTTGGACTGTTCCTTCTAAGTCCCTATTTTCTGATCATAGTCCTTAAAGCCCTCGCTCGAATCCATAGACATAATTTGGAGTTGAGTACGGGTGGGATCAAGGTCTACATTATATTAATACTACTTGTAGAAAGCAGCAGCCAGGTCTTCCAAATTATGAATGTTGGCCCTTTCCAGCTGGTAGAACCATTATAGTTGAGTTCTGGACAAACTATCCTGAAAGAAGTGGACCCACAAGTCCTTGTCAGCAGTGTGAGGCTGGATCTTCCTCATATAAGATCGGAGGTACATTTTGGGACATGAAACCACATCATATTTGGAGAACATCGGAACCTTGAACTTTTACGAGATGACAACCCCAGAGACCAAACCCAGCTCTTCAAAATCCAGACCCAGTACCTTTCTGACCTCCATTGTATTCAAACGATCCTTCAGCTGTTTGTATTTTCATCAGCGAGAGGATACTGCTCCTCATCATAGTCGGATTCATCATCAGATTCCTTTGGACTGGAGTCTTCCTCTCTTGTTTCCTCCTCTTGATTGTTTCCTTCCTTTGATGAAGTTATCAGTTCAGAGGCTTGCTACACTGGTCCTCTGATCCTTCTTCCCAGATTTACGGACCCAGTTGGCTTCTTTGGCTTCTTCTTCTCTTTAACAAGCAAGGCTTTTAGTTCTTATTGCCCCTTGGTCAGAGCCATGATCATCTGTTGAAACTGAGCATTCTGAGTCTGTAGATCCTTCACTGTTTGTTCAAGAGCCGTTGCTGAAATAAACAGCGAAGAAGATGAGAAAACTGCTATAAAACCTGTCCATGAAATGATATGTATGATATGCTTATGCAATGTTTTCAAGGACCTTATTGGATTTAAGCTCTTTTAAACAAAACAAAAAGCAAAACCTTTTATTAGCAATTTTTTAAAGAAACAAAATATTACACAAGGATAGACATTGAAAGGAAGTTCCTAAGTCTCCATGGGCAATTCCTCTTGGTGTTGAGGTAGGTGTTGAGGTTTCTCTCTTCATGAAGTTGTTTTGTTAATTCCAGCACCTTCTTCTCACTTGCATAGAATTGAGCCTCAAAAGTATCCCGTTCTTCCTTGAGTTGGATCCAAGACTTTTGCAACTCTTCGAAGTTTGTCGACATATCAGGATGGAGAATAATACAAGAATCTCCCTCTTGAACAATAGGTTCTAAGATCACCCGTAAGATGGAATCGCATGGCATCATAAGACTTTGGGCTCGAGCTCTCACCCATTTGAGATAAGTTTCTAAAGGGATGGAGTTCTTACGCCCCAAAGTCTTATTATCTATGATACGGTGGGAGAACTGACTTGAGGGTTTTTTGCGTTTTATCGCAAATGTTGCGGTTAGCTAGAGTCGCTACCGACTTTTCTTTTATCCAAAAGGAAAGGTGAAAAAGCACAGGAAAGACCTTTGAGATTGTTTCTTGAGTTCGGGGGGTAGATTATGAAAAGGGAAGGTGTTAGCACCCTTTTCATTAATGGTTTTCCATGGGCTCTTAGTTACTTGCTATATCACTTGCTTTTGTTGTTTGAAAATATGTTTGGTGTGGTTTTTAAAGTATTTTGTAAAAGAGGCCATCGTTTAGGCAATCTTTGTAATGATTCTCGTTCATAAGAATGTATACAAAGATGTTTGTCTTTTTTAAAATGTTTCAATGTTTGTAAAATGTTTGGAAATGTGTGTGTTTGTTTTGAATATAGCAAGGATAGTTGTTTGGAAATAGAGCAAGTAACTAGAAGTAATTTACCTACTCAAATGTCTTTCTTGTGCATTTTCTATTCCTTTGACATTGTTGTCTTACCATTGATTTGGTAAGTAACCCTATCTTTGGATGTAAATGGGACGGGCGTGGGTCATCGTATAACCATGATTAGCAATGTTGCAAAGTATCTTAGCATTTTTGAGGGACCAAGATCATTTTGTAAGGCAACTTTGAATAGCGTCATCGAGGGACTATGATCTTATATTTGTTTGTTTTGCCAAGATACTTCGCATGCGTAATATGGCCATTTTTGTATAAGGCAACCAAGTGGAGAAACCCTAAGCATGCTTGTGTGCAAGTCTGTTATTTTCATGCTTTGATTTTTTCTTAGATTAGGGTTTTCTATTTATTTTGTTTTGATCTTGCCATTCAGACCCTAATTACTAGCATGGCATGTGAAAGCGGTAAATTGCGTAATGTAAAGATTACTAAGCTATTACAACCATTTATAGGAGGGGTAAATACAAATTTGAAGGGGGATTTGCAAGAATGTAAATCTAAATAAGCTATTACAACCAAATCGAATTTGTACGAATATTGGAATAAACAAATACAATATTTAAATATGCAATATTATGTATATGTAAAGAACATTTTGTTTGGTTTTTTATATGAAAAAGTTTTAACCTAAACCCTAATAATTTTAAGGAAAAGAAATTAATTCTTAAAAAAAACAAAGTTAACCCTAATTTCTAGTTTAAAAGAAAATAAAGTTCTTATGTATTATTTTTATGTATTTTTTTATTAAATAATAAATAATATTTTATGAAAAATACTTAGTTTTTGTATGTCACAATAAATATTTACAAGTTTGAATGAAATAAAAAAAGGGATAAAATAATTAACCTAAATCTATTATATTTACAAGTTTATTTAAGAAAGAAATAATTAATATATAGTTTAATAAAAATATTTTTTATGTGAAAAATAAGATAAAATAATAAAAATGTAAAATTGTCATATTTTATATTTTTCAGGATTTTATGTATTTAAGAAAATATTTAATAAAAACAAAAAAAGAAAAATAAAACAAATAAATAAAAGATTGGGCCAGGGGGTATCCTGAGAAAATCAGGTGGTGTCATGTTAGAAAAACACTAGGCCCAAATGAAACAAGCCCATCCTGCAAAACAGCAAAAAAATAGAAATGGAAAAATATGAAGAAAAAAAATAAAAGGTAGCGCCAAGGTTCGAACCCATGACCTGGGCCTCACCAGCGCGCTACCTTTCCACTGGGGTGGCTATAGATCCGTTGATTTATATGAAACAACAAAAACATAACACAAATAATGCCCTTGCCTTGTACTTAATCTTCTTCCTCAAGCTGTCCAGAAGCTCTGTAACTTTCTCATTTCTCAATAAAAGTGGAAACTGATAACATGAATGTTGTAGCATTTTGTCTCACGATTCTAACCATGTAAATCATGTAAGCTAACAATCAAAGATCTAAACGAATTTTAAAAGCCCTAAATTTAAACCTAATTTTTCCAGGAACTTCAAGTTTAAAATTCTCTCAACTCAGGCCAAATAAATGCAAGTTATAGATATGTACAGTTTCGTAGCAATGAGGTCTACATTGTTTATTCACAAATTGTGGCCAATGGATGCCTGTATGAAGAGATAGAAGTTGAGATTTTTACCTCTTTCAGTTGAAATCGTGAGTGGAGTTTGAGTGAGATTTATGAAGGTTTGATGATTGCTTGAGCTTGCTTGAACCTCCGTGAGTGTATTCCAATCCTTGCCTTGCTTTGGAAGTGCCTAGAACTCTCTATCCAAGTCAACCTGCAAGCTTTGAAAACAAAAATGGAAGATGAAGAAGGAGTAGTTACAGTGCAGGATGATGGTCTGGATCTCTTAGATATGAAGTAGGTAAAGTGTTTTGATGATTAAAACTTGAAACGCACGAGCCAAATGATGGATTGTTATGCTTATGCACAAACTGCAAGTTTTGACAGTTTTTTTTGGTGATATAGAGTTTTGGAGTGTTTCATCACTTTTGCAATCGTGTTTCCAAGTGTAATATGTTTGTGTATTAGTATGGAAAGGGTTTCAAGTCACCTCTTCAACAGATCCTTGAGTTGTAGCCTTTCTGCACACTTTCTTGCTTTTGAAGCAAAGTGAAGGGACAAGTCTTCACATGCTTGTACTGGCTTGCTTGGAGTTGGTATGAGTTCTATATAAGTTGCCTTAGGTCTGTAGTACTTGTGTGTGCAGAGAAGAATTGTTCAATGCTCAAGAATTGGAAAGTTGCAAAAGTGAACCTTTTCCAAAATGGCAATGGCAACTTTGTGCCATTTATGGAATTGCAATTTGGATAAAGACTCTAGGGCTTGAATTAAAGCTTTGTCAACTTAATAATCATTAATTTATGGAGTAAGAAACAAGTTTGGGACCTGTAAAGCATGGATTAGGCAGCATAGGTACTGATTTGAATTTTATTCTTCATGAAATGGCTTGAATTCAAAGTGTGAAATTGCCAACTTCATCTCTTAGATTCTCTGCACTCAAAAATGATCTCAAGGAGTTCTTGGACATTTTAGAAATCTTGAAATGTGCTTTATAACTCATCTTTGAAATGAATTTCAATATTCCTCTTGGAACTAGGTGAAAAATTGCCATGAAGTTGGGTCCAAAACCTGCCTAAATTAGGGCAAAATTTCACTAAGTTATTTAGTTCATGAGCATGTATTCATAAAATTATATCTTGAGATCCAAGAATCTTTAGGGAAAAATGTGTGAAGAAAAGTTGTAGATTTCATGGAGATCTACAACTTTCATATTGGGAACTTTCTTTGAATCATCTTGTATCATGGTGGAAAATTGGCCTAAAGTTGAGAAAAAATAAGAAAATTTCTATACTTAGAAAAATTTCTAAGTTAAGAAAAATTCAAATTTTAAAATCAAATCTTCAATCTTTGATTCCTTGATGAAAAAGTTTCACATTATGACATGTTTTGATGAATTATGATCCTTGGCACTTGATTTTGACCAAAAAGTCAAAGTTTGACTTTTCAGTATACAGTTGACTTTTGATCAGTTTACTGCAAATTTCATTTGTCTAACCAATGGATTTGCAATGTTTTAAACCATGTAATTAGGTCAAGATGATACAAATGACCCCTTGAAATCATGTTTCAAATCAATTGGTCATTTGCTAGGTCAAAAATTAGAAATTGCCCTTCCTCAGTCAAAACCCTAATTTTGACCATTTTGCCCTTTTGATGATTTGATCAAATTTCTTTAGGAGTTGTGGTCAAAACTTGATCAAATGATAAATATGAGCCTAAAATGTTGGTGTTGATGAAAAAATATGATGTTTGACTGTAAATTGGCCATGGTTGATTTTTTCCCCAATACAACTGATTTTTAGGTCAACTATCCAATTGACTGATCAAAAATGGGGTTCAAGGCTTGAAACTTGTCATGAGTAATCTTAGGGGTTCATAATGATGTTTGAAAGTCATATGAAGCATTTATAGTTCAAAAACCCTTGTGAAAACTCAAAACCTAATTTTGAATCAACAGTGTAAGATGAGATGTCTTAAGTTGACCAAACCCTAATCCAGTCTTGAGTCAAAGAGATCTTGTGAGGAAAGTCTTGATAAATTAGAGGGAAAATTTTGGGGTACAACAGCTGCCCCTGTTCAATCTTCTGAAACCTGAAGAGTTAGATTGACGAGGTTTGCCATTCGTGACTCGAAGGTGAAAAATGATTGGACACTAGAGTGCCCATAAATTTGCACTCGACAATGTTTAGTTGAGGGAATGGGCTTAAAGATGCCATTTGGAGAAGTGATAGAATCTTGTTGGAGATGGGCTTGTAGATGACATCCAAGAATGTTTGTTGAATTGCAAGTTGTAAGCTGAAAGAATGAGTATCAGAATTGCGTCCGTGCCTGGAACGTATCTGAACTGTATCTGAAAGGTGATTCTGAATGAGTATCAGAATGGCGTCCATGTCTGGAGCGTATCCGTACTGTATCTGAACTTGAAATCTGAATGAGTATCAGAATGGCATCCGTGAATATAGCGTATCCGTACTATATATGAACTTGAAATCTGAATGAGTATCAGAATGGCATCCGTGTCTGGAGCGTATCTGTACTGTCTCTGAACTTGAAATCTGAATGAGTATCAGAATGGCATCCGTGTCTGGAGCATATCTAAATTGTATCTGAAAGGTGATTCTGAATGAGTATCAGAATGGCGTCCGTGTCTGGAGCGTATCCGTATTGTATCTGAACTTGAAATCTGAATGAGTATCAGAATGGCATCCGTGTTTGGAGTGTATTCGTACTGTATCTGAACTTGAAATCTGAATGAGTATCAGAATGGCATCCGTGTCTGGAGCGTATCTGAACTGTATCATGATTGCATTTTGTTAATGGTAGATGTTTAATCTTATCCTAAAAAGGGTAAAATGTTAGCTGAAACACAGTTATGTTGTATCATGCAATGTATTTGCTTTATCAATGTTTATGATTTGTGGATGTAATGTATGCGCATGTAAGCTAATTTTCTGTATTGTTGTGCGATTGAGGAAAATAAATCCTTGAATGCTGCTGAGGCTATGTTGAATTTTCATGTCTTGAAGTTAGAAGTATTGACAAACTCTTGTTGAGAGAAGTAAATTCTGTTGTGGGGGCAATGCCATGTACTGCTTGTAAGATCTGCTTTGGGGAATCCTGAGAAATTCGACGATTTCTAACGGGGAATAATAGTTGAACTTTGTTCCACTGGGGATACTGTGGGGCTTACTTATGGAATAGCCTAGAGACGTTTTCTTGTCCTTCCAAACCTATTAGTAATTGTCTTTCTCATTTTATTTATTTGTAAACAATAATTATGTTCAAATGCATATGTTCATTAATGAATCATTGGACGTTTTTTTGCAAACAAAACATTAGAGTAAAGAAAAAAACAAATAGTTTTTTGCACTTTCAAAGGGGTATCTTTATATTGATTTTGAATAAGTATTTTGTACAAAGGGGACAAACATTCTAGTAAGAGAATGGTGCCTGTGATAAGGTGGGAGAGAACTGAATGTTTTGGAATGCTGGTTCGCGTTTTGCGTTTGTTTTTGCAAAATGTCGCAGTAAGCAAGAGTCGCCATTGTCTTTTATTTTATCTAACAAGGAAAGGAAAAAAGCATAGAAAAATTCCTTTTTCGAGATGTTTCTCGGGTCCGGGGGGTAGATTATAGAAAGGGAAGGTGTTAGCACCCTTTCTATCCGTGGTTATCCACGGGCTCTTAGGTACTTGCTCAAAGTGTTTTCAAAATTTGCTTTTCTTTGTGTTTGTGGGTTTGAAAGAAGTTTTTTGTTTGAAAGGAGTGTAAGTGCGAAAAGTTTTGTTTTGTTTTGAAAAGAGCAAGTACTTAAGAACCGTCTACCTACTCGAAAAGGGAATCAATCTGTGCTAATGTCCATTTGACAATGCTATCCCACTATTGATGAGTAGGTAGCGTCGTCGTTGGAATTTAAGGGTCAATTCGATTAAGGGACGTGTGGTCACTAAAGCAATGTTAGGACGCCTTAGCGGTAACCCTAATGTCTTAGATCATTTTTCCGAGGCAACCGTTTCGAGGAAACTATGATCTTTGGACAAGAGGGCGACCTCTAAAACTTCCTATACTCAATGACCACGTTCGAAGGCAACCAAGCGAGGTGTACCCTAAGAGTGCGCATGTGCGAGTGTGTTGTTTCGGTTAATTTTATCTTTGTACATATCAATGGTTATCTATGTTGATTTTAGGTTTAAACATTTGATCTTGTCATGCATTCCCTATTATCAAACATCTAACAATTTATAAGTTGCGGAAATTAAATTGCGGAAATTAAAACTAACTATTACAAGGCGTCGGGTATTTACATCGCCAAAAACAACCCTTGAAATTAAAATGCGGAAAATAAATATAGCGATCAAATAATTTAAAGGTCCTATTAAACTATTACATTTCGGGAAACAATTACATCAATATGGTAAAATGGATCGCGTGCGGAAAATTAAATCGAATACGAGTTATTTAGGGTTTTGACCCTTTAATTTGAAAGAAAGCATTTTTTTGGTTATTTTTTCGATTAAAATAAACTAAATTAAGTTAACAATTAAATTAATTAATTAATTAATTAAAAAAGATATTTTTGGATTTTTGGATATTTAAGGAAATAAAAATAAATTTGATTAAAGTTAGTAAAACCTAATCATCTAAATTAATTTTAATGATTTGCAAAAGATATTAAAATTGTACCTAATTAAAACTAAATTAATTGAATTAATATTTATTTACAAAAATAAAATGCTGAAATTAATTTTAATAAAAAATATATTTTTTGGTTTTTTATTTTATGAGGAAAAAGTTTTAATTAGTTAGTTTAAATAATAAAAATAATTAATCAAACAATTAAATAAAATAAATAAAAGAAATAGAAAGAAAACAATAACCAAGGGGGTTTGGGCCCAGTTCAGGGGTGAAATTTGCAATTTTCCAGGCCCATTAACGTGCAAGCCTGTGTTGACTTTCTGATTCCACGCGTGCACATTGACTTTGGAGTATGGTGGACCTCCAATATGGACCACCAGATCTGGCCTGGGGCCATCTGGCAAGCATTGGAATGATGGTGTATGATGAACCACGGGCTTAAGTGTATACTGGATTACCTATTGCAAAATATCACAAAGCAATATGGTGGACCTGGGATTCGAACCCAGGTCCTGTTAGCCAATGTACACACGCCTTTGCCACTGCATCACCACATTTCATTTTTCATTATAATGGATAACAATTATTATATAACAAAACAATTAATATGCCAGAATTATATAAAAAAACGCGTGAGATTTGAACCAACGAATGGGGAAATGCTACGTCTTCGTCTTCTCCACTCAGCCCCTGGTTTTTTTACCTGCGGATTTGCATCCGCAGCTAAATCCGTAGCTTGATCCTAAAATTAGTTCTAGGCTATAAAAATGCAAACCAAGACCATGGACATGTTCGTCTGGACATCTTGAGCTCATCTATATCCATTAATGATGCTGATTTTACGTGTAGAGAAAATGCCCCAAAACGAATACCAAGAACCCTAGAATCGGCTAGGGGGTTACAGGCCATGAAAATGAAATTCAATAATGCAAAAAGCTTCTAAATGGAACAATAAGCATGAATATATAAAGATTTTACCAAGAAAGTGCAAGAATAATGATATGCGATTTCAAATGCCAAGCGGTTTTCAGAGGGACTTACAGCGCGATTGGAGGGGTCTGGGAGCTTGCTTTTGATTGCTACTGACTCAGTGGATGTCCAATAATGGAATAGCATTGAGATTTGGTGTTGAAACTGCCTCTAAGATGGATTTCAGTTTCAAGCTTTTTTTTGCAATTTTTTCAAGTTTTGTTCTTCTGATTTAGCAGCCTCTAACCTCTGATTCGTGTGCCTCTAGCTTGTATAAGTAATGAGCATTGGATTAGGTCAAGTTTTGGACTTTGAATCTTTATGCATTGATGTTTTAGGATTTGATTTAATCCTCCATGAAAAACCTTCCAAAATTGTCCAAATTCAATCTTTTTATTAATGATATGGCTTGATTCAGATTTGATCATGTCCATGATGATAATTAAGACCTATATCAATCAAAAAGATCCTAAGTTATCAATATTTAGATTTTATTTGGATTTAAATTGATTTAAAATGAATTAATTCAATAAAAATAAAGTAAAATAGAAAAATTAATAAATGAACACAAGGCTGAATCTAGGACACGTGTGTAGTGTGATAAAATCAAATCAAGTGGAAAAAAGTGGGCCAATTTGACAAAATTTGAAGTTTTGGGGATAGTTGACTTTTGGCTATTTTGGAAAAATGCCCAACTTCAACAATGCATAACTTCTTCAATTTTGAACTTTTGGAGGTGTTCTTGGACTTTTTAGAATCCTTGAGATGTCATATAACCAACCCTTTTTGTCTCATATCATTTTGATATTCCATGCTAAAGTTATAAGCTTTGGAAAAAAAGGTATTTTTGTTGACTTTCAAAAATGACCTATAATGTCCAAATTTGTAACTTCTTGTGAGTGCATTTCTTGATCTTGGTGTGTGAAGATGTATTGTAGGAAATTTCATCCTCTTAAAAATTATCTTTGGATGGGTCATTTGTCATAAAGTATGAGAAAGTTATGCTTGGTCAAAGTTGAGTTGACTTTTCCTACAAAACCCTAATTTAGCAACTTTTGAGTCTTGATGAATTTTGAGCAATCCTTGATGAATCATGATCAACCCTTGATCAAATGATTAAATATCCTTCAAAATGAGAATGTTGACAAAAAATCTTGAAGTTTGACTGTTTATAGGTCACAGTTGACTTTTGCCCTAGCACAGTCGATTTTTGGACCCTTTGAGCAATTGACTGACCAAACTTCCTCTGCAAGGCTTGAAATTTGATATGGATGATCTTGAGAACATATTAGGACATTGGGGAGCACTTGAGGTCATTTGGATGTAAGGACCTTAATGCAACACAAATCCCTAATTTGAGGTTGGCTGCCTTAGGAGATGATTTGACTGTCCAACTCTTGAGCAATCTTGAGCCACTTGAAGATTATTCTTGCAATGTCTTGAGAAATATGAGAGAGAAAATTTTGGGGTACAACAGCTGCCCCTGTTCAATTTTCTTTAACCTGAGGATATAGATTGGCTTTCGGGCCTTTCGTGATCCGAAGGTGGAAGATGATTGAACACTAGAGTGCCCAGAAATTTGCACTCGCATGATGTGATATCAGCATTGTGATGTCGGGAATGGGCTTACAGATGCAATTTGGAGACTGTTGGTAGGTGGTATGAATTTCAACTGGAATATGAATCAGGGAGATCTTCGCAGTGATCTGACTGAACCAGATGAGGTCTTGAATTAACTTTGACTGGATCGGCATCAGAAAAATATTTAGGAATCGATTTAACTGGACCAGACAAGATCTTGGGATAACTTCAACTGGATCGGTATCAGAAAAATCTTTAGGAATCGATTTGACTGGACCAGAGAAGGCCTTTGACTGGATCGGCATCAGAAAAATCTTTAGGAATCAATTTAACTGGACCAGACAAGGTCTTGAAATAACTTCAACTGGATCGGCATCAGCAAAATCTTTAGGAATCGATTTAACTGGACTAGAGAAAGGCCTTTGACTGGATCGGCATCAAAAAACTCTTTCGGAATCGATTTAACTGGACCAGACAAGGTCTTGGAATAACTTTAACTAGATCGGCATCAGAAAAATCTTTAGGAATCGATTTGACTGGACCAAAGAAGGCCTTTGACTGGATCGGCATCAGAAAAATCTTTAGGAATCGATTTAACTGGACCAGACAAGGTCTTGAAATAACTTCAACTGGATCGTCATCAGAAAAATTTTTAGGAATCGATTTGACTGGACCAGAGAAGGCCTTTGACTGGATCGGCATTAGAAAAATCTTTAGGAATTGATTTAACTGGACCAGACAAGGTCTTGGAATAACTTCAACTGGATCGGCATCAGAAAAATCTTTAGGAATCGATTTGACTGGACCAGAGAAGGCCTTTGACTGGATCGACATCAGAAAAATCTTTAGGAATCGATTTAACTGGACCAGACAAGGTCTTGGAATAACTTCAACTGGATCGGCATCAGAAAAATCTTTAGAAATCGATTTGACTAGACCAGAGAAGGCCTTTGACTGGATCGGCATCAGAAAAATCTTTAGGAATCGATTAAACTGGACCAGACAAGGTCTTGGAATAACTTCAACTGGACCGGTATTAGAAAAATATTTAGGAATCGATTTGACTGGACCAGAGAAGGCCTTTGACTGGATCGGCATCAGAAAAATCTTTAGGAATCGATTTAACTGGACCAGACAAGGTCTTGAAATAACTTCAACTGGATCGGCATCAGCAAAATCTTTAGGAATCGATTTGACTGGACCAGAGAAGGCCTTTGACTGGATCGGCATCAGAAAAATCTTTAGGAATCAATTTAACTGGACCAGACAAGGTCTTGGAATAACTTCAACTGGATCGGCATCAGAAAAATCTTTAGGAATCGATTTTACTGGACCAGAGAAGGCCTTTAACTGGATCGACATCAGAAAAATCTTTAGGAATCAATTTAACTGGACCAGACAAGGTCTTGGAATAACTTCAACTGGATCGGCATCAGAAAAATGTTTAAGAATCGATTTGACTGGACCAAAGAAGGCCTTTGACTGGATCGGCATCAGAGAAATCTTTAGGAATCGATTTAACTGGACCAGACAAGGTCTTGGAATAACTTCAACTGGATCGGCATCAGAAAAATCTTTAGGAATCGATTTGACTGGACCAGAGAAGGCCTTTGACTGGATCGGCATCAGAAAAATCTTTAGGAATCGATTTAACTGGACCAGACAAGGTCTTGGGATAACTTCAACTGGATCGGCATCAGAAAAATCTTTAAGAATCGATTTGACTGGACCAAACAAGGTCTTGGATTAACTTTGACTTGATCAGCATCAGAAAAATCTTTAGGAATCGATTTAATTAGACCAGACAAGGTCTTCCACATAGTTGAGGATTTAACTGCATCTTTCCTGAAAGGTAAAGGTCAATCATATGCAATGCATGATATGGATCAACCAATGATGTTCTCAACATAAATGAGATTGTGTGGTATGATGCATTTATGCATGTATCATGATGTATGGGAATGTAATGTTTTAGCTGAGGAAAATAAATCCTGGATAGCTGCTGGGGACAAGAGTTGAATTCTTCGCTTCCGTTGGGGATAATGTACGAAGATGATTGCGAGAATAAACCTGCAAAAGAGGATGACTCTGTTGGGGAATAAACTGATGAGGAGATTACTCTGTGGGTAAGAGATGCTCTGTTGAGGATTCCGCTGATAAACTCCGCTGGGGATGGATTACCGTTGCTGGTGATACTGAATCTGTTGAGGATTGAGTACCTGTTGGTGAAAGGAAAGAACTCCGTTGGGGATGAACTTTCAGTTGTGACTTGCTGGGGATAACCCTTTAAACTCTTGCGAGGATAATCCTTTGAATTTTGCTGGAAATGATCCTTTGAACTTGGTTGGGGAGATTTACTTTTTGTACTCCGCTGGGGATAAACTTCCAGAGTCTACTGGGGATGATGCTTCGACTCCGTTGGGGAAGTTTTTTCAAACTGTGCTTGGGAAATATTGACTCCATTGAGGGTATCTTGTATTCTGTCGGGGAACATTCTTATACTCCGTTGGGGAATATTAAGACTGCCGGGGATATCAAGTCTTTCCAGTGTTGATGGCAGATAAACTCTTCTTGAGGAGAGCATTGTTGATTCGTTTACAGTTGCAAGTCTCAGCTGGGAGAGCTACCATTACTGTCCTACTCTGCGGGGAGTGAAAGTATCTAAGCCATATTCTTCAGCTGAATATACTTTTGTACCTGGTGGATAGAGCAATTGTACAGTTCAGACAATTCTTATTGCCCCTGTTTCTGATATTACCAGTAATTCATCTTTTGTTTCACATGTAAATATTTATGAGCAGCAATTAATGTCAAATTCATATATCAAAAATGAACATTGGACGTTCTTTGCAAAACAAAACAGATAAAGGAAAAAAAACAGTTTGAAATTTGTCTGAAAATGAATTTGTATTGATTATGAAGTTTGGCCTTTAAATAGGCGTTTTTGTACAAGAGGCTGACGTCCTAGTAAGAGAACGCCGCCGAACAATAGAATTTATACAATTTGTGAAAAGAAACAAAACAACTATGTGAATAATCCCACTGGGTTCCAACTCTGCTATTGCCTTTATATCCTCGAGCATCTCATCACTTTGCTACTGGTTGAAGATGAATTAGATTTGATTAGTGTCGTCCAAGCTTGATAGTCGATACCGAAGTCTGGATGCAAGATGATCCAATGAGACATAGTGTTACGCTTTGATCCCTAATTTTTTCCTGGACCGCCCTTTCGGTTTTTCAGTCCACCGGGATACCCATTTTTTCCCAAGCCGCCTTTTCAGGTTTTCGACTTGCTGGGTGTACAGATTTTTTCCATTTTCATCCCTTATTTTTTCCCGAACCCTTTTGGTTCGCCGGGAAGCCCTTATTTTTTCCTAGGCCAGTCAACCTAGCAGGTCTTTGATTATGCATAGTATCTTTTCACTATGCCTGCATTGACGAGGTGAGGAAGGTCGTCACCATCCATGGTGGTTAGAATCATAACTCCTCCTGAGAAAATGTTCTTAACCACAAATGGCCCTTCGTAGGTAGGGGCCCATTTGCCCCTGGGATCACCTTGAGGTAGGATAATGCGCTTGATTACCAGATCCCCAACTTGATACTCTTGTCTTCTGACTTTCTTGTTAAATGCCTTGATCATCCGTTTTTGGTACGTCTGACCATGACAAATAGCAGTGAGTCTCTTTTCGCCAATTAGGTTCAGTTGATTAAGTCGGGTCTGAATCCAGTCATCTTCACTCAAACCTGCATCCTTCATGATCCAAAGAGAGGGTATCTGAACTTCAATGGGCAAGACTTCATCCATGCCATATACCAAGGAATAGGGTGTTGCCCATGTTGACGTCCGTGTTGAGGTACGATACCCATGAAAAGAAAATGGTAACATCTCGTGCCAGTCTTTGTATGTCACTGTCATCTTCTGCACAATCTTCTTAATGTTCTTATTAGCCGCTTCGACAGCCCCATTCATCTTCGGCCGATAGGGAGAAGAGTTGTGATGGTGTATCTTGAATTGCTCGCAGAGCTCGGTGATCATCTTCTTGTTGAGATTGGTACCATTATCCGTAATGATCCTCTCTGGTACACCATATCGACAGATTAGATTGTGCCGAATGAACCGTGCCACGACGTTCTTGGTTACAGTAGCAAAGGAAGCTGCTTCAACCCATTTCGTAAAGTAATCAATAGCTACCAGGATGAAACGGTGCCAGTTGGATGTTGTAGGTCTAATCTCGCCGATCATATCAATTCCCCATATTGCAAAAGGCCAAGGTGCCGTCAAGACATTCATAGGAATTGGAGGTATGTGCACCTTATCAGCATAGACATGGCACTTGTGACATGTCCGAGAATGTTGATAATAGTCAGCTTCCATTATGGACCAATAATATCCTGCCCGAAGGATCTTCTTTGCCATGGTATGTCCACTGGAATGAGTTCCGAAGGCACCTTCATGTAACTCTGTCATGATCCTTTCTGCTTCATTCTTATCCACATAACACATTAAGGTAAAATCATGGTTACGCTTATAAAGAATGCCATTGCTGATGAAGAACTTCGCCGCGAACCTCCTCAGAAACTTCTTGTCATTAACAGACGCACCCTCGGGGTATTCCTGAGATTCAAGATACCTCTTCACCTCATGATACCAAGGCTTTTTTGTGACCTCTTCAGTCTCAATATCACAACAATGTGCAGGTTCGTCCAATCTTTCAATGATGATCCGGGGAGCTTCGTTGTCCCAGTTCACCTTGAACATAGAAGACATCGTAGCTAGCGCGTCCGCCAACTGATTCTCCTCTCTTGGGAAGTGTTCAAAGGTTATCTCCTCGAAATGGGGAAGCAATGTCAATACATACTCCTTGTAAGGAATAAGATTTGGGTGTTTCGTATCCCACCCGCCTTTGATCTGACTGATCACGAGAGCAGAATCGCCGAAGACACTCATAAACTTAATCCTTAGGTCAATTGCTGCTCGAAGACCCATAATGCACGCTTCATACTCCGCCATATTGTTGGTGCAGTTGAAACATAGTCGGGCGGTGAACGGAGTATGAGAGCCTTTAGGAGATATGATCACGGCGCCAATTCCATTACCCAAAGCGTTCGAAGCTCCATCAAAGTATATAGACCATCGGGATCCTTCCTCAGGTCCTTCATCCAGTCCAGGTGTCTCACAATCAGTTACTAGCATGATATTCTCGTCCGGGAATTCAAAGTTCATAGACTGGTAATCATCCACTGCCTGATGCGCCAAATGGTCTGCCAACACACTTCCCTTAATTGCCTTTTGGGTCGTATACTGGATGTCATACTCAGTCAAGATCATCTACCATCTTGCTATTCTTCCGGACAAGGCAGGCTTTTCGAAGATATACTTGATGGGATCCATCTTTGATATCAACAGGGTAGTGTGAGTGAACATATATTGTCTCAGCCGGCGAGCAGCCCATGCCAAAGCGCAGCAAGTTTTCTCGAGCAACGAGTATCTGGTCTCGTAGTTGGTAAACTTTTTGCTAAGGTAATAAATAGCATGCTCTTTTCGGCCAGACTCGTCATGTTGACCCAGCACACACCCTATTGAGTTGTCGAGTACTGTCAAGTATAAGATCATAGGTCTCCCTTCAACTGGAGGCATCAAAATAGGTGGCTCTTGGAGATACTCTTTGATCCTTTCGAAGGCGGCCTGGCATTCATCATTCCAACGTACCACTTGATCTTTCTTCAGCAGCTTGAAGATCGGCTCCCAAGTAGCAGTCAGATGCGAGATGAATCGGGCAATGTAGTTCAGACGTCCCAGGAAACCTCTGACTTCCTTCTCTGTCCTGGGAGCTGGCATCTCTTGTATGGCTTTCACTTTTGCAGGATCCACTTGAATACCTTTGTCGCTCATGACGAATCCTAGTAGCTTACCAGATCTCACCCCGAAGGTTCACTTGTTCGGGTTTAACCTCAGCTTGTACATCTTCATCCTGTCAAACAACTTCTGAAGGTGATCCAGATGTTCCTCCTCAATTTGGGACCTTGCAATCATATCGTCGACGTATACTTCAATCTCATGATGGATCATGTCATGAAATAAAGCAACCATGGCACGCTGATAGATTGCCCCAACACTTTTCAGTCCAAAAGGCATGACCTTGTAGTAAAAGGTACCCCACTGAGTAACAAAGGTTGTCTTCTCCATGTCTTCGGGAGCCATTTTAATCTGATTATAACCGGAGAAACCATCCATAAAGGAGAAGACTTTATGCTGAGCGGTGTTGTCAACCAGAACGTCGATATGAGGTAGAGGGAAATCATCTTTGGGGCTCGCCCTGTTCAGATCCCTATAGTTAACACACATTCGGACCTTACCATCCTTCTTCGGCACAGGAACCACATTGGCCACCCACTGAGGTTAAGAAGTAACTGCTAGAAAACCGGCGTCAAATTGTTTCATAACTTCAGCCTTGATTTTCTCAGACATTTCTGGGCGCATTCGGCGGACCTTCTGTTTCACTGGAGGACAGTCTTCCTTGGTAGGTAGGCGATGAACCACAATATCAGTATCCAACCCAGGCATATCTTCATAAGACCGGGCAAAGATTTCAACGTAGTCATGCAGCATCTGAATCAACCGTTGTTTCACACTAAGCTCCAGGTTTGCACCGATCTTGACTTTCTTCTTGTCTGTCTCTGTACCCATATTCACTGATTCTACCGTCTCTTCATGTGGCTGAATAACCCTCTCTTCTTGGAGTAACAGTCTTGCAAGTTCACCAGGCACTTCGCAATCATCTTCACCTTCGTCTTCGGCTAAGTTGATCAGATTTTCGAAGTCATAACTGGCAGTAGTAGAGTCGTTACCAGTGAGATCCAGAGTGGATGTAGACCTGTATATGTGAGTGTGTGTAAAATAGCTGTTTTGCAATATATAATAAATAAAAACAAGGAGCGCAAAATTTGAAATGCAAGAACGTCCAATGCTTTTATTAATGATATATGAAAATGACACACATAAATCCCTCACAAATGAAGCCACGGTTCCCCGGGTAAGACACCGGGCCGTAAAGTTTAAAACATTGTCTGTTACAGATTCAAAACAAAAAGTTTCATTACTGGGTAACAAAAGTAATAGGGATGAAATCCTTTGTTGTCCAGTTGCTCGGTCCACCATCAGTAGTAGGATATATCCAGCTATCAAATTCAGACTCTTCCACATCGTTTTCAATGGCATTCACTCCCGAATTGCTGATGAACACAGGAGGTCTTCCAATCTGTGCATTCCGAACAGCCCTTTGAGCTTCTGCAGTGAAACCCAAACCAAACTTGTTAGTCTTCTGTGTAAAATCAGGGAGTCGGCCCCAATTTGCACACCCACTTTTCTCAAAAATAGCCCGGGCATCCTTAAAGGAGGCCATCTTCATATGAGAATCTTCAACAACAGTCTCAGCGGATGCCAGTGTCTGGGGAACCTCTTCAAAATGCTGGAATGGGGTCTCAATGAACTCCCCATCCATTTCTACATATCAGAAATAGTTGAGGTGGCTCACCATGGACTCTTCCTCTCCCTGTACTGTCACAATCTTCCCTTTGACCGGGTACTTCAGCTTCTAGTGGAGCGTTGAGGTTACGGCCCCAGCTTTGTGGATCCATGGACGACCCAGCAAACAAGAATAAGATGGCCGAATGTCCATCACATAGAATGTAGAATTGAAAACCTGAGAACCAACCTTGATCGGAATATCAACTTCTCCGTGCACCGTCCTTTTAGACCCATCAAAGGCCCTGACGACAATGTTGCTTGGTTTCAACTCCAATCCTTCACAGTCCAACTGGTCTAGAGCTTTCTTAGGCAAAATGTTCAATGAAGAACCAGTATCCACCAATACGTATGCAAGAGTAGTGCCCCTGCATTCAATGGAGACATGCAGGGCATCATTGTGATTCTTCCCCTTAGCAGTTAAGTCGGCGTCAGAGAAACCCAACCCATTATCAGCAGTCAAATTGGCCATGCAATATGTAAACCGATCAGCTGACGTCTCTTGTGGTACGTGGGCAATCTTCAAGAAGGTAATCAGAGCCTTGGCATGGGCCTCTGAACATAGCAATAGTGACAATATAGAAATCTTTGACGGGGTTTGCCCCAGCTGTTCAACTATGTTGTAATCACTCTTTTGGATAATCTTCAGAATATCTTCCATCTCTTGTTTGGAAGCTTCAACAGTAATCGTCTTCGGTGCCTCCATCTGGGCAGGCACATCAGTGGTGATCCCTTTGCCCCGAGTGTTAGATGACTCGGCGACAGGGGTAAGAATAGGAACTTGAACAGGAATAGCAGCAGGTACACTGGAAGGTGTAATAACAACAGGTTTCCAAGTAGTTGGTGGAGAGATATAAGGTGAGAAAAGTCTACCGCTGCGGGTGACTTTAGAATGTCCGACAATATTGCTGACTTCAGTATCAACATCCAACTCTTGCTTAACTCCATGAAAATAAACATCAGCCCCGTAGTGCCAAGGGACAGCTTTATCAGAGGTATAGGGGATGGGCCCCGGAACAGTGATGATCACAGGTGCGATTCTTGGAACAGATGTAATCCTAATAGGCTTCCTCGAGGGAGCCTTGGAAGAATTGTCGAAAATGGTAATGATCGCAACTTCTTCAGTGTGTACTAAGGTAACAACAGTCTTCTCAAACAGAATTTCTTTACTATCCATCAGGCGTTGGACACCTGACTTCAAAAGATGGCAACCAGTAGTTAGAATAGCACACATACGACAACCTTCGTCACAGCCTGGAAATAAACCGGCTAGCAAAAGGTTCTTCTTCACAGTAATCAAAGGGGTAACAATATCATTCACAGAAACCACAAACGAGTCTTCATCTATAGCATTTACTCCATGCTTGGGCATAGGAGCCGTCACAACATTAGGCCTCTCGGGCGCCTCAAACTCAATCTCCTTCGCATCAATTAAGTCTTATATCTTATTATTCAAAGTCCAACAATCATCTGTATTATGCCCCGGGCTATCAGAGTGATAAGCACAGCGGGCGTTAGGGTTATACTTCGGTGATGTTGTATTTGGATTCTTCGGGGCTTCCCTTGGAATCACCAGATTGGTCTTCAGCAACTGTGGCAGAATTTGAGATAAGGTCATGTTGAGACGGGTGAATTTCCTTAAAGGTCTCTCGTCCTTTTGTTGATTGTTGTGCTGAGGAGCACCAGTAGGTTTTGAAATAACAACCGCATTAACAGCTTGGCGGTGTTCAGGTCTATTTTGTCTTCTCGCACTGTAGACAACACTGGACTCTTTCTTAAAGGGCTTCTTCTTGGTGTTTGATGAGGCACCCTTCTGTATCTTACCAGCCTTAATACCAGCCTCAATCCTCTCACCGGTCAGAATTAGCTTTGTAAACCCAGACGAGGAACTTCCAATCAGATGGTTGAAGAATGGACCAGACAAGGTCCCCAGAAACATGTCCACAAGCTCCCGATCAGCCAAGGGTGGTTGTACTTTTCCGGCGAGGTCCCTCCACTTCTGAGCATAATCTTTGAATCCTTCACTCGTTCCCACTGACATACCCTGGAGTTGGGTACGCGTAGGAGCGAGGTCGGAGTTGTATTGATATTGCCTGTAGAAAGCAGTAGCCAAATCTTCCCAACTGCGGATACTGGCTCCGTCTAACTGATAGAACCATTCAAGCTGAGTCCCTGAGGGACTGTCTTTCTCACATATGACCGGAGGTGCAGCTTCGGACAAGAAACTCCGTCATACTTAGCAAAGGCTGGTGCCTTGAATTTGTGGGGAATCACCACCCTAGATGATAGACCTAGATCACCAAAGTCTAAACCAGGAACTTTCTGAACTTCCATAGCACTCAACCGGTCTTCCAATTGTTTGTATCTATCCTCGGCAGGAGGATACTGGTCTTCATCGAAGTCCGTCTCGTTGTCGGAGACCAGAGGGCTAGGAGCCCTCCTTTCTTCCTGACTATCTTTCCCTCCAGATGAGGTAGTCAAATCAAATTCATTATGTAGCCTGTTTCCAAACCCGTGCCCTGTGTTAAACAGGATTGTCCTCTTCTTCTTCTTCTTCTTCTCTTTCAGAATCAGGGTCTTCACATCTTGCTGACCCTTAGCGAGATTCATGAACAGCTCTTGGAATTGGGCATTCTGGGCCTGGAGGGCCTTGATTGCTTGCTCAGTTGAAGGTTCAGCAGACATGATGAATGCTGAAATAAACAGCGAAGAAGATAAGAGCCTTGTAATGGGTACCTGTTTATGAAGTGCATGGGATGTAATGCGTATGATTATGATTTCAAAGACAACCAGGAGATTCAAATTTGTAAACAAGAAAGGAAACACACTTTATTAGATAAACTTTATAATTCAAATTGTTCAACAAATTGCCCTTAGGGCGTTACAAGAATGGAAATACTGAAAAGTAAATAAAAACTGGAAAAGAAACAATCAAAGGTCAATCAGTGCTCCCATGGTCTCTTCTTGTCGGTGCGGACATAGTCATTGAGAATCCGCTCGTTCTCCAACTGCCTAGTCAACCTCTGGATCTTCTGCTCTTGCTCGTTGAACTTCTCTCGGTAAGCATCCCGTTCCTCTCTCAGCTGCATCCAAGACCTTTTCAGTGCCCCGATGTCAGTGGGCATGTAAGGATAGATAATGGTTGGAAGAACCCCTTCTTCATTAGAAATTTCAACAATGATAGGCCGGACGGATTCATATGGCATACCCAGCTTCTGGGCACGGATACGAACCCATGTGAGATATGGCTCCATTGGGAGAGAAGTCTTTGGGCCCAGCTCGTGTGGATAAGATCTGTGAACTTTATCCCAAGCCCTTATGAATCTGCGACGTTGCTCGTCGCTATCCCCTTGAAAATCAAATATGATACTAGGCATTAGCAGCTCATGAGGTCCTTCTCTTCTGGATCTCCCAAACTGACGTAAGGCCTAACACGGGTTGTAAGAAATTCCTCCATGGGTTCCTAACAGTGGAACATTGGGATACTCCCCACAGCGATCAATGATAGATTCCTCATCCATACCCTTGAGAGTCCAGATAATGTCATTATGAGAAAGAGACATAACCCTATAAGCCCAGCCCATGCCTTCTTTGTTCTTCAGCACTGATTTGGGGAGGTACGAAATAAACCACCTCGCCAATAACGGAGCACAGCACATCAAGGTTCCCCGCTTTCGAGCCATACGAGCATAAAGCTGATGAAGAATGTCACCCAAGAGAGTGGGTACAGGATTACGAGAGATGAAGATTTTCACCGCATTCACATCAACAAAGGAGTCATAGTTCGGAAACAATACCAAGCCATATATCAAAAGAGCCCGAATATCTTTGAATGCCTTGAAGTTTAGGCTATCCCAAAAATAATTAGCCTTACCAACCAAAAACTTAGTCAGAAAGCCCTTTGCTCCATTTCTAGTCTCCCAATTAGCCATTACCTCATCCTTTGTCAAATGAAGGGCTGAAGAAATCTCTTCTGGCCTAAGGGTCTTCTCCCAACCAGTAAACGAGGTTTGCTCCAGAATAGAGATACCGAGCAGATCAGAGAACTCTTCTAAGGTGGGAACCAACTGGTAGTCTTGAAAAGTAAAGCAATGGTACAGCGGATCATAGAATTGGACCAGAACACTCATCATCTGCTCGTCCAATTTGGAGGTGACCAAACTAGGAAGATACCCATGTCTCCTGAGGAAGGAAGTAGTATCAGGCATCTTTGCAATTAGATCTTTAAGCACAGTGGGAACTTGGACAAATTTGATCCGGATGGTATTCTTACGCATGGGCATCATGACCTACAAAACAGAACAAAGATGAATCCCTCCTGTCTTTGAAATAGGTTAGTCCAATGCAAGATGTATGCAATGTTATGATGTCATGATGTCATGATAGAAGGCACATAACAAGTATCCACAAAAAGCAAACATGGTAAAGGCACACAAGTCACACAAAGAGCCCTTAAATTTCAGGCTGGCAAGGAGCTTAGGTACTACCCTCTTTCAATTCAGTTGGTTTAAACCTGTCCTAAAAACAGTAACTGGGTTCTAGAGGATCTCAATATCACTGACTACCCTCAATCGATCATAATTCCAGTTTAGCAACCTTTTCTTGCGGCCGGAATCATCGCGAGAGTTTAGTCTCAATGAGTGTAGCATACTGCTACTGTTCTATGGCCAAGTTGGTCAATTTAAAGGTTCTAAGTTCAGTTGGTGCTTAATGACCCCTTAGATGACCCATATTCTCCTCGTTCCAACACAAGGGATATCGGTACAATCTAAAGTGCCACACCAATGTAGCTACTGCTTCAACCGTATCGGTCTACGTCGTACAGTTCCCTCATAGTTTATTGCTGCTTACCTAAAGGGTATCCCCCAGATCCGGGTTAGGATCTATAGTAACTCCGAGACAAGCCCACAAATATAAATCATACAAAGCATACAATTGAAAACACAATGATCTAATCCTAAGGTACACCCCACTTATTAAGCGTCCCCAGCAGAGTCGCCAGTTCTGTGATACGGTGGGAGAGAACTGACTGTTTTGGAATGCTGGTTCGCGTTTTGCGTTTGTTTTTTCAAAATGTCGCAGTAAGCAAGATTCACCATCGTCTTTTATTTTATCTAACAAGGAAAGCAAAAAAGCATATAAAAATTCCTTTTTCGAGATGTTTCTCGGGTCCGGGGGGTAGATTATAGAAAGGGAAGGTGTTAGCACCTTTTCTATCCGTGGTTATCCACGGGCTCTTAGGTACTTGCTCAAAGTGTTTTCAAAATTTGCTTTTCTTTGTGTTTGTGGGTTTGAAAGAAGTTTTTTGTTTGAAAGGAGTGTAAGTGCGAAAAGTTTTGTTTTGTTTTGAAAAGAGCAAGTACTTAAGAACCATCTACCTACTCGAAAAGGGAATCAATCTATGCTAATGTCCTTTAGACAATGCTATCCCACTATTGATGAGTAGGTAGCGTCATCGTTGGAATTTAAGGGTCAATTCGATTAAGGGACGTGTGGTCACTAAAGCAATGTTAGGACGCCTTAGCGGTAACCCTAATGTCTTAGATCATTTTTCCGAGGCAACCGTTTCGAGGAAACTATGATCTTTGGACAAGAGGGCGACCTCTAAAACTTCCTATACTCAATGACCACGTTCGAAGGCAACCAAGCGAGGTGTACCCTAAGAGTGCGCATGTGCGAGTGTGTTGTTTTGGTTAATTTTATCTTTGTACATATCAATGGTTATCCATGTTGATTTTAGGTTTAAACATTTGATCTTGTCATGCATTCCCTATTATCAAACATCTAACAGTTTATAAGTTGTGGAAATTAAATTGCGGAAATTAAAACTAACTATTACAAGGCGTCGGGTATTTACATCACCAAAAACAACCCTTTAAATTAAAATGCGAAAAATAAATAAAGCGATAAAATAATTTAAAGGTCCTATTAAACTATTACATTCTGGGAAACAATTACATCAATATGGTAAAATGGATCGCGTGTGGAAAATTAAATCGAATACGAGTTATTTAGGGTTTTGACCCTTTAATTTGAAAGAAAGCATTTTTTTGGTTATTTTTTGGATTAAAAAAAACTAAATTAAGTTAACAATTAAATTAATTAATTAATTAAAAAAGATATTTTTGGATTTTTGGATATTTAAGGAAATAAAAATAAATTTGATTAAAGTTAGTAAAACCTAATCATCTAAATTAATTTTAATGATTTGCAAAAGATATTAAAATTTTACCTAATTAAAACTAAATTAATATTTATTTACAAAAATAAAATGCTGAAATTAATTTTAATGATTTGCAAAAGATATTAAAATTTTACCTAATTAAAACTAAATTAATTGAATTAATATTTATTTACAAAAATAAAATGCTGAAATTAATTTTAATAAAAAATATATTTTTTGGTTTTTGATTTTATGAGGAAAAAGTTTTAATTGGTTAGTTTAAATAATAAAAATAATTAATCAAACAATTAAATAAAATAAATAAAAGAAATAGAAAGAAAAAAAATAACCAAGGGGTTTGGGCCCAGATCAGGGGTGAGAATTGCAATTTTCCAGGCCCATTA
Organism: Vicia faba; assembly: GCA_948472305.1. Lineage (NCBI taxonomy): Eukaryota > Viridiplantae > Streptophyta > Magnoliopsida > Fabales > Fabaceae > Vicia > Vicia faba. The sequence goes on from OX451738.1 coordinate 1,573,065,071, forward strand.
ATGTGCAAGCCTATGTTGACTTTCTGATTCCACGCGTGCACATTGACTTTGGAGTATGGTGGACCTTCAATATGGACCACCAGATCTGGCCTAGGGCCATCTGGCAAGCATTGGAATGATGGTGTATGATGAACCACGCGCTTGAGTGTATATTGGATTACCTATTGCAAAATATCACAAAGCAATATGGTGGACCTGGGATTCGAACCCAGGTCCTGTTAGCCAATGAACACACGCCTTTGCCATTGCATCACCATGTTTCATTTGTCATTATAATGGATAACAATTATTATATAACAAAACAATTAATATGCCAGAATTATATTTAAAAAAACGCGCGAGATTTGAACCAACGAATGGGGAAAGGCCACGTCTTCGTCTTCTCCACTCAGCCCCTGATTTTTTTACCTGCGGATTTGCATCCGCAGCTAAATCCGTAGCTTGATCCTAAAATTAATTCTAGGCTATGGAAACCAAGACATGTTCGTCTGGACATCCTGAGCTCATCTATATCCATTAATGACGCTGATTTTACCTGTAGAGAAAACGCCCAAAAACGAATACCAAGAACCCTAGAACCGGCTAGGGGGTTACAAGCCATGAAAATGCAATTCAATAATGCAAAAAGCTTCTAAATGAAACGATAAGCATGATTATGTAAAGATTTTGCCAAGAAAGTGCAAGAATAATGATATGCGATTTCAAATGCCAAGTGGTTTTCAGAGGGACTTACAACGCGATTGGAGGGGTCTGGGAGCTTGCTTTTGATTGCTACTGACATAGTGGATGTCCAACAATGGAATAGCATTGATATTTGGTGTTGAAACTGCCTCTAAGATGGATTTCAGTTTCAAGCTTTTTTTTGCAAATTTTTCAAGTTTTGTTCTTCTGATTTAGCAGCCTCTAACCTCTGATTCGTGTGCCTCTAGCTTGTATAATTAATGAGCATTGGATTAGGTCAAGTTTTGGACTTTTAATCTTTATGCATTGATGTTTTAGGATTTGATTTGATCCTCCATGAAAAACCTTCCAAAATTGTCCAAATTCCATCTTTTTGTTCATGATATGGCTTGATTCGGATTTGATCATGTCCATGATGACAATTAAGACCTATATCAATCAAAAAGATCCTAAGTTATCAATATTTAGATTTTATTTGGATTTAAATTGATTTAAAATGAATTAATTCAATAAAAATCAAATAAAATAGAAAATTTAATAAATGGACACAAGGCTAAAGCTAGGACACGTGTGTAGTGTGACAAGATCAAATAAAGTGGAAAAAAGTGGGCCCATTTGACAAAATTTGAGGTTTTGGGGATAGTTGACCTTTGGCAATTTTGGAAAAATGCCCAACTTCAACAATGCATAACTTCTTCAATTTTGAACTTTTGGAGGTGTTCTTGGACTTTTTAGAAACCTTGATATGTCCTCTAACCAACCCTTTTGGTATCATCGCATTTTGATATTCCATTCTCAAGTTATAAGCTTTGTAAAAAAGGTGTTTTTGTTGACTTTCAAAAATGACCTATAATGTCCAAATTTGTAACTTCTTGTGAGTGCATTTTGTGATCTTGGGTGTGAAGATGGATTGTAGTAAATTTATTCCTATTCAAAATGAGATTTGGATGGGTCATTTATCATAAAGTATGAGAAATTTATGCTTGGTCAAAGTTGAGTTGACTTTTCCTACAAAACCCTAATTTAGCAACTTTGAGTCTTGATGAATTTTGAGAATCCTTGATGAATCATGATCAACCCTTGATCAAATGATGAAATATCCTTCAAAATGAGAATGTTGACAAAAAACCTTGAAGTTTGACTGTTTATAGGTCACAGTTGACTTTTGCCCTAGCATAGTCGATTTTTGGACCCTTTGAGCAATTGACTGACCAAACTTCCTCTGCAAGGCTTGAAATTTGACATGGATGATCTTGAGAACATATTAGGACATTTGGGAGCACTTGAGGTCATTTGGATGTAAGGACCTTAATGCAACACAAAACCCAAATTTGAGGTTGACTGCCTTAGGAGATGATTTAACTGTCCAACTCTTGAGCAATCTTGAGCCACTTAAAGATTATTCTTGCAATCTCTTGAGAAATATGAGAGGGAAAATTTTGGGGTAAAACAGTGCCATAAAACAAGAAAAATTTATACAAAAAGATAGCTATGTGTAATAATCCCATGGGGTTCCCATTCTGCTATAGCCTTCATATCTCTGAATATCTTGTCTATTTGCCTTGTCCGAAGATGATTGAATTGATCAGAAACTCCTAGTTTGTTAGTGGAAGTCAAATGTTGTCCGTTAAGTGATCCGACGGGACATAGTCATACGCTTTGATTCCATAACTTTTTGCTAGACCTCCCTTTCGGGTTTTCAGTCCACCGGGAAACCCTTTTTTGCCCAAGTCGCCCTTTCGGGTTTTCAACTTGCCGGGTGTACAGATTATTTTATTTTATCCCTAATTTTTTCCTGAACCTTTTTGGTTCACTGGGATGCCCTTGTTTTTCCTAGGTGTGTCAACCTAGCGGGTCTCTTATGCTTAGTATCTTTTGACTATGTCCGCGTTTACAGGGTGTGGCAGGTCGTCACCGTCCATGGTGGTCAAGATCATTGCCCCACCGGAGAATATGTTCTTGATTACAAATGGTCCTTCATAGGTATCAGTCCATTTGCCCCTGGGATCACTTTGTGGCAAGATGATATGTTTGATCACTAGATCCCCAACTTGATATACTTGGCGTCTGACCTTCTTATTGAAAGCCTTGATCATCCGTTTTTGAAACATTTGACCATGGAAAACAGCAGTAAGTCTCCTTTCATCATTTAAGTTTAGTTGATCAAGTCGAGTCTGGATCTAATCGTCTTCACTCAAACCTGCATCCTTCATAATCCTTAGGGAGGGGATCTGAACCTCAATAGGAAAAACAACTTCCATGCTGTAAACCAAAGAATAGGGTGTTGCCCCAGTTGATGTGCGAGTCGTGGTACGATACCCGTGGAGAGCGAATGGTAGCATCTCATGCCAGTCTTTGTATGTGACTGTCATCTTTTGTATGATCTTTTTAATGTTTTTATTTGCATCTTCGACATCACCATTCATCTTTGGCCGATAGGGAGAAGAATTGTGATGCTGAATCTTGAATTGCTCGCACAAAGTGGTGATCATAGTGTTGTTAAGATTTGTACCATTGTCAGTGATGATCCTTTCCGGGATACCGTACCGGCAAATAAGGTTTTGCTTGATGAAACGGGCAACAACATTCTTAGTAATGAAAGCGAAGGAAGATGCTTCGACCCATTTGGTAAAATAGTCAATGGCCACTAGGATGAAGCGTTGTACATTGGAGGCTGTCGGCTTGATCTCTCCAATCATATTAATTCCCCATATAGAGAAGGGCCAAGGAGCCGTCAAGACATTCAGAGGAACCGTAGGTACGTGCACCTTTTCAGCATAAATTTGACACTTATGACAGGTCCGAGAATGTTGATAGCAATCTGCTTCCATGGTAGACCAATAATAGCCTGCCCGTAGGATTTTCTTCGCCATCGTATGCCCACTGGAGTGAGTGCCAAAAGTACCTTCATGTAATTCAGCCATGATCTTTTCCGCCTCAATCTTATCCACACACCGAAGCAGAATGGAGTCATAATTGCGTTTGTACAGGATGCCATTACTAAGGAAGAACTTAGTAATCTCATTAAGAACTTTTTATCATTGATTGAAGCCCCTTCTAGATATTCTTGAACCTCGAGATACCTCTTGACTTCATGAAACCAAGGCTGGTCCACTACCTCTTCAGTATTAATCTCGTGACAGTGTGCTGGTTCATCCATTCATTCGATGGTGATCTGGGGAGCCTTATTATCCCAATTAAGTTTAAACATAGATGACATTGTGGCTAGAACGTCTGCTAGTTGATTTTCTTCTCACGGGAAATGCTCGAAGGTAATCTTCTCAAAATGTGGTAGCAATGTCAAAACATGTTCTTTGTAAGGGATAAGATTTGGGTGCTTAGTGTCCCATTCCCCTTTGATCTGGCTGTGACCAAAGATGAATCTCCAAACACATCTAAAGATTTGATTCCCAAGTCTATGGAAGCTTTGAGACCAAAGATGCATGCTTCATACTCCGCCATGTTGTTTGTACAGTTGAAGCAAAGTCTGGCAGTAAAGGGAGTATGACACCCTTCTGGAGATATGAGTACAACGCTGATACATTTACCAAGTGCATTGGATGCCCCATCAAAGAACAGGGTCCATCGGGATCCTTGTTCAGGTCCGTCATATAGCCTGATTCCTTCACAGTTGTCTAATAACATGATGTCTTTATCCGAGAATTCAAACTTTATGGACTGATAGTCTTCTACAGCTTGTTGAGCGAGTTGATCAGCCAATACACTGTCCTTTATGGCTTTCTGGGTAGTATACTGTATGTCATATTCTGTTAGGATCATCTACCATCTAACTATCCTCCCAGACAGAGCAGGCTTTTCGAAGATGTATTTTATTGGGTCCATCTTAGATATCAACAAGGTAGTATGAGTCATCATATACTGTCTTAGCTGGTAAGCAGCCCATGCCAGAGCGCAACAAGTTTTCTCGAGCAGTGAATATTTGGTTTCACAGTCGGTAAACTTTTTTCTCAGGTAGTAAATAGCGTGCTCTTTTCGGCCAGACTCATCATGCTACCCCAATACATACCCCATTGAGTTCTCTAAAACAGTCAGATACATGATCAATGGTCTTCCCTCGACTGGTGGCATCAAAACAGGAGGCTCTTGTAAGTACTCTTTGATCTTGTCGAAAGCAGTTTGGAATTCATCATTCCATCTGACTACTTGATCTTTCTTCAATAGTTTGAAGATTGGATCACAAGTAGTTGTTAGGTGAGAATGAATCTGAAAATATAGTTTAGGCGCCCCAAGAATCCTCTGACTTCCTTCTCAGCACGAGGAGCAGGAATTTCTTGTATAGCTTTAACCTTGGCAGGATCGACTTCAATACCCTTGTTACTGACGAAAAAACCTAAAAGTTTATCGGATCGTACTCCGAATGTGCACTTGTTTGGGTTCAACCTTAGTTTATACTTCTTCAACCTCTCAAACAACTTTTTCAAGTGATCAAGGTGCACTTCTTATGTTTGTGATCGGGCTATCATATCGTCTACATAAACCTCTATTTCATGATGAATCATGTCTTGAAACAAAGCTACCATGGCGCGCTGATAGGTTGCCCCAACATTCTTCAGTCCGAATGGCATCACTTTGTAGCAGAACGTGCCCCACTGTGTGACAAATGTAGTTTTCTCCATGTCCTCAGGTGCCATTTTGATTTGGTTGTAACCTGAGAATCCGTCCATGAAGGAAAACACTTTATGTTGCACTGTATTATCAACCAGGATATCGATGTGGGGAAGTGGAAAATCATCTTTAGGGCTGGCCCTATTCAAATCTCTATAGTCCATGCACATTCGTACTTTGCCGTCCTTTTTTGCCACGGGAATAATGTTGGCAACCCATTGGGGATAGGAAGTGACGACCAAAAATCCAGCGTTAAATTGTTTCATGACTTCCGCTTTGATCTTCTCCTACATGTCAGGTCTCATGCGGCGGACTTTTTGTTTTACTGGTGGAAAGTCTTCTCTTGTTGGAAGACAATGTACCACGATGTCTGCATCAAGTCTTGGCATGTCTTCATATGACCAGGCAAATATTTCAACATAATCATGCAATAGCTGAAACAGACGCTCCTTGACACTAGGCTCTAGATTGGCACCCACCTTGACCTCTTTTCTATCCTCCTCGGTACCCAAGTTGATTGTATCCATTGGTTCCTCATGAGGCTGAATAGCTCTTTCCTCTTGTTGTAGTAGTCTGGCCAATTCCGCTGGTACTTCACAATCTTCCTCACCTTCGTCTTCGACTTGGTAGATTAGATCCTCAGAGTCACAAAAAGCCATAGCAGTATCGTTACCCATGGGATCCGGAATGGAGTGGTACCTGCATTTGTGAGTGTGGGTGTGTGTAAGGCTATAGCCATCTTTAAAAATAAAATTTAAAAGAAAAAAAATGAGCACAAAAAGTTTTTATGTGAAAAACGTCCATGATTCATTGAATTTCATATGAAGATGAAATAAAAACCCTTACAAATGGACCATTGTGCCTCAGGCATGACACAAGGTTTTAAATGTGCGAATTGTTTGTGAATATTACAAGTCCAACAGAAATATAAAAGATAAATTACTGAGGGATGAAAGTTATTGGGACAAAGTCTCTGGCTTCCTAATTGCTAAGTCCTCCGTTGACAGTAGGAAAGATCCAATCCTCCAAGCTGCAATCCTCTTCATCATTTTCCACTGCATTGACCTCTCGATTGCTAATCTTCAAGGGTGGCCCTCTAGCACGGGCACGTCGCACAGCCTTCTGAGCACTTGAAGTAAACCCTAAGACAAACTTGTCAGATTTGTATGGAATGTCCGGAAGTTGCCCCCAAAGAGTGCATCCACCCTCCTCCACTACTGCTTTGGCATCCTTTAGAGATGACATTCGGAGAGGAGGTCTTGTAATCTTGGGAATCTGGGATGCAGTCTTGGTTACCGCTACCTCTTGGGGTACTTCTTTGAAATGTTGAAAAGGGGTTTGATGAACTCGTCATCCAATTCCACATATAGGAAAGAATTTAGGTGGCTAGTCATATACTCTTCCTCTCCATGGACAGTGATAATCTTTCCCTGGACCGAATATTTTAGCATCTGGTGCAGTATGGAGGTGACAACACCAACATTATGGATCCATGGACGTCCTAGCAGATAGGAGTAAGAGGGGCGGATGTCCATTACATAGAAGGTTGAGTTGAAAGTTTGAGTCCCAACCTTTATGGGGATATCCACTTCCCCGTGCACCATCCTCTTTGAGCCATCAAATGCCCTCACGACTATGTTACTGGGTTTCAACGTCAGTCTTTCGAAATCTAATCTATCGAGAGCTTTCTTTGGTAAAACATTCAAAGATGAGCCGGTGTCCACCAAGACATGGGCCAGGGTTGTTCCTCTACATTCCACAGAGACATGCAATGCCTCGTTGTGCTTTCTTTCCTTTGGTGTCAAATCAGCAATGGAGAAACCTAGGCCGTTATCAGCTGTCAAGTTGGCTACACAATCTTGAAATTGGTCAGCAGACGTCTCTTGAGGCACATGGGCTGTCTTGAGGAACTTCACCAGGGCTTTCGCATGTGCCTCAGAACACAGCAACAATGCTAGCATGGAGATCTTGGAGGGAGTTTGCCCCAACTGTTCAACTACGTCGTAGTTGCTCTTCTTTATTATTCTCAGGATCTCCTCCATTTCCTTCCTGGAGGTTTCGGGGATGGTCAGTGGTTGAGCCTTCGTCCGGACAGGCTTTTCTTGAAGAATTTTTCCTCGAGTTTCAGCAGTAGGAGTGTTGGTAGGGATAACAGTAGGGGTTGTGTCGTCTTTGTCAATAGGAGCACTTGCAGATATGATTATTGGTACGGAAGTAACCTTCGGAGCAGCCACGGGTCCAAAAACTGCCTTTGGGGGGGAAATTTTTGGAGAGAAGATTCTAACGCTTCGGGTAATCTTACTGGTTCCGGCAATATTGCTAATGTCCCTCTTGTTTGATGCCATGGTAATAGATGTCCCTACCGCAATTCCACGACATAGTTTTGTTTGATTCATACGGGACTTGCCCAGGCATAATGATTATAAGAGGATTGTTTTTGGAACAGATGTAATCCTAACGGGTCTTTTGGGGACCCTGGAAGAATTGGCGGAGATGGTGATGATTGAAATGTCTTCAACAGGAATAGGTGAAACAGAAGCACTTTCAAACAGAATCTCTTGCTTGTCTATCAAGCGTTGGATGCCTGTTCTCAACAAAAGGCAATCAGTTGGTGAGGATAAGCAAAGATGACAGTCTTCATTACAACCCGGGAATACACCAACTTTCAACAAGTTTATCTTAATGATTGGGAGTGGAGTCAAGAGTTCATCAACTGTGGTAGCAAACAAATCTTCTTCGCTAGCATTGGTATTGTGACCATGCCTAGGCATAGGAGCAGAAATGACGTTTGGCTTCTCGGGTGCATCAAACTCAATCTCTTTTGCCTCTATAAGATCTTGAATTTTGTTTTTCAGGGCCCAACAGTTGTTAGTGTCGTGACCCGAACTTTTGGAGTGATATGCGCATCTGGAATTTAGGTGATAATAAGGGGACGCCATGTTGGGGTTCTTTGGAGCTTCTTTTAAAGTTACCAAATTGGATTTCATAAGGTGCTGTAAAACCTGGGATAAAGTCATATTAATTCTAGTGAATTGACAGACTGGCCTTTCCACCCTCGGTTGATTACTTCTTGGTTGATCAGATGTAGGCTTTGGGATCATAACAGCCGCTACCATTGGTCGGCATTCGGCTCTCCCTTGGTTCCTTTGTGGATAAACAGTAGATACCTCCTTCTTCCCATTGAAAGGCTTTCTGACAGCTGTAGAGGCAGGTGAATCCTTTTGAATCTTTCCACTTTTTATGCCAGCTTCCACCCTCTCTCCGGTTAGTATTCACTCAGTAAATTCTGTGGATGAGCTTTCAATCAGATGGTTGAAGAAAGGACCCGATAGAGTGCCTAAGAACATATCCACCAACTCCATTTCAGACAGAGGGGGTTGTACTCTCCCAACTAGATCTTTCCATTTCTGCGTGTAATCCTTGAAACCCTCATTTGAAGCCATAGCCATACTCTGAAGTTGAGTACGGGTAGGCGCCAAATCTGCATTACACTGGTATTGCTTATAGAAAGCTGCGGCAAGGTCTTCCCAGTTGTGGACGTCGGCCCTTTCCAATTGGTAAAACCAATCGGGTTGTGTTCTAGATAGACTATCTTGGAAAAAATGCACTCACAGGTCTTTATCGTTGGAGTACGGCTGGATCTTTCTCACATATGATCAGAGGTGCATCTTAGGACATGAAACCCCATCATATTTTGCAAACAACGGCACCTTGAACTTCGGTGGGATCAAAATTCCCGATACTAGTCCCAATTCTTCAAAGTCTAGACCTGGCACCCTTTGTATTTCCATAACGCTCAAACGCTCTTCAAGATGTCTGTACATATCATCTTCTGGAGGATACTGTTCCTCAGAGTAGTCTTCCTCTTCTTCTTCCTCTTCAAATTTGGACGGGACCGCTGTTTCTTTTCCTTTCCATTCTCCTACCCCAGAAGTGGTTGCAAAATTCAAGGTTCTTCTAATCTGTCCCTGAAACCTTCTCCCCATATTCAAAACCCTGGCGGCCTTCTTTGTTTTCTTCTTTCTTTCTTCAGCAAACAGATTCTTCAACTCTTCTTGCCCCTTGGCTAGGGTCATGAGTAACTGTTGAAACTGCGTGTTTTGAACTTGAAGATCTTTGACTGTCTGTTCGAGATCCATCTTACTGAAATAAACAGTAGAGAGATGAGGAAACTCGTTGCAAAAGACCTGTTTATGTCATGATGAATGATATGTGCATATGTAATGTTTTCAAGGATTTTAAAGGATTCAAGTTCGTTTTATACAAAAAGAAACACACATTATATTAATAAGATAGAGTTTGAGTACATCAATGCCCCTTGGGCTAAATAATACAAAACTCTAAGATAAAAAAGTAGTGCGCATCCTCTTTGGTGCAATGTAGGCATTTAGAGTCTGCTCCTCATGAAGTAGCCTAGTGAGTTCCAAAACCTTCTTCTCGCTTGCGTAGAATTGGGCTTCGAAAGTATATCGCTCTCCTTTGAGCTGTATCCAATCCCTTTGTAGGTCTTTAAGAGATGTGGGCATGTCAGGATGAAGGATAGTGTATGGAACTTCTCCTTCCCTAACAGGCTCAATGATCACCGGGAGAATGGAAGGGTAAGGCATCATAAGACTTTGAGCACGGGTTCGTACCCACTTGAGGTAAGGCTCAAGAGGGATGGAATTCTTGTGTCCCAAAGTCTTGCTATCCACCTTTTTTAGAATCCTCCAAGCTCGGATGAATCTCCGGCGAAGACCTTGATCGTCGTTGTCGTAGTCGAATACCAAGCCTTGAATTAGCATCTCATGTGGGCCATCCCTTCGGGCATAACCAAACTGTCTTAGAGCTAAGCATGGGTTATAGGTGATGCCTCCCGTAATGCCAAGTAGAAGTACATTAGGGGATTCCCCACAATGGTCAACAATGACAACATTCTCTTTGGATCGAGAGCACCAATGAATATCTGAATGTTTGAGCGTCATTAACCTTTGTGACCACCTTAATCCTTGCTCATTCTTTAAGACTGATTGGGGAATATGAGAAATAAACCATCTTGCTAGGAGAGGAGTGCAACACATAAGGACACCTCTTTTCCTCATTGTGCGAGTGTGAAAAGAGTGTAGGATATCCCCTAGCAATGTAGGCACCAGATTGCGTGACATGAAGATTTTGACGGCACTCACATCTATGAGTTGGTCAAGATTGGGGAACAAGACCATCACATAGATGAGGAGAGCCATAATTTCCTCAAAAGCTTGTAAGTCTAAGGAATTCCAACAACTTTGGGCTTTCTCAAACAAGAACTTTGCTAAGAAGCCTTTGACATCACTCCTAGTTTCCCAATGAGTTATGACATCAGATGAGTGCAAGTGCAGAGCTTGAGCAATCTCTTTTGGATTTGGGTATCTTTCTGTACCGTTGAAAGGTAGTTGATTAAGAATGGGAATCCTCAAGAGTTGAGAGAATTCTTCCAAAGTAGGCACAAGCTGATAGTCGGGAAATATGAAGCAATGGTGCAAAGGATCAAAGAACTGGAAGAGCACCTTCGTCATATCCTCATCTGTGTTGGAGGTGACCAAATTGAGTAGACGACCATGCCTATCGATGAATGGAGAATTCTCAGGGATCCTTGAAGCTAGATCCTTGAGTTGTGGAGGAATTCTTACAAGGTTGACTGGGAGAGTTTTCCTGCGAAGTGAATCCATATCCTACAAAACAAGAACAAAGATGAATCTCCAAAACCCTTGAAATGGTTAGTGAATGCATATGATGTTCATGATGTCCATGATGTTATGTACAAGTATGCATATACAAACAAGGAAAACAAGTTCTTAGTTTAGTCTTGCATGGGGTTTTATCAGTAAGTACCCTCTTGAAGTTTAGTTGGCTTAAACCTGTCCTAGTAATAGTAACTGGGTTCTAAGGAGCTCAATATCACCGGATTGTTTCCTTGGTCATTGTTTTAGCTCAAGCCTCTTTAATAGCGACAGAAATATCCCAAGAAACCAAACTTCAATGAGTGTAGTATCGAGTATCTACCAACTTCGGACTTCACCAAAGTCGGTCATCTCACTACATCCTAAAGGCTAAGTTAGTCAAGTAAAGGGTTCTAGAAGTTCGTTAGTGCTTCATGACATCACTCAGCGGCCCTGTATTCTCTTTGATTGACTCAAAGGCTAACGGTACCCACAAATATGTCACACTAACATAGCTATTGCTTAGACCATGTCGGTATACCCCTCACAGTTTCCACAATGTATTGCTATTTACCTATAATGTTTCCCAAATCCGGGTGGAGGATTCAAACCCAAATAGAGAACCATAATGTAAAGCAAACAAGTCAAACAATGTAAGCAAATAAATATGATCTAGCCCTAAGGTAACACCACTTTTATTCCTATCCCCAGCAGAGTCGCCAGTTCTGTAATACGGTGGGAGAACTGGCGGTTAGCAAGAGTCTCCTTCGACTTTTCTTTTATCCAAAAGGAAAGGTGAAAAAGCACAGGAAAGACCTTCGAGATTATTTCTTGAGTTCGGGGGGTAGATTATGAAAAGGGAAGGTGTTAGCACCCTTTTCATCCATGGTTTTCCATGGGCTCTTATTTACTTGCTAGATCACTTGCTTTTGTTGTTTGAAAATATAATCGGTGTGGTTTTGAAAGTATTTTGTAAAAGAGGCCATCGTTTAGGCAATCTTTGTAATGATTCTCGTTCGTAAGAATGTATACAAAGATGTTTGTCTTTTTGAAAATGTTTCAATGTTTGTAAAATGTTTGGAAATGTGTGTGTTTGTTTTGAATATAGCAAGGATAGTTGTTTGGAAATAGAGCAAGTAACTAGAAGTAATATACCTACTCAAATGTCTTTCTTGTGCATTTTCTATTCCTTTGACATTGTTGTCTTACCATTGATTTGGTAAGAAACCCTATCTTTGGATGTGAACGGGACGGGCGTGGGTCATCGTATAACCATGATAGTAATGTTGCAAAGTATCTTAGCATTTTTGAGGGACCAAGATCATTTTGTAGGGCAACTTTGAATAGTGTCATCGAGGGACTATGATCTTATATTTGTTTGTTTTGCCAAGATACTCCGCATGTGTAATATGGCCATTTTTGTATAAGGCAACCAAGTGGAGAAACCCTAAGGATGCTTGTATGCAAGTGTGTTATTTTCATGCTTTGATTTTATCTTGGATTAGGGTTTTCTATTTGTTTTATTTTGATCTTGCCATTCAGACCCTAATTACTAGCATGGTATGTGCAAGCGGTAAATTGCGTAATGTAAAGATTACTAAGCTATTACAACCATTTATGGGAGGGGAAATACAAATTTTAATGGGGATTTGCAAGAATGTAAATCTAAATAAGCTATTACAACCAAATCGAATTTGTACGAATATTGGAATAAACAAATACAATATTTAAATATGCAATATTATGTATATGTAAAGAATATTTTGTTTGGTTTTTTATATGAAAAAGTTTAACCTAAACCCTAATAATTTTAAGGAAGAGAAATTAATTCTTAAAAAAAAACAAAGTTAACCCTAATTTCTAGTTTAAAAGAAAATAAAGTTCTTATGTATTATTTTTATGTATTTTTTTGTATTAAATAATAAATAATATTTTATTAAAAAATTCTTAGTTTTTGTATGTCACAATAAATATTTACAAGTATGAATGAAATAAAAAAAGGGATAAAATAATTAACTTAAATCTATTATATTTACAAGTTTATTTAAGAAAGAAATAATTAATATATAGTTTAATAAAAATATTTTTTATGTGAAAAATAAGATAAAATAATAAAAATGTAAAATTGTCATATTTTATATTTTTCAGGATTTTATGTATTTAAGAAAATATTTAATAAAAAGAAAAAAAGAAAAATAAAACAAATAAATAAAAGATTGGGCCAGGGGGTATTCTGAGAAAATCAGGTGGTGTCATGTTAGAAAAACACTAGGCCCAAATGAAACAAGCCCATCCTGCAAAACAGCAAAAAAAATAGAAATGAAAAAATATGAAGAAAAAAAAACAAAAGGTAGCGCCAAGGTTCGAACCCATGACCTGGGCCTCAACAGCGCGTTACCTTGCCACTGGGGTGGCTATACATCCGTTGATCTATATGAAACAATAAAAACATAACACAAACAATGCCCTTGCCCTGTACTTCATCTTCTTCCTCAAGCTGTCCAGAAGCTCTGTAACTTTCTTATCTCTCAATAAAAATGGAAACTGATAACATGAATGTTGTAGCATTTTGTCTCACGATTCTAACCATGTAAATCATGTAAGCTAACAATCAAAGATCTAAATGAATTTTAAAAGCCCTAAATTTAAACCTAATTTTTCCAGGAACTTCAAGTTTAAAATTCTCTCAACTCAGGCCAAATAAATGCAAGTTATAGATATGTACAGTTTCGTAGCAATGAGGTCTACATTGTTTATTCACAAATTGTGGCCAATGGATGCATGTATGAAGAGATAGAAGTTGAGATTTTTACCTCTTTCAGTTTAAATCGTGAGTGGAGTTTGAGTTAGATTTATGAAGGTTTGATGATTGCTTGAGCTTGCTTGAACCTCCGTGAGTGTATTCCAATCCTTGCCTTGCTTTGGAAGTACCTAGAACTCTCTATCCAAGTCAACCTGCAAGCTTTGAAAACAAAAACGGTAGATGAAGAAGGATGAGTTACAGTGCAGGGATGATGGTCTGGATCTCTTAGATATGAAGTAGGTAAAGTGTTTTGATGATTAAAACTTGAAACCCACGAGCCAAATGATGGATTGTTATGCTTATGCACAAACTGCAAGTTTTGACAGTTTTTTTGGTGATATGGAGTTTTGGAGTGTTTAAGCCCTTTTGCAATCGTGTTTCAAAGTGTAATATGTTTGTGTATTAGTATGGAAAGGGTTTCAAGTTAGCTCTTCAATAGATCCTTGAGTTGTAGCCTTTTTGCACACTTTCTTTCTTTTGTAGCAAAGAGAAGGGACAAGTATTCACATGCTTGTACTGGCTTGCTTGGAGTTGGTATGAGTTCTATATAAGTTGCCTTAGGTCTGTAGTACTTGTGTGTGCAGAGAAGACAGGTTCAATGCTCAAGAATTGGAAAGTTGCAAAAGTGAACCTTTTCCAAAATGGCAATGGCAACTTTGTGACATTTATGGAATTGCAATTTGGATAAAGACTATAGGGCTTGAATTAAAGCTTTGTCAACTGAATAAGAATTAAATTATGAAGTAAGAAACAAGTTTGGGACCTGCAATGCATGGATTAGGAAGCATAGGTACTGATTTGAATTTTGTTCTTCATGAAATGGCTTGAATTCAAAGTGAGAAATTGCCAACTTCATCTCTTCGATTCTCCGCACTCAAAAATGATTTCAAGGAGTTCTTGGACATTTTGGAAAGCTTGCAATGTGCTCTATAACTCATATTTGAAATGAATTTCAAGATTCCTATTGGAACTAGGTGAAAAATTTCCATGAAGTTGGGTCCAAAACCTGCCTAAATTAGGGCAAAATTTCACTAAGTTATTTAGTTCATGAGCATGTATTCATAAAATTATATCTTGAGATACAAGCATATTTAGGGAAAAATGTGTGAAGCAAAGTTGTAGATTTCATGAAGATCTACAACTTTCATATTGGGAACTTTCTTTGAATCATCTTGTATCATGGTGGAAAATTGGCCTAAAGTTGAGAAAAAATAAGAAAATTTCTATACTTAGAAAAATTTCTAAGTTAAGAATAATTCAAATTTTAAAACCAAATCTTCAATCTTTGATTCCTTGATGAAAAAGTTTCACATTTTGACATGCTTTGATGAATTATGATCCTTGGCACTTGATTTTGACCAAAAAGTCAAAGTTTGACTTTTTAGTATACAGTTGACTTTTGATCAGTTGACTGCAAATTTCATCTGTCTATCCAATGGATTTGAAATGTTTTAAACTATGTAATTAGGTCAAGATGATACAAATGACCCCTTGAAATCATGTTTCAAATCAATTGGTCATTTTCTAGGTCAAAAATTAGAAATTGCCCTTCCTCCGTCAAAACCCTAATTTTGACCATTTTGCCCTTTTGATGATTTGATCAAATTTCTTTAAGAGTTGTGGTCCAAACTTGATCAAATGATAAATATGATCCTAAAATGTTGGTGTTGATAAAAAATTATGAAGTTTGAATATTAATTGGCCATGGTTGACTTTTTCCCCAATACAACTGATTTTTAGGTCAACTGTCCAATTGACTGATCAAAAATGGGGTTCAAGGCTTGAAACTTGTCATGAGTAATCTTAGGGGTTCATAATGATGTTTGAAAGTCATATGAAGCATTGATAGTTCAAAAACCCTTGTGCAAACTCAAACCCTAATTTTGAATCAACGGTGTAAGATGAGATGTCTTGAGTTGACCAAACCCTAATCCAGTCTTGAGTCAAAGAGATCTTCTGAGGAAAGTCTTGATAAATGAGAGGGCAAATTTTGGGGTACAACACTATCAGTCTTCTTAACAATGCCCCAAGAGCGAATGAACCTATGACGATAATTTTTCAAATCATCTGAGTAGTTGAACACAATACCCTGGATGAGCATATCCAGTGGACCATCTCTCTGTGCGTATCCAATGTGACGTAGTGATAAAGAAGGATTATAGGTGATACCTTCCCTAATGCCCAGGAGTGGAATATTAGGAAATTCTCTGCAGCGATCAATAAAAGAAATATCCTCTTGAGAGCGAGGACACCAATGGATGTCGGAGTGAGAGAGAGACATTAGTCTTTGACTCCACCTTAAGCCTAAATCATTTTGCATTATTGACCGAGGATGGTGCGAAATAAACCACCTATATAGAAGAGGGGTGCAACACATGAGAGTTCCTCGCTTCTTTAGAGTATGAGTATAGAGAGAATGTAGTATATCCCCGAGCAATGTAAGAACCAGATTGTGAGCAAGAAAGATGTTGATGGCATTCACATCTATAAGTTGATATGAATTAGGAAACAAGACCAACCCATACATAAAGATGGATAATACATCTTCGAAGGCATGATAACTCATAGCATCCAGGAAAATCTGAGCTTTCTTCATCAGGAAATTTGCAAGGATACCCTTAACTTCACTTCTTTTTTCCCAACTAGATTCAATGTCAGATGGCTTCAAGTGCAAAGATACGACAACATCTTCAGAAGCTGGGTCTTGTTATAAACCAGTGAAAGGTACTCACTCCAATATAGATAAACCAAGTAACTTATAGAATTCCTCCAGGGTAGGCACCAGTTGATAATCGGGGAATGTGAAGCAATGGTGCTTAGGGTCGAAGAACTGGAATAAGACACTCATCAAACCTTCGTCAAACCCGGTGGTAACCAAACTGAGAAAGTGACCATGTCTTTTGAGGAATGATGATTCCTCGGGGACTTTCAAGACTAAGTCCTTGAGCTTAGGAGGAACTTCTATGAAGCGAATCCGTATGGTTTTTCTGCGACCTGAATTCATATCCTACAAAATAGCCAAGAGGCAAGTCCAACAGGTCCTTGAAATGATTAGTACATATGAATGTCATGATGTTTATTATGTCATGATTATGCTAAAAACCATAGATAAGCAAATCACACCATAGACCTTAGGTTCAAAGGCTTGCATTAGTTTTTAAGGTATGTACCCTCTTGAATGTTTAGTTGGCTCAACCTGTCCTATTAATAATAACTGGGTTCTAAGGAGTCTCAATATCATTGACCTTCCCTTCAGAAATTGTTTCAGCTCCGCACCGAAGTATTGCGGCCAAAAAATCCTGAAATTCCAGCCTCAATGAGTGTATTATCGAGTATCAACCAATCTTCGGTCGGAACCAAATCCGGTTATCTCACTACTTCCTAATGGCTAGGATGAGTCAATTAAAGGTTCTAAAGGTCATTTAACGCTTAGTGACACTATGAGGAAGCCTAATGTTATCCTTAACTTACTCAAGGAACATTAGTACAATCCAAAGCATCGCGCTAACGTAGCCACAACTTCGTTCGTAACGGTCTACACCGTACAGCCTCCATGGTTTATTGCTACTTACTTAGTAAGGTGCCCTGGATCCAGGTGTAGGATCTTTTAGTAACAACCTAAGCAAACCCTTAAAGATAAAGAAATAAAACACACAATAAAGCTTTTAAAATGATGAACTAAAACGCTAAGGTAACCCCACTTTTTATTTAAGTCCCCAGCAGAGTCGCCAGTTATGTGATACGGTGGAAAAACCGACTATTATATATTGGTTTTGCATTTTTTGTTTGCAAATGTCACGGTAAGCAACAGTCGACAACGTCTTTTCTTTTATCCAATAAAGGAAAGGGTGAAAAGAACAGAAAAAGACATTTTTGAGATGTTTTCTTAGTAAGGGGGTAGATTATGGAAAGGGAAGGTGTTAGCACCCTTTCCATCTGTGGTTTTCCATGGGCTCTTAGAGGTTTTATCATTTTTAAAATACCTTTGTGCTTTGTGCGTTTGAAAATATTTGGAAAATGCCTTAGTGCAGCGATTTGCTTTGCGTTTAACTCATGTATCAGTCCTCAAGAGTGTTAACAAAGAAAATGTTTTTGAAACTTGTTTTTGAAAAGTAGTATTTGTGTAAGTGCAAAAAGTATTTTTGAGCAAACTTCTAACAACTATATACTTTTATACTCGAAAAGGGTCGTTCTTTTCCTCCTCTCCTTTAGATAGTGCTATCCTATTATTAGTGAGTAGGTAGCCCTATGGTTGGATGTTGAGGGACATTCGGAGGGACGTTTTACAGTCATAAAGGCAACATACGGAGACGCTTTAGCAACTTTTGTTTAAGGGACGAGATCATTTACCGAAAGGCAACATTGTAAGGGTCATCGAGGGACTATGATCTTTTGATTTTACGGGTCTTTGCTAAAGCGTCCCCATTCTCGAGGGACATGACTGCTTTATTTTCTGAAAGGCAACCGAAGCGGGAGTACCCTAGAGGTGTACATGTGATAGTGTGTTGTGTTTCAGTTATTTTTTGCCTTTTATTTAGGTTAGCTAACGTTTATTTTCAATCTTTCCATGTAATCCTAGTTACTAACAGTAATATTGTACAGGAAATGTAAAGTACGAGAAATAAAAAGCAGAAACATAAACCCTAAACTATTATAACGCTTTGGGACAGTTAAATAAAAAATGCAAGAAACTAAAAGTGTGGAATTTTAAATCTAAAGCCATTACAATTGTGAGCACTTACAATAAAATAAAATGCGCGCGAATTTGAAAATAACGTCTAAAAATCCTAAGAATAAAAGAAATATTTTGTTTGTTTTTATTTATTTATTTTAAGAAAATAAGGTCTAAGACTATTTAGTTTTATTTTTTTGAAAGATGTTAAAATAATTAAATTAATTAATTAACAAAAATAGTTTTAATTAAAAAACAAACTAGACCTAAGTTTTTGTGATTTTTGTTTCAATGTTAATAAAAAAAAAGGCAAGAAAATAAAAGAAACAAGCAAGAACCAAAAATAAGAACATGAATAGAGGCTTTTTTCGATCCATGGGAGGAACGGTCTTTCGATCCTGGGCATGATATGGTTCTTTCGACCTAGAGAAAGAAAAAGTCTTCTTCGATTCAGGGAAGGGAGTTATTCCTTTCGATCTGGGGGAGGAAAAAATTTCCACTCTAGACCTGCAAGACAAATACTAGCAAAAAATATGACCTGGGTGTCAAACCCAGGACCTTCGATCTTGCGAACATTGGTTTATTTGGGGCAGATCTGAAGTATGGGCGTTAGAGAAAAAAGAAAACAAAAGTGGACCTGGTGTCGAAACTAGGCCCTTATCTTTGAAACCAAATCTAACAGAGCCACATTATATCATAGGCGTGAATCAAGCACTGAACAAACAATAATACATTATGAAATTATAAACATGAATTTGAAAGTTTACCAACAATGGGATGCTTCGATTCAGCACTTTTGGGCGTGAATTAGCTAATGCTTGGGAAAGCTTCCTGCAGACTTCAGGGAGTGAATGGAGCGTTGCTGAAGATTCCTTCCATTGGGACAACTTATGAGGATTTTGATAACTTTGGGGTGGTTTAGGGGGCAGCGTGTGCGTGCAGTATGTATGCGTGTTCGTCCCCTTACAGATATACTGAATATTTATAGGAGATGAGGATGGAGTCTTAGCATGTAAAGAAACAACCTTAACCATGTCCTTAAAGGGCAGCCATAGTCTTCAAGACAAAAATTAGACCAATTTAAAGATTTCCTTTTTTAAAATATCCATGCCTCTTTTTGAAATTTTGGATGAACCTGAACATTTGACTCCTTCGAACACCCTCCAGCGTTTCTCTTTGATTGGCCTATGAGTTGCCTCCTTATAATGGACTTTGTTGTACCCCAAAATTTTCCCTCTCATATTATCAAGATTTTTCCTCACAAGACTCCTTGGACTCCAGACAAGATTAGGGTTTGCTCAGCTCAAGACCTCACCTTGCACTGATGACCTGAAATTAGGGTTTGAGTTTACACAAGGATTTTTGGACCATCAATGCTTCATGTGACTTTAATACATCATCTTGGACCCCTAAGAATCACATTTTTGCCCAGTCAATTGGATAATTGACCTAAAAATCAGTTGTATTGGGGAAAAATTCAACCATGGCCAATTTACAGTCAAACTTCATAATTTTTGATCCACAACCACATTTTGGACTCATGTTTACCATTTGATCAAGTTTGGATCACAACTCCTCACGAAATTTGATTAAATCATCAAAAGGGCAAAATGGTCAAAATTAGGGTTTTGATTGAGAAAGGGAAATTTCTGATTTTTAACCTAGCCAATGACCAATTGGGTTCAAGCATGATTTCAAGGACTCAATGGCATCATCTTGACCTAATCACATAGTTCAAAAGATGACAAATGCATAGGATTGACAGATGAATTTTGCAGTCAACTGATCAAAAGTCAACTATATACTGAAAAGTCAAACTTTGACTTTTTAGTCAAAATCAAGTGCCAAGGGTCATAATTCATCAAGATATGTCAAAATATGAAACTTGTTGACCAAGAAACCTAAAATTGAAAATTAGGGTTTTAATTTGAAATTTTTCATAACTTAGAATTTTTCTAAGTATGGAAAATTTCTTATTTTTTCCCAACTTTCCACAACTTTTTCACCATGATGAAATTAGATTCAAAGAAAACTTCCAACATGAAAGTTGTAGTCCTCCATGAAATCTACAACTTTTATTCACAAAGTTTACCCAAAATATTCTTGGATCTCAAGTTATGAATTTGTGAATAGGGGTCCATAAACTTTTTAACTTAGTGAAAATTTGCCCTAATTTAGGTAGATTTTTTACCTAACTTCATGGACATTTTTCACCTAGTTCCAAGAGGTATCTCAAAATGAATTTCAAAGATGGATTGTAGATCATGTTACAAGCTTTCCAAAATGCCTAAGAACTCTCCAAGATCATTTGTGGTTAGGGAGAATCGGAGAAGAGAAAATGGCAATTTGTAACTTTTGTTCAAGTCATGTTTACAATGGTTCAAGTTGCAAATCAGATCCTAGCATGCTTGTACCTTGTATTACAGGTTCTAATCCATTATACACTCCATAATTGAATTCTAAATCAATGGATAATTGCTTTATTTTGATCTTTGGAGCATTGTACAAAAGATTAATCCATAAATGGCATAAAGTTCACAATACCACTTTGATAAAGCAAGCTTTTCCAACTTTATCAGCCTTGAGCATTGGGTTTGTTCTTGTGGTGCAGACAATTTCCACAGGAATTAAGCAAAGCATACCAACTATTATCAGACCTAGAACTAGCAATTACAGGTCTTGAGCTTGGTCACTTCAACCTTTCTTCAAAAACAAGAAAAATGCCCAAAAGTCAAAAACTTGTACAAGCTGATAAAGGCAAGGCTTGGCTTCATTCTAAATAACTTCATAAACTTGTCACAAGCCAATACACGAATACACAACATTTGGAACTCTCCCAAACACAAAAAACACCAACTCCTGCCCAAACAGGGCATCTTCTGCAGAACCCTTGCCAAATCAATATTGGCTCGTGCGTTTCTCACTTTAAGACTTCAAACACTTTACATACATCCTACCTAAACTATCCAAGCCCTTGTCCTGGTTCTGTAAGCCCTATTTCATACATCACCATTTTCATTTTGGAAGGTTGCAGGTTGACTTCTACAAGGAGTTTCAAGCTTCCTCAAGACAAGCTAAGCATTGGAAAAGCTTGAGGGGACTTCAAGGAAGCTCACACGATCTTCAAGCCTCACTCAAAGTCCCCACATTGCCATATCCAAACTCAACTGAACAAGGTATTTTTCAAAACTTTATCTCTCTATTTAGGAATCCTTAAGCTTTGATTTGTGAAGCAAAAATGTAGTCCTTACCTTGCTTAAGTGGTACACATGCAAAGTTGTTATTTATATTAACTGAGTAGTGAGAATTTGAAGCTTGAAGTTCATGAAAAATTTAGGTCAGAAATTAGGGGTGATAAAATTCTCCTTGATCTTTGGGTGTTAGGTCACAAACTTTATATCATTGGAATCGTGAGTTTACAAGCTACACTTTTTATGTTATGAGATTTTGATTTTATGCAAACTATAGCAAGTTACAGATTTGAACTCAGAACGCGCGCAAGCTGAAGGACAAGGATGAAGATGGTGGCCTGGGCCTGAGCGCGCCTTGGGCCTTCTGTTTTTTTTGCACCTCCCATATTCTTATTTGCACCCCCTGACCTAGTTTCTTATATTTTTGCATTTTTCTTGCATTTTTTATATTTTTGACTTGAATTTATTTTTTCTGAACATTAAAAAATCACAAAAATATTTTCTTTATTTTTTGCATTTTATTGCATTTTATTTTATTTTTTTTGCATAATAAATAATTTATTAGGATATTATACTTTATTTTCTTAAATAAAACTTGTAAATAATTTAGAAAAATACTATACATTTTTATTTTTATTATTCATACACATAAAATATTATTTCCACATATATTTTAATTTTCAATATTTGTAAATAATTTTATATATTATTTCTTGTACAAAAATGGATAAATAAATAAGTATAGAATATATTTTTCTTTTAAATAAATAAAACTAGGGTTTTACCCCTTTCAAAAATAACAATATAATTTTTTCTTATTTTTTTTAGGACTTAAATAATTTATTTTTCTCATACATAAAATAAATACAAAAACATTTTACATCCATACATTTTATTGCATATTTAAATAATTGTTTATTTATTTATTGTACAATAATTCAATTGGATTGTAATAGTAAATTAGGGTTTTATTTTGTGCAATATCCCCATTCAAAAAACTTGTATCCCCCCTCCCATAATATTGTTGTAATAGCTTAGATTTACTTTACGCAATTTATCGCATTATATACATGTTTAGTAAAAACTAGGGTTTTGTATGATAAGACAAAATCAAACAAATAGAATGACCTAATTCAAGACAAACAAAATGCATGTAAAATGATACACATTGCACACAAGCACCTCTAGGGTCTCACCCACTTTGTTTCCTAAAAAATGGCCATGGTATGCATGCAAAGTATCTTGGCAAAACAAAACAAAACAAAAAGATCATAGTCCCTCAATGACGCTAGACAATGTTGCCTAAAAACAAATGATTTTAGTCCCTAAAACTTGCTAAGATACTTGGCACCATTGCTATCATGGTCATGCGATGTCCCACGCCCGTCCCATTTAACATCCAAAGATAGGGTTGGTTACCAAATTAATGGTAAATCAACAATGTCAAAGGAATAAAAATGTACAAGAAAGACATTTGAGTAGGTAGATAGCTTCTAGTTACTTGATCAACTTCAAAACAATCCTTGATATTTACAAACAAACACACACATTTCAAAACAATTTCCAAACAACTTTCAAAACATTGAAACATTTTTCAAAAGACAAACATCTTTGTATACATTCTTACGAACAAGAATCATTACAAAGATTGCCTAAACGATGGCCTATTTTCAAAATACTTTCAAAACCACACAAAGCACCATTTCAAACAATTGCAAAAGCAAAGTAAGTGATCTAAACAAGTAACTAAGAGCCCATGGAAAACCATGGATGAAAAGGGTGCTAATACCTTCCCTTTTCATAATCTACCACCCCGAACTCAAGAAAACATCTCAAAGGTCTTTCCTGTGCTTTTTTACCTTTCCTTTTGGATAAAATAAAAGTCGGTGGCGACTCTGGCTAACCGCGACATTTGCGAACACAAACGCAAAACCTTAAGTCAGTTCTTCCACCGCATTACAGAACTGGCGACTCTGCTGGGGAACATCATAAAAGTGGGATTACCTTAGGGTTTTTAGATCACCTTTACATACTTATCTTTCTTGACGTGTTTGCTTTACACTTTGGTTCTTTTGTTTGGGTTTAAATCCTCTACCCGGATTTGGGAAACATTCATAGGTAAATAGCAATACATTGTGGAAACTGTGCGGGGTATACCGACATGGTCTAAGAAATAGCTATATTAGTGCGACATATTTGTGGGTACCGGTAGCCTTTGAGTCAATCAAAGAGAATACGGGGCCACTGAGTAATGTCATGAAGCACTAATGGACTTTTAGAACCTTTACTTGACCAACTTGGCCTTTTAGGATGTAGTGAGATGACCGACTTTGGTGCAGTCCGAAGTTGGTAGATACTCGATACTACACTCATTGAGGGTTGGTTGCTTGGAATATTCCGGTCCCCAGTAAAGAGGCTGAATTGAAACAATGAACAAGGAAACAATCCAGTGATATTGAGCTCCTTAGGACCCGGTTACTATTTCTAGGACAGGTTTAGCCAACTAAACATCAAGAGGGTACTTACCTATGAAACCCCATGCAAGCCTAAACTAGGAACTTGTGTGATTTGTTTGTACATATTTACTTGTGCATAACATCATGGACATCATAAGCTTCATATGCATCAACTAACCATTTCAAGGATTTTGGAGATTCATCTTTGTTCCTGTTTTGTAGGTTATGGATTCACTTCACAGGAAAACTATCCAAGTCAACCTTGTAAGAATTCCTCCACAACTCAATGAGCTAGCTTCAAGGATTCCTGAGAATTATCCATTCACCAAGAGGCATGGTCGTCTACTCAACTAGGTCACCACCAACACAGAGGAGAATATGTTGAAAGTTCTCTTCCAGTTCTTTGACCCTTTGCATCATTATTTCACATTTCCTGACTACCAACTTGTGCCTACTTTGGAGGAATTTTCTCAACTCTTGAGGATCCCTAATCTCAATTAACTACCCTTCAACGGTACGGAAAGAGATCCAAAGCCAGAAGAGATTGCTCAAGCCTTACACTTGCACTCCTCTGATGTCACAACACATTGGGAAACTAGAAGTGGTGTCAAAGGTTTCTTGTCAAAGTTTTTGTTTGAGAAGGCCCAAAGCTGTTGGAATTATCTAGACTTGCAAGATTTTGAGGAGATTGTAGCTCTTCTCATCTATGGGATGGTCTTGTTCCCTAATCCTGACCAACTTATAGATGTGAGCGCAGTCAAAATCTTTATGACTCGTAACCTGGTGCCTACATTGCTTGGGGATATCCTACACTCTTTTCACACTCGTACAATGAGGAAAATAGGTGTTCTCATGTGTTGCACTCCTCTCCTGGCAAGATGGTTTATTTCTCATCTTCCCCAGTCAGTCTTGAAGAATGAGCAAGGTTTGAGGTGGTCACAACGATTGATGACTCTTACACATTCAGATATTTATTGGTGTTCTCGATCCAGAGAGAATGTCATTATCATTGACCATTGTGGGGAATTCCCTAATGTCCCTCTACTTGGCATTAGGGGAGGCATCACCTACAATCCCTGCTTGGCTCTGAGACAGTTTGGTTATGCCCGAAGGGATGGCCCACATGATATGCTGATTTAAGGTTTGGTTTTCTACTTCGACAACGACGAGCAAGGACTTTGACAAAGATTCATCCGAGCTTGGAGGATGCCTAACAAGGTGGACAGTAAGACGTTGGGACACAAGAATTCCATCCCTCTTGAGCCTTACCTCAAGTGTACGAACCCACACCCAAAGTCTATAATGCCTTATCCCTCCATTCTCCCAGTGATTATAGAGCCTGTTATGGAAGGAGAGGTTCCATACACCCTCCTACATCCTGACATGCCAACATCACTCGAAGATCTACAAAGGAGTTGGATACAACTCAAGGGAGAGCTTGATACTTTCGAAGCCCAATTCTACGCAAGCGAGAAGAAGGTTTTGGAACCCAATTGCATTCAAAGAAGCATTCAGAAGTCCCATTCGAAGGGTGTATAAGAGGTCCGTTCGAAGAAGCATTCAGAAGGACCATTCGAATAGTGCATAAGAAGTTTATGATGCGGTGGGAGAACTGACTTGAGGTTCCTAAAAAACCCGTTAGGATTACATCTGATCCAGTGACTACTCCATTGAAGATAACATCCGTTGAAATTCCAATCAAATGATACTTTATTCTGATACCAATCGAAGTGCCTTGCTCAGACGCCAATCGAAGTACCTTGTTGATCGATCGAAAACTTCGTTCTGCTCTCTTCGATTTCCTTCAGTTTGGACCAATCGAAGTGACGTTAAAATGCCAATCAAAGACGCCTTTGTTCAGATGCCAATCGAAAGACATTGTTAAGATGCCAATCAAATGATACTTTGTTCTGATACCAGTCAAAGTGCCTTGCTCAGACGCCAATCGAAGTACCTTGTTGACCGATCGAAAACTTCGTTCTGCTCTCTTCGATTTCCTTCAGTTTGGACCAATCAAAGTGACGTTAACATGTCAATCGAAGACGCATTTGTTTAGATTCCAAATGAAAGACATTTTGTTGACATGCCTTCAAAGTAAACCCCATCGAAGGGCACTTTGACCAACTTCAAAAAAATTTATTTTTCTTCAAGCAAGTGTTTGTAACCAACCTTGTAAGAGAAGATCTTTTACAAAAAGAGAGGGAAAATTTTGGGTACAACAGCAACGAACTGGGTTAATAACTCTGTGTTATTTATCATTCTATAATTTAATTTCAGTATCATTTGCATCTTGATAAATCTGTTCAGGATGTCAAATTGGATGTTGTAAAATCTGCCTTTACATTGTTCTGATGTGAGGATATTAGTATTATCACGTGTTGCATGTACTAGAGAAATTTCAATTGGTATCATAGCAGGCGCCAGTTAAGGGCCAAAATGTTGATATATTTATGGATAATTTTATGGTCGTTTGCACTCTATTTTGATAATTAGTAGTGTTTAAGTTGATAACTTAGTGTAAATAAGCAATTTTATAGTTTATGTTTGTAAATAACTTAATTTGATCACTTTTATGCTAATTTTGTAGGTTTTGATGATGGTAAATGAAGCATTGGAACATTGGGCAAGCTTGGACCAAGAATGATGTGTAAAAAGTCAAGTTTTGAATATTTGTTCAGGCTAGCGTGCTAAGCGCATTTTTTGGAGTGCGCTTTGTGCCAATTTTTCATTTGGAAAAATGATGTGTTTTGAGGCCTGCTAAGCGCGGCCATCCCGCTTAGTGCGATCCCCTAAAGTTGAAAAAGATATTTGCATTGAGTTCACTTAGCGCAGTCAGGACGCTTAGTGGGACTCAATTTTTAGGCACTTGTATAAGTAGCATCTTGTGATATTTTGACCAGAACTACACTTTCCAAACACACCAAAATTAGATATTTAGGTCAAAGAATAACTTTTCATCATTTTGTAACTCAAAATCAAAGATTTTTATCTTAAATCTTTGATACTTTCTTGTTGATGCTTCTAAAGCTTTCCACTTTACTTGTTCGTCAAGCTACCATGGTTATGGGTAGCTAAATCCATCTTTGTGTCAAGATTAGAGGTAGATAATCTTCACTTTGTATGTATTTATCTCGATATTTTGTATGTGGACAAGTGATGATTAATATATGGTGAAAAGCCTTGCTTTTATGGTTTATTTATGATTTGGATCATTATTGAGAAATATGTTTCAACTCTTGACCTAGGTTTTCATCTATCAACAAACAATTTCTTGACATAGTTTTGTGAGTTGATATTCACCTTTATCAAGCTTTTAAAGTTATCATATTGATAGTTAGGTAGAGAGATCATCTAAGGATCAATATGATAAAACTCATAATTTGTTTTAGATATGAAACATGTTGAGAGGATATGTGATTATATTGATTATTATTGAATTCACATGCTTTATTAAGAAAATATGTACTGTAATACAGTGGGAGAACTGAATTTTGGGTTTTCATTTTATCGCAAATGTTGCGGATAGCAAGAGTTGCCACCGACTTTTCTTTTATCCAAGCAAGGAAATGGTGAAAAGAACAGGAAAGAAGTTTTGAGAATTTTCTTGAGTTCGGGGGGTAGGTTATGAAAAGGGAAGGTGTTAGCACCCTCTTCATCCATAGATATCTAAGGGCTCTTAATTGCTAGATCACTTTGTTCGAAAATGATTTGTGTTTGTGTATGTTTGAAAATATTTTGAAAAATGCCTAAGCGCGGAAATTTGATAATGATTCTCATATCGTTGAGAATGTATACAAAATGTTTATTTTGAAAATATTTATTGAAAGGAAGCGTTGTTTTGAAGGTGCCAATGTAAGGAAATTTTGTAATAATTCTCGTATCATTTGAGAATGTATACAAAATATTTGTTTTGAAAAGTGTTTTGAGAATTTGAGGTGTAAATAATGTTTTAGTCTGTGAGAAATCAATTACGAGCGATCTACCTACTCAAAAAGTCTATGTTCTTTTCCTCCTCCTTTAGGTAGTGATATCCTACCATTAGTTAGTAGGAAGCCCTATCATTGGATGTGAGGGACAGACGTGGGTCATGGTACAGTCATAAAAGGCAACTTGTAGGACGCTTTAACAATTGTCGTAAGGGACTAAGATCGTTTACCGAAGGCAACATTGAAGGGTCATCGAGGGACTACGATCTTTTAACCGAGGGTATCCCACGTTCGAGGGACATGACTGTTTTTTATCCGAGGCAACAAGTGAGGGTAAGCCTAGAGGTGCAAGTGTGCAAAGTGTGTTTGATTCAATTATTTTATCTTGAAATAGGGTTTTTCTATGATTGATTTTAATCTTATCATACAAACCCTAATTACTAACAGTAATAAGGAAAACTATAAATTATGGAAATTAAATATCCTACGCTATTACAACGCTTCGGGGATGGGATTACAAGTTTATGAATGGGGGAGAAAAGCAATAAACCCTAATTTGTCTATTACAAGTGATTGAGCAATTAAAATAATTAGAATATAAAGATGAAAGATAAAATGTGTGAAGATGATAAGAAGGGGAGAATCTTTAAGAAACCCTAAAAATATCTCTAAGTGTTTAAGAAAATAACTTATTGTTTTTGTTTAGAAAATATGTGAAATGAAAATTGGACCCAATTCTAATTTTATTTGCAAATTAATTAATAAAACAAAGTGTGACTAAAAGAAAAAAATTTATTCATAAAAAATTAATCAATTAAAAAAAACTAAATCTAATTGATTCTAAAAATAAAAAAGAAAACCATTGTTAGAAAAAATATTTTTAATGTTAATGTCAATTTAAACTTAATTTTAAATTAATTGGAAGTTAATTAAATTAATATAAAAAACTATGTCTAATTAGTTTTATTTAATTAACAAAATAAAATATCAAAATATGGATTAACCTATCCCTAATTATTTTTTAAAATTAAAATTAATTTTTGTATTTTAACTAAATGAAATAAATAAATAAAGTAAAAATAAAAATATAAAGAGTAAAAAATATTGGGCCTGCGTCATCACAAGAAATTGGGGGGGGGGGGGGGGGGGGAGCGGGTGCTGAAGCAGATGTTGTCTAGGCCCAAAAGCAAGAGGTCGACATTGTTGACAAATTGGTGTATCTAACATTAGGAAGCACATCATGGAAAGTAAATCTGGACGTTGAATGGAGGTGAATGAGATCTGATGATGATCTAATTACCCAAATGATAAGGGTACATGGTATGTACGCGCTTCCTGATTGTATTGGACCTGAAAGGAAAAATATGGAAAAAACAAAAGGGTACCGCTGAAGCTCGAAGCTAGGTCTCTATAGTTACGGGCATGCGCTTTAACCACTTGGATGGTAATACATCCGTTAGTTTATACACAAACCATTCAATATATTCTAAACTTGTTTCTGAATGTTTGAAGATGCAACTTCATCTTCTTCGCCCGGCCAGCAACAAAAACAAAATTTTTGAAAATGCTAACTCCTTCATTTCTCAACATTTCAAAAATTGTAAACACCAAACTTGTTCTAAATCTCAACAAGAATTCAGCCATGTAAATAACTTAAGTTAACATGAAAGATGAACACGAATTTCTGTTGGTACCAAACTGAACCCTAATTTCTTAGAAACTTCAAATCCAAAATTCACATCATACAATCAATAAAAATGAAAACTAAGGACATGGTTAGCTTCATAGGCATGATATCTATATTTTATCTTTTAAAAGCAGATGCAAATGATGCTTAAATAAGGATTTCAAAGTTTGAAAACTTACCTCTTGAAGTGAAATCTGAATGCTCTCTATACTACTTCCAGAAGTGAAATAATGATTTGGTGAGCTTTCTTGGACCTCCCTGAAACTATTCCTATTGATCGAATTCCTTGTAGCTTGCCCAACTATTTTGACCAAGTCAAGCTGCAATCGAGGATTTTGAAAATGGTGGGTGGTGATAGAGGGATTACATAAGTGGTTCAAGTGTTTGTATCACTTCTATATGGTGTCTAGCTGATGTTTGAATGATTGAAATAGAAAACACACAAGTAGATTTGAAGTTTGGGGTTCAAGGTCAGAAGTTTCCAGAAAATGGAGTTTTGATGCAAATTCTGGTTTGAGGGAGTATGAGGGTGCTTTGAGGGCTATGAATTCGTGTCTTAGCTTGCAAATACTTCCTCTATCTGTATAGAAAAGGTTTTAGAGGCTGAGAGGGCTTGATTTACAAAATCACATGTTATGGCTAGGTTGGATTGTACATGAAGCAAACTTGAAGAACATGGTTCTAATGTGAAGTACAGAGAAATCTAAAGTGGTTAGGCACTTTAAACATGTTGCTTTTGGATTTTGTGTTGAGTGTGTGCAGAGGGAGCAAGTGAGAGGATGAAGGAGAGTTGACAAAGTGATTAAAGCAAACTTTTCCAAAATGAAAGT
The DNA here is from genome assembly GCA_948472305.1 of Vicia faba. NCBI lineage: Eukaryota > Viridiplantae > Streptophyta > Magnoliopsida > Fabales > Fabaceae > Vicia > Vicia faba. The sequence goes on from OX451738.1 coordinate 1,573,095,621, forward strand.
GTGAACTTTGTGCCATTAATGGAAAATTGTCTTGGACAAAGCTTGAATCACTTGGATAATGATTCACTTAGTTGTGTAAACATTTAATTATGGTGATATTTGCAAGTTAAGAGGCATGCAAATCAAGATTATGCAACAAGGCATGAAGATTTTTTCTTGAGCTGTTCACAAATATGACCTATAATTCAAGAATGGATGCCCAACTTCATCTCTTCGAATCTCCTAGCTCAAGCATGACAAAAATGTGTTTTGGACATTTTTTAAAGCTTGAAAGATTGTCTACAACTTTCATGTTGACCACTTTGGCTAAATAAAATTGGAACTTTGTGAAAATTTGCCAAGAAGTTGGGATAAAAATATGACCAAACTTGTTGAAAATTTCTCAAAGTGTTAGATAAAAATGCCATGATTTCATGGGCCTATATCTCCTAATCCAAGCATTTTTTGGACATCAACCTTCAAAGACAAAGTTGTATAATTCATTATTCTCTATAACTTTCATGTTGAAAGTTTTCCTTGAATCATCTTGTATCTTAGTGAAAAATGGTCCTGAAGTAGTGAATTTATTAAGGACAAAACACTTAGAATTTTTCCAAGTATTGGAAATTTTGAATTTTTGTTGACTTTTATTGACTTTTTTGATTCTTGTTGATCAATATTGATAAATTTGAATGTTTTTATGACTCTTGATCTTTGAAGTTCAAAGTTGACCAAGAAGTCAAAGTTTGACTTTTGTGTGACAGTTGGTTTTTCATCAGTTGATCTCAATTCTTAAACTATCAACCACGTGCATCTTTGGGAATGTTTGAATCATGTAATTAGGTCAAGATATTATATTTTATCCCTTGATATCATGCTTCAAGTCATTAGGTCATGTACTAGGTCAAAAGTCACAGATCATTGATTCTCAATCAAAACCCTAATTTTGACAATTTTGCCCCTTTGGTGATCTGAGGGCTTTTTTTGAGGAATTATGATCAAACCTTGATAAGATTATGAATATGACTTCAAAATGTTGATGTTGACCAAAAAATATTGAAGTTTGACTGTATGTTTACCACAATTGACTTTTTACCCAATACAACTGATTTTCAATCATCTAAGCAATTAACTAAACAAATTTGTGATGCAAGACTTAAAACTTGGTATGAGAATTCTTGGAGACCTATGATGAACCATGAAAGTCACTTGAGGCATTATAAGTCCAATTTTCCTTGAGAAAACCAAAAACCTAGTTGGGGGCCTAGTGCTTAGGAGGTGAGCTTGTCTGATCAACTCTTGAGAATCCTTGAGCATTTGAGAACTTTTGTTAGAAATTTCTTGAAGAAAAAGGAGGGAAAATTTTGGGGTACAACACGTACAAAATAGATTATTGAACCCTAATCTTGACATGCTTTTAACAATCGTTTAAAACCAAAACTCTCTTTTACCGACACTTGATACTTTTCATGAAATCGAAACTTTCCATTACTATAACCAAAACCAAAACCTTTTATCAACCTTATGCTTAAAAAATTTCAACTGTAGAATGACAGTAATATCACCCAATCCTTGTGGATATGATAACGAAAATACTTATCCTGTAACAGTGAATCAACAAAATGGCACCGTTGTCGGGGAGGTTCTGACTTTTTCAACTCAGGATGAATTTTTAACTTATGTTAATTACCCTGCGGACATGCCATTTTTCCAGGAGGGGTGGCACCAACTGGTGGTGATGATGAGCAGGAAGCCGAGGATGATATGGAGAGCGGTGATGAGATGAGCAGTTGACTTGATGATGGGTTTGGTTTGGTCGCTAGTATTATGTTTATGTTGTTCTTTATTTAGTGTTATGTTTTAAATGTTCAGACAATATGTTGTTGTTGTGCCATCCTTTTAAGGATGATAGTTTTATGTTGTTTAGATGGTTATGTATTTTGGTTCCATCCTTTTAAGGATATGTGTTGATAATTTTGGTGGTATTTCATGCCATGGATGCTTTTGGAACACCATTTTGGGGTGTTTTTGTTTTAACTTTAATGCATTATGTTAGTAAGTTAAATTGTGTATATAGTTGTTTGGTTGGTTAAATATTTTTTTTATAAAAATAGAAAACGTTGATGCTTTGTTCCTAAGCTCTATAACTTCGAGGGAACCAAGTGAACTTGTCAAGATGTGGTTCAACTTGCAATTGAGTGGTGATGATATGAATTAAATTGTAGTAACAACTTCAAGGTACATGTTTATTGCTTTCTAAACTTAGAATAAATATGGAACTTGTGATTTGTGCATATTGTCATACTATTATTTCTTTTTCAATACATGTCAAATGTGAATCACTTTAGAACTTAGCCTTTTGTGAGGTAGCTTTCTATTATGCACTAAAATGCTGGAAACCAACATTTTTGTTAACTCGATCTTATGATGTTTAATCATTGCATATATGTTGATGTGTGTCAAAGTTTGAAATGATCAACGGCATTTCTTGTTTTTTTTAGAAAAAAACACTTGAACCAAATTAATAATAAATCTACCTTGAGAGTGAGTGATCACTTTCTAACCCCAATTGAACCTTTCTATCAAGATCCTTGTGATGGTTGAATTGTGTAAATATTGTAGATGAATAAAAAATTCATCATTGAGTATTAAGTAAGGATCTTGATTTTTTTTTGTGAAAGTTGTGAATCCTCAATCTTAATGTGGTTTCTTTTATTTTCCCTTTCCTTAATTGTGTGGGGGCATTCTTGTTACTATGTTGGATTGTGTTCAAAGTTGGAGAGAATTAGGTAGGTTGTTTGTTGAGAATTTAAAAGTGGTTGAAATAAAAAGAGAAAAAAGGTGAACAAAAATTATTGAGAAAAAGAATCAATGAGAAGTTAATTTCTTAAAAAGAAAATAAAAGTCAAGGGATAAATTATACAGACAAAAGAGCTCAAGGTTGTATGTTTATATCAAAGAAAAGAATACAAGAGGGGTAAAGTTTTGAATTGTGTAAAGGTGTGAAAAATTGAATTCCCTCATGCAATTAGGCAAGTTAGTTTCAATTACCTTGAGAAATTACCCTTCCTTGTAAATAAGCCAAATTATAACCCTTTCGATGCCTTGTGATTCTTGCTTGACACTTTTGATGCTTTGTGTGTGATGAATGCATGATTTGATCCGAATGTTGGCACAATTGTTGGATGAGTGGATGTTTAGGTGTGAATCATTTTTTAGTTGTATTGTTTTTGAAATTTTGATATGTTTTGTGCACTTAACCATTATTTCATGTTTATGGTTTGTTGTAGTATAGTGGTAAGTATTATCTAGTTTGTTCTTGTTAGTTTGAACCATGAAATTGTCTTGTGCTAAAAACTTATTGTCTCCTCATCCTTGTGGTTTGTCTTGGTTTTCTTTTGGTTGTGGAATTTTTGTTTAGGGACAAACAAAATGCTAAGTAGGAGAGAGTTATTAAGGACAAAAATATTGATATATTTGTGGATAATTTGATGGCCCTTTGCACTCTATTTTGTAATTAGTAGTGTTTAAGTTGATTAATTAGTGTAAATAAGCAATTTTATAGTTTATGTTTGTAAATAACTTAATTTGATTGGTTTTATGCTAACTTTGTAGATTTCGATGATGGTGAATGAAGCATTGGGACTTTGGGCAAGCTTGGGCCAAGAATGATGTGCAAAAAGTCAAGTTTTGAAGATTGGTTCAAGCTAGCGTGCTAAGAGCATTTTGGAGCATGCTTTGTGCCAATTTTTCATTTGGCAGAATAATGTGTTTTGGGGTCCGCTAAGCGCGGCCATCCTGCTTAGCATAGTCCCCTGAAGTTGATAAAGATATTTTCGTTGAGTCCGCTTAGCGCAGTTGGGCCGCTTGTGGGACTCACTTTTTAGGCACTTGTATAAGTAGCATCTTGTGATATTTTGATCAGAACAACACTTTCCAAACACACAGAAATCATATATTTAGGTCAAAGAACAACTTTTCATCATTTTGTAACTCAAAATCAAATATTTTGATATTAAATCTTTGATACTTTCTTGTTGATGCTTCTAAAGTTTTCCACTTTACTTATTCATCAAGCTACCATGGTTATGGGTAGCTAAATCTCTCTTTGTGTCAAGATTAGAGGTAGATAATTTTCACTTTTGTATGTATTTATCTTGATATTTTGTATGTGAACAAATGATGATTAATATATGGTGAAAAGTATTGCTTTTATGATTTATTTATGATTTGGATCATTATTGAGAAATATGTTTCAACTCTTGACCTATGTTTTCATCTATCAACAAATAATTTCTAGACAAATTTTTGTGAGTTGATATTCACATATATCAAGCTTTTAAAGTTATCATATTGATAGTTAGGTAGAGAGATCATCTAAGGATCAATATGATAAAACTCACAATTTATTTTAGACATGAAACATGTTGAGAGGATATATGATTATATTGATTGTTAATGATTTCACATGCTTTATTAAGAAAATACGTACAAAATATATTATCAAGCCCTAATCTTGACATTCTTTTACCAATCGTTTAAAACTAAAACTCTCTTTTTACCGATACTTGATACTTTTCATGAAATCGAAACTTTCCATTGCGAAAACCAAAACCAAAACCTTTTATGAACCTTATGCTTAAAACAATTTTAACTATAGAACGATGGTAATTCACCCAATCCCTGTGGATATGATAAATAAAATACTTACCTTGTAAAAGGGAATCAACAATGCCCTGGTCTACTGGGTGATATTTAGGGAATGGTTTTCTGGTACTACTATTCTTATTGGAAAGCTGAAATGATTGTTTCTGGTTATCTATGGACAATATGTCTAGACCAAATGTCCAGAACATCTGTACTGACTTCAGTAAGTCTGCGATGTTAAAGGAAAGGCTAGAAATAGAGTATAGATCAAGCAATAACTAATCATTCATATGAGTGTGAAGACCTTGGATCTTTGTGGAGCAGAATTCCCTACTTATCTCAAGAACAATTGTATGGGTTTTCTATTCCTTGGCTTAATTAGGGAAGTGATCCTGATTAAGAATTTTCCAAGTACATTACTAGTTTGACTAAAAGATGGACTTCTAATGAAGATTTATGTTTTGAAGAATTATCTCATGATGTGATGACTTCTTTATTGAAAGATCTGTGTACTGGAATAAAGAGGGTTGTCAACCATGAAGAAATAGGTGGTGGTTTATTTCTGATCTTATGTCTTAAGAGAATGAAGGATTGTCGACCATCTATATCTTCAAGGTGAAATGAATTTATTCATTGTTAAAAATTGATATCATTTTCAAGTATGCAAGGTGAGTCCAGCTCTGTTGGAGGATGTTCCTCAAGTGGAAAGATGATTGGAAGGATAAAAGGTATATAGTTTTAAAGGTATAACTAGCAAAGAGAAAACTCAAGTGACAAAAGGCTGTTGTTATCAAAAGACAAGATTGGTCAAGGGTGCCAATTTTAATGTCTTAACATTATGCTGGACATTATAATGCTCAAGCTAAAGGCATTTACTTGTGCTGAAGATGTTTCTTTTGTGAAAAGTTGATATTAACAGTTTTTGTTACATTCTCAAAGGTCAAGTTCAACATGGATTAACCAAAAAGAGGTTAATACTCAGGGAAGATGATAATTGTCTTATTCATCACACCTTCTTAGAACTTCAACTAAGATGATTTGTATTTTGACACTGACATTTCCAGATACTTAACTGCAGTAAAAGTGGTTCTGGTGGTTTGTTTAAGTCTCATTCTAATCAACTCTTACTCTCTTGATGATGCTAAAATGGAAATTTAAGGATATTAGGTATCTAAAGAACACAAAACAGAGGATCTAGGTTTTATTAAGTGGCCTTATTACTAAAGGATAGATGACTATTGTGTTAAACATAAGTAAATTGTGTGATCAAGGTATGAAGGTATTTATCATCAAGGAAGATTGTTTTGTCTCTAACGAGATGGTTAAAGTTCTTTGAGGATTTTAAAAAATTGCTATTTATGGTCTCCATAAGTATTTAGTTTCTTATCCTTTTACTTTTTGTTTAAGAAAGAAGAAGCCAAGATGTTACACAATAAGATGCAACATCAGACAATTACAAAAGTTCTAGAACCTGTTCTATGGCTGTTTAGTCCAATGCAAGGTGAGTATCCTGGAAGATAGAGACATATATATGATTTTCTTTTGAGTCTGATAACAAAGTAAATCTATTATTTGTGAAGTACTCAAAGGTTGTTATCTCTCCTTGAATGAGAACAAGGTATGTTTCCGAGTTATTCTACTGAGAGAAGTACTTTTAGTGATATTACCTTCAGGACAAAAATTAGTGATGTGTTCATTGAGAAAGATACTGATGTTCAACCAAATGTTAGAACATCATCACAACAGTTTGTTACCCTAGAGACCGTGGAAGTTTCTAAAGGACTAAAAGGCACTGAATAAGAAATCTTTCAAGAAAGTATTTTAAGAGGGGGATTGTTATTTGGAGTTTATTTTGGTCTGTAATCCCCGTTGTTTTAGAGATGAAATATTCTATGATTGTGAGTCTTGGAGTAAAAACCTTTTGGCCAAGTCTGAAGAAGATTGTATTATTGAAGGATATTATGGTCTCTTGGATTAGAATTAATTGAATCCTTGTGTATCTTTAAGATTTGGAATATTTCTAAAGAAAGATGTATTTTCAATTGGGTTGATTACTAAAAGAGTGAAATGTCAAATGGAATTTCATGACATTGTAGTGTGACATGAAACTGCAATCAAGGCACAAGGATTTTATTCTGCTTGTAGAACAAAGTCATTGGTTTTGTCATCATCGTACCAAGGGTCTTGCTACAGGATTATATTGACACTCCTCAGCTTATATGGCTGAGAAGCTTTAGGAAGTATTTTCATCATGACTAGAAGTGAAAGTTACATTGAGAATATTAGGGGTAATTTTGAAATTTCAATACTGAAGAATTATAATTATAATTGTTTTGACGATTGTGGATGTGACACCCAATATTTATTCAAGTGTTAAATAATTAGGAATTTAATTATTAAATTAATTAAAAGCTTAATTAATAATATTTTGGATTAAATGGATGAATTAATTATGAAATTAAAAAGGAAGGCCGGGGGTGTAAGGTTGAATTAGAGGTGTGTGAAGTAAAAAGCTCTACTAAATAATAACTAATTTATTACTATTATTTGGAAAATAATAAAAGGAATACAAAAAGAAGAATAAAAAGGAAAAGAAAAAGAAGTTATTGGGAAAAGTCATTGTACGTGGAATTGGAGAAGAGAAGAGAAGAGAGGAAAAAGCCAAACGCCGTGAATTCGAAGGATCATCGCGAGGTAAGGGGTGATTTCAATTATTTAATATGTCTTATAGATTTTGGGATCAATAGAATTGATTAAGCATGTTAGGAATCTCAATTTAGGATTTTCTAGGTTTGTAGAATTTGTTCCTAATTGTGTCAGATTATAGGAATTAGAACCATTAATGTGATGAATAATTAATAGGAATGATGGAAATATGAATTATGATGTTGTATTGATGTGTATTGGTTGCATTTTGGTGTTCCTGATGTTATAATTCGTATGGGAATGAAAATGAATGGATTGAGATACAAAATGCTGTCAAAATAGCAGTTTTTGACTCTGCAGGTCGTGGGAACCGGTTCCCAGTGGGGAGGAACCGGGTTCCACTGTGGAAATTTACAAAAGCTTGCAAAAACGCACGTAGGAACCGGTTCCTGTATAGGTAGGAACCGGGTTCCCAGTGTAAAAATTGTGAAGAAACTGACTTTTCATGTAGGAACCGGTTCCTGTATAGGTAGGAACCGGGTTCCCATACATTTTCCAGAAGGATGATTTTTGAGCTTCGCAGGAACCGGTTCCTGCATATGTAGGAACCGGGTTCTGCTGTAACTTTTGAAAAATATTAAACTTTGAAAATTCATAACTTTCAAACCGTAAGTCCGATTTGAGTGCCGTTTTCGGCAGTATTTCCTAAATTAAAAATACTATCTTATAAAATAAGAAAAATATTATTTTATGAAAATTATTTTAAAAAGAGTCGAATTCCCGATTTTTGTAAACTTTGGTATTTTGAGAATGATGTAGAATTGTTTGTAAGTTGTTCTGATTTGGTGAATGAGAACTGATACTTATGTGTTGTGCCTGCTATCCATTATGATTGAGATGTGATCATGTGATATATTGGTTTTGGGCATTATTTGGAATTATATTGTGATCATATTCCGTTGATTTGATGTTGACTTTCCGATTATGCGGTTTGTTATTATGTGCATATTTGGTGTATATGCAATGGTGTATCCATGATAATTGATTGTATCAGGTCCTTGTGGATGAAGTGCATGTTTATGCTGTTTGATGTGTGTATGATAAATAATGATATCATGTTTCTTTTGGTTTTGGTTCAGTTATGATAAATTGATGTATTTCATAGACTGATTTGATGTTGCATGCTGGCGATGTGCATGCATATGCATTGTTTTGGTGAAGTTAATTCCCATTGTGTGGAATTTGACTTGTATTGCCGTTAACCGATACTCGGGTGATGATGGGTGGTTAGGCTGGATTTGTGTCCGGTGTTTATGGACGAATCGATGGTTGTTGTATCTGATTGATGATGGATCAGCTGGATTCGTGTCCGGTGTTTACGGACGAATCGATGGTTGCTGTATCCGGTTGATGATGGATCAGTGTTGGGTGACTTGGTCACGTGATTGGTACCACATGCATTGTGTCTGCATTTGTGTTTGCATGGAATTGTAACATGTTAGGATGTCTTCCAGTGTTACAATTCTTTGGTTGATTATTGATTTGTGCATAATGACTTGCATGATTGGAACTGTGTGTTGAATCTGAGTTTATGCTAAAATGGGTGAAATAATATGCTTGTGATATACTGTTGATTGAGAAGCTTATAATGCATGTTAATTATGAGAAATCTCACCCTTACTTTAATGATTTCAGATTATAGTTAGCAGCTCAGGAGTTGGTGAGGATGGCTCTAGAGCTATGTTACTTTAAGTCCGCGTGTCAGTGTCATGCTCTGATAGGTTGTAACACTGGGGGAAACGTTTGAATGATGAGTTTTATTTTATACTATATTATGTAATTTATGTTGGGAATACTTATGAAGTGAAGTTATTCCGGTTTTGAGACATTTCCGCTGTGTAGAACATGATATTGATTTGAATATTTATCTTAATAATTCCTTCAGTAAAGCATGATAACTGTAGATTTTAGGTTTTTATATTATCTTGAATTGTGACATCCCTGTTTTCCATGTTACTCTGATTTAATTAATATATTCGCGGGTTATTTAGAAGGGGTGTTACAATAGTGGTTTCAGAGCAGGTCGGTCTATCGGCCAGGTTGTTTATATGTTTACTCCCTTTTGGTATGCGACATGTGTGTGAAACACTGTCGGTACTTGATTGTTTCCTTTTCGTTGTCTGCAAAGGTACGTGTGAAATAAGTGGGGGAGAAGTTCCTTCTCTGAAGTTTTGTGCAAGAGGTTGGTTCAGTATACCGCCGATTGTAAGATGTAAGTATTGCCGAGCAGTTGATGCTTCAAGCATGGTTATGTTTAAGTAGCTTGAAGGGTAAGATTGAAGATGCTGTTGTGGTTTGGTAACGATGGTTGATGCCACCTCATGATTGTTGAATATCTATTGACAAATTGAGGAACTGATCACCCTTAATCTCTTGTTGATAGTAGTTGGGATCGCGTTGGATGGGATGTACTTATTGTGCCAGCTTTACAGTGTGTGAAATTAGTTGAGTCGGCAAGAAGAGAAGCGTTATGGTTTGCGTAACGAGAGATTTAGATCTCGGCGAGAGCAAGATAAAGGCATGTGACCTATTGGATGTAATTTTTTTTATGAAGTGTTCTGTGATGAAGTAAGTGGAACGGTGTGAGAGTGCAAGGTGAAGTCTTAATGGGTTTTGTTACTAGAACTAGTTCGAATTCGAGGATGCCTATAAGAGGTCTGCTTCTAGATTGAGAAAGTTGAAGAGTCAACTTGAGGATTTGTTTGAGAAGAAGTTTATTCGTCTGAGTGTTTCTCCGTGGGGTGCTCCGGTGTTGTTGGTTAAGAAGAAAGAAGGTTCAATGAGATTATGTGTTGATTACAGACAGCTGAATAAAGTTACAATCAAGAATCGGTATCCTTTGTCGAGGATCGATGATTTGATGGATCAACTAGTTGGAGCTTGTGTATTTAGTAAGATTGATCTGAGATCTGGATATCATCAGATTCGTGTGAAGTCGGAAGATATTCAGAAAACTGCATTTAGAACGAGGTATGGACATTACGAGTATTCTGTTATGCCGTTTGGAGTTACTAATGCACCTGGTGTTTTCATGGAGTATATGAACAGGATATTTCATCCGTATCTTGATAAGTTTTTGGTGGTATTCATTGATTATATTCTAATTTATTCGAAGAGCGATGAAGAGCATGCAGAACATCTCAGAGTTGTGTTGGAATTGTTGAAAGAGAAGAAGCTTTATGCGAAGTTGTCCAAGTGTGAATTCTGGTTAAGTGAAGTAAGTTTTCTTGGCCATGTAATTTCCAAGAATGGAATTGTTGTGGATCCTACGAAGGTAGAAGCAGTATCTCAGTGGGAAGCGCTGAAGAATGCTTCCGAGATCCGTAGTTTTCTAGGTCTTGCAGGTTATTACAGGAAGTTTATAGAAGGATTTTCCAAATTAGCATTACCGTTGACTAAGTTGACCAGGAAGGGTCAGATGTTTGTTTGGGATGTTGAATGTGATAAAGGATTTCAAGAGCTGAAGAGGAGGTTGACAAGTGCTCTGATCTTGATTTTTCCAAATCCAACTAAGTCTTTTGTTGTGTATTGTGACGCATCATTAATGGGATTAGGTGGTGTGTTGATGCAAGATAAGCAGGTGGTGGCTTATGCTTCTAGACAATTTAAAGTACATGAAAGGAATTATCCAACTCATGATTTGGTGTTGGCAGTTGTTGTGTTTGTTTTGAAGTTGTGGAGGCATTATTTATATGGTTCTCGGTTTGAGGTGTTCAGTGATCACAAAAGTCTGAGGTATCTCTTTGATCAGAAAGAGTTGAATATGAGGCAGAGGAGATGGTTAGAATTTCTAAAGGATTATGATTTCGGTTTGAATTACCATCCTGGTAAGGCAAACGTTGTTGCGGATGCCTTGAGTAGGAAGTCCTTGCATATGTCGATGTTAATGGTCCGTTAGTTAGATTTGGTTGAGCATTTCATAAATTTAAGTTTGGTATGTGAAACTACTCTGAATAGTGTGAAATTGGGTATGTTGAAACTGACTAGTGGTATTCTGGAAGAAATTCGGAATGGACAAAAGTCCGATGTTGGGTTAGTTGATAAATTGACATTGATCAACCAAGGTCAAGGAGGCGAGTTCCGGATTGATGAGAATGGTGTTATGAGATTTGGTAATAGGGTGTGTGTTTCGGATGTTGCAGAGATTAGGAAGAGTATTTTGGGAGAAGGACATCGTAGTGGATTGAGTATTCATCCTGGTGCTACTAAAATGTACCATGATTTGAAGAAGTTGTTTTGGTGGCCGGGAATGAAAAAGGAAATTGCTGAGTTTGTGTATGCTTGTTTGGTTTGTCAGAAGTTGAAGATTGAGCATCAGAAACCATCAGGATTGATGGAACCGTTGTTTGTTCCGGAATGGAAATGGGATGGAATCTCTATGGATTTTGTGTCTGGTTTGCCAAGGACATTGAATAATTGTGATTCTATCTGGGTTATTGTTGATCGGTTGACGAAATCTGCTCACTTTATTCCGATAAGAATGGATTATCTGATGGAAAGGTTGGCAGAATTGTATGTTGAGAAGATTGTGAGTTTGCACGGTATTACTTCTAGTATTGTGTCGGATCGAGATCTGAGGTTTACATCTAGATTCTAGACGGGATTGCAAGAAGCTTTGGGTACTAAGTTGCGTTTGAGTTCCGCTTATCATCCATAGACAGATGGTCAGACGGAGAGAACGATTCAGTCGTTGGAAGATTTGTTAAGAGCTTGTGTGTTGGAGAAAGGTGGAGCTTGGGATAGTTATCTACCATTGATTGAGTTTACCTACAACAATAGTTTTCATTCGAGCATTGGTATGGCTCTGTTTGAGGCATTGTATGGTAGGAGGTGTCGGACACCGTTGTGTTGGTATGAATCTGGAGAGAGTGTTGTGATTGGACCGGAAATTGTCCAACAGACTTTGGAAAAGATTAAGATGATTCAGGAGAAGATGAGGACTTCTCAGCCTAATGCATCATGGGATTAACTAGGTGTGTTCTAAGCTTTCTATTCATCTAGCCTCTATAAACTATATTATATATGATTTTACTATCAATGTGCTTGTTATGTACATCATTGTCAAAAGTCATGTCATTCCTAAATTTCCATATTTCGTAAACACTTTCAGTGAAAGCAAGCTTCAACATCCTCTTGTATAAGCTTTTACCTTTAGTCTTATTGATAACCCAATCAATTTCTTGATTCCAAGACAAATGGGCATGATCAACTTGGATCCATCTCAACATGTTCCTCCATATATGAGTAGTTCCTCTACAGCAGAATATGAGGTGTTGTTGAGATTCATCTACATTACTGAAGCAACATTTAATGCTTTCAATCATTCCAAATTTATCCAATCTATCCAGAGTAGCTAGGAATTCATTGCACATAATATAAAGATTAACCATTTCCCTGGGCCGTTCCAAGTTTCCATAGAACAAATATTTCCAGCGAACCTGATTTGGATTTCCAATCATTCCTTTGTACATCTTTATCATATCAAATTTCTTCCTCTGCATCATCTGTTCCCAGTCCATATTTTACAGCATAATCAATTGCTTTTTCATTATTGCTTTCATAATCCATGAAGCATTCTCTGGGATATTTTCCTCCATGGTTGGATTGTTTTTAAGGTAATAAGCATGTATCCATTTCTCAAAAAGGCTCTCAACTTTCCCACATAATCTCCACAACAACTTCAGCAACGCAATATTATTCCAAACCTCAATATCAATGATATTAAAACCCCCATTCTGCTTAGGCCAAAAAATTGATTTCCATAGGTTTTCTCAGTTCTATCAGTCTAGAAGAAAGTGTGACAGATGGATTTAATATTTTGAAGCACGACTATGGGAAATGGCAGGAATTGGAACCAATAATTCGTTATGGCAAATATTACGCTTCTGAGAAGTTGGATTCTCCATGTGTAGCTAAGGGTTTTAGAGCTCCAATAAGTAATCCTATTGACAATTCTATCAATCAACCCTTATATAGTGATGAACTATAATTTTTTGCTTGACATAGGAATGCCAAGGTACCTGAATGGCAGTGTTGTACCCTAAACTTTTCCCTCCCATTTTCTTCAAAAAAACATGCTCACAAAGGTCTCAAATACTCAAAGCTACTCAAGAGTTGACTGGTCAAACCTCTACAGCTAAGGGTTTGTGAAATTCTGGCAACAGATACTTAATGTCACAGTGAATGTTATGAAACCGTATCTGACAAACTTGTACACACTCCAAACAGTAATTTAAAAAAACAGTAAAGAACACAATCAATTGTTAACCCAATTCAGTGTGTAACAACACATACTCTGAGAGCTACCAAGCCAGGGAGGAAATTCACTATAAGAGGTGTTAATTTAGGAATAAACCAACCAGTTTATCTCCTTCACTTAAGACCTACCCAATGCAACTTCAATCTAAGTCCTACTTAAACATGAGTTCCTACTCACTCCCCTCAATCACAGCAGTGATACTAATCTATTGATTAATGAGATTATGAAGACATTCTTCAATACACACACTTGATTTTGCTTCAAAGCTTTAATCAAGAGACACAAACACTCGTGCTTCAAAGCTTTGAGTGATAAACAACCCTTACAATCAAATCCTACTCCAAGTCACTTATCAAAACAATAATTGCTTGGCTCACAGTAGTTACAACTATACAATGCCTTATTGATCTTCTGTCAAAAGTACTTCAGTCCATTAGGCTTCGTGAGAAATATATAAGCAGACTATTCCTCTTTTAGGGCTTCCATAAAAATAGCTAGGGTTAACTAAAGTTAACTTAAAGACTTGGTCTAGGGCTTTTTCATAACAGATTAGAGTTAAGCAAGGTTAACCTAATGTCCACGTGAGCAGCTGATCTGGACAATAATTCTTCAACTCAGAGTAGCACACCAGTTTCCTTAAAATTCTCAGGAATAATAAATCTGCACAACAACTAGATCAATACAGGATGTCTTAACATTGGTTATGACATCATGTATCTTTCTCACTGATTTTGGTAGAATTCAATATATATGATCATAGCTTAATGATCATGATAATCACTCATACTGAGTAGTTCCTGTAGAACATTCCTTCTGCAGAATGTACCTTTATCCCAGAATGTTATGACATCAGCCATGACATTCGCAAATTTGGTTTTACCAAAAAATAATGCCAACAAACAAACACTTACAAACTCCCCCTTTGGCAAATTTTTGGCTAAAACCCCTAAACAATCAGAGATTAGACTGCAGCAGAATTTTTTAATAACAGCTACCAATATCTAATTCTACCAAAATTACCACAATTTCTTCTCCCCCTTTTTAGCCATAAAGAGGCCAAAGGTACTAGTAATTTAAGTTATATAGTCATCCAAAAGGAAATTCAAAAAAAGATAAACAGAGAGAAGGTATCATTTAGCAGCAACAAGTTCCAGCACCAATCTTTTCATCAATCACAGACCTTCAGGTACTGTTATCCCCTGAGGAAGCACTATTTTCAGCAGCATCCTGTTGTTCTTCATCAGCATCCTCTTCCCTCATTTGTTTGTCATTCTCCTCCTGTTCTAGACTAGCAATAAGCTCTTTAAGAGTCCTTTTTCTTGCATCAAGCTCTCTACAGGTTTCTTTTAGAACAGCTATAACATCAGTTTTCTTGGAATGAGCTTTGACATTTGATGTCTCAGCAGATGTCATGACAATGTCAGGGACATGTGTTCCCTGAAACAGCTTATAGTGAAAACCAAGTGCAGGGGCTCTTTTGCACACAGAGTCTTTTTCAACTAGGATATCAGGATACTGATCAATGATTATACCATACAGGAGAGAAGGAAAAGCAATAGGGCCTTTAATAGCACAACTCTCAGCATGTTTCAATGTTTGATCAAAGATGTATTTGCCATAATCAAAGTTTATTCTGGTTCCAACATCATAGATAAATCTTCCCAAACCTGTGGAAATGGTGGATTTGTGGTTGGTGGGAACCCAGTTAACTGCACCAATTTTGTGCAGTATGGCAAACTTCATACTCAGCTTGCTTGCAGTTAGCTTCCCTTTCAAGGGCCAGTGCTTGACTTGCTTGGCAGTGATGGTTTGACAAACCTGGTTGTCAATAACTTCAAGCCCAGGTTGAGCATCATCAGGCCTCCCTAGGTATTTGTTTATCACAGTAGGAGAGAAATTTACCTTCCTTCCTCTCACATAAACACTCTTAAAATCAGCTGACTTTCCATCAGCACAACCACCAGACAAATTTACTATGAATTCTTTGACAAGAATCTCATAGCAGTTGGAAAACTTGACCACTGTTTTCATCAGGCCAGCAGCTTTGATTAGATCCATGACTTCCTTACACTCAATAGAACTTCTGTTCAGCTCCCTCTCCAAGGCAATCCTTTTCAGAAACACATACTTCCACCTGCTTGCATTTTCTGGATGGTGAAAGGAGATATTGTCAATGGCAACTTCAGGAACCTTAGGCAGTTTTCTAGAAGAGGGTTTCTTCCTGAGAGGAATGTCTGGAACATTGCTCTCAACATCAAAATCAAAGTCTGATTCCTCATCGGATTCAGAGGGTTCAGGAGCCTTTCTTTTCTTGGCTATAGGTTGTCTCAAGGGTTTTGAGAGACTACCAACAAATACCCTAGCTTTTACCTTACCCTTCCCTTTCGAAGTTACAGCCTTCTAAGCCTTGTTCGCAGGCCTCGTCTTCTCATGAACAACTTCAGTAACCTTCTCTTTGGAGGGCTTTGGGCAGCATTTTGCTTCTCTTTTCTACTCATCATCCTTCTAGCTATGCTAGGGTTGATATTGGCAATTAAATCATTGTTAGAGAATTCTTCATCAACATCAATGACAGGAGGTTCAACAGCCTTGTCAATAGGGGTCTGGTGACCATCAGGTTTTTCTGGAGATTTCCCAATGTTGTCATCAGGTGTCTCAACATTCTGAGTGACATCTGGATCCCTTTCTACATTAGGGCTAGCAGTTTCTTGGTTCAATGGTACAGATATGCCAGGAACATAATGATTCTCATTAAGAATCCTAGTGACTAGTCTGGAAATAGCTTGATGCACATAAGCAGAACCTTCCCTATTAGCTATCTCTGGAGGAACAGAAGATGATGGTTGAGAAGATTTACCAGATGGAGAAGCTTGTGATCTTCTTGCATGTCTGGTTCACAGCTTCTTGACCTTAGTAGGATCAGCTGCCATTTCACGAACTGGAGTTATCTCAAGAACATCAGCATCCATGCAGTTTACGATTGCCCTAGGTTCGGTGTCAGAGGGTGAGGAAGATGCAGTTGCCTTTGATGAAGATGATGACACAGATTGTTGAGACATCTTGAGAGATTGAGAAAACAAGTGACAGCGTGTGTGAAATCTTCTTTTGAGGGAATTGAGAATGTTGCAGAAAAAAGAGAAGAGGGAGATATAAGTATGTCTATTCCACTTATTAAAATTTTTGAAAGAAAGAGGGAAACAAATGATTAGACCAATCAGAATAGACTTGACTAAAATATCTCTTTCATCCATTGTTTTAAGCAAAATTAATTGTTACATCTCTTCATATTGGCAAATACCCAGCTTGCCCGTTAAATTTTCAAACTGACTAGCATCAAGTGCCTTGGTAAAAATGTCAGCCAGTTGTAGTTCAGTGGCAACATGTTCCAGCTTAATCACCTTTTCCTCCACAAGATCTCTGATGAAGTGATGTCTAATGTCAATATGCTTAGTCCTGCTGTGCTATATAGGATTCTTGGAAATGTTAATAGTACTCAGATTGTCACAGTACAATGTCATGACATCTTGTGTGACATTATACTCAGTCAGCATCTATTTCATCCAGATCATTTGAGAACATCTGCTACCAGCTGCTATGTATTCAGCTTCAGTAGTAGATAGAGACACACAGTTCTGTTTCTTGCTGAACCAGGAGACAAGATTATTTCCCAAAAAGAAGCATCCTCCAGAGGTGCTCTTTCTATCATCAGCAATACCAGCCCAATCAGCATCACAGTAACCAGACAGAATTGGTTCACATCCATGAGAGTACAGCATGCCATAATTGTAAGTTCCACTCACATACTTCAGAATTCTTTTCACCTGGTTGATGTGACTTACTTTGGGTTCAGCCTGGTATCTTGCACATACTCAAACTGCAAAAGCAATGTCAGATCTGCTGGCTGTTAAGTATAGCAGACTTCCTATCATGCTTTTGTACAAGCTTTGATCCACATTTGCCCCACTTGTGTCTTTGGACAACTTTAAATGAGTAGGTGCAGGAGTCCTTTTGTGACTGGAATTTTCCATTCCAAACTTCTTGACAATATTCTTTACATACTTGCTTTGAGATAGAAAAATTGAGACTTCCATCTGTGTGACTTGCAGTCCAAGAAAGTAGGTCAATTCTCCCATGAGGCTCATTTCAAATTCACATTGCATCTGGTTAGAAAAATGTTTAACCATTTTATCTGACATTCCTCCAAACACTATGTCATCAACATGAATTTGAGCTACCATTATCTTTCCTCCTTCATTTTTGACAAAAAGAGTTTTATCCAAACCTCCTTTCCTGTATCCTTTTTAGTGAGGAACTTTGTCAACCTGTCATACCAAGCTCTAGGTGCTTGTTTCAGACCATATAAATCTTTCCTCAATTTGTAGACATGATCAGGACAGTTTGGATCCACAAATCCTTTAGGCTGTTCCACATATACTTCCTCATTTAAGTACCCATTTAGGAAGGCACTCTTCACATCCATCTAAAATAGCTTGAACTTAAGGAGACAAGCAACTCCCAATAGAAGTCTGATTGATTCCAGTCTGGCTACAGGAGCAAAAGTCTCATCAAAATCAACCCCTTCAACTTGAGTGTATCCTTGAGCAACAAGCCTTGCCTTATTCATGGTGACAACTCCTTCAGCATCTGATTTGTTCTTGTAGATCCACTTTGTGCCAATGATGTTTGTTCCTTCTGGTCTAGGAACTAACTCCCATACTTCATGTTGCTTGAATTGGTTCAATTCATCTTGCATTGCTCCAATCCAGTATTCATCAATCAAAGCCTCTTTAACATTTTTGGTTCAATCTTAGACACAAAGCAAGAGTTTGTGATGATTTCCCTAGATCTTGTAATGACTCCACTATTAGGATCTCCTATGATGAGTTCCTTAGGATGATCTTTCTGAATTCTGATGGAAGGATCTTTGCTAGCTTCCTTTGATTCAGACTCTGATGGAGTAGGATTAGGCACATCATCCTTTTTAGACATTTGAGTTGAAGTCTCAAAGAATGTCTCAACATCATATGGGACATTTGTTTCCTCATGGTGATCATCAACTATGACATTTATAGATTCCATCATAATTTTGGTCCTGGAATTGAATACCCTATATGCTCTGCTGTTGGTAGAGTATCCTAGGAATATTCCTTCATCACTTTTAGGGTCCATCTTTCTCCTTTGTTCACGATCTGTCAGAATATAACATTTTCTCCCAAAGACATGGAAGTACTTCACTGTAGGCTTTCTTCCTTTCCATAGTTCATAAATGGTGGATGATGTTCCCTTTCTCAAGGTGACCCTGTTATGGACATAACATGCTGTATTCATAGCTTCAGCCCAAAAATGAATAGGAAGCCTTTTGGCATGTATCATTGCTCTGGCAGATTCCTGTATAGTTCTGTTTTTTCTTTCCACAACTCCATTTTGTTGAGGAGTTATGGGTGAAGAGAACTCATGATTGATTCCTTCTGAGGAACAGAACTCATCAAACTTACTATTTTCAAATTCCTTACCATGATCACTTCTGATTCTGACAATGCATCCTTCTTTTTCTCTTTGAATTCTTTTGCACAATTCCTTAAATACATCAAATACATCAGACTTTTCCCTATTGAAGTTTATCCAGGTGAATCTAGAAAAATCATCCACAACAACATAGGCATATCTCTTTCCACCAAGACTTTCCACCTGCATTGGACCCATCAGATCCATATGTAGAAGTTCTAGCACCTTATATGTGGTCAGATGTCTTGTCTTTGGATGTGACATTCTAGTTTTCTTTCCAACTTGACATTCACCACAGACTCTCCCTTCATTAATCTGAAGCCTTGGAATCCCTCTGACTGCCTCCATAGATATTGTGATCGGTGGATTTAGAACTGACTGTTTAACGCTGGTTCGCGAAATGTCGCGGAAGCAAGAGTCGCCACCGTCTTTTATTTTCTCCAAATGGAAAGGACAAAAGCACAGAAAAATTCCTTAAAGAGATTGCTCTCGGTTCGGGAGGTAGATTATAGAAAGGGAAGGTGTTAGCACCCTTTCTATCCATGGTTATCCATGGGCTCTTAGATACTTGCTCAATGTGTTTTCAAAAATGGTTTGTTTTCTTTTCAACTGTGGGTTTTAAAAAGAGTTTCTTTGAAAATTTCAGTTCGACTCTTGTATCGGTCCTCAAGAGTGTTTGAAAAGTTGCTTTCGAAAGCTTGTTGAAAAGGTGTCGGTGTGAAAAGTATTTTTGATTTGTTTTGAAATTAGAGCAAGTATCTAGAATCGTCTACCTACCCTAAGGAATTCGTCTGTGTAAATGTCCTTGAAGTAGTGCCATCCCACCATTGAGAGGTAGGTAGCACCACCGTTGGAGGTGTTCGGGTCAATTCGAAGGTTCGGGACATGGTGATCACCAGAGCAATAGGAAGATACCTTAGAAGCTACCCTCATGCCAGGTTCCTGGATCATGAGGACTTACTAAAACATCCTCTACTCGACGATCACCTTTCGAGAGGCAAGGCAACAGTGAGGCGTACCCTAGGGGTGGTGTGTGATTTGTGTGTCGTTTTCAGATATTTTGTCTTGTTCATGTTATGGGTGATCTACGCTTTTGTTTTTATTTTTACATTCATTCTTGCATGCATTTTATTAGCAATTAAAAAAGATGCGGAAAATTAAAGTTCCTAAACTATTACAAAGGCGCGGGTTCACATCGCCAAATTTAATCCAGGACCCGATTTGACATAAAATAAAGTAAATAAAGTGCGAGAAGTAAGAACGTCCAATTTACACGGCTTTGGGAGAATTACATTAATATTGAAGGAAGGAATAAAAATGCGCGAAGGGAATAGAAATCGGGAATGCGAGGGCGTTGGACCCTTTTTTAAGGAAATTAAACTAGAATTATGAAATTGATTAAATTAAAATGAAAAGAAATGATTTTTGAGTTTTTTGGTGTTTATGGGATTTTAATGAGAATTAAATGAAATTAAAATATTAATTAACCCTAATTCTAGTTATTTTTAATTTATTAAGAAAAACATTAAAATTTAACCTAAAATTAAACCTAATTAATTAATACAATTTTATTTACAAAAAAAATAATATTTAATAATTAATCATGATGAGGGAAAAAAAAGAAAAAAGAATGAAAAATACTTAAAACCCTAATTCTACAACTTTTTAAGTTTATTGAGAAAAATGTTTGAAATTAAGCCTAGAACTAAAACTAAATTAATTAATGATTTTTATTTACAAAAATATTAAAATAAAATATGTTTTTGACTTTTATGACTTTCTGATTTTTATATTATTTTTTATGTTTTATGAAAATATGGAATTAAAGAATTAAAATAAAATTAACTAAAACAAATAAAAGTAGAAAAATATAAAAAAGATAAAAGAGCAAACCATGGGGGGTTCTGTCCCCAAATTGGAGGTCAAATTGTAGCAATCCTGGCCCAATTGATTTCTGGCCTGGTTGACTTTCATGCTAGCGTGTGGCTTCGTTGACTGATGTCTATGCTACCCTTCAAATCTGGACCTTTGGATGGGGATCATGGGGCGCGTGGCACGTTTGGATCATTGGGCGTAGGATGAACCTCAGGAGGCAAGCTGCATGGGATTAACTTGAAACAAAATATATGAATTGAGTAAGGGGACCTGGGAATCGAACCCAGGTCCCAGTGGTTATAGGACAACGCACCAACCATCTGCACCATTGGCTTTCTTTGTAATGTTAATAGATAATAAACAATATATATAATAAAAACACGCTAGTGGCAATTAACTCAAAAACGCGCTAAAGTTTGAATTACCCTTTCACTGCTTGACACCTAAGCATCTTCTTCCTCCATTCTGCGTTTTCCTGCAAAAAAACAAAACAAGATTGCGGGGGTTTTAAACCCCCACTATATACTGTGTCAAAAAATAGCGAATAGAGTATGGTGCTTCATAAATTAGGCGCGAGGTGTGGAATCCATTAGTCATGATCTCCTGGTTCTAATGGCATGGGTCTTAGGTCTTAATTTTTTCATAGGAGTAAACCCCCAATTTCACAGCTTTGTAACCTTAGCATGCTTCCATGGTGAAATCGCGTACGATGCATAAAAACTTAATTAACACACATGGTTAGCTTCAGAACGAGTCAAATAACACAAATCAAATATTAAAAACTGCAGAAAACGCATGAATCATGATGCAAGAATATGGAAAAAATTTTGTACAGGACACGATCGTTCTACCGTTTCTTTGCGTTAGAATGGATGGTTTTGATCCAGGAAGCTTCCTTGATGTCTCAGGAAGGCAATGGAATGATTATTTTCCTTTGAATCGCACGGGAATGTAGTTTTCAGTTTTGGAATTTTTTAACAAAAAAACTCAAACTTTGTTCTTGAATTCTGGCGCAGCTTTCAGGTCTTTTGGACTAGGGTTTGCATGAGTATAAGTATTGGAACTGATTAGGGTTGAAAATTGGATCCAAAACCCTTTGCATTGATGTACAAGATATTTGATTTTTATGCATATATTTTTCAATCTTTTCCATGCATATTTGATACCAATCATGTCCAATCAACTTGATTCTTTCCCTATCTGATCATGCACGAAATCTTGAGGTTATTCCATGCATAAAAAGATTTAAAAAGTTTGCTTTGGTATTTTCCACATATTTATTTTGATTAAATGAATTATTAGCAATTAAAAATTCAAATAAATAAATAAAAATGATGAATAACTTCCCTTTGGGACAAATGGTCGTGCACATGCTTTGGATGATCAATCTTGGAAGAAAATGTGGCCCATTAGCAATTTTAAGACATTTGAAGCAAAGTTGACTTTTCAAAATATCCAAACATTTCCCAACTTCCACAAGGCATATCTTGCTCAATTATTAAGCTTTGCTCATGTTCTTGGACATTTTGAAAAGGTCTTGAAGTCCTCTAACAAATGCCTTTGGTCCCATGTCATTTTGATTTACCAATCTCAAGTTATGGCCTTTGACTTAAAGTCCCTTTTTGTTGACTTTTGAAAATGACCTATAATGTTGAAATTGATAACTTTTTGTGAGAGCATTTCTTGGACTTGAAGTGTGAAGAGGAGTTAGGAAATGTCTTTCTCTTCAAAATGAGCTTTGGATGGAATTTTTCTGATAATCCACGTGGAAGTTATGCCTTGGTCAAGTTACAGTTGACTTTTTCAACTGTCCAAATATGGAAACTTTTGCATCTTGAGATTTTTTGAGCCAAGCTTTGAGAATCATGATCAAGCATTGATCAAATGATGTTTGTGGCTTCAAAATGAGATGTTGACCAAAAATTTGGACTTTTGACTGTCAAATGACCATTTTGCCCCTGCAGTTGACTGTAGTGCAATTAGGGTTTTTGACTGTGCAATTTTGTGATGTATGTCTTGAAACTTAGCATATGGATGCTTGACTATGTTTGTAGGCATGTGGGCCTTGTTTGGACCCTTGGAAACTTCATTTTCTTTGTCAGAAACAAAACCCTAGTTTTTGACTGTTAGGAGGCCCTTGAACTGTACAACCCTTGGGGAGATTTTGAAGCATGCTCTTGGCAAATCTTGAAGAATATGGGAGGGCAAATTTTGGGGTACAACAGTTGCCCCTGTTCAATCTTCTTAGACCTGAGGATGCAGATTGGCTGACGTGCCTTTCGTAATCCGAAGGTGGAAGATGATTGAACACTAGAGTGCCCAGAAATTTGCACTCACATAGTAGTGTGATGGTGGGAATGGGCTTATAGATGCCATTTGGAGATTTGGATAGTATGATGGGCTTATAGATGCCATGCTAAGAGATGATGGGAGGTGGATGGGCTTATAGATGCCATCTGGATGTTGATCGCGTAAGAGATTCCTTAGCGAGAGTTTGCGTACCTGAAAAAGAAAAATGATTACCTGACTTGTTACAGGAGTTGGTCTTTAGATTCTTTGTATAGACGTGTCCTGACTGGTTACAGGAGCTGGATCTGGATCTTCAAAAGGTGATGAATGAACTAGGGATGGTTACTACCTCAACGGGACGGTGAGAGAACCTTGGACGATTACTACCTCAACAGTAACGCTGAGAGAATCTTGGTCGACTTCTACCTCAACAATAACGCTGAGAGAATCTTGGGAGACTTCCACCTCAACAGTAACGCTGAGAGAATCTTGGGCGACTTCTACCTCAACAGTAACGCTGAGAGAATCTTGGGCGACTTCTACCTCAACAGTAACGCTGAGAGAATCTTGGGCGACTTCTACCTCAACGGTAACGCTGAGAGAATCTTGGGCGACTTCTACCTCAACAGTAACGCTGAGAGAATCTTGGGCGACTTCTACCTCAACAGTAACGCTTAGAGAATCTTGGGCGACTTCTACTGAGTCTTTATCAGGAAAATCTATTAGGGGTCGATTTAGATGGACTAGAGAAGGCCTTTGACTGGATAAGAAACAGGAAAATCATTAGGGTCGATTTAACTGAACCGGTCTAGGTCTTGGAATGTCTTCAACTGGATAAGAAACAGGGAGATCTTAGGGTCGATCTGACTGAACCAGAGAAGGCCTTTGACGGGATAAGAAACAGAAAAATCTTAGGGTCGATTTAACTGAACCGGTCAAGGTCTTGAAATGTCTTCAACTGGATAAGAAACAGGGAGATCTTAGGGTCGATCTGACTGAACCAGAGAAGGCCTTTGACTGGATAAGAAACAGTAAAATCTTAGGATCGATTTAACTGAACCGGTCAAGGTCTTGAAATGTCTTCAACTGGATAAGAAACAGGGAGATCTTAGGGTCGATCTGACTGAACCAGAGAATGCCTTTGACTGGATAAGAAACAGTAAAATCTTAGGATCGATTTAACTGAACCGGTCAAGGTCTTGAAATATAGTTGAGAACTTAACTGACTCTTTCCTGAAAGGTAAAGGTCAGTCATATGCAATGCATGATATGGATCAAGCAATGATGTTCTCAATATAAATGAGATTTGTAAGATATGATGCGTATATGCATGCTATAATGATGTATGTGACGTTTATGAATGTATGTTTTCGTCTTAGGAAAATAAATCCTTGACGGGTGCCGGGAAGTCAATCCTGGGCTGATGTTGAAGAATAGATCTTTGCCTCCGCTGGGGATGATGGTTGCAAGAATACCGGTAGGAGAAGATAACTCCGTTGGGGAATGAACTTGGCGAATGGATTACTCTGCAGGGAGAAAAGTACTCTAGCGATCTTGCTGGGAAGCAATACTCTGTGGGGAGAGAGATACTTTGTTGAGTTGTTGATAATAACTTGCTGGGGATACCCTTGTTGTGTTGGAAGTGTTAATAGACTTCGCTGGGGATAAGAAGACTTCGTCGAGGATGATCTTTCCGTGGCTCTTGGCTGAGGATAACCCAGTTATATCCTGGTAGGGAAATAACTCTTTGAATAAAGCCGGGAGACGCGTTCGTGCTCTGCGAGGGATAAGCTTCCAGAATCTACTGGGGATAAGCTTACCGTTTGGGGAGATGGATTCCAACTTTCCTGGAGAAACTGGATTGGACTCTCGTGGGGGAGGATTTGAACTGTATCGGGGAAGTGACTCCACTGAACATTTGATATACCACCGGGGAACAATATTTAGACCAAGACTGCCGGGGATGCTTGTTAAGAATGCATGTACTGCTGGGGAATGTTGAGATCTGCGGGAGGATACCCAACTTCCTTAAGGCTGACTGAAGCTTTGCTTGGGGAGAGTGCACTGACTTGCTGGCTCACTCTCTAGGGAATTAAGATGTCTGGTTATGTTTTTCAGCTGAACCTACCTTGATACCTTGGAGGACAGAACAATTTAGATTGCTTACACAACTCTTTATTGCTCCTGTTTCTAATGTTATCTGTAATTAATCCTTTGTTTCGTATGCAAATATTCATGAGTTAGCAAATTATTGTCAATGCATATATCACAAATTGAACCTTGGACGTTCTTCGCAAAACAAAACAGAAAAGGAAAAACAATTGGCAATTTTAACTGAAAAGTGATTTTATATTGATTTTTGAATTGGCCTGTAAAGTAGGCGTTTATGTACAAGAGGCTGACGTCCTAGTAAGAGAACGCCGCCGAACAAAAGAGTTTATACAAATTTTGTACAAGAGAAAATAAAACAGCTGTGTGAAATAAATGATCCCACTGGGTTTCAACTCTGCTATTGCCTTTATATCTCCGAGCGTCTCATCACTTGATGACCTTGGTTGAAGATGAAGCTGACTGATCGATGCCGTCTGAACTTGATGTTGATACCGGATTCTGGATGCAAAGTGATCCAATGAGACATAGTATTACGCTTTATCCCTAACTTTTTCCTGTACCGCCCTTTCGGGTTTTCAGTCCACCGGGATACCCATTTTTGCCCAAGCCTCCTTTTCAGGTTTTCGACTTGCCGGGTGTACAGATTTTTTCATTTCATCCCTTCATTTTGCCCGAACCCTTTTGGTTCGCCAGGAAGCCCTAATTTTTGCCTAGGCATGTCAGCCTAGCGGGTCTTTTTCATGCGTAGTATCTTTTTACTATGTTTGCATTAGCGGGGTGAGGAAGGTCGTCACCATCCATGTTGGTTAGAATCATGGCTCCTCCTGAGAACACATGTTTAACCACAAATGGCCCTTCATATGTAGGGGTCCATTTTCCCCTTGGATCACTCTGAGGAAGGATGATTCGCTTGATTACCAGATCCCCAACTTGATATTCTTGTGGTCTGACCTTTTTGTTAAATGCCCTGATCATCCGTTTCTGATACGTTTGACCATGACAGATAACAGTAAGTCTCTTTTCATCAATAAGGTTTAACTGATCAAGTCGTGTCTGGATCCAATCATCTTCGTTCAGATCTGCATCCTTCATTATCCAGAGAGAGGGTATCTGTACTTCGATCGGTAAGACTGCCTCCATACCGTAGACCAAGGAGAAAGGAGTTGCCCCGGTTGACGTTCTGGCTGAGGTACGGTACCCATGTAGAGCGAACGGTAACATCTCGTGCCAATCCTTATATGTCACTGTCATCTTCTGCACGATCTTCTTGATATTTTTATTTACTGCTTCTACAGCCCCATTCATCTTCGGTCTGTAAGGAGGAGAGTTATGGTGATGTATCTTAAACTGCTCGCAGAGCTCAGTGATCATCTTGTTATTCAGATTGGTACCGTTGTCTATAATAATTCTTTCTGGGACGCCGTATCGACAGATCAGATTATGCCGAATGAACCGTGCCACAACAGTCTTGGTTACCGTAGCGTAGGAAGCCGCTTCAACCCACTTCGTGAAGTAATCAATCGCTACAAGGATGAAGCGATGCCCGTTAGATGCCGTAGGTTTAATCTCACCGATCATATCTATGCCCCACATTGCAAACGGCCAAGGCGCAGTCAGAACATTCAGAGGAATTGGAGGAACATGCACCTTGTCTGCATAAATCTGGCATTTGTGACATGTCCGAGAATGTTGGTAGCAGTCTGCTTCCATTGTGGACCAGAAATACCCTTCCCGAAGGAATTTCTTCGCCATAGTGTGTCCACTGGAATATGTTCCGAAGGTCCCTTCATGTAGCTCTTCCATGATCCTTTCTGCTTCAGTCTTATCCACACAACGCAGTAAGGTCGAATCATGGTTTCGCTTGTACAGGATGCCGTTGCTAAGGAAGAACTTCGCTGCGAACCTTCTCAGAAACTTTTTATCATTGACAGACGCACCTTCAGGGTATTCCTGAGCTTCCAAATATCTCTTCACCTCATGATACCAAGGCTTCTCAGTCACCAATTCAGTCTCGAGATCACAACAGTATGTCGGTTCGTCCAGTTTCCAGATGATGATCCGGGGAGCCTCATTATCCCATTTGACCTTGAACATAGAAGACATTGTAGCTAACGCGTCCGCCAGATGATTCTCCTCTCTCGGAAAGTGTTCGAAGGTTATCTTTGTGAAGTGGGGGATCAAGGTCAACACACATTCCCTGTAAGGAATAAGATTCGGATGTTTCGTATCCCACTCTCCTTTAATCTGATTGATCACAAGAGCGGAATCTCCGAAGACACTCAGAAACTTGATCCTTAAGTCGATCGCAGCTTGAAGACCCATGATGCACGCCTCATACTCTGCCATGTTGTTGGTACAGTTGAAACATAGTCGGGCAGTGAGCGGAGTATGAGTGCCTTGAGGGGATATTATCACAGCGTCGATACCGTTACCCAAAGCATTGGAGGCTTCGTCAAAGTGCATAGACCATCGGGATCCTTCCTCAGGTCCTTCATCCGGTCCAGGTACTTCACAATCAGTCACAATCATGATGCTCTCGTCTGGAAACTCGAAGTTCATTGACTGATAGTCGTCTACGGCCTGATGTGCCAAGTGGTCTGCCAATACACTTCCCTTGATGGCTTTCTGGGTTGTGTATTGAATGTCGTATTCCGTCAAGATCATTTGCCATCTTGCTATTCTCCCAGACAGAGCAGGCTTTTCAAATATGTACTTTATAGGATCCATCTTTGAGATCAACAAGGTAGTGTGAGTCAGCATATACTGTCTCAGCCGGCGAGCAGCCCATACCAAAGCGCAGCAAGTTTTCTCAAGCAGTGAGTATCGGGTCTCACAGTCGGTAAACTTTTTGCTAAGGTAATAAATGGCATGCTCTTTTCGGCCAGACTCGTCATGCTGCCCCAGCACACACCCCATTGAGTTGTCAAGTACTGTCAGGTATAGTATCAGAGGTCTCCCTTCAACCGGTGGCATAAGGATGGGTGGTTCTTGGAGATACTCCTTGATTCTGTCGAAAGCGGACTGACATTCATCATTCCAACGTACTACCTGATCTTTCTTCAGCAGCTTGAAGATTGGCTCACAGGTAGCAGTTAGGTGTGAGATGAATCGAGCAATGTAATTCAGGCGTCCTAAAAAGCCTCTGACCTCTTTCTCTGTCTTAGGAACTGGCATCTCTTGAATGGCTTTAACCTTGGCAGGGTCCACTTGAATACCCTTATCACTTACAACGAAGCCTAGCAACTTTCCAGATCTTACCCCGAAGGTGCACTTGTTCGGGTTCAACCTTAGCTTGTACAATTTCAACCGGTCAAACAACTTCTGCAGATTATCAAGGTGCTCTTCCTCAGTCTGGGACCTTGCAATCATGTCGTCAACATACACTTCTATCTCATGATGGATCTTGTCATGAAATAAAGCAACCATGGCACGTTGGTAGGTTGCCCCAGCATTTTTCAGTCCAAAAGGCATGACCTTGTAGCAGAAGGTGCCCCACTGAGTAACAAAGGTAGTTTTTTCCATGTCTTCAGGTGCCATCTTGATCTGATTGTAACCTGAAAAACCATCCATGAAAGAGAACACCTTATGCTGAGCTGTATTGTCAACAAGGACATCAATGTGAGGTAAAGGGAAGTCATCCTTGGGGCTGGCCCTGTTCAGATCCCTGTAGTCGACACACATTCTGACCTTTCCATCTTTCTTAGGTACAGGTACCACATTAGCAACCCACTGAGGGTAAGAAGTCACTGCAAGGAACCCGGCATCGAATTGTTTCATAACCTCAGCTTTGATCTTCTCCGACATCTCTGGACGCATACGGCGGACCTTTTGCTTAACCGGAGGGCAGTCTTCCTTGGTAGGCAAATGATGGACCACAATATCGGTATCCAGCCCGGGCATGTCTTCGTAGGACCAGGCAAAGATCTCCATATAATCATGTAACATTTGAGTCAACCGTTGCTTCACGCTGAGCTCTAGGTTGGCACCAATCTTTACCTCCTTCCTGTCCGTCTCAGTACCTAGATTTATTGTTTCCACCGGCTCTTCGTGTGGTTGAATCGCCCTCTCTTCCTGAAGTAACAGTCTTGCAAGCTCACCAGGCACTTCGCAATCATCTTCACCTTCGTCTTCGGCTAAGTTGATCGAATTTTCGAAGTCATAACTGGCAGTAGCAGAGTCGTTACCAGTGAGATCCAGAGTGGATTGAAACCTGTATGAGTGAGTGTGTGTAAATACAGCTGTTTTGAAATATATAAAGGAAGGAAAGACAGAAAAGGAGCATAAGATTTGAAATGCGAGAAAACGTCCAAGATTTTTATTCAAGATATATGAAATGACAATTTATATGCCCTCACAAATGAAGCCACGGTGCCCCGGGTAAGACACCGGGCCATAGAGTTCAATTTATTGTTTATTACAGATAACAAAACATAGGAATTCATTACTCAGTAACAAGAGAAACAGGTAGATTGTCCTTTGCACTCCAATTGATAGGTCCACTGTTGGTTGCCGGGTAAATCCAGCTGTCGAACTCAGCTTCATCCACTTCATCTTCGTCCCCAATATCATTCACTCCATGAGCAGGCAGGGGAGCTGTCACTACATTAGGCTTCTCAGATGCCTCAAATTGTACCTCCTTGGCGTCAATAAGAACCTGCAGCTTATTCCTTAAGGCCCAACAGTCATCAGTGGAATGCCCCGGGCTATCGGAGTGATAAGCACAACGGGCATTTGGATTGTATTTGGGGGAGGTAGTGTTCACAACTTTTGGGGCCTCTCTGACAGTCACTAGGTTGGTGGACAGCAACTGCGGCAAGATCTGCGATAGGGTCATACTCAAACGGGTAAACTCTCTCCTGGGTCTTTCAGCCCTTTGAGGATTGGTTTGCCGAGGGGCGGCAGCAGGTTTAGCAATCATCACCGCGTTGACAGATTGGCGGCGCTCAGGTTTCTCTTGTCTTCTGGACCCGTATACAGCACTGGCCTCCTTTTTGAAGGGTTTCTTCTCAGAACTTGACGATGCACCCTTCTGAATTTTACCATACTTCATCCGAGCCTCTATTCTCTCTCCAGTCAGAATAAGATCAGTAAACCCTGCAGACGAGTTACCGATAAGATGGTTGAAAAATGGCCCAGATAGGGTCCCCAAGAACATGTCTACCAACTCCCGGTCAGTCAACGGAGGCTGCACCCTGCCAGCCAGATCCCTCCACTTCTGTGCATACTCTTTAAAACCTTCGCTTGACCCTAGCGACATACCCTGGAGTTGGGTACGTGTAGGGGCAAGGTCGGAATTATATTGATACTGCTTATAGAAAGCAGTAGCCAACTCCTCCCAGTTACGAACCTTGGTCCCATCCAGCTGATAGAACCATTCGAGATGAGTCCCTGAAAGACTCTCCTGCAAGAAGTGGATCCACAAGTTTTTGTCCACTGAGTACGGTTGAATCTTCCGTACGTAAGATCTGAGGTGTAGCTTGGGACAAGACGCCCCGTCATACTTGGTGAAAGATGGTGCTTTGAACTTATGAGGAATGATCACACCATTAGATAAGCCCAAGTCTCCGAAATCCAGCCCAGGCACTTGTTGGATCTCCATGGCATTCAGTCTATCTTCCAACTGCTTATACCGGTCTTCAGCCGGAGGATACTGTTCCTCATTGAAGTCAGTCTCGTTGTCAGAGACTACGGGACTAGGACCTTTTCCCCCTTGGGGACTGCTCTTGCCTATAGAAGAACCAGCCTCTTCATTCTGCAGAGTGTTGCCAAACCTTCGGCCCGAGTTAAAAAGAACAGTTCTCCTCTTCTTCTTCTTCTCCTTCTTCAGGAGCAGAGCCTTCAGCTCTTCTTGACCCTGAGCCAAACCCATGATTAGTTCCTGAAATTGCGCATTCTGCGCCTAAAGAGCCTTGATGCACATCTCGGTTGATGATGAGTCAGGATTCATGATGCTGAAATAAACAGCGAAGAACGGTAAGCAACCTGAAAAGAAGAAAAACCTGCTATGCACATGATGAATGATATGTGTTTATGCAATGCATTCAAGGGTTCGAAAGTTCAAATTTGTTGTAGACAAAAAGGAACACACATTATCATTAAGGAAATAATTGTTCAGTACATCAAAGCCTCATGGGCACATAATACAAAAGCAAATCAATCCCAAAAGACACTACGCATCCTCTTTGGAGCTATGTAGGTGTTGAGATTCCTCTCCTCATGCAACAGGCGGGTGAGCTCCAGGACCTTCTTTTCACTAGCATGTAGAATGGTCTCAAGAGAATTCCGTTCTTCCTTAAGCTGGATCCAGCTCTTCTGCATTTCTTCCCAGGACGTGGGCATATCAGGATGCTGAATGGTGTAGGACACTTCTCCTTCCAAGACTGGCTCTTTGATCACAGGGAGCATATGAGGATAAGGCATCACTAACTTCTGGGAACGGGCTCATACCCACTTGAGATAAGGTTCCAACGGGATGGAGTTCCTGTGCCCCAGTGTCTTGCTGTCTATCCTACTTGGCATCCTCCAAGCCCTGATAAATCTCTGGCGAAGTCCTTGTGCATCGTTGTCGAAGTCAAAAACTATGTCAGGAATTAACATGTCATGAGGACCATCCCTCCGAGCATAACCAAACTGTCTCCAAGCCAAGCATGGGTTGTAAGTAATACCTCCTCTAATTCCAAGTAAAGGAACATTAGGGTACTCCCCGCAATGATCAATGATAGTGACGTCCTCTCTGGATCGAGGGCACCAATATATATCTGCATGTGTAAGAGTCATCAACCGCTGTGACCATCTCAAACCCCGCTCGTTCTTCAAAACTGATTGTGGAAGGTGCGAAATAAACCACCTTCCCAGGAGAGGAGTGCAACACATGAGGACACCTCTTTTTCTCATGGTTCGAGTGTAACATGAGTGAAGGATGTCCCCCAGCAACGTAGGTATAGGATTCCTGGACATGAAGATCTGGACAGCACTGATATCTATAAGCTGATCTGGGTTAGGGAACAACACCAAACCATAGACAAGGAGGGCCACCACTTCTTCAAAAGCTTGTAAGTCAAGGGAGTTCCAACATTCATGGGCCTTTTCAAACAGAAACTTGGCTAAGAACCCTTTGATACCACTTCTAACTTCCCAATGTCCCTTGAGGTCAGATGATTGTAGGTGCAAGGCTTTAGCAATCTCTTCAAGCTTGGGTTCCTTTTCTGTACCGTTGTAGGGTAGTTGATCAAGGATAGTGATCTTCAGGAGCCGGGAGAACTCCTCCAATGTAGGTACCAGCTGATAATCCAAGAAGGTGAAACAGTGATGCAGAGGGTCAAAGAACTGGAACAGAACCTTTATCATATCTTCCTCAATGTTGGTATTGACCAAGCTGATGAGTCTTCCATGTCTCTCACTGAATGAAGAGCTCTCGGGAATCCTGGATATAAGCTCCTTAAGCTGAGGAGGGACCCTTACAAGGCTGATTTGAATTGTCTTTCTGCAAATAGTTTCCATGTCCTACAAAACAAGAACAAAGATGAAGATTCAAACCCCTGAAATGGTTAGTCAATGCATATGATGCTGGATGATGTCATGATACTATGATTAAACACACCACAGATATTTACAAAGACAAACATGTAAGGCACACAAGGCACACAAGACAAACCCCTAGAGTTTAAGGCCAGCATGGGGTCTGGGTAGTACCCTCTTGAAGTTGGTGGGCTCAACCTGTCCTATTAGAAGTAACCGGGTTCTAAGGGTCCCAATATCACGGGATTGCTTTCATTGTTCATCGTTTCGATTTAGCCACTGAACTGGCGACCGAAATATTCCAGGAAAGCAACCCTCAATTGAGTGTAGTATCGAGTATCAACCAACCTCGGACTGCACCAAAGTCAGTTATCTCACTACCCTAAAGAGGCCAAGATGGTTCAATTAAGGTTCCTAAGGTCTGTTGATGCTTCATGACACCACGCGGAGGCCCCGTACTCTCCTTGACTGAACTCAAGGGTTACCGGTACACACCAAAGTGCCACATCAACGTAGCAGACTATTTCAACCATGTCGGTATACCCCGTACAGTTCCCTCACAGCCTTGTTGCTACTTTCTAAGAAGGTATCCCCCAGATCCGGGTTAGGATCTATAGAACTCCCAAGACAGTCCCACAATTTAAAGCAAGCAAAGCAATACAATTGAAAACACAGTTATGAACTAACCCTAAGGTACACCTCACTTTATAAAGATTGTTCCCCAGCAGAGTCACCAGTTCTGTGATCGGTGGATTTAGAACTGACTGTTTAACGCTGGTTCGCGAAATGTCACGGAAGCAAGAGTCGCCACCGTCTTTTATTTTCTCCAAATGGAAAGGACAAAAGCACAGAAAAATTCCTTAAAGAGATTGCTCTCGGTTCGGGAGGTAGATTATAGAAAGGGAAGGTGTTAGCACCTTTTCTATCCATGGTTATCCATGGGCTCTTAGATACTTGCTCAATGTGTTTTCAAAAATGGTTTGTTTGCTTTTCAACTGTGGGTTTTAAAAAGAGTTTCTTTGAAAATTTTAGTTCGACTCTTGTATCGGTCCTCAAGAGTGTTTGAAAAGTTTCTTTCGAAAGCTTTTTGAAAAGGTGTCGGTGTGAAAAGTATTTTTGATTTGTTTTGAAATTAGAGCAAGTATCTAGAGTCGTCTACCTACCCTAAGGAATTCGTCTGTGTAAATGTCCTTGAAGTAGTGCCATCCCACCATTGAGAGGTAGGTAGCACCACCGTTGGAGGTGTTCGGGTCAATTCGAAGGTTCGGGACATGGTGATCACCAGAGCAATAGGAAGATACCTTAGAAGCTACCCTCATGCCAGGTTCCCGGATCATGAGGACTTACTAAAACATCCTCTACTCGACGATCACCTTTCGAGAGGCAAGGCAACAGTGAGGCGTACCCTAGGGGTGGTGTGTGATTTGTGTGTCGTTTTCAGATATTTTGTCTTGTTCATGTTATGGGTGATCTACGCTTTTGTTTTTATTTTGACATTCATTCTTGCATGCATTTTATTAGCAATTAAAAAAGATGCGGAAAATTAAAGTTCCTAAACTATTACAAAGGCGCGGGTCCGCATCGCCAAATTTAATCCAGGACCCGATTTGACATAAAATAAAGTAAATAAAGTGCGAGAAGTAAGAACGTCCAATTTACACGGCTTTGGGAGAATTACATTAATATTGAAGGAAGGAATAAAAATGCGCGAAGGGAATAGAAATCGGGAATGCGAGGGCGTTGGACCCTTTTTTAAGGAAATTAAACTAGAATTATGAAATTGATTAAATTAAAATGAAAAGAAATGATTTTTGAGTTTTTTGGTGTTTATGGGATTTTAATGAGAATTAAATGAAATTAAAATATTAATTAACCCTAATTCTAGTTATTTTTAATTTATTAAGAAAAGCATTAAAATTTAACCTAAAATTAAACCTAATTAATTAATACAATTTTATTTACAAATAAAATAATATTTAATAATTAATCATGGTGAGGGAAAAAAAAGAAAAAAGAATGAAAAATACTTAAAACCCTAATTCTACAACTTTTTAAGTTTATTGAGAAAAATGTTTGAAATTATGCCTTGAACTAAAACTAAATTAATTAATGATTTTTATTTACAAAAATATTAAAATAAAATATGTTTTTGACTTTTATGACTTTCTGATTTTTATATTATTTTTTATGTTTTATGAAAATATGGAATTAAAGAATTAAAATAAAATTAACTAAAACAAATAAAAGTAGAAAAATATAAAAAAGATAAAAGAGCAAACCATGGGGGGTTCTGTCCCCAAATTGGAGGTCAAATTGTAGCAATCCTGGCCCAATTGATTTCTGGCCTGGTTGACTTTCATGCTAGCGTGTGGCTTTGTTGACTGATGTCTATGCTACCCTTCAAATCTGGACCTTTGGATGGGGATCATGGGGCGCGTGGCACGTTTGGATCATTGGGCGTAGGATGAACCTCAGGAGGCAAGCTGCATGGGATTAACTTGAAACAAAATATATGAATTGAGTAAGGGGACCTGGGAATCGAACCCAGGTCCCAGTGGTTATAGGACAACGCACCAACCATCTGCACCATTGGCTTTCTTTGTAATGTTAATGGATAATAAACAATATATATAATAAAAACACGTTAGTGGCAATTAACTCAAAAACGCACTAAAGTTTGAATTACCCTTTCACTGCTTGACACCTAAGCATCTTCTTCCTCCATTCTGTGTTTTCCTGCAAAAAAACAAAACAAGATTGCGGGGGTTTTAAACCCCCACTATATACTGTGTCAAAAAATAGCGAATAGAGTATGGTGCTTCATAAATTAGGCGCGAGGTGTGGAATCCATTGGTCATGATCTCCTGGTTCTAATGGCATGGGTCTTAGGTCTTAATTTTTTCATAGGAGTAAACCCCCAATTTCACAGCTTTGTAACCCTAGCATGCTTCCATGGTGAAATCGCGTACGATGCATAAAAACTTAATTAACACACATGGTTAGCTTCAGAACGAGTCAAATAACACAAATCAAATATTAAAAACTGCAGAAAACACATGAATCATGATGCAAGAATATGGAAAAAATTCCGTACAGGACACGATTGTTCTACCGTTTCTTTGTGTTAGAATGGATGGTTTTGATCCAGGAAGCTTCCTTGATGTCTCAGGAAGGCAATGGAATGATTATTTTCCTTTGAATCGCACGGGAATGTAGTTTTCAGTTTTGGAATTTTTTAACAAACAAAACTCAAACTTTGTTCTTGAATTCTGGCGCAGCTTTCAGGTCTTTTGGACTAGGGTTTGCATGAGTATAAGTATTGGAACTGATTAGGGTTGAAAATTGGATCCAAAACCCTTTGCATTGATGTACAAGATATTTGATTTTTATGCATATATTTTTCAATCTTTTCCATGCATATTTGATACCAATCATGTCCAATCAACTTGATTCTTTCCTTATCTGATCATGCACGAAATCTTGAGGTTATTCCATGCATAAAAAGATTTAAAAAGTTTGCTTTGGTATTTTCCACATATTTATTTTAATTAAATGAATTATTAGCAATTAAAAATTCAAATAAATAAATAAAAATGATTAATAACTTCCCTTTGGGCCAAATGGTCGTGCACATGCTTTGGATGATCAATCTTGGAAGAAAATGTGGCCCATTAGCAATTTTAAGACATTTGAAGCAAAGTTGACTTTTCAAAATATCCAAATATTTCCCAACTTCCACAAGGTATATGTTGCTCAATTTTTAAGAGTTGATCATGTTCTTTGACATTTTGGAAAGGACTTGAAGTCCTCTAACCAATGCCTTTGGTCCCATGTCATTTTGATTTACCAATCTCAAGTTATGGCCTTTGACTTAAAGTCCCTTTTTATTGACTTTTGAAAATGACCTATAATGTTGAAATTGATAACTTTTTGTGAGAGCATTTCTTGGACTTGAAGTGTGAAGAGGAGTTGTAGGAAATGTATTTCTCTTCAAAATGAGCTTTGGATGGAATTTTTCTGATAATCCATGTGGAAGTTATGCCTTGGTCAAGTTACAGTTGACTTTTTCAACTGTCCAAATATGGAAACTTTTGCATCTTGAGATTTTTTGAGCCAAGCTTTGAGAATCATGATCAAGCATTGATCAAATGATTTTTGTGGCTTCAAAATGAGATGTTGACCAAAAATTTGGACTTTTGACTGTCAAATGACCATTTTACCCCTGCAGTTGACTGTAGTGCAATTAGGGTTTTTGACTGTGCAATTTTGTGCTGTAAGTCTTGAAACTTAGCATATGGATGCTTGACTTTGTTTGTAGGCATGTGGGCCTTGTTTGGACCCTTGGAAACTTCATTTTCTTTGTCAGAACCAAAACCCTAGTTTTTGACTGTTAGGAGGCCCTTGAACTGTACAACCCTTGGGGAGATTTTGAAGCATGCTCTTGGCAAATCTTGAAGAATATGGGAGGGAAAATTTTGGGGTACAATAGATATGATCTTTTTCATCCCTCTTAGATGTAAATGACCAAGTTTTTGGTGCCACAGTTTCACTTCCTTTTCTTCTTTGGCTATAGAGCATACAGAAGAGTAGTTAGTGTTCTCAGACTCCCATAAGTAACAGTTGTCTTTTGATCTGACTCCTCTCATTACAACTTCTTGTTTTTCATTAGTTACAAGACATTCAGACTTGGTGAAGTTGACCTTGAATCCTAGATCACATAATTGACTGATAATTATGAGATTAGCAGTCAAACCATTTACCAGCAACACTTCATTTAGGTTTGGAACTCCCGGGCAGTCCAAGTTTCCAACTCCTTTGATTTCTCCTCTAGCACCATCTCCAAAAGTGACATAACTAGTAGTATGAGGTTTAACATCATTCATCAGATTCTTGATTCCAGTCATGTGTTTAGAGCATCCACTGTCAAAGTACCAGTCTTCCTTGGCAGAAACTCTAAGGGAGGTGTGAGCTATCAGGGTTGCAGACTTTTTCTTCCACTGTTGAGTATATGGTGCCTTGTTAGTCTTAGGTTTGACATATGGGGTCTGATTAGGATATCCATATAATCTGAAGCAGAATGGCTTTATGTGACCAAACCTTCCACAATGATGACATCTCCATATTTGATACTTTTTCTTCATATTTCTCTGTTCTTGATGTTGAGTTCTATGTTGTGACATCTGCTTTGACATTTGTTCATCAGGCCTGGTCTTCTTCTTGTCAACAGCAGATTTCTTTGTAGCCACAAATCCTAGACCAGACATGTTTCCTGCATTTTGTCCAGACTGAATGATTTCTTCCAACTTGTCAGTTCCATTTGTCAACATCTTGACAGACTTAGTCATCTGATCAAGTTTGGAGTTCAACATTTGAACTTCACCTTCGAGATGGCTTATAGTATCAGTGTCTGCCTTCTTCTCAGCCTACAACTTCACTATGAGTTTTTTCTGTTTCTCATTTTGCTGACAGACTTCAGCACTTCTGATACATAGCTTCTTGTAGGAGTCAGCAAGTTCTTCAAATGTCACTTCCTCATCACTAGAGTCACTATCAGAGTTACAAATACCAGATATTGCAGTAACTAGTTTAGCAGATTCTTCTTCATAGTTACTTTCTGAGTCACAATCAGACCAAGTAACAGACATTCCTTTCTTTTGTTTCTTAAGAAAGGTAAGACATTCAGCTCGAATGTGCCCATATCCTTCACATCCATGGCATTGGATTCCTCTACTTTGATTTCCCTTTTCTTCAGACATAGTTCTTCTGATGGAGTCATAGGATCTGCTAATGTCAGAGGGAATGTTCTTGACATTTGACCTTGACTTTGGGTCCATTCTCTTGATGAGTTTGTTGAACTGCCTTCCAAGCATAACTATAGCTTATGAAATATTCTCTTCATCACTCTCCTTGCTTTCTTCTTCAGTATTGGATACAAGGGCTATGCTCTATTTTTTCTTGTCAACTTTGTCACTGATCCCCATCTCAAAAGTCTGAAGTGACCCAATGAGTTCATCAACCCTCAAGTTGCAGATATCCTGAGCTTCCTCTATAGCAGTCACTTTCATTGCAAACCTTTTAGGCAAGGACCTGAGAATCTTTCTCACCAGCTTTTCTTCTGACATCTTTTCTCCCAATGCTCCTGAGGTGTTGGCAATTTCAAAGATGTTCATGTGAAACTCATGAATGGTCTCATCTTCCATCATCCTTAGGTTCTCAAATTTGGTAGTGAGCATCTGAAGTATTGACATTTTTACTTTGGATGTACCCTCATGGGTGGTTTTGAGAGTGTCCCAAATATCCTTGGCCATTTCACATTGATGTACTAGTCTGAATATGTTTCTATCAATTCCATTGAACAGGGCATTTAATGCTTTAGAGTTACCCAGGGCTAATTCATCTTCTTCTTTGCTCCATTCTTCCTCAGGTTTCAGACTGGTCGTCCCATCTTTCCCAGTTATGGTGGGATGGTTCCATCCTTTGTCAGCAGCTCTCCAAGCCTTTTTGTCCAGTGACTTCAAGAAGGCAATCATACGAGGTTTCCAATAGTCATAATTTGATCCATCCAGAATAGGTGGTCTGTTCCCAAATCCTCCTTCCTTGTCCATAACGCCAGAAAATAATATCCCTAGATCTCACCCAGAAAGACAGGCAGGGTGCCTGCTCTGATGCCAATTGAAATTCTGGCAACAGATACTTAATGTCATAGTGAATGTTATGACACCGTATCTGACAAACTTATACACACTCCAAACAGTAATTTAAAAAAACAGTAAAGAACACAATCAATTGTTAACCCAGTTCAGTGTGTAACAACACCTACTCTGGGGGCTATCAAGCCAGGGAGGAAATTCACTATAAGAGGTGTTAATTTAGGAATAAACCAACCAGTTTATCTCCTTCACTTAAGACCTACCAAATGCAACTTCAATCTAAGTCCTACTTAAACCTGAGTTCCTACTCACTCCCCCTCAATCACAGCAGTGATACTAATCTATTGATTAATGAGATTATGAAGACATTCTTCAATACACACACTTGATTTTGCTTCAAAGCTTTAATCAAGAGACACAAACACTCGTGCTTCAAAGCTTTGAGTGATAAACAACCCTTACAATCAAATCCTACTCCAAGTCACTTATCAAAACGATAATTGCTTGGCTCACAGTAGTTACAACTATACAATGCCTTATTGATCTTCTGTCAAAAGTACTTCAGTCCATTAGGCTTCGTGAGAAATATATAAGCAGACTATTCCTCTTTTAGGGCTTCCATAAAAATAGCTAGGGTTAACTAAAGTTAACCTAAAGACTTGGTCTAGGGATTTTTCATAACAGATTAGAGTTAAGCAAGGTTAACCTAATGTCCACGTGAGCAGCTGATCTGGACAATAATTCTTCAAGTCAGAGTAGCACACCAGTTTCCTGAAAATTCTCAGGAATAATAAATCTGCACAACAACTAGATCAGTACAGGATGTCTTAACATTGGTTATGACATCATGTATCTTGCTCACTAATTTTGGTAGAATTCAGTACATATGATCATAGCTTAATGATCATGATAATCGCTCATACTGAGTAGTTCCTGTAGAACATTCCTTCTACAGAATGTACCTTTATCCCAGAATGTTATGACATCAGTCATGACATTCGCAAATCTGGTTTTACCAAAAAAATAATGCCAACAAACAAACACTTACAGTTTGTGATTCTCAAGGAAGATTGTGTTGCAAGGGTCTCAAATAACTTTCATGGTTCATTATGGATCCTCAATAATTCTTATGTCAAGCTTCAAGTCTTGCATCATATATTTGCTCAGTCAATGACTCAGAAGATTGAAAGTCAATTGTATTAGCTAAAAAGTCAACTATGGTCAACATACAGTCAAACTTCAAGATTTTTTGTCAGCATCAACATTTTTAAGTGATATTCATCACTTGATCAAGGGTTGATCATGTTTCCTCAAGGAAAGCCTTCAAATCATCAAAGGTCAAAAATTTCCAAATTAGGGTTTTGATTGAAGATGACTGATCATTGACTTTTGTCCTAGTGCATGACCTAATGGATTAAAGCATGATCTCAAGGGCTCAAATACAACATCTTGACCTAATTACATGGCTCAAGACATTTCCAAATATACATGTGATTGATAATTGAAGAATTGAACCAATTGATAAAAAGTCACCAGTCACACAAAATTCAAACTTTGACTTTTTGGTCAACATTGGAATTCAGAAATAAAGAATCATCAAAACATTCAAATTATCAAGTTTTATCATCAATAATAAAAAAAAGTCAACAAAAGTCAAAAGTTGGACAATTTTCAAACACTTAGAAAAATTTCTAAGTGTTTTGTTCTTAACAAAGTCACTACTTTATGGCCATTTTTCACTAAGATCCAAATTGATTCAGCAAAAACTCAAAACATGAAAGTTGTAGATCTTGATTCAAGCTTTCAAAATTTGTATAAGAACACAAATATATCATTTTTGAGCTAGGAGATTCGAAGAGAAGAAGTTGGCCATTCAAACTTGAATCATAAGTCATTTTTGATGACCTTATGGCCAAAACTCCAACCAAATCTACAAGATCTCTCTTTTTAGGCTATGTTGTCTCTAAATCTCTCCGTAATTAAGTAATTACATAGACCCTAAGTGTTTTACACAAGGATTTGATGCTTTTTCCAAACTTGATACCCCTTATGGTTAAATTTGCAAAAAGCAACATATCCACTTTAATAAAGCAAGCTTTATGCTAACCACTCTATTCATTCAAGCTTGTGACTTGTTCCAAACATTACAAACAATCTTGGTGATAAGAGGCAATCTTATAACAGCTAGTAAAGCATGACAAAGTCCCTTGAATCACTCTTTTTCTTCATCACGAAGCAACTTGCTTTTTTGTGCAATTTGAAACCAAATGACCAAACCATACTCCCATATGAATTGATTTTGATTTATCCAAGTTAGAGGGACAATTTGAAACCTCTATAAATACCTCTTCATGCCCCAGAACTCAACACACTAGAATTCACAGCCTAAACACTCCTTCAATCTCTCCAAAACCAGAAATACCAAGATTGTTCCAAGTTTGAAGCTCAAAGTCCATTTCTTCGAATTTTCTAACCCTTGCATTTTCTATGAAAACCAATCATCCAAACACTTTCTAAACATCATTTAGAAGTTGTTCATCACTTCCATTCACCCCTGAAACACCTCTAACCCGAAATCACTCTTAAAATCACCATTGTTGCATATTTGAAGCTTCCAACATCCAACTTCAAATCCACTCATGCGTTTTCCTCTTTTACCATTCAAACACCTTAGGTACATCATGTAGAAGTTGTCCAACCACCTGAACAACTTCTGTAACATCTCCATCATCATCTTCCATTCTCAAACCTGAGCTCTACACATTGAGTTAGGGAGCATGATTCATTGAGTCTCAAGGAAATATAAGCATTGGAACACATTCAGGGAGGTCCAAGGAAGCTTTTGGCATCATTTATTTGCACCTTGAAGCATCCATACGCGTTCTGGGTTTTCACTTCAAGAGGTAAGTTTTCCAAACTGTGATACCTTCATACAAGCATCATTGGCATAAATTCCCTAAAGAGAAATGTAGATATCATCATTCTAAAGCTAACCATGTCCTTAATTTTGTTTAAAATTGATTGTGTTAAGAGATTGATGAAACTATTCAGTTAGCGTTAATTTGGGATTTGTTCAAAATTAATGCTCATCTTTGGTTTATAACTCAAATGAATTGCACCGTTGAATTCATGAGGAAATTCTGAAGAAGTTTGGTATTTACATTTTTAAAAAATGATGAAGAAATGAGAAAATTCGATTTGGTTATGGAAGGATGTTGTGAGGTTGAAGATGAAGTGGGAAATACCATTCAAAAACCAACTTATTTCATATTTAATTGAATGCATTATATATTTGAATAGGCATTGCGCCACAGCTGGTCATGAAGCGTGTTTTGCGTGTGTGAGGTCTGGGGTTCAAATCCACCTCACCTCAGACATTTTTGTGTTATCTTTTTTTCAAACCATTAGCATTTTGTTTCAAATATAATTACATGCATTGTTTATCACCACTGGGCCAGGGCGTGTGGCCCAATGGTTAGTCTTTTAATCCATCAGCCAAAGGGGCGTGAGTTCAAGCCTGGGTGGAAGCAAACTTAAATTTTTATCACTTGTTTTCTTTGGTTTTATAATAAACTTCAACATTTTGTTTAACCAATCAAAACTTTTCATTTTGAGATGATTTTTTGCATACTTGTAATTTATTATGTCTATTTTATGATCATGTGAAAAAAATCCAAAAAAAAAATTAGATTTAGATTTTGCACACTTTTAACCAATTTTACTTAAATCAGAAAAAATCACAAAATCATAAAAAAAAATAGATTTAGGTTTTTAATTAATTAGTTAAACTTTTATAAATAATTTTTTTAATTTAATCTCACTTTTTTTTTTACTTTATTAATTAGTTTGTAAGTTAATTAGAATTAGGGTTTGTTATTTTTACACTATAAAATATTTTTCTAAATAAAACACCAAAAATATTAGAATTTCTTAGGTTTTAAATTTCTTTTACTTTGCACCATCTCCGCGCGTTTGTTTAATTTTTGCATCATTATTTTCATAATTATGTTACTGTTAAGGGATGCAATAGATAAAATAGAGTTTACTTTACTTTTCTCCCTATTCATAAATTTGTACCCCCATTCTTGAAGCATTGTAATAGCGTAGGACATTTAATTTCCACAATTTACTGCTTTCCTTATTTTTGTTAGTTTAATAGGATTGTATGGCAAGATCTAAAACAAAAAGCTAGATAACCAAAAATCCAAGATAAATTAACTGAAACAAATCACTTTGCACACGTGCACCTTTAGGGTAACATCACTTGTTGCCTCGGATAAAAAACAGTCATGTCCCTCGAATGTGGGATGCTTTAGCAAAGACTCTCAGTTAAAAGATCGTAGTACCTCGATGACCCTTTGATGCTACCTTCGGTAAACGATCTTAGTCCCTTACGAAAATGGCTAAAGCGTCCTACAAGTTGCCTTCTATAACTGTACGATGACCCGCGCTTGTCCCTCACATCCAACGATAGGGCTTCCTACTAACTAATGGTAGGGTAGAACTATCAAAAGGAGGAGGAACATAACAAATAATTTTTGAGTAGGTAGAATGCCCGTAGTCGCTTGCTCACAAACTTTTCAAAACAAAATTTTTTTTCACAAAACAAAACTTTATTTCACAAATATTTTCAAAACTAACATTTTGTATACATTCTCAACGATACGAGAATTATTACAAAATCGCCGCACTTAGGCATTTTCAAAATATT
The DNA here is from genome assembly GCA_948472305.1 of Vicia faba. Classification (NCBI taxonomy): domain Eukaryota; kingdom Viridiplantae; phylum Streptophyta; class Magnoliopsida; order Fabales; family Fabaceae; genus Vicia; species Vicia faba. The sequence continues at coordinate 1,573,139,872 of OX451738.1, forward strand.
TTCAAACATACCCAAGCATAAAGCATTTCCAAAAAGTGAGCTAGCGATTAAGAGCCCGTAGAAACTATGGATGAAAAGGGTGCTAACACCTTCCCTCTTCATAACCTACCCCCCTTACTCAGAAAATTCTCAAAAGGTCTTTCATGTTCTTTTCACCCTTTCCTCTATTGGATAAAAGAAAAGTTGGTGGCAACTCTAGCTATCCGCAATATTTACAATAAAACACAAAACCAAAATTCAGTTCTCCTACCGTATTACAAAACTGGCGACTCTGTTGGGGAAGATAACTAAAAGTAGGTTTACTTTTAGAGCTAGTTCATCTTTATTGGTTTACTTGTTTGCTTTGTATGCTTTATATTTAGAGATATGCTTGGGTTTATTTCTTGTATAGATCCTTTACCCGAACCTGGGAGAATTTTAGGTAAGTAGCAATAGATTATGAAAATTGTATGGCATAGACCGATATGGTTGAAACGATGGCTACGTTAGTGCGACACATTGGTTGGTGTCGGTGTCCCTTGAGTCAGTCAAGGAGAATGTTGGGTTGCCGCATGGTGTCATAAGCACTAACTGACCTTAGAACCTTAGTTGACACAACTTAGCCATTACAAAGTAGTGACATGGTCGGCTTTGGTGCAGACTGAAGTTGGTTGATACCTAATGCTACACTCATTGAGATTGGACTCTTGGGATATTTCGGCCGCAATTCGAATGCTTGAGCTGAAACAATTCCTGAGAGAAAGATCAGTGATTTGAGATTCCTAGAACTCGATTACTTCTTTTAGGACAGGTTAAACCAACTAAAATCAAGAGGGTACTTACCTATAAACTCCATGCAAGCCTGAACCTAAGGCCTGGTATGTCTTGTTTGTGTTTGATTAAATTTGTTTGAACATGACATCATGACATCATTACAAATATCATTTTCACTAACCATTTCAAGGACCTAGGGATTTATTTTCGTTTCTTTGTTGAAGGTTATGGCCTCTGCTCGCAGAAATACTATCCGGATTATTTTTGTGAGGATACCTTCTCAACTTAAGGAGTTAGTATCAAAAGTTCCCGAAAGTTCTCAATTCACTAAAAGGCATGGTCATCTACTCATTTTGGTTACCTCGGGTTTTGAAGAAGACATGATGAGTGTTTTATTCCAGTTCTTTGATCTCGTACATCACTGTTTCACCTTTTCGGATTATCAGCTGGTACCCACAATGGAAGAGTTCTCTAAGCTACTGGGAATACCTATTCTTGATCAGACACCTTTCATCGGTTTAGAGAAAGATCCACAACCTGAAGAAATTACAGCAGCGTTACATCTGAAGCGATCTGACATTGTATCTAATTGGAAAACCAGAAGTGGAGTCGAGGGTTTTCTTACTAAAATTATGTTAGAGAAGGCTCGGTTGTTTCTGAATGCTATGAGTTTTCAGGTTTTCAAGGAAATCTTGGCTTTGTTTATCTATGGTTTGGTGCTATTCCCTAATCCAGACCAACTCATAGATGTGAATGTTGTCAAAATTTTCTTCACCCGTAACCCTGTGCCTACTTTGCTAGGAGATATTTTGCATTCTCTTCACACTCGTACTATGAGGAAGCGAGGGACTCTTATGTGTTGCATACCTTTTCTATCCAGGTGGTCTACTTCTCACCTTCCCGGATCAGTAATGAAGAATGAATAAAGTTTGAGGTGGTCTTGAAGGATGATGTCGCTCTTTCATTCAGATATCTATTGGTGTTCCCGATCCCTGGAAGATGTTACTATCATTAACCGCTGCGGGGAATTCCCTAATGTTCCACTCCTTGGCATTATGGGAGGTATTACCTACAATCCTTCTCTAGCTTTACACCAATTTGGTTATTATCAAAGAGATGGTCCTCATGACATGCTTATCCAGGGTATTGTATTCGATTACAAGAATGATTTTCAAGGTTATCGTAAAGGGTTTATACGTGCTTGGGGAATAGCGAACAAGATTGATAGAAAAACCTTAGGACATAAGAACTCCATCCCTCTGGAGCCCTATCTCAAATGGATGCGAGCTCGCGCTCAGAATCTCATGATGCCATATCCAACTGTCCTACCAGTGATCATAGAGCATGTTACCGAAGGAGATGTTTCTCACACCGTCCTCTATCCAGACATGCCCACTAACCTTGAAGAATTGCAAAAGTCTTGGATTCAACTCAAGGAAGAACGAGACACCTTTGAGACTTAATTCTATGCAAGTGAGAAGAAAGTGTTGGAGCTCACAAAGCAACTTCATGAAGAGTGGAGTCTTAATGCATACATCAACACGAAGAGGAAGCATCAGTGGGAGACTTGAATCTTAGGTTTTAGGAGTTTACATTATTGTTTCTTTGAGACCCTTTTGTTTTCATTATAACCTTAAGAAGATATTGTAATTTTGAACTTACTAATAAAAATCTTTGTTTTTGTTTCCTCTTGGTTAGAAAATTTAAATCTCCTAAGGTCCTTGAAAACATTGCATCTACATATCATGCATCATATCATAAATAGGTTTTCCAATACGGGTTTTCTCATTTACTTACTGTTTATTTCAGTATAAGATGGCCCTCGAACAAACTATCAAAGGGAAACAAGAGATGATGGTGCTCCTCACCAAGAAAAAGAAGACTAAGAAGCCAACTATTATCCTCAATATGGGAATAAGGTTCAAAGGTCCTGCTCAACCAATTTAAGTGGGCGACATTTCCTCTAAAGAAGACGACAACCAAGAAGAGGATTTTAGAAGCACCAGTCTTGAAGGTGGAAACAATCAGGGTTCTGAAGATGAAGACTACTCCGACGAATATAATCCTCCTGCAGATGACAAGTACAAAAAGTTGGAAGACCGTCTGAAAGCTATGGAAATCTAGAAAGTACTTGGATTGGATTTTGGATAACTAGGTATGATCCCGGTGGTGGTCATCCCTCATAAGTTCAAGGTTCCCGTCTTTGCTAAATATGATGGGGTCTCTTGTCCCAAGCTCCATTTGAGGTTGTATGTTCAAAAAATCAAACCTCATACTGCTGACCGGAAATTATGGGTCCATTTCTTTCAAGAAAGTTTGATCAACACTCAACTTAGATGGTTCTATCAACTCAAAGGAACCAACATTCACACTTGGGAAGACTTGGCTACTGCTTTCTACAAGCAGTATCAATATAATGCTGACTTGGCGCCAACTCGTGTGCGGTTGCAAAACACGTCCATGGGCTCGAACGAGGGTTTCAAAGAGTATGCCCAGAAATGGAGAGATCTAGCTGGAAGGGTGCAACCCCCTTTTACTGACCGAGAATTGGTGGATATGTTCATGGGAACTTTGACAGTCCCATTCTTTAATCTGTTGATTGGAAGCTCACCGTCTAGTTTTACAGAGCTGATACTAACAGGAGAAAGGGTCGAAAGTGATATTAAGAGTGGGAAGATTCTAATGGCTACATCTTCTAATGATGTGAAGAAGTCATTCGGTGGTAAGAAAGAAGCCAATGTTGTCCATGGCCAGAAAGGTCGTAGTAAGAATGACCACCATTATTCTGTAGGGGCAGTATTGATCTCTAATCCAACGCCTGTTCAACAATCACAACAGGGAAACTGTCAAAGGCCAGACACTCTGTCAAGGCAGTTTACCAAAATCGACATGCCTTTATCTCAGGCATTACAACATTTGTTAAAGGATAAACTCATTTCACTGCGGGATCCTCCTCAAAATCCCAACACATCCTCTCCAAAGTACAACCCAAATGCGAGGTGTGCCTATCATTTAAACAGTCTTGGGCATGACACCAACAACTGTTGGGCCCTGAAAATCAAGATTCAAGATATGATAGGTAATAAGGAGATTGATTTTGATCCTCCAGAGACTCCGAATGTGATTACTGCACCTATGCCTAAGCATGACAAAGGCATAAGTGTTATTGAAGATGTTTTGTATGCTGCCTCCGTAAGTGATGTGGTTACTCTTCTCTCAACATTCAAGGAGAATTTGCTACAAGCCGGTTTATTTTCGGGTTATGTTAAAGAATGTTATTGTTGTGTAGTTCAACCCAATGGTTGCGGGTTACTGAAGGAAAGCGTTTAGTGTCTGATGGATGAACATGTAAGTTTGATTGAAAAGTTATGTATGCTGAGAATTTATGCCGAGATTTGTCTATCATATTTGGTACTCCTTTCAGGATCACTTATAAGGGTCCTGTAAGGATTACTGTCAATCCAAAAGCTGCTCCTTTAATCATTATAACACCTAGGCCCATCCCATATGCCTCTGAGAAGGTTATTCAATGGAATTATGGATCTGAAGTCTATTACCACTGTGTTAAACAAGAGTTATACGACGAAGATGATGAATAGGTTGATCCTAATATTGAGAATATTGCGGGGACCAACAAAATTACGAGAAGCAGAAGGATTTTCTCCCCGAAAATCTCTCCACCTGTTCAAGTCACGGTTACCAAGACAACTGCTGAGGCTCAGGGTAAAGATCCAATGATAGAGCCTGCCCAGATAGAGGCGCCAAAAGAAGCTACAGTCAAGGACACCTCTGGACAAGAGTTGGAAGAGGTTTTGAAAATCATCCACAAGAGCGACTATAAAATTGTTGAACAACTGGGGCAGACCCTGTCCAAAATCTTCATGTTATCTTTACTACTGTGTTCTGAAGCACATGCGCAAGCTTTAGTAAAATTCTTGAAGACTGCTCATGTGCCATAAGAAATTTTGTTTGATCAATTTGGAAGTTACGTAGCGAGTTTAACAACTGATAATGGGTTAGGCTTCTCTGGTGTTGACTTAAATACAAAGGGTAAAAATCATAATAGGCCCTTGTATGCCTCCATTGAATGCAAGGGAACTATGTTGGCTTATACGTTAATTGATATTGGCTCTTCTCTGAATGTTCTGCCAAAGGGCACTCTCGACAGACTGGATTGCAAAGGGGTTGTGTTGAAACCTAGTGACATTATAGTTCGGGATTTTGAAAGGTTGAAAAGAATGGTACATGGTGAAGTGGATCTTCCTACCAAAGTGGGTTCACAGATCTTTGAATCCACCTTCTATGTAATGAACATCTGGATAGCTTATTCTTTTCTATTAGGACGCCACTGGATCCATGGGGCAGGCGTTGTTACCTCCACCTTACACCAAAAATTAAAGTATCTTATGAAAGGGAATATTTTTACTATTTATGGAGAAGAGGAGTACATGGTCAGCCATTTGAATTCATTCCGCTATGTAGAAATGGACGTTGAATTCATCAAGACTCCCTGCCAAGCTTCTTAAGTGATTTTTGTTGCTTCTGTTAGAGATGTTTCTGCCATTCCGAAGACCACCAGGACTCCGCACAAGATGGTTTCTTTAAAATATGCCAAAGCAACTATAAAAGAAGGTGGTTGTATTATTTAAGGTCAAATGGTTGTTCGTCGCGCTCGAGCTGGAAGACCTCTGTTTCGTATCAGCAATAACATAATCAATGCTATAGAAGACGCTGATAGTGATTATGATTTCGACTGCTGGATATTCCCTACCATTGGGGATGTACTCGACAATTGGAAAGCAGAAGATATTTCCTTATCTCCTTTAGTCAAGAGTAATAGTGTGATATGGTGGGAGAACTGACATGGGTGTTATGCGTTTTATCGCAAATGTTGCGGTTAGCAAGAGTCGCCACTGACTTTTCTTTTATCCAAAAGGAAAGGCTGAAAATAACAAGAAAGACCTTTGAGATTGTTTCTTGAGTTCGAGGGGTAGATTATGAAAAGGGAAGGTATTAGCACCCTTTTAATCCATAGTTATCTATGGGCTCTTAGTTGCTTGCTAGATCACTTGCTTTTTGTTTGAAAATGTGCTTTGTGTGGTTTTTGAAAGTATTTTGAAAAGGCGTCTTCGTTTAGGCAAACTTTGTAATAGTTATCGTTCATAAGAACGTATACAAAGTGTTGAGCTTTTGAAAATGTTTCATGTTTAGAAAATGTTTTGAAAGTGTTGGTGTTTGTTTTGAAAATAAGCAAGGAGTGTTTGATTTGAAAATGAGCAAGCAACTAGGAACAATCTACCTACTCAACAGTATTTGTTCATTTCTTCCTTTCCTTGGATATTGCTATCTTACCATTGATTTGGTAAGAAGCCTTATCTTTGGATGTAAAGGGATGGGCGTGGGTCATCATATAGCCATGATAACAATGTTGTGAGATATCTTAGCATTTCTCTTTAAGGGACTAGGATCATTTTTGAAAGGCAACATTGATAGTGCCATCGAGGGACTATGATCTTGTATTTTGGATTGCTTTTTTCTAAGATGTCCCACATGCATAACATGGCTATTTTTGTAAGGCAACAAAGTGGAATTACCCTAAGGGTGTAAGTGTGCAAGTGTGTTTGATTTATATGCTTGTTTATCATGAATTAGGGTTTGCTACTTGTTGATTTTAGTCTTGCCATACAAACCCTAATTTACTAGCATTTATATAAAGCGGTAAATTGCGGAAAGTAAAATTACTAAGCTATTACATCATTAGGGGAGGGGGTATACAAATTTACAAATGGAGATTTTGCAAGAAAATTAAATCTAATTATCTATTACAACCATATCGAATATTGTACAAGAATTGAAAAGAAAATAATGCAAGAACATAAAATGGAGAAAAGAGATGATTTTTGTTTGGTTTTTTATGAAAGGGTTTGGTCTTGAACTAATTAAGAAAATGGTCAGTTAAAATAAAAAAAATTAAATTTAAACTAAAGAAAGAAAGAAATTAAGTTAAAAAGTATTTTTAGGGTTTTTTGTGAAAGGTTTTAAATTACTAATAATAATGTGAAAATTAATTAATTAAAAGAAACCTAAATTCTAAGTTAATTTTAAATAAAAAAAGAAAATAATATAATAATTAAACATAAGTCTAAATATTTATTATTTAAGAAAAAAGAAATTAATTTGTTTAAGAAAATGTTTTTTAGTCTTTTGTATTTATAGAGAAAATAAACTAAATAAGTTTAAAAACAACAAACAAAATATTTTTGGATTTTTTTATTAAAAAAAAATAATAATAATAATAATAATAATAATAATAATGATAAAAATAATAAACAAAATATGAAATGATAATAAAATAAAAGAAAATGAAATAATAAAGAAAATAATGGGCCAAGTGTGTGAATGTGAAAGTAGAGGTGAGAAATAAGCAACAAAAAAAAGCCCAACATTGAGGCCCATGCGCCTGTTTCAAACAAAAAAATGGAAGAAAAATGTAAAAAAAGAGCAAAAGGGTACCACTGGGGCTCGAACCCAGGTCCCAAAGGTTAACAGGTGCGCGCTTTACCACTGGGGTGGCTATACATCCGTTCATTAATACAAAACCATAAATATATATATTTGGAAACAAGTCAGGAGGCCAACTTCATCTTCTTCCTCGCGCCAACAAATTTTGAAAACTGTAACTTCATCAATTCTCAACCATTTTGAAAAGTGTAAACATGAAACTTGTGTATTTTTCCACCACGAATCCAACCATGTAACTAACTTAGTCTAACAGTCAAAGATAAGGATGAATTTATGTTAGTACCAAATAGAACCCTAATTTTTTTAGAAAATTCAAATCCAAAATTCTCAATACACAGTCAATATAAATGAAAATCATGGACATGGTTAGCTTCAGAAAAATGATACCTACATTTCTACTTCAGATTGTATGTACAAAAGATGCTTGTATCAAGATATCACAGTTGAGAAAAACTTACCTTGAAGTGAGAATCGTGTATGGAGTTTGAGTAACCTTTAAGATGTCCTAATGATCTGTTTAGCTGGCCTGGACCTCCTTGAGTGTATTCCAACTCCTACTTTGCTTTGAGGATAGATGAAACTCCCAACTCAAGTCAAGTTGCAAGCTTCAGTTTTGAAAATGGTGGATGGTGATGGAGCGGTTACAGTCATGAAACAGGGGTCTGGATCCCTTTGATATGATGTATGGAAGGTGTTTGGATGATTAGTTTTCAAAATGCATAAGTGAAAATGGACATGGTGAGTTTTTGCTCAAAACTGTCAAGTTTGGGAAGTTCTGTGCAGCAAGGGTGTTTGGGAGAGTTTTAGGACGTTTCAAATCGTGATTTTGCTTGCAATAGAATTGTGCACATGTATGGAAAAGGTTTGAGATTAAATGTACCCAATACTTCTGAGTTCTAGCCTTTTGGCTCTATAACTTGCTTTTGAAGAAAAGTGAGAAGACAAATCTCAAAGTGTTGTACAAGCATGTTCTGAGTTCAAAGAGGCCTTAGGCACATTAATTTTGGTTTATAGGGGTTGTGTGTGCAGAAAGAACAAGTTAGAAGCTCAAGACAAGTTGACTTTGTGATTAAAGCAACTTTTCAAGAATGGAATTGTAACTGTGCCATAAATGGAAATGCAACTTGGATAATGGTTGAAATGCTTGGACAATGGCTCTATCAGTTGTGTAAAAATTTAATTATAGAGTGACAAACAAGTTTGAGTCCTTCAAAGAAAAGATTATGCAGCCTAACATGGATTTGGTTTATGTGTTCATCAAGAAATGGCTAGTAATTCAAGTTTGAAAACCCTAACTTCTTTCCTTCGATTCTCCTTGAACAAGTATGATCTTAATGAGTTCTTGGACATTTTAAAAATCTTGTACCATCCTCTACAGCCTCTATGTTGGACAGTTTTGAAGATTCATCTTGGATCTATGTGAAAAATTTCCATGAAGTTAGGTCAAGATCCTGCCTAAACTATGGCAAAATTTCACCAAGTTTCCAAGTTTCATGAACATGTATTCTTAAAATCATAACTTGAAATCCATACATTTATAGAAGAAGTTGTGTTCTAAAATGTTTTAGATATCATTTAGATATACAAATTTCATGTTGGAAGTTTCCTTTGAATCATCTTGCATCATGGTGGAAATTTGGCTCAAAATTGTGAAAATATTTGAATTTTCCAACACTTAGAAAAATTTCTAAGTTTAGAAATTTTGACTTTTCAAAATGAAATCTTGACTTTTTGATTTATTGATGAAAATTTTTCATATTTTGACATGTCTTGATGAATTGTGATCTTTGATACTTGATTTTGACCAAAAAGTCAAAGTTTGACTTTTCAATGTACAATTGACTTTTGCATCAGTTGACTGAAATTCAACTATCAATCAATTGAGCTTGAGAGATGTTTTGAGCCATGCCATTAGGTAAAAATGAATCATTTGAATCCTTGAGATCATGTCTCAAACCAATAAGTCATTTGCTAGGTAAAAAATCAGAAATTGCACCTTCTTAGTCAAAACCCTAATTTTGACCATATTGCCCTTTTGATGATCTAATCAAATTTATTGAGGAATTGTGATCCAAAATAGATAAAATGACATATGTTAGTTCATAATGTTGATATGGATAAAAAAATTATGAAGTTTGACTTTAAATTGACCATAGTTGACTTTTTTCCCAATATAGTTAATTTTAGGTCAACTGCTCAATTGACTGGGCAAAAATGTGATCCAAGACTTGAAACTTGACATGAGCAATCTTGAGGGTCCAAAATGATCCATGAAAGTCATATGGGGAATTAAAAGTTCATTTGTCCATGTGCAAACTCAAACCCTAATTTTCAGTCATCAGTGCTTGAGGAGGTGTCTTGAGCTGATCAACCCTTGTGCAGTCTTGAATCAAATGAGATCTTATGAGAGATTACTTGAGACATGAGAGGGAAAATTTTGGGGTACAACAGCTGCCCATGTTCAATCTTCTTAAACCTGAAGAGTTAGATTGGCGGATCCGCCATTCGTGACTTGAAGGTGGAAGATGATTGAACACTAGAGCGCCCATAAATTTTCACTCGAAGATGTATTAGGGATGGTCTTATAGATGCCATTGGGAGGAATGATGGTAAATACTGGAAGAAGTATCAGCATAAATCTTTGGTCGATTTATACTAAAAACTTGATGTTTCACTTGTGGGAAAAAGGGTTAGTTAAATGCATATGATGTACTATGCTAAATGTATTTTGTATGTATATGCTATGATGTATGAATGCGGGATGCATATTTGTCCGGGAAAACAAATCCCTGACTGCTGCTGAGGAGTTTTGAATCCCGGATTGCTGTTGAGGATTAAGAATATGCACATCTTCAAATTTGTTAAAAGAATGCCTCCGCTGGGGATTGTCTTTTGAATGTTAGTTGTTATCTGGTTGGTTCCAGGCTTCACAACTTGCTGAGGATGAGGAAGTCAACTGCTATCTGGTCAGATTCCAGGCTTCACAGTAACTTACTGAGGAAGGATAAATTAACGGTTATCTGGTCGAATACAGGCTTTGCAGAAAATTTCTTGGGGAGAGTGAAGTTAGGCTATTATCTAGTTGGATTCTCAGCTTCACAATAACTTACTGGGGATAAGGAAGTTAACTGTTATCTGGTCGGATTCCAGGATTTGCAGTAACTTACTAGAAAGGATGAAGTTAAACTGAGATCTGGTCGGGTCTAGACTTCATAGTAACTTGAAGTGGTAACTACTATCTGGTCGGGTCCAGGCTTCATAATTTTTGAAAAGTTATACTATTATCTAGTTGGGTTCAGGCTTCATAGTGTCCTGGTGGGGAATGTAGCTAGTTGTTATCTGGTCGGACTCCAGGTTTCATAATAACTTTCTTGAATAGACGAATGTTGAAAACTGATATATGGTCGGATCCAGGCTTCCCAGATTTTAAGGTGGATGAAGTTAATCGTTATCTGGTCGGGTCCAGGCTTCACAATAAACTTGTCTGAAGAAATAGAGTTAAACTGGTATCTGGTCAGGTCCAGGTTTCTCAGTAACTTGCTTGGAAATTAGTTGTAATCTAGTCAGATTCCAGGTTTCACAAAAACCTTCTGAGGGGAATTGCTATCTGGTCGGATCCAGGCTTCACAATAACTTACTTAAAATTGAAAACTAATATCTGGTCAATTCCAGGCTTCACAGTAACTTGTTAGGGTAGAGGAAAACTTTATCGGGGAAAATAAGTTAAACCCTGGTTTGGTTAAGTCCAGGTTCTTCTATATCTTAAAGAGTTAAACTATTATCTGGTCGGGTCTAGGTTTTATGATAGCTAGAAAATTTATATTATTATCTGGTCGGGTCTAGGCTTCATAGTAGCTTTTGGAGATAGTAAAGGTTTTGTTGACGACTTTATTGGGGATTAGGGGTTGTGGCCCTATGATTTGAAATAGTCTGAAAGGAAAACTCAAGTTGGGGAAGATAGGCTCAGTTGGGGAGGATAGACTAATCTGAGGATAACAACCTCAGTTGAGGAAGATAGACTATGTTAGGGGAATACAAACTCGGTTGGGGAGTTATGCTACTTGTTGTTTGTTGGGGAAATAAACCTTGTTTGGGTAATAAACCCTATTGATGAATACTTGATGGACTGCTGATGAGGCGAGTTCTTCTTCTTGTAGGATCAACTTAGCTGGGGAGAGAGTTGCCAAAAGATAGAGACTCTGGTTCGAGATCAACCTATGCAAAGAGATTTTATGGGTAACTTTGTTGTAGATTGGTTTATCGTAGCCGTTTTTATGGGGATAATTTTAATGAAATAACTCCTTGGGGGATATTGCATATACATTAAAGATGTTTGTTGCTGCTTAGCAGGACACATGTGCCAAATAGTTTTAATTATGTTCATATACATATGTTCGTTCAATTTTAGTTATTGCACAACTTTGCATTCAAAACAAAAACATAAGGTTTGCACTTCAAAGTATATTTGTATTGATATTTTGCCCACGAATAGGCATTTTTTGAACAAATAGACGGAGATCCTAGTAAGAGGAAATCGTCAAAAGGAAAACAAAGATTGAAAACAAAAACAAATAGCCATGTGAAATGATCTCATTGCATTCCAAATCTACTATTTCCCCAATGTCTTTGAATGCCCCTTGCCGTTGACAGAAGTTGATTTGATTGATCTTGGACCGTTTGAACTCGTACCTTGGTGATAAAGTTGACTGTGGTGATTCCATGAGACATAGTCATATGCTTTCAATCCTTAACTTTTGCCTGGACCGTCCTTTCGAGTTTTCACCCCCCAGGATACCCATTTTTTCCCAAGTCACCCATTTGTGTTTTCAACTTGTCGGGTGTACAATCTTTTGCATATATCCCTAATTTTTGCCCAAACCTTTTGGTTTTCTGGGATTCTCTTATTTTGCCTAGGTGTGTCAACCTAGCGGGTCCTTTATGCGTAGTATTTTTTAACTATGTTCGCGTTTATAGGATGTGTGAATTCTTCACCATCCATCGTAGTTAGCATCATGGCACCGCCAGAGAAAACTCTCTTGACAACAAATGGCCCTTCGTAGGTGGGAGTCCATTTGCCCCTGGGGTCGCCTTGTGGCAGAATTATGCGCTTTACACCAAGTCTCTAGCTTGATATATTCGAGGCTTGATCTTTTTGTTGAAAGCCTTGATCATATGTTTTTGGTACGTCTGACCATGACAAACAGCAGCCAGTCGCTTTTCGTCGATCAAGTTAAACTAATCCAATCTTATCTGAATCCTCTCGTCCTTGCTTAAGCCTGCTTCATTCATAATCCTTAGTGAGGGAATCTGAACTTCCACTGGCAAAACAGCTTTCATGCCATAGACTAGAGAGAAGGGAGTTGCCCCAGTTGATGTTCTAGCTGAAGTATGATAGCCATGTAGAGAAAACAATAACATCTCATGCCAGTCATTATAGGTTACTACCATTTTCTGCATAAGCTTCTTGATGTTTTTGTTGGCCACTTCGAATGCGCCATTGATTTTAGGTCTATATGGAGAAGAATTGTGATGCTTGATCTTGAACTGAGTGCAAAGCTCAGTAATCATAACATTGTTGAGGTTAGTCCCATTGTCGGTGATGATCCTTTCGGGGATACCATAACAGAAGTTAAAGTTATGTTTGAGGAATCTGGCTAGCACATTCTTGGTGACAGAGGCAAATGAGGCAGCTTCGACCCATTTGGTGAAATAATCAATAGCGACCAGAATGAAGCGATATCCATTGGAAGCGGTTGGCTTGATCTCTCCAATCATGTCAATGCCCCACATTGCAAATGGCCATGAAGCGGTCATGAAGTTCAAAGGGATGGGAGGCACATGGACCTTGTCAGCATAGATTTGACATTTGTGACAAGTCCTAGAGTGTTGATGGCAATCAGTCTCCATTGTTGACCAATAGTAGCCAGCTCTCAGGATTTTCTTGGCCATGGTATGTCCGCTTGAGTGAGTACCAAAGAGACCATCGTGCATGTCTTCAATAATTTTCTCTGCCTCATTCTTGTCCACACATCAGAGTTGAGTAGAATCACGGTTGCGCTTGTACAATATTTCGTTGCTTAGGAAGAATTTAGATGAAAATCTTCGTAAGAACTTTCTATCATTGATGGATGCTCCCTCAGGATACTCTTGTGCTTCAAGATATCTCATCACCTTATAGTACCATGGATTTTCTGCGTCCGTGTCAAGCTCATAGCAATGTGCAGGTTCGTCGAATCTCTCAATTGTAATCATAGGGGCTTCGTTGTCCCATTTGACCTTGAACATTGAAGACATGGTTGTCAAGGCGTCAGCCAACTGATTTTCTTCCCTATGGAAGTGCTCAAAGGCGATCTCTTCGAAGTAAGGAATCAAGGATAGCACAAGTTCCTTGTAAGGGACGAGATTGGGGTGTTTAGTGTCCCAATCTCCTTTTACTTAGCTAATCACTAGAGCAAAATCCCCAAACACATTCAAATGTTTGATCCTCAAGTTAATGGCAGCTTTTAGACCCAAAATGCATGCTTCGTACTCAGCCATATTGTTCGTGCAATCAAAGCATAATCTGGCAGTGAAAGGAGTGTGACAACCTTCAGGGGATATGATCACAATACCAATTCCTTTACCCAAGGCATTGGAAGCCCCATAGAAGACCATATTCCATTGGGATCCGTGTTCAGGTCCGTCATACGGTCCAGGTTTCGCACAGTCAGTTACCAGCATGATATTCTCATCCGGGAAGTCGAAGCTCATGGACTGATAATCATCAACAGCTTGATGGGCCAAATGATCTACTAGTATGCTTCCTTTGATGGCCTTTTGCATGGTTTATTGATTGTCGTACTCAGTCAAAACCATTTTCCATCTGGCTATCCATCCGGAAAGGGAAGGTTTCTCGAAGATGTACTTAATTGGGTCCATCTTAGAAATCAACAGAGTGGTATGAGTCAACATATATTGTCTTAGCTGGCGAGCAACCCATGCCATAATGCAACAAGTTTTCTCGAGCAGTGAATATCTGGTTTCACAGTCAGTAAACTTTTTGCTCAGATAATAAATAGCATGCTCTTTTCGGCCAGACTCGTCATGTTGGCCCAAAACACACCCCATAGAATTCTCTAGTACTGTCAAGTACATGATCAAGGGTCTTCCTTCAATTGGAGCCATGGGAATATGGGGTTCTTGCAGGTATTCTTTGATTTTGTCGAAGGCAGCTTGGCATTCATCATTCCATCTGACTACCTGGTCTTTCTTCAAGAGTTTGAAGATTGGCTCACAAGTAGTAGTCAAGTGAGATATAAAGCGGGAAATGTAATTGACACGACCCAAGAATCCTCTAACTTCTTTTTCAGAGTGGGGGACTAGAATTTCTTGGATGGCCTTTACCTTGGCATGATCAACCTCAATGCCTTTATTGCTTACAACAAAACCTAGAAGCTTTCCAGATCGTACTCCAAATGTGCACTTGTTAGGGTTTAACCTCAACTTGTACTTTTTCAGCCTCTCGAATAGTTTATACAGGTGATCGAGATGTTCTTCCTCAGTTTGTGATCTGGAAATCATATCATCCACATATACCTCTATTTCATGATGGATCATATCATGAAACAAAGCTATCATAGCCCTTTGACATGTTTCCCCTGCATTCTTCAACCCGAGCGACATGACCTTGTAGCAAAAAGTGCCCCATTGTGTAACGAAAGTTGTCTTCTCCATGTCTTCAGGAGCCATCCTTATCTTATTATAGCCAGAGAAGCCGTCCATGAAAGAGAAGACTTTATGCTGAGCAGTATCATCAACTAAGACATCAATGTGTGGTAGAGGGAAATCATCCTTGGGGCTTTCCCTATTCAAATCCCTCTAGTCTATGCACATGCAAACATTTCCGTCTTTCTTCGGCACTGGCACCACATTGGTAACCCATTGGGGATAGGATTTCACAGCTAGGAACCCTGCATCAAATTGTTTCATCACTTCAGCTTTTATCTTTTCAGACATATCAGGACTCATGCGACGAACTTTTGTTTGACAGGAGGACAATCTTCTTTTGTCGGCAGACGATGAACTACGATATCAGTATCCAACCCTGGCATATCTTCATAAGACCAAGCAAATACTTCCATATAATCATGCAACATCTGAACCAACATGCTCTTGACACTGCTTTCCAAGTTAGCGCCGATCTTGATTTCCTTCTTGTCCGTCTGAGTACCTAGATTGATGACTTCAACTGACTCCTCGTGCGGCTGAATAGATTTTTCCTCTTGTAATAGAAGTCTGGCTAGTTCTCCTGGTATATCACAATCTTCCTCGCCTTCGTCTTCGGCTTTGTTAATTGGACATTCGAAATCATAGTCGGCAATAGTATAGTCATGGGCAATAAGATCCAGAGTGGGTGAGGACCTGCAAGAGTGTATGTGTGTGTGTGCATGTAAGATACATGGCTATTTTGAAAAATATATTTGAAAGAAAGACAACGAACACAAAGATTTGAATCCAAAAGAGTCCAATGATTTGTATTGAATGATCATATGATTAAATGAACATAAATAAAACCCTTGACAAATGGACCAAAGTTCCCCTAGCCAGGCATATGGCTTAAAAGTCATTGTTAAATATTACAGACAAAATGTTCTTGAATTGAAAGAAAAGTAATAACAAGTGATTACTCCTCAATGAAGGAGATGGGCACGAAGTCCTTTGCATGGCAATTCTTCAGCTTCGTTGTAGTTGGATACACCCAATCCTCAAATGCAGCTTCTTCATCAGAGTCACCCACAACGTTGACCTCATGGCTTCCAATGCAGAGAGGTGGATTTCCTACACGAGCACGCCTCACTTCCTTCTGAGCCTTAAAGGTGAAGCCCAAACCAAACTTGTCCGCTTTAAATGGGATATCGAGGAGTTGCCCCTAAGTATCACAGTTTCCTTCTTCAATTGCAGCACGAGCATCTTTGACTAAAACCATTTTCTACACGACTTTAACAGCTTTGGACTCATCAGAGGAACATTTGGTAGCAGCAGCCATTGGTGGCATAACTTTAAAGGCTTGACACGGGGTCTCAATGAATTCTCCATCCATCTCCATGTACTTGAAAAAGTTGAGGTGGCTTACCATAAACTCTTCCTCTCCACATACGGTGACAATTCTTCCCTTGACCGGATATTTGAGTTTTTGATGGAGAGTTAAGGTTACTTCCCCAGCTTTATGGATCCAAGGGCGACCTAACAAACAAGAGTAGGCAGGACGGATATCCATGATGTATAAGGTGGAATGGAAAATTTGTGATCCCACCTTGATTGGAAGACCTACTTCCCCATGAACAGTCCTCTTTGATCCATCGAACGCCCTTATAATGATATCACTTGGCTTCAATACTAAACCTTCATAGTCTAGACGGTCTAACTCCCCCTTGGGTAACACGTTTAGAGAAGAACCAGTGTCGACTAGAACATGTGCTAGGGTGGTCCCCTTGCACTCGATAGAAACATGTAAAGCTTTATTATGGTTCTTCCCAAGCGGTGTTAGGTCAGCATCTAAAAACCCCAAGCCATTATCAGCCGTCAAGCTCGCCAAGCAATTCTCAAACTGATCTATTATGGTCTCATAAGGGACATGAGCCTTTTTCAAGAATTTGATTAATGTCCGAGCATGGGCATCGGAAAAGAGTAGCAACGACAACATAGAAATCCTAGAAGGGGTTTGCCCCAACTGTTCCACAATCTTGAAATCACTCCTTTTTATTATTTTCAAGATCTCGTCCATCCCACGAGTGGAGGGTTCTCCATCGGTAATGTCCTTTGCGGGTATTTCTATCACGATTGGCTCAACAACTTTATCCTTCCCTCTTGTATTAGTACTTGGTTTAGTAGCAGTGATGCGGACGGGTGCCTTCGTAACAACTGGTGGTGAGATATTGGGTGAAAATATTCTCCATGTTCGAGTCACTTTGCTTGATCCAGTTATGTTACCAACATCGTCAGCTTTGTCTTCTTCAATCCAAGAGTCTTATTTTATCCCATGGTAAAATATCTCAGCACCATAGTTCCACGGCACTTCCTTGTTTGAAGAGTAGGGAATTGGTCCGGGATTGGTAATTATTAAGGGAGCAATAATTGGTTCATTTGAAATCCTTATAGGACCTTTGGAGGAGATCTTAAGAGGCTTGTTTGAGATGGTGATAATGGAGAGATCTTCATATTTGTTAGTCAAACTTTTGGCAAGCGGGGTCTTCTCAAATAGAATTTTGTGGCTATCCATCAATCGTTGAATACCTTTATTCAGCCCTTCGCATCCATCGAGTTGTTTAGTACAACAAACACAGTCCTTCACACAGCCAGGGAGAATCCCGACTTTCAACAGATTCTTTTTCATGAGGTCCAATGGAGTAGTCAAGTCTTCAACAGAGGCAACAAAAATTTTATCTTCAACAGCATTAACACCCTTGCCATGATTTGGCATAGGCGCGGTGATCACATTCGGATTTGGAGGTGGATCAAATTCAATAGTCTTGTTATCGATCAAATCCTAGATTTTATTCTTCAAGGCCCAGCATTGGTCAGTCTCATTCCCGGGGCTACTTGAGTGGTAAGCACATTTGGTGTTCGGATTATACTTTGGTGAAGAGGTATATGGGTTGGCAGGAGGATCGCGCAATGTTACTAAATTAGCCTTTAGCATGTGTTGCAAGGCTTGGGATAGTGACATTCCTATCCTCGTAAATTGTCTTCTCGGAGTTTCAAAATGTTGATGATTAGCAGATGGTCTTGGAGTAGGAGTTGGATTGGAGATTCGGACAACATTAATAGATAGATGATCATTCTTCTTGGTACGGGCCCTTGCCCCGTACACAACATTGATTTCTTTCTTTGCAGTAAAAGGTTTCTTGAAAGGATTGGAATTGGAGGCGGATGCCATGGGAATCTTCCTGCTTTTGATGCCGCTTTCAACTCTTTCAACAGTTAAGATTAGTTCGGTGAAGCCAGAAGAAGAACAGCCAACCAATAGATTAAAAATGGACCAGATAAAGTTCCCATAAACATGTCAATGTGCTCCCTATCAATAAAAGGTGGTTGCACCCTACTGGCAAGGTCTCTCCACTTTTGTGCATATTCTTTAAATCCTTCATTCTTCCCCATGGTCATATCTTGTAACTGAACCCTTGTTGGCGCCAACTCGGTGTTATACTGGTACTGATGGTATAATGCGGTAGCTAAATCTTCCCAGGTATTGATATGGGAACCATGTAATTGATAAAACCATTCTAGTTGTGTTCCGACCAAGCTTTCTTGGAAAAAGTGAACCCAAAGTTTCTTATCAGTAGTGTGCGGATGTATCTTACGCACATAAGATTTCAGGTGAAGTTTTGGACAAGAAACTCCATCGTACTTTACAAAGACTGGTATTTTGAATTTATGGGGAATGACAACACTGGAGATAAAACCCAAATCATCAAAATCTAAATCGGGGACGGCTTGGATCTCGACGGCCTTCAATCTTTCTTCTAACTGCTTATACTTGACATCAGCGGGGGGATACTGCTCGTCAAAATAATCATCATCAGACACTTGATCATTAACACAGTCATCTTGGGTACGCTTAACCTCACCAATCTGATTCTCGTCTTCTTCATATGAGTCTTCCACTACCGGGATCTAACGGACTGACTCTTTGAACCTTCTTCTCATGTTGACCAGAGCTCTCTTCTTGGGCTTCTTTTTAACTGCCAACAATGCCATCATATCTTGCTGCCCCTTAGCTAGGGCCAGTAGAGTCTCTTGGAATTGAGAGTTTTGTGCCTGAAGATCCTTCACAGTTTTCACTAGATCCATCTTGCTGAAATAAATAGTAGAAAGATAAGGAAACCTGTTGTGTGAAAACCTGTCATGTTATGATGCATGGAAGATGTATATGCAAATGATTTCAAGGATTTATGAAATTTAACTTTGCGTTGACAAAACAATGAACAAACGTCAATTTCATTATTAGTTTGAAAAGATTACAACATGCCTCTTGGGCTTATAAAATAACTCTCTAAGATAAAAAGACTGAACACATCCTCTTCGGCGCAAGGTAGGCGTTCACACTTTGCTCCTCTTTTAGCTACTTTGTAAGCTCCAAGACCCTCTTCTCACTAGCTTATAATTGAGCTTCGAAAGTATATCGTTCTTCATTGAGTTGAATCCAACCTTTTTGCAAGTCTTCAAGAGAAGTAGGCATGTCGGGATGGAGGATAGTGTACGGGACATCTCCTTCAATAACAGGTACCATGATGACTGGTAAGATGGAGGGATAAGGCATCCCAAGTTTCTAAGCACGAGCTCGTACCCACCTAAGGTAAGGCTCAAGGGGAATGGAATTATTGTTTCCTAACGCCTTGATATCCATTTTGCTCATCATCCTCCAAGCTCATATAAACCTTTGACGGTAACCTTGATTGTCGCTCTCGTAGTCGAATACCACTCTTTGGATGAGCATCTCATGTGGACCATCCCTTCGGGCATAACCAAACTGTCGTAAGGATAAGCATGGGTTGTAAGTGATACCTCCCCTAATTCCAAGAAAAGGGGCATTAGGTAACTCTCCACAATGATCGACGATAGTAACATTCTCCAAGGATCGGGAACACCAATGAACATCTGAATGTCTGAGCATCATCAACCTATGGGACCACCTCAAACCTTGTTCATTCCTCAACACATATCGGGGAAGATGCAAAATAAACCATTGGTACAATAGAAGCATGCAATAGAAAATCATCCCCCCATGATAAGAATTTCGAAGATGAATAGAGTAATAGGCATCACCCAATAATGTAGAACTGGATTTCCAATCATGAAGATCCTGATAACATTAATGTCAACAAACTTGTCCACATTAGGAAATAAGAACAACCCGTAAGCAAGTAAAGTAAAGATGGCCTCAAAAGCGATTGTACTCTTCATCTTGGCAAAATAACGAGCTTTCTCCAATAAGAACTGGGCCGGTAATCCTTTAATCCCTCCTTTAGTAGTCATATGGGTTCCACCTCAGACTTCCCCGGATGAATCAAAGAAGCAATATCATGTAGTTTTGGCTCACCCTTCAAACCAGTAAAAGGAACACGATCGATAACAGGTAAATCCAACAGATAAGAATACTCCTCTAGTGTAGGCATCAACTGATAATCGGGAAAAGTAAAGCAATGATACATCAGATCATAGAACTGGACCAAGGTCGATACAATACCCTCCTTCATCCTAAGCTTCATAAGAGGAATGATGGAACCATACTTCTTCCGAAAATCTTCAGAACACTCTATCTCGGGAATTAGACTGATCAACTCATCTATCTTGGGATCCTTGAAACTGTACTTCCCGATCTTTCTTTTTCAGAATCCATGGTTAAAAAGTACCTGAGATATTCACAAATTGTCAACTTTTAAGTCCCTTGAAATAATATTTCTTCAAGATATGCTTATGAGTTCATGGATGCATGATGCAACAATCACACACAAGATCACACATATAGGGTTCATAGGTTCAACGTCATGAGCATGAGGTCGAAGGTACTACCCATAAGGTGTTGGTCTAAAAGTTATCACCTGCCGAACAAGGTTCTAGAGGTTCCCAGAGTCTACATCCTTCCTTCTGATATTACCAACTTCTCGATTAACTCAGTAATTAGTAATATTCTCAAGAAAAACTCGTCTGAGTGTAGTATCGCGTGATAACTATTTCCAGATTACTCCATCATAGCTTCCGCACTACACCTAAAAGGCCATGATGGGTTAGGTATTCTACGATCCTCAGCTTCAGCAGGCTCCTAGGTCGAAAGCAGTACGTCTTCCCAATTACTCGGTAAACGACACTACATTCAAAGGGGCCTCCACTGAGTGGGGGATCTCATGCCTCCTTTTTTGGGATTGCTAACTCAAAGTTAACATGAATATACCGCCCGTCCAATCTTAAAGTTTTTGCAAGTCCGGGTATAGGACTTATAAGTAATCACCAAGCACCCTGAAAACCAGGAAAATCCAAGCAACCATATAACACATAGACAACAATAGCACATATACAGCTATAAACAAAGATAGGCTCAACCCACTTACGTATGGACCAGCAAGAGGTCAATCTTTCCCTAGCAAAGTCTCCAGTTCTGTGATACGGTGGGAGAACTGACTTGGGTGTTTTGCATTTTATCGCAAATGTTGCGGTTAGCAAGAGTCGCCATCGACTTTTCTTTTATCCAAAAGAACAGGCTTAAAATAACAGAAAAGACCTTTGAGATTGTTTCTTGAGTTCGGGGGGTAGATTATGAAAAGGGAAGGTATTAGCACCGTTTTCATCCATAGTTATCTATGGGCTCTTAGTTGCTTGCTAGATCACTTGTTTTTTGTTTGAAAATGTGCTTTGTGTGGTTTTTGAAAGTATTTTGAAAAGGCGCCTTCGTTTAGGCAAACTTTGTAATAGTTCTCGTTCGTAAGAACGTATACAAAATGTTGAGCTTTTGAAAATGTTTCATGTTTGGAAAATGTTTTGAAAGTGTTGGTGTTTGTTTTGAAAATAAGGAAGGAGTGTTTGATTTGAAAATGAGCAAGCAACTAGGAACAATCTACCTACTCAACAGTCTTTATTCATTTCTTCTTTTCCTTTGATATTGCTATCTTACCATTGATTTGGTAAGAAGCCTTATATTTGGATGTAAAGGGACGGGCGTGGGTCATCGTATAGCCATGATAGCAATGTTGTGAGATATCTTAGCATTTCTCTTTGAGGGAATAAGATCATTTTTGAAAGGCAACATTGATAGCGTCATCGAGAGACTATGATCTTGTATTTTGAATTGCTTTTTGCTAAGATATCCCACATGCATAACATGGCCATTTTTGTAAGGAAACAAAGTGGAATTACCCTAAGGGTGTAAGTGTGCAAGTGTGTTTGATTAACATGCTTGTTTATCTTGAATTAGGGTTTACTACTTGTTGATTTTAGTCTTGCCATACAAACCCTAATTTACTAGCATTTATATAAAGCGATAAATTGCGGAAAGTAAAATTACTAAGCTATTACATTATTAGGGGATGGGGTATACAAATTTACAAATGGGGATTTTGCAAGAAAATTAAATCTAATTATCTATTACAATCATATTGAATATTGTATAATAATTGAAAAGAAAATAATGCAAGAACATAAAATGGAGAAAAGAGATGATTTTTGTTTGATTTTTTATGAAAGGGTTTGGTCTTGACCTAATTAAGAAAATGATTAGTTAAAATAAACAAAATTAAATTTAAACTAAATAAAGAAACAAATTAACTTAAAAGTATTTTTAGGGTTTTTTGTGAAAGGTTTTAAATTACCAATAATAATGTGAAAATTAATTAATTAAAAGAAACCTAAATTCTAAGTTAATTTTAAATAAAAAAATAAAAAAATATAATAATTAAACCTAAGTCTAAATATATATTATTTAAGAAAAAAGAAATTAATTTGTTTAAGAAAATGTTTTTTAGTCTTTTGTATTTATAGAGAAAATAAACTAAATAAGTGTAAAAATAATAAACAAAATATTTTTGGATTTTTGTATTAATAAAAATAATAATAATAATAATAATAATAATAATAATAATAATAATAATAATAAAAAGAAAATATGAAATGAAAATAAAACAAAATAAAAAGAAAATGAAATAATAAAGAAAATAATGGGCCATGTGTGTGAATGTGAAAGCAGGGGTGAGAAATAAGCAAAAAAACAAAACCCAGCAATGAGGCCCATGCGCCTGTTTCAAACAAAAAAAATGGAAGAAAAATGTAAAAAAAGAGCAAAAGGGTATCACTGGGGCTCGAACCCAGGTCCCAAAGGTTAACAGGCGCGCGCTTTACCACTGGGATGGCTATACATCAGTTCATTAATACAAAACCATAAATATATATTTGAAAACAAGTCAAGAGGCCAACTTCATCTTCTTCCTTGCGCCAACAAATTTTTAAAACTGTAACTTCATCAATTCTCAACCATTTTCAAAAGTGAAGATGACAAGGTTAGTAATGAATTCTCTCTTTTTGATAGTGATGTACAAGGTATTATAGATGAACTATTAAATGAATGCAAAATTCTGTACAAAAGTATTTCATCTCAAAAGAAACAAATTTCATCTTTAGAAGAAAAATGTGAGTCTATGGAAAAAGATCTCAAAGATGAAAAACAAAAATTTAGTGAGCAAAAATAGAATTTTGTATGCAAAAATTGTGAATCAATGTCTTTCCAAATTGTCCAATTAAAAAGAGTTATTGAAAGATATGAAAAAGGTCAAATTGGATTGGAAGGTGTTCTTAGCCAACAAAGATATTCCAATGATAAAAGTGGACTTGGATATTCAAAGTTTTCAAAACCAAGTTCTAATAAAATTATCTCTGTTAAGGCTAGTGATCAATCATCCAAAGAGAAAGTGAACAAACCTAAAGTAGTTCATCAATATCCTAAAAAGAAAATATTTGTTAAGAAGAAATCTTACCTTTCTAGATATAGAAGTAACTTTGAACCTACTTGTTTTTATTGTGGTATTGTTGGCCATACACCTAATGCTTGATATGTTAGAAACTTTAGTGTAACAAGTGGGCATTATGTGTGGGTTAAGAAATGAACTAGCTATGATGGACCCAAAGCATATTGGATACCAAATCAAACTTAATTTGTTTTGTAGGTATGCTTGATGACCACATGCAATCTTTGGTATCTTGATAGTGGTTGTTCAAAGCATATGACGGGAGACATACACTAACTTTCAAATCTAGTTCAAGTTCAAGGATTATTTCACATATGGGAAATACCTTAAAGGAAGAATTCTTGGCATTGACAAAGTTCATACACTAACTTTCAAATCTAGTTCAAGTCCATGGATTATTTCACATATGGGAAATACCTTAAAGGAAGAATTCTTGGCATTGACAAAGTTCATACACTAACTTTCATATCCATTGAAGATGTACTTTATATTGAAAAACAAAAGATAACTTCTAAGAAAAAGACAATTTTGTTGAAAAGGGTTCAAATTCGTCAAGGATGAATGGTTTATGAAGTCACTCTTGAGGTAAAACTCATAGGTAAAAATAGTTTTTATGTTTATAATTTCATTATACATTTTAAGTCTTTCCCCACTCCTTTTTGCTAAATACAAAGAGGGATAAGATATATATATATATATATATATATATATATATATATATATATATATATATATATATATATGTATGTGTATGCTTGTCTCTAACTATTGCAGCCCAAAGAAAGATGAAAATTCTCTATGATTCAAGGGAGAACTTTGATCAAGAGGGAGTTATCAAAGATAGGGGGAGCATCCACATAAGAGTTTCTCATTCTTTCTAAAAGAGTCAAGAATATTCAATATTATGTTTTGATGAAGATAACTACTATGTGCATTTATCAAAGGATGAGAAAAATCATCATGGAGCAATATGGCCTTGGTTAAGCTTTCAATATTATTATATGTATTTTGTCCATTTTTATGCATCTTTCTTTTATTTTTGATAATGTCAAAGGGGGAGAAGGATGTTATACTTTATGCTTGTGTATTTCCGTGTCTTAATATTTTAAGGTACAAAGAATCCTTCAAGATGAGAAAATCCAAATTATTTTAAAGCTTCTCATACAAATGGGGAGTTATAAATCTTAGGGGGAGAAGTCTCTTTTTGGAAATTACAACGCATCAAGCAAGATCGTTTGTCATCATCAAAAAGGGGGAGAATGTAAAATCAAGATTCTCAAATGAAATTTGATTTTAATGAGGACAAACCATGATTGACAAAGAAGGAAAAGATTATTGATCAAGCTAAAAGCATCTATGGATAAAGTCTACAGTTCAAACACTTAGCTAATTTAAAGGTATAATGATAATACTTACTTTTGAACTTAAGAGATAAATTCTCAATGGTCAAAAGAAATATATTATATTTTCCAAATCCATACTCAAGTTTTTCTAAGCTAAAAATCATTTTTCACTTGAGTTCAATCGATTTGCATATTAGTGAAATCGATTGCATGCTTAAAATTTTCAAAACATTTTCTACTGTTTCTCAGTGCAATCGATTTGCATGTTTGTGCAATCGATTTCACTCAATCAATTTTTGCTACTGACTTCACATGCAATCGATTTACACTCTTGTGCAATCGATTGCACACTCAAAACTTTTGAATTTCTAGCTGTTGAAACCCCGTGCAATTGATTTACACAACAGGTGCAATCGATTGCATACTGCACGATTTTGAAAAACAGCAGCTTTGCACATATCTGTTTAAAACACCATTTCATGGAAACCTTTCACTCAATCTTGGAAATTATTCATGATTCATCTCCAAAACTTTATGATGTTTCAAAAAGGTTCTATGAACATATAAATACTCATTTTCAAAATCATTTCAACACCTCTTCCAAATATATTTTCTGAATTTTCAAATATCAAACTCAAACTTTTCTTCACTTTCATACACAAAGTTTTTCTGCACACTTTCACATATTGTCAAACAGAAAACTTTAGCATTATATATCTTGAGTCATTTTATACTATTGTCATTGGAATAGAATATCAAGTCATTGATAAAATCACTCATAGTGATTATTACACTACAAACTCACTCAAATCAAATATTGCTATATACTTGCTTATTTTTCAGGATTGTTGAAAATAAGTTCAAGTGATTTTGAAATCTTGTTTTTCTAGGATTGTTGGATACAAGTAAGGTCACCTTGAGAGGATTGTTCTCATTGTTGACATAGTGAAAATCCAAGAGGATTGTTCTTGGTCTAAGAGGATTGTTCTTGGTGGTTTTATTGGTTAGAGTCTTGTATAGAATGACTAAGGTGTCTTGTCTAGAGATCTAACAATAAGGAAATCTCTTTCATGTTGAAAGGGGGCTGGAGTACTCTCGGAATGTGAGGGGAACCGGGATACATCTTTTTGTTCTTTACTTTTCTGCATTTACCGCTTTCATCACTAGTCATAAACCAGAAAAGAAAGAAACACATTTGTAAACTCATGCACTAAACCAGAAAAATAATATCCATCATCACTAAAACGGTAAAACTTTTAAAGTACCTAATTCACCCCCCTCTTAGGCTCACTCTTATACTTACATGGAGTTTGAGAAACCTTTGAGATGTCCTAATGATCTTTTTAGCTGGCCTAGACCTCCTTGATTGTATTCCAACTCCTACTTTGCTTTGAGGATGGCTGAAACTCCCAACTCAAGTCAAGTTACAAGCTTCAGATTTGAAAATTGTGGATGGTGATGGAGGGGTTATAGTCAGGAAATAGGGGTCTGGATCACTTTGATATGATGTATGGAATGTGTTTAGATGATTAGTTTTCAAAACGCACGAGTGAAAATGGAGATGGTGAGTTTTTGCTAAAAAATGTTAAGTTTAGGCAGTTCTGTGCAGCAAGGGTGTTTGGGAGAGTTTCCAGATGTTTCGAATCGTGTATTTGCTTGCAATAGACTTGTGCATATTTATGGAAAAGGTTTGAGATCAAATGTACTCAAGACTTCTGAGTTCTAGCCTTTTGGCTCTATAACTTACTTTTGAAGAAAAGTGAGAAGACAAATCTCAAAGTGTTGTACAAGCATGTTATGAGTTTAAAGAGGCCTTAGACACATTGCTTTTGGTTTATAGGGGTTGTGTGTGCAGAAATAACAAGTTAGAAGCTCAAGACAAGTTTGAAAACCCTAACTTCTTGTCTTCGATTCTCCTTGCTCAAGTATGATCTTAATGAGTTCTTGGACATTTTAGAAAGCTTGTAACATCCTATGCAACCTCTATGTTGGACATTTTTGAATATTCATCTTGGAACTATGTGAAAAATTGCCATGAAGTTAGGTCAAAATCCTGCCTAAACTAGGGCAAAATTTCACTAAGTTTCCAAGTTTCATGAACATGTATTCTTAAAATCATAACTTGAAATCCATGCATTTATTGAAGAAGTTATGTTCTTAAATTTATTAGATCTCATTGAGATCTAAACTTTCATGTTGGAAGTTTCCTTTGAATCATCTTGCATCATGGTGGAAATTTGGCTCAAAATTGTGAAAAAATATGAATTTTCCAACACTTAGAAAAATTTCTAAGTTAAGAAATTTTGACTTTTCAAAATAAAATATTGACTTTTTGATTTATTGATGAACAATTTTCATATTTTGACATGTCTTGATGAATTGTGATCTTTGATACTTGATTTTGACCAAAAAGTCAAAGTTTACCTTTTCAGTGTACAATTGACTTTTGCATCAGTTGACTGAAATTCAACTATCAATCAATTGAGCTTGAGAGATGTTTTGAGCCATGCCATTAGGTCAAAGTGAAGCATTTGAATCCCTGAGATCATGTCTCAACCCAATAAGTCATTTTCTAGGTCAAAAATCAGAAATTGCACTTTCTTAGTCAAACCCCTAATTTTAACCATTTTGCCCTTTTGATGATCTGATCAAATTTCTTGAGGAATTGCGATCCAAACTTGATAAAATGACACATGTGAGTTCATAATGTTGATATGGATCAAAAATTATGAAGTTTAACAGTAAATTGACCATAGTTGACTTTTTCCTCAATACAGCTTATTTTCGGTCAACTACTCAATTGACTGGGCAAAAATGTGATCCAAGACTTGAAACTTGACATGAGCAATCTTGAGGGTCCAAAATGATCCATGAAAGTAATACGGGGCATTAAAAGTCCATTTGTACATGTGCAAACTCAAACCCTAATTTTCAGTCATCAGTGCCTGAGGAGGTGTCTTGAGCTGATCAACCCTTGTGCAGTCTTGAATCAAAGGAGATTTTCTGAGAGATTACTTGAGTCATGAGAGGAAATTTTTTGGGGTACAACAAATAGGTATTTCTGTTTTTATTTTCTTTAAGAAGTTTGCTTATGTAAGTTCTTTTAAAACAATGACTTTAAACCTTATGTCTTTCCCAGGACACAATGGTCCATTTGTTAAGGTTATTATTTCATAAGTCATATTTTCATTTAATAAAAGCATTGGAAGTTTTGCATTCTTTGTCTTTCTTTTACTTTATTGCACTTTCAAATAGCTATGTGTTCTTACACACACATAAACACACACACACACACACACACACACTACATTGCAGATCCCCATCCACTCCGGATCTCGTTGATAACGGTCCTGCTATTGCCGCTTATGACTTTGAAAATACAATCTACCAAGCCGATAACAAAGGTGAGGAGGATTGTGAAATACCTAGATAACTTTCCAGACTCTTAATACAAGAAGAAAAGGCTATCCAACCACATGAAGATCCAGTCGAAGTTGTAAATTTAGATACTGAGAATTTAGATACTGAGACAGACAAAAAAGAGGTCAATATAGGCAGAAATTTAGAGGGAAGTGTCAAGAATAAATTGATTCAAATGTTGCACGACTATTATTGTACCACAAAATTTTCCCTATCAATTCTCAAGGCTTTTCTCACAAAGGTTCTCAGGGTTCAAGCTTGCACAAGTGCTTTTGGATTTTCCAGTACCAAAATTAAAAGGAAACTGTCAAAAAGGGAGAAAATAGATAAAAATAACATTTTGACAAAAATTGGAGAAAAATAGGCTTCCTTTGACTCAGCACCCTTCGATTGACTTTTGGCCTCTTTCGATTGCTCAAAATGGCTGCTAGCGTGTCTCTTTCGTCTGGGCATGTGACTTCTTGTTGCAGGCTTCGTTTATGTCTTCCACTTCCTGCATGTTTGCTTTGAAAACTAAAGTTTGTTGGCTACAAGTGCCCCCTACAAGGCAAACCCTTCGATTCACCAAGCATGTTGCCTGTATGCTTGCTTTGAGTACCAAATTTGCTGTCACAAGTTCCCACTAGAAGGAAAAACCTTTGTTTAGACATAAGTGCCCCTGCAAGAAAAACCCTCTGATTAGACAAGTATGCTTCCTGCATGCTTGCAATCTAAGGCCATGACATGCTGGCCAAAAGTGCCCCCTGCAAGGCAAACTCTTCGATTGGACAAAATAGTTGCCTGCAAGCCTGCTTCGATTTGGACAAGTTTACTTCCTATAAGCCTGCTTCGATTGGATAAGTTTATTTCCTGCATGCTTGCTTCGTTTGTACAAGTTTTGATGGGACAAAGTAACCATCTCTATGCATCCTTCGAATCCACTTGCACCAAGGGCCTCTTGCATACTTTGCTTCATACAAGCTTCGTTTGAGCCAAGAGGTATCTTCATACAAGATTTGACTAAGTTCTTGCTTCCCCTGAAAGAGCGTCCTTCAATTCAGAAGCCAGGAACTTCCCTCATGCTAAACAGACACAAGGAAATGAATCCATTTATGTTTGTTTTGGTCCAAATGCTTCAATGGGGGAATATGCTTCCTTCGAACACAAGCTTTTGATTGGGCAATGTGTTTGCTTCGATCCAAGCTTCGACAGGGCATTAGCTTCCTTCGAGTAAGCTTATTTTGACCACAATCTTCGACTGAGGCAAAGGCTTCCTTCAAACAAGTGTGCTTCGATATCATTCTTACATTCGACTCAAGACCAAATCTCATTTGCCAGGCTATGTTGCTTCCAAATCATTACATAATCAGAGGCTTGTACAAAGGTTTTAAACTTTGTCTTTTGGATAATACTATTCTTGGTTAAAATAGCAAAAAGCTACATACCCTTTCTTTTCATAGAGAGTACTTTTATCACAAAAGCAGCTTCCAACCTGTATTTTGTCTGAACAAAAAGCAGGGCCAGAAGCACAAGTCTAATCTCCAGCCAACAGGCCCCCCACTTGTATTTTCACGTTACATATATTTTATTATTTCTTTGCAAAGCTGGCTACTGCAACATGTCGACTTTTTCTCTATAAATAGAGGAATTTTTCGTAAAGGCAAGGCGGGGATTTTTTTGACTAGAGGAACGAAACCTCCAAAATCTCCTCAAACACAAAAAATCTCTCAAGTCCCTTCCACACTCGTGAGAACAAACCCAGAATCACATGCTTACTTCCTTCGATTCTGAAGAACGAGCACTCTTCAGTATCCTTTGAATCCAGTTTGGAAAGAAACGTAAGACTTGTTTCTTTCCTTCCTTCGAATCTAGCATTCCAAGCACAACTGTTGGCCCCCTCTTTCAAATCTAGCACCCTGAGCCTTCACTCAAGGTCCCACACCCATTCAAGTCCTAAAGCAAGGTAAGTCACTCTTACCTTTGAACTTTTCGTTTCATGGCATAGTATAACTTTCCCTTTCATTTGGCACATGTATACAACCTTTGTTTGTTGTTGTTCTTTTTCATTTTCACCCCTTAAAATTATTTTTTCTTTGCTAACCCTTTTAGTTTTGCTTTTTGTTTTTATTAAACTTGCTTTAAAGACTAACTTGGCCATAAGGCAGTGTTAGCATGGCCTTAGTCCATGTTGTTTATTAATGTCCCAAATGAAAGATACAGGAGGAAGGAAACATGAAACGAAGCCTTGGGCATCCATGCTGACTTCCAAGGCAGAAAGGCAGAATCAGAAGGCACATTTGTACTAAGTCCAGCCAGGATCGAAGGCCATGACTTGCTAATTCCAGCCTCAATCGAAGAAGGCAACAAGTCAATAAGGCAGAACCAGAAGGCACGCCTAGCTGCTGACAAGCCCAATCGAAGGCCATGACCAGCTGCAGCCAAGGCCCAATCGAAAGCCATGACCTTGTTGATGGCAGCCCCAATCGAATAAGGCCAACAAAAGCAGAATCGAAGGGTTCTCCTTCCTCCAATCGAAAGAGCTATTTTTTCTTCTTTTTATCTTATTTTTTCCTTTATATTTTTATTCACTTCAATATGGTTGTAATAATGTAGGATTTATTTTCTGCATTTTTATTACTTTTGTACAAATGCTAGTAATTAGGTGTGTATGGAAAGATAAAACCAACAACTAGACAACCCTTAATCAAGACAAAATGCATGCAAATCAAACACACTTCACACACATGCACCCTTTGGGTAATCTCACTTATTGCCTCAGAAAATAGTCATGTCCCTCGAACATGGGCATTTTAGCAAAGACCCTCGATAAAAGATGGTAGTCCCTCGATGACCCTCGATGTTGCCTTCGGTAAACGATCTAGTCCCTAAACGATATTGTTAAAACCTCCCATAGGTTGCCATCTATGACTATACAAATGTCCCACGCCCGTCCCTTCACATCCAACGATTGGGCTTCATACCAAAACAATGGTAAGATAACAACATCTAAAGGGGGAGGAAAAGAACACCTAAGACCTTTTGAGTAGGTAGATTGCTCCTAGTTGCTCGCTTGCTCATAACAAAAACATTTTATACACCAACACTCTCATTTTGAAACATTTTCAAAAGACAACACTTTGTACGCATTCTTATAGAAACGAGAGCCATTACAAAGACACCTTTTCAAAATCACTTTCAAAAAACACATTCCACAAACACCTCTTTAAACTATTTTCTAAACAACACTTTGTACGCATTCTTATAGAAACGAGAACCATTACAAAGTCACATTTTCAAAATACTTTCAAAACCCACATCACAAGTACACTTTCAAACAAAAGCAAGTGATATAGCAAGCAACTAAGAGCCCTTAGATAACTACGGATGGAAAGTGTGCTAATACCTTCCCTTTTCATAATCTACCCCCCGACCTCAGAAATAATCTCGAAAGGTCTTTCCTGTTCTTTTCAGCCTTTCCTTTTTAGATAAAAGAAAAGTCGGTGGCGACTCTTGATATCTTCAACATTTGCGATCAAATGTAAAACACCCAAGTCAGTTCTCCCACCGTATCACATAACTGGCGACTCTACTGAGGAATAACTTAAAAATGGGGTTACCTTAGGGCTAGATCACATTTACTCGCTTTCTTTGTTTGACTTGCATGCTTTATATTATGGTTCCTTGTTTGGGCTTGCTTTGATCATCTATCCAGATCTGGAACATCTTTTAGCTAAGTAGCAATAGATTGTGGAAAATATACGGTGTAGACCGATATGGTTGAAACAATGGCTACGTTACTGTGACGCATTTGTGGGTACCGGTATCCCTTGTGTTGAATCAAGGAGAATACGGGGCCGCCGAGTGGTGTCATGAAGCACTAACTGACCTTAGAACCTTAATTGAACAAACTTGGCCAATTAGGACATAGTGAGGTAACCGGTTTCGGTGGAAAGCTGAAAATTGGTTGATGCTCGATACTACACTCATTGAGATCGGACTTTAGGGATATCTAGGCCGTAAGAAAATATTGATTATGCTGAGACAATGCCTAAAAGAAAGGTCAGTGATATTGAGATTCCTTAGAACCCAGTTTCTATTAACTAGGATAGGTTGAGCCAACTAAACTTCAAGAGGATACTTACCTACAGACTTCATGCAAGCCTAAACCTAAGGAATTGTTTGCTTTGTGTGAATATGATTATTTGTACTTGCTTACTTTGCATACTTGTACATAACATTATGACATCATACCATAGCATTTTCAATAAACATTTGAAGGATCTCAAGGGTCTTTGGTGTAGGGTCACATTGAACCAGATGTCTATCAAGGGGCAAAAGGATTTATTTTCCTCTAAACAAACGCCGTCAAAGATCAAGTACAACAAACTTGAGTCAAGGGCTACGACCCACTTGACATGGTGAGCTTAATTCTCGTGGAAGGACATCCACCGATACGAAGTTCGCCAATCAAAGCTATTGATTAAAATTCAACTTCTAACATCTTCTTGTGTTTACCCCGCGAGATCCTTGAAAACATGCATCCACATACCATGCATCATATCATGACAAGCTTTTCCACACAGGTCTCTCATCTTCTTACTATTTATTTCAGTAGAGATGGCTCTAGAACAGACTATCATGGACATTCGGACTCAGAATCTGCAACTTCAAGAAATGTTATTGAATCTGTCCAAGGGACAAGAAGAGGTGAAAGCTCTCATCACTAGAGGCATGATCATGGGGATCCTGAGGACTACAAGGATGACCAGTTGGAACGGTTACAAACTGAAATGGCAACAATGAAGGTACAAATGATGGGACAACTGGTGGGCCAGATGGCTCTCATCCAAAACTTGGCTCAGGGACAAGAAAAGTTGAGAGCCCTCATCAACAAGCTACATCAAGACGGATGTAACCAAATGGGGCAAACATCTAGAATTGGGGATCAAGTCATCATCCATCCTCCCATGAGACAAGAAGCCGGTTTAAGGGAGAGAAGACCTTTTCAAATTTCTGCCACATCACGAGCCCAACAATAACTTCGTCAACATCAACCGAAAAATCAGCAAAGGCAAAACAAGCCCGAGAGACAGTTTACTAACATCAACATGCCACTGTCTCAAGTGTTGCAATACATGTTGAGGATGAATCTAATTACGTCGATAGGACCTCATCCAAACCCCAAAACATCTTCTAATAACTACAATCCTGATGCCAGGTGTGCCTATCATTCCGACAGTCCTGGACATGATACAAACGATTGTTGGGCGCTGAAGTACAAGATTCAAAACTTGATCGACGGAGGAGCGTTGGAGTTCACACAAGACGGACAACTTGAGATTTTCTATCTCCCTTGAAAGGCTCACCACCTAAAGTGACAAGTTCAGACAAAGAGGCTTCTGTTCATTTGAATTTTCAATTGTGATTTATTTTGTTATTCAAACAATTATCTATTAATGTCAAACTTTGTTTCATTAATGCATTGCATATGTTTGTCTTGAATTGATCCATTCTGTGATGCGGTGGGAGAACTGAATTGAGGTTTTGCGTTTGTGTTCGAAAATATTGCGGTTAGCAAGAGTCGCCACCGACTTTTCTTTTATCCAAAAGGAAAGGTAAAAAAAGCACAGGAAAGACCTTTGAGATGTTTTCTTGAGTTCGGGGGGTAGATTATGAAAAGGGAAGGTTCTAGCACCCTTTTCATCCATGGTTTTCCATGGGCTCTTAGTTACTTGTTTAGATCACTTGATTTGCTTTGTTTTGTTTGAAATGGTGCTTGGTGTGGTTTTGAAAGTATTTTGAAAAGAGGCCATTCGTTTAGGCAATCTTTGTAATGATTCTCATTCGTAAGAATGTATGCAAAGATGTTTGTCTTTTGAAAATGTTTTCAATGTTTTATAAGATGTTTTTTGAAATGTGTGTGTGTTTTTCTTTTTGAAATTAGAAAGGATTGTTTTGAAATGGAACAAGTAACTAGAAGCTATCTACCTACTCAAATGTCTTTTTTGTGCATTTTTATTCCTTTGACATTGTTGACTTACCATTGACTTGGTAAGCAACCCTATCTTTGGATGTAAATTGGACGGGCGTGGGTCATCGTATGACCATGATAGCAATGTTGCCAAGTATCTTAGAAATTTTGAGGGACCAAGATCATCTTTGTTTAGGCAACCTTTTGATAGCGTCATCGAGGGACTATGATCTTATATTTGTTTTGTTTTGCCAAGATACTTCGCGTGCGTAACATGGCCATTTTATTTTAGGCAACCAAGTGGGAGAAACCCTAAGGGTGCTTGTGTGCAAAGTGTATCATTTTCATGCTTTTGTCTTGCATTTAGGGTTTTCTATTTTGCTTTGTTTTTGTTCTTGTCATGCAAACCCTAGTTTACTAAGCATAGTATATAAAGCAATAAATTGCGTAAAATAAACTAAGCTATTACAACAATTATTATGGAAGGGGAGATACAAGTTTTGAATGGGGATTTTTGCACAAATATAAACCTAAAAATATTATTACAACCCAATCGAATATTGCGCGAATTAAATAAATAATGCAAGTATTTAAAATGAAATGCAATGTATTTATGTAAAAAATGTTTTGGTATTTTTTTTTTTGTATGAGAAAATAATTTGAATTAAACCCTAAAAAAATAAGGAAAAAATAAATAATATTATTTATTTGGAAAGGGGGGAAACCCTAATTTTTTAATTAAAAGAAAATAATGCTTCCTATTACTATTTTGCACATTTTTTATATAAGAAAATAATAAATAATATTATGTTGTAAATATTAAAAATTAAGTATGTATAAAAATAATTATTTATGATTATAAATAGTATAATAAAAAATGTTAAGTATTTTTAATTGT
Source organism: Vicia faba (assembly GCA_948472305.1). Classification (NCBI taxonomy): domain Eukaryota; kingdom Viridiplantae; phylum Streptophyta; class Magnoliopsida; order Fabales; family Fabaceae; genus Vicia; species Vicia faba. The sequence goes on from OX451738.1 coordinate 1,573,175,248, forward strand.
ATTTACAAATTATTTAAGAAAATAAAATCTATTTATCCTAATAAACCATTTTTTTATGAAAAAAATAATATAAAAAAATAAAATAAAAATTGCAAAAAATAAAGAAATTATTTTTAGGATTTTTATCATTCAGAAAAAATAAATAAAAGCTATAAATATGAAAATATGGAAAAAATATGAAAAATATAACAAATAAGCCAGGGGTGAAAATATCAAGTCATGAGGTGTGAATAGTGAAAACAAAAAGGCCCAAGGCGCCAAAAAGCCTAAGGCTTCATCCCTGTCCTCCAACCAGTCTTCCTTGCGCGCGTTTTTTGTTCAAACCTGTAACTTTCATATGCTTGCACAAAAACAAAAACTCATAACATGAAACATGTGGCATTTGAGCTCACGATTCTAACCATATAAATTATGTAACTTAACTCTAAAAGATCAGAGAGAATTTTGGCATCCCTAATTCGTGACCTAACTTTTTCAGCATTTTCAATCTTCAAATTCTCTCAGCATAGTTAATATAAATGAAAAGTATGCATATGTAAAACTTTGTTATGATAAGGAATACATTTTTTCTTCACAAATCGTGGCTTGAGGATGCCTATTCAGAGAGATAGAGTTTAAGAAATATACCCCCTTCAACTGGATTTGAGTAGAGCAATGCAGGGACTTTAATGGAGGCCTGAGGATTGTTTGATCTTCCTTGAACTTCCCTGAAGCTATTCCAATGCTTACTTTTCTTTGAGGATAGCTGGAAATCTCTACACAAGTCAAGCTGCAAGCTTCAAGGTTGAAAATTGCAAAGGCTGAAACAGGGGTTACAGAACCAGGGTGATAGCTTGGATTGCTTTGGTATGATGTGTATGAGGTGTTTCAAGTGTTAAAACACAAAACTCACGAGCCAAAAATTAGTTGGCAGTGATTTTGCAGAAATGCAGTGTTTGGACAGAACTTTAGTGTTTCTGAGTTTTTTGGAGATTTTCAAGTGTCAAGCAATCGTGTTAAGCCTTGTAACAAGTTTGCAAATATGTAGAGAAAGGATACAAAGTCATCCCTCACTAGTTGTATAAGCTCTTGACCTTTTTACCAACTTTCTTGCTTTTGAAGTAAAGTGACAAAACCATACTCACATGCCTGTCCTTGCTTGCTTGAGGGCTGCAAAGAGATTGTACCAATTGCTTGAGAGTTGTGTAAGTTGCTTGTACCAAAGGGACAGGTCCAAAGCTCAAGATTGGTAAAGTTAAAAAAGCTCATCTTTATGAAAATGGCAATGTGAACTTTATGCCTAAAATGGAATTATCTCTTGTACAAAGCTTCAAAAGCAAAGATAATGCCTTTGTCGACTGAGTTTGCATTTAATTATGGAGTGTATAGCAAACTTAGGACCTGTAAAGCAAGATACAACCATCATAGATCTTATTTGCAACTTGATGCTTTGTAAAAATGGTTTGATCAAAAGTGATAAAATGCCAACTTCCGTTCTTCGATTCTCCCTACTCAAAAATGATCTTGGAGAGTTATTTGACATTTTGGAAAGCTTGCAATATTCTCTATAATCCATATTTGAAATGAATTTTGAGATACCTCTTGGAACTAGGTGAAAAATGTCCATGAAGTTGGGTCCAAAAACTGCCTAAATTAGGGCAAAATTTCACTAAGTTAAGAAGTTCATGGACCTATATTCACAAATTCATAACTTGAGATAAAAACATATTTTGGGAAAAGTTTATGAGGCAAAGTTGTATATTTCATGGAGGACTACAACTTTCATGTTGGAAGTTTTCTTTGAATCAAATTTCATCATGGTGAAAAAGTGGTGGAAAGTTGGAAAAAAGTAAGAAAACTTTTATACTTAGAAAAATTCTAAGTTATGAAAATTTTCAAATTCAAAACCCTAATTTTCAAAATTGATTTTCTTGGTGAACAAGTTTCATATTTTGACATATCTTGATGAATTATGACCCTTGGCACTTGATTTGGACCAAAAAGTCAAAGTTTGACTTTTCAGTATACAGTTGACTTTTGATCAGTTGACTGCAAATTTCATCTGTCAATCCAATGAACTTGAGATCTTTTGAACCATGTAATTAGGTCAAGATTATTTCATTGGATCCTTGAAATTATGTTTGAACTTAATTGGTCATTGGCTAGGTTAAAAATCAGAAATTGCCGTTTCTCAATCAAAACCCTAATTTTGACCATTTTGCCCTTTTGATGATTTGATCAAATTTCTTGAGGAGTTGTGATCCAAACTTGATCAAATGGTACATATGAGTCTAAAATGTTGATGTGGATAAAAAATTATGAAGTTTGACTGTAAATTGGTCATGGTTGACTTTTTCCCAATACAGGTGATTTTTAGGTCAACTGTCCAATTGACTGATCAAAAATGTGGTTCAAGGCTTGAAACTTAACATGAGCAATCTTAGGGGTCCAAAATGATGTATGGAAGTCACATGAAGCATTGGTGGTCCAAAAATCCTTGTGCAAACTCAAATCCTAATTTTGGGATATTAGTGCAAGATGAGATGTCTTGAGCTGACCAAACCCTACACTTGTCTTGAGTCCAAGAAGTCTTGTGAGAAAAATCTTGATAAATGAGAGGGAAAATTTTGGGGTACAACAGCTTCCCCTGTTCAATATTCTTGAACCTGAAGAGTTAGATTTGGCGGGTTTTGCCATTCGTGACTCGAAGGTAAAAGATGATTGGACACTTAGAGTGCCCATAAATTTGCACTCGACAAGGTGTAGTTGAGAGAATGGGCTTAAAGATGCCATTTGGAGAGGTGATAGAATCTTGTTGGAGATGGGCTTGTAGATGCCATCCAAGAATGTTTGATGAACTATAAGTTGTAAGTCAGAAGGATAAGTATCAGAATGGTATCCGCGTCTGGAACGTATCTGAACTGTATCTGGAGATTGAAATCTGAATGAGAAACAGAATAGCATCCATGTCTGGAGCATATCCGTACTGTATCAAGAGTTTGAAATCTGAATATGAATAAGTATCAGAATGGCATCCGTATCTGGAGTGTATCTTAACTGTATCTGATAGTTCAAATCTGAATAAGTGACAGAATGGAAACCGTGTCTGGAGCGTGTCTGGATTGCATTTCGAAGTTGAGGTATGAATGAGTAATAGAATAGCATCCGCGTCTAGGGCGTATATAAACTGTATCTGAATTTGCAAACTGAATGGGTATCAGAAAGGCTTCCGTGTTGGGAGCATATATGTACTATATCTGAAAGCTGAATCTGAATGAGTAACATAATGACTTCCGTGTCTGGAGTGTATCCGTACTGTATCTGAAATCTGAATCTGAATGAGTATCAGAATGACTTCCGTGTCTGGAGTGTATCTGAACCGTATCATGATTGCATATTGTTAAACGGTAGTTGTTAATCTTATCCTGAAAAGGGTAAAATGTTAGTTGAAACACAAAGTTATGTTGCATGAAATGTATGATGCAATATATGTGTTTTATCAATGTTTATGATATATGGAAGTAATGTATGCGCATGTAAGCTGATTCGCTATATTGCTGAGGAAAATAAATCCTTGACTACTGTCGGGGACAATAAATCCTTGATTGCTGAGGATATGTGAATTCTTCATGTTTTGAAGTTAGAGTATTGACAAAAATTCTGTTGCGAGCAATGCCATATACTGCTTGAGTAATCTGCTTGGGGAATCCAGAGAATTTTGATGACTTCTACTAGGGATTACACAAAGGGAATCCTTGTTCTGCTGGGGAATAAAGAATACTCTGTGGGGAAGAAAACTTATTCCTGTTTGGAAAAAGTTCAGGAGTTTCGGTCGTCTGCCACTCTACTGGGGAATTATCCTAGGTTGGGGAGAGACAAAAGTTAACTGTTATCCGGTTGCTTTTCAGGCTTCAAGACAACTTGCTGGGGAATTTGGAGAAACTGAAAGGTTTCCATTGGGGATTGATAGTTGGAAGTTTTAGCTCCGTTGGGGATCTTAATGATGTACTGTAGGGATTGCTCATGGAATAGCCTAAAGACATTTTCCTATCCTTTCAATTTGTCAGTAATTGTTCTTTTCTACTTTGTTTATTTGTAAACAGTAATTATGTTCAAACGCATATGTTCATTAGTGAATCATTGGACTTTTTGCAAATAAAAACACAAGTGTAAGGAAAAAGGCAAATAGTTTTCTATACTTTGAAAGAGATATCTTTGTGTTTACTTTGAGTAAGTATTTTGTACAAAGGAGACAGGCATCCTAGTAAGAAGATGGTGTCATAAAAGTAATAAAAATTTATACAAAGAAAGATGGCTATGTGTAATAATCCCATGGGGTTCCCATTCTGCTATAGCCTTCGTATCTCCGAATATCTTGTCTGTCTGTTTCTTCGTACGAAGATGATTGGATTGATCAGAAGCTCCGTGTTTGTCAATGAAGAGATTGAAGTTGTCCTCAAAGTGATCCGACGAGACATAGTCATACGCTTTAATTCCCTAACTTTTGCCTGGACCGCCCTTTTGGGTTTTTAGTCCACCAGGAAACCCTTTTTTTCCCAAGTCACCCTTTCGGGTTTTCAACTTGCTGGGTGTACAGACATTTTTTATTTTATCCCTAATTTTTGCCCGAACCTTTTTGGTTCGTCGGGATGCCCTTGTTTTGCCTAGGTGTGTCAACCTAGCGGGTCTCTTATGCGTAGTATCTTTTGACTATGTCTGTGTTTGCAGGGTGTAGCAAGTCGTCGCCATCCATGATGGTTAAGATCATTGCCCCACCAGAAAAGATATTCTTGATCACAAATGGTCCTTCATAGGTAGGAGTCCATTTGCCCCTGGGATCACTCTGTGGCAAGATGATACGCTTGATCACTAGATCTCCAACTTGATATACCTGGCGTCTGACTTTCTTGTTAAAAGCCTTGATCATCCGCTTTTGATACGTCTGACTGTGGCAAACAGCAGTAAGTCTCTTTTCATCAATCAAGTTCAGTTGATCAAACCGGGTCTGGATCCAATCGTTTTCACTCAAACCTACATCCTTCATGATTCTCAAAGAGGGGATCTGAACCTCAATAGGCAAGACAACCTCCATGCCATTAACCAAATAATAGGGTGTTGCTCCAGTTGATGTGCGAGCCGTGGTACGGTACCTGTGGAGAGCAAACAGTAGCATTTCATGCCAGTCCTTGTAGGTGACTGTCATTTTTTGTATGATCTTTTTAATATTTTTGTTAGCAGCTTCAAATGCACCATTCATCTTTGGCCGATAGGGGGATGAATTGTGATGTTGAATCTTGAACTGCTCGCACAAGGAAATGATCATAGTATTGTTAAGGTCTGTACTGTTATCAGTGATGATCCTTTCTGGGATACCGTACCGGAAAATAAGATTCTGCTTGATGAAGCGGGCAACAACATTCTTAGTAACGGATGCGAAGGAAGTTGCTTCGACCCATTTGGTGAAATAGTCAGTGGCCACTAGAATGAAGCGGTGTCCATTGGAGGTTGTAGGCTTGATCTCCCCAATCATGTCGATTCCCCACATAGTGAAGGGCCAAGGAGCTATTAAGACATTTAGAAGAATCGGAGGCATGTGCACCTTATCCGTATATATTTGACACTTATGACAGGTCCGGGAGTGTTGATAGCAGTCTGCTTCCATGGTAGACCAGTAATATCCTACCCGTAGAATCTTCTTTGCCATCGTATGCCCACTAGAGTGAGTGCCAAAGGTACCTTCATGCAATTCAGCCATGATCTTTTCAGCTTCAATCTTGTCAACACAACGGAGCAGAATAGAATCATGATTGCATTTTTACAGGATGACATTACTTAGGAAGAACTTAGCTGAGAATCTCCTTAAGAACTTTTTGTCATTGACTGAAGCTCCTTCTGGATATTCTTGAGCCTCGAGATACCTTTTGACTTCATGAAACTACGGTTGGTCCACTACTTCTTCGGTATTAATCTCGTGACAGTGTGATGGTTCTTCCATCCGTTCAATGGAGATATGGGGAGCCTCGTTATCCCAATTAAGTTTAAACATAGATGACATTGTAGCTAGAGCATCTGCTAGCTGATTTTCTTCTCACGAGAAGTGCTCGATGGTAATCTGCTCGAAATGTGGTAGCAATGTTAAAACATGTTCTTTGTAAGGGATGAGGCTTGGATGCTTAGTGTCCCATTCTCCTTTGATCTGACTGATGACCAAAGCTGAATCCCCAAACACATCTAAAGATTTGATTCCCAAGTCTATGGCAGCCTTGAGACCAAAGATGCATGCTTTGTATTCTGCCATGTTGTTCGTACAGTTGAAGCAAAGTCTGGCAGTGAAAGGAGTGTGGCAACCTTCTGGGGATATGAGTACGGCGCTGATACTGTTACCAAGTGCATTGGATGCCCCATCAAAGTACAGGGTCCATCGGGATCCTTGTTCAGGTCCATCATATGGTCTGATCTCTTTGCAGTCGTCTACTGTCACAATGTCTTCGTCAGGGAAGTCAAACTTCATGGACTGGTAATATTCTACAGCTTTATGAGCCAGATGATCAGCTAGTACACTTCCCTTTATAGCTTTTTGGGTAGTGTAATGTATGTCGTATTCCGTTAGGATCATCTGCCATCTAGCTATCCTCCCAAACAGAGCAGGCTTCTCAAAGATGTACTTTATCGGATCCATCTTAGATATCAGCAAAGTGGTATGATTCAACATATATTGTCTTAGCCGGCGAGCAGCCCATACCAAAGTGCAACAAGTTTTCTCGAGCAGTAAATATATGGTTTCACAGTCGGTAAACTTTTTGTTTAGGTAATAAATAGCATGCTCTTTTTGGCCAGACTTGTCATGCTGCCCCAGTACGCACCCCATTGAATTCTCTAAGACAATCAGATACATGATTAGCGGTCTTCCCTCGATTGGAGGTATCAAGACAGGAGGCTCTAGTAAATACTCCTTGATTTTATCGAAAGCAATCTGACATTCATCATTCCATCTGACTACTTGATCTTTCTTCAACAGCTTGAAGATTGGCTCACAAGTAGACGTTAGATGAGAAATGAATCTAGCAATATAGTTTAGGCGTCCCAAAAACCCTCTGACTTCCTTCTCAGTGCGAGGAGCATGCATTTCTTGTATCGCTTTAACCTTGGCAGGATCAACCTCGATGCCTTTTTTGTTGACAATGAAACCTAAGAGTTTACTGGATCGGACTCCGAATGTGTACTTGTTCGGGTTTAACCTTAGTTTGTACTCCTTCAATCTGACAAACAGCTTTTGCAAGTGATTAAGGTGTTCTTCTTCAGTTTCTGATCGGGCTATCATGTCATCTACGTAGACCTCTATCTCATGATGTATCATATCATGAAAAAAAGCTACCATGGCGCGTTGATAGGTTGCCCCAGCATTCTTCAATCCGAATCGCATCACTTTGTAGCAGAATGTACCCCACTGTGTGACAAATGTAGTTTTCTCCATGTCCTCAGGTGCCATTTTGATCTGGTTATAGCCTGAGAATCCGTCCATGAAAGAAAATACTTTGTGCTAGGCTGTATTGTCGACCAGGATGTCAATGTGTGGAAGTGGAAAATAATCTTTGGGGTTGGCCCTGTTTAAATCTCTATAATCCACGCACATTCTCACTTTGCCGTCCTTTTTAGGCACGGGAACAATGTTGGCCACCCATTGAGGATAGGAAGTAACAGCTAGAAATCCAGCATTGAACTATTTCATAGCTTCTGCTTTGATCTTCTCTGACATGTCAGGTCTCATGCGGCGGACCTTTTGCTTCACTGGTGGACAGTCTTCTCTTATGGGTAGACGATGTACCACAATGTCTATATCAAGTTTCGGCATGTCTTCGTATGACCAGGCAAAGATCTCAACATAATCATGCAATAGCTGAATTAGGCGCTCCTTGACACTCGGCTCTAGATTGGCACCTACTCTGATTTCCTTTCTATCTTCCTTGGTGCCCAAGTTGATTGTATCCAACAGCTCCTCATGAGGTTGAATTGCTCTTTCCTCTTGCTATAGTAATCTGGCCAATTCCCCTGGCACCTCACAATCTTCCTCACCTTCGTATTCGGCTTGGTAGATCAGATCTTCAGAGTCACTAAAGGCTATAGCAGTATTGTTACCCATGGGATCCGGAATGGAAGGGTACCTGCATTTGTGAGTGTGGGTGTGTGTAAGAGTATAGCCATCTTAAAACAATAAAATGTAAAAGAAAGACAATGAGCATAAAAGTTTATATGTGAAAAAGCGTCCATGATTCATTGAATGTCATATGTAGATGAAATAAAAACCCTTACAAATGGACCGTTATGCCTCGGGTAAGACACAAGGTTTTTAAAGTGAGAATTGTTTATGAATTATTACAAGTCCAACAGAAATGTAAAAGATAAATTACTGAGATATGAAAGTTATCGGAACAAAGTCTCTGGCTTCCCAGTTGTGCAGTCCTCCGCTGACAGTAGGAAATATACAATCTTCCAAGATACCATCCTCTTCATTGTCTTCTACTACACTGACGCTTTGGTTGCTAATCTTTACAGGTGGCCCCCCAGCACGGGCACGGCGCACATCCTTCTGACCAGTCGAAGTAAACCCCAAGCCAAACTTGTCTGATTTGTAGGGAATGTCTGGAAGCTGCCCCCAGATGGTGCATCCCCCTTCTTCCACTACTGCCCTTGCATCCTTTAGAGATGACATCCAAAGCGGAGGTCTTGTGATCTTAGGAATCGAGGATACCGCCTTGGTCGCCGCTACTTCCGGAGAGACTTCTTCAAAATGTTGGAAAGGGGTCTCTATGAACTCGCCATCTAACTCCACATAACGGAAAGAATTCAGATGACTAATCATGTACTCCTCCTCCCCGTGGACAGTTATGATCTTCCCTTGGACGGGGTACTTCAGCATCTGATGCAAGATGGAGGTGACAACACCGACATTATGGATCCAGGGGCGTCCCAACAGACAGGAATAAGAAGGACGAATGTCCATCACATAGAAAGTGGAGTAGAAAATCTGAGTTCCCACCTTTATTGGGATGTCCACCTCCCCATGGACCATCCTCTTCGACCCATCAAAAGCTCTAACCACTATGTTACTGGGTTTTAGAGTCATCCCCTTGCAATCCAATCTATCAAGGGCTTTCTTTAGCAAGACGTTTAAAGAAGATCCAGTATCAACCAAAACATGAGCTAGGGTTGTTCCTCCGCACTCCATTGAGACATGTAATGCCTCGTTGTGTTTTCTCCCTCTGGGTGTCAAGTCAGCATCGGAGACGCCCAGGCAATTATCAGCTGTCAAACTGGCCACACAATCCTGGAACTGGTCAGCAGACGTCTCTTGCGGCACGTGAGTTGTCTTCAGAAATTTTACCAAAGCTTTGGCAAGTGCTTCAGAGCACAGCAGCAAGGCTAGCATAGAGATCTTGGAAGGGGTCTGCCGCAATTGTTCAACCACATCATAATCACTCTTCTTAATTATCCTCAGGATTTCTTCCATCTCCTTCTTGGATGTTTCAGGAATAGCTAGTGATTGAGCCTTCGTCTGGACATGCTCCTCTTGAACATTCTTTCCTTTATTCTCAGCAGTGGAAGTAAGGATAGGAATTGTATTGTCTTTGTTGGTGGGTACGCTTGCAGGTATAATCACTGGTACATGAGTAATCTTCGGAACGGCCACGGGTCCAAAGACTGTTGTTGGAGGAGCAATCTTTGGAGAGAAGATTCGACCACTGCGGGTAATCTTGCTAGTTCCAACAATATTTCTAATTTCGGAACTGTCCTCTTTGGAGCTTTCTTCTTCGGCAGTCAGTTCATCCTATTTAATACCATGGTAGTAGATTTCTCCACCATAATTCCATGGTGCTGTTTTATCTTATTTGTATGGGGCAGGCCCGGGCATTGTAATCTTAAGTGGAGCAGTCTTTGGAGCAGGTGTAATCCTAACGGGTCTTTTAGGGCCCCCGGAAGGATTGGCGTAGATGGTTATAATTGAAACTTCTTTCACTGGAATGGGTGAAACAGGAGCATTCTCAAACAAAATTTCTTGGTTATCCATCAGTCGTTGGATACCTTTCTTCAACAGATGGCAGTCAAATGGTGAGGATAGGCAAACATGGCAGTCTTTGTCATAACTTGGGAAAATACCAGCTTTCAACAAATTCAACTTAATAATCGGGAGCGGAGTTAACAGTTCATCCACGGTAGCAACAAATAAATCTTCTTCAATAGCGTTGGCATTGTGACCATGCCTCGGCATTGGGGCGGAAATAACATTTGGTTTCTCAAGCGCTTTAAATTCAACTTCCTTCATGTCTATCAGATCTTGAATCTTGTTCTTCAGAGCCCAACAGTTGTTGGTGTCGTGCCCTGGACTTTCAGAATGGTACGCGCATCTGGCGTTGGGATGGTAATGTGGAGAAGTAGTATTGGGATTTTTTGGGGCCTCTTTCAAAGTGTCCAGATTCAACTTCAGAAGGTGTGGTAGAACTTGGGCTGGAGTCATGTTAATTTTGGTAAACTGCCAAACTGGCCTTTCTACCCTTTGCTGATTAATTCTTGGTTGGTCTGATGCAGGCTTCGGAATCATAAAGGCCCCCACCATTGGTCGGCATTCTGTTCTTCCCTGATTCCTCTGTGAATAGAAAGAAGAAACTTCCTTCCTACCAGTGAAGGTTTTTTTTCATAGTTGTTGAGGCAGACGCGTCCTTTTGAATTTTCCCACATCTTATACCAGCCTCTACTCTTTCACCGGTTAAAATCAATTCAGTAAACCCTGCAGAGGAACTCCGAATCAGATGATTGAAGAAAGGACCTGATAGAGTTCCCAAGAACATGTCCACCAACTCCCTCTCAGATAGAGGGGGTTGCACCCTTCCGGCTAGGTCTCTCCACTTTTCGGCGTAATCTTTAAAGCCCTCATTGGAAGCCATGGCCATACTCTGAAGGTGAGTACGGGTTGGCGCCAAGTCGGTGTTGTACTGATATTGTTTATAGAAGGTGGCGGCCAGGTCTTCCCAATTGTGGACTTCAACCGTTTCCAACTGGTAGAACCAATCAAGTTGCATTCTTGATAAACTATCTTGGAAAAAGTGGACCCACAAGTCTTTGTCGGCAAAGTGTGGTTGAATCTTCCTGACATATGATCTGAGGTGCATTTTAGGGCAAGACACCCCATCATATTTGGCAAATAGTGGCCCTTTAAACTTTGGCGGGATTACAATTCCTGACACGAGCCCCAACTCCTCAAAATCTAGCCCGGGTACTCTCTAGATTTTCATAGCACTTAGTCGCTCTTCAAGGTGCTTGTACTTGTCATCAGCCGGATGGTATTGTTTTTCAGAGTAGTCCTCTTCTTCTTCCTCTTCTTCTTCTTCAGAATCTGATGGTATTGTCGTTCCTTTCCCTTTTCTTTCCCCTTCATCAGATGTTGTTGGAAAATCTAAGGTCCGTCTGGCTTGTCCCTGAAATCTTATGCCCATGATTACCACACCAGCTGGCTTCTTCTTCTTTTTCTCTTTTTCTTTTTCTAGCAGAGTCTTCAGCTCTTCTTGCCCCTTGGCTAAGGTCATGAGCAATTGTTGAAATTGTGAGTTCTGAGCTTGCATATCTTTAACCGTTTGTTCGAGATCCATCATACTGAAATAAATAGTAGAGAGATGAGGAAACTTATTGCAAAGACCTGTTTATGTTCATGATGAATGATATGTATTCATGCAATGCTTTCAAGGATTTAGAAATTCAAATTTGTTTTAAACAAAAAAGAAACACACGTCATATTAATAAGATAGAATTTGAGTACATCAATGCCCCTTGGGCAAAATAATATAGAATTCTAAGGTAAAAAAACGTTGCGCATCCTCTTTGGTGCGATGTAGGTGTTTAGAGTCTGCTCTTCATGAAGTAGCCGAGTGAGTTCCAAAACCTTCTTCTCGCTTGCGTATAATTGGGCTTTGAAAGTATCACGCTCTCCTTTGAGCTGTATCCAATCCCTTTGTAGATCTTCGAGTGATGTCGGCATGTCAGGATGTAGGATAGTGTATGGAACTTCTCCTTCCTTAACAGGCTCTATAATCACTGGGAGAATGGAGGGATAAGGCATCATAAGACTTTGAGCGCGGGTTCATACCCACTTGAGGTAAGGCTCAAGAGGGATGGAATTCTTGTGTCCCAATGTCTTGCTATCCACCTTGTTTGGCATCCTCCAAGCTCGGATGAATCTCTGACGGAGTCCTTGATCGTCGTTGTCGTAGTCGAAAACCAATCCTTGAATCAGCATATCATGTGGGCCATCTCTTCGGGCATAACCAAATTGTCTTAGAGCTAAGCAAGGGTTGTAGGTGATGCCTCCCCTAATGCCAAGTAGAGGGACATTAGGGAATTCCCCATAACGGTCAACAATAATAACATTCTCTTTGGATCGAGAACACCAATGAATATCTGAATGGTTAAGTGTAATTAACCTTTGTGACCACCTCAAACCTTGCTCATTATTCAAGAATGATTGGGGAAGATGAGAAATAAACCATCTTTCCAGGAGAGGAGTACAACACATAAGAACACCTCTTTTCCTCATTGTACGAGTGTGAAAAGAGTGTAGGATATCCCCAAGCAATATAGGCAACGGGTTGCGAGTCATGAAGATTTTGACAGCGCTTACATCTATGAGTTGGTCAGGATTAGGGAACAAGACCATCCCATAGATGAGAAGAGCTACAATCTCCTCAAAAGCTTGCAAGTCTAGGGAATTCCAACAGCTTTGGGCCTTCTCAAATAGAAACTTTGACAAGAAGCCTTTGACACCACTTCTAGTTTCCCAATGAGTTGTGACATCAGATGAGTGCAAGTGTAGGGCTTGAGCAATCTCTTCTGGCTTTGGATCTCTTTCCGTACTGTTGAAAGGTAGTTGATTGAAAATAGGAATCCTCAGAAGTTGAGAGAATTCTTCCAAAGTGGGCACAAGTTGATAGTCAGGAAATGTGAAGCAATGATGCAAAGGGTCAAAGAACTGGAAGAGAACCTTCATCATATCCTCCCCTGTGTTGGAAGTGACCAAGTTGAGTAGAAGACCATGTCTCTCGGTGAATGGAGAATTCTCAGGGATTCTTGAAGCTAGCTCCTTGAGTTGTGGAGGAATTCTTACAAGGTTGATTTGGATAGTTTTCCTGCGAAGTGAATCCATAACCTACAAAACAAGAACAAAGATGAATCTCCAAAATCCTTGAAATGGTTAGTGAATGCATATGATGTTCATGATGTCCATGATGTTATGCACAAGTATATATGTACAAACAAATCAAAAAAGTTCCTAGTTTAGGCTTGCATGGGGTTTCATAGGTAAGTACCCTCTTGAAGTTTAGTTGGCTCAACCTGTCCTAGAAATAGTAACTAGGTTCTAAGGAGCTCAATATCACTGGATTGTTTCCTTGTTCATTGTTTCAGTTCAAGCCTCTTTACTGGTGACCGAAATATTCCAAGAAACCAACCCTCAATGAGTGTAGTATCGAGTATCTACTAACTTTGGACTGCACCAAAGCCGGTCATCTCACTACATCAAGTTGGTCAAGTAAAGGTTCTAGAAGTTCATTAGTGCTTCATTACATCACTCAGCGGCCCCGTATTCTCTTTGATTGACTCAAAGGCTACCGTTACCCACAAATATGTCGCACTAATATAGCTATTGCTTAGACCATGTCGGTATACCCCGCACAGTTTCCACAACGTATTTCTATTTACCTATAATGTTTCCCAAATCCGGGTGGAGTATTCAAACCCAAACAAAAAACCATAATTGTAAAGCAAACAAGTCAAACAATGTAAGCAAATATAGGTGATCTAAACCCTAAGGTAACCCCACTTTTAGAATTATTCACCAACAGAGTCGCCAGTTTTGTGATGCGATGGGAGAACTGACTTGAGGTTTTGCGTTTGTGTTTGCAAATATTGCGGTTAGCAAGAGTCGCCACCGACTTTTCTTTTATCCAAAAGGAAAGGTAAAAAAAGCACAGGAAAGACCTTTCAGATGTTTTCTTGAGGTCGGGGGGGAGATTATGAAAAGGGAAGGTGCTAGCACCCTTTTCATCCATGGGCTCTTAGTTACTTGTTTAGATCACTTTCTTTGATTTGTATTGTTTGAAATGGTGCTTGGTGTGGTTTTGAAAGTATTTTGAAAAGAGTCCATTCGTTTAGGAAATCTTTGTAATAATTCTCGTTCGTAAGAATGTACGCAAAGATGTTTGTCTTTTGAATATGTTTTCAATGTTTTATAAGATGTTTTTTTGAAATGTGTGTGTGTTTGTTTTTTAAAATAGCAAGGATTGTTTTGAAATGGAACAAGTAACTAGAAGCTATCTACCTACTCAAATGTCTTTTTTGTGCATTTTTATTCCTTTGACATTGTTGACTTACCATTGACTTGGTAAGCAACCCTATTTTTGGATGTAAACGGGACGGGCGTGGGTCATCGTATAACCATGATAGCAATGTTGCCAAGTATCTTAGCAATTTTGAGGGACCAAGATCATCTTTGTTTAGGCAACATTTTGATAGCGTCATCGAGGGACTATGATCTTATATTTGTTTTGTTTTGCCAAGATACTTCGCGTGCGTAACAATGTCATTTTATTTTAGGCAACCAAGTGGGAGAAACCGTAAGGGTGCTTATGTGCAAAGTGTATCATTTTCATGCTTTTGTCTTGCATTTAGGGTTTTCTATTTTGCTTTCTTTTTGTTCTTGTCATGCAAACCCTAGTTTACTAAGTGTTGTACCCCAAAATTTGCCCTCCCATATTTCTCAAAATATTCCAAGAAAAATTCACAAGTCCAACCCGGCGCGTCATATTCAGGTATTCTTTCGCCAAGATATCTCTGATAACATATTCTCAAATTCAGGTTCGGCTCAAGAGATAATTCTTTAAAGAAGGTATCCGAATGTGTGAGTTTTCTTGAAGAAATATAGTGAAAAAGTGTGCTGAAAGTGCAGTTTTTACGCGCTAAAAAATTCATAACTTGAAGATCGTGACTCGTTTTGAACCCGTTCCGGTGACCAAAATTCCGTCTTGACATTATCTACGTTTTCATATCTCACGGCTGGAAGCCAATTTCGATCAGAAGGTCTTCAAAAATGTGGATTTATCAAGGATTTTCGTGCAGAAAATTTGTGACAGAAGTTTATTTGCGTCATGTTCAAAAAATCATAACTCGGTCAATTTTTATCGGATTGGGCTCATATTTTTACACAAGGTCACTGACTCATAGATCTACAACTTTGCTTCAAAAGTCGAGACCAAATTATGCACCGATCAATACCAGTTTTTTATTGAAGAACGTGTCAGAGCCGACACTGGAGCCCAAAATAAGTTTGTCTGAGCTGAAACTTCAAAAATTCATAACTAATTCACCGTTTATCCGATTGAGTCGATCTTCGGACAGGAGTTAGTTCTCGATGTCGGCTACATTTTGTTTTCACATTTCAACTTCAAAAAATGCACTTAAGTCCCTGCGATTTAGCCTGGAAAGTGACGAATTCAAGTGAATATTGGAGGCCCAATTGCACATTCAAAGCCCATTTTCTTTACCCTAATTTCCACTATATAATCACCTTCTTGTCACACAAACCACAAAAAAGAGGAGAGGAGAAAAGAAGAGAGAAAAAAAAACCTTGCCACAACACTGTTAGAATATCAAACTCTTTCAAGAACTCTAAAACCTTGAAATCCTTATTACAAATCCCTCTCTCACTACAAACAAGCCATCTCAGTTACAAACCAACATCTTATTACTTCTTCAGTAAGGGTAAGGCTGGCTTGATCTCCATGATCCAAAGGGCATAAAAGCATTCATATCACTACTTTTCCAGTAAGGGTAAGGTTGATTTGATCTTCATGATCAAAAGGGTATAATCATTCATACATGCCATATTGTGCCTAAACATTAAATTTCTTCATATATTGACTTTATTTGCATTTTATGATTTTATTTAATGTGTTCGTGAGATTCAACACTGCAGATTTAGACAGGATCCCATGCAGGTTCATTAAGGAATTTTGAGGCCAAAAGCCAAATGGCCAAAAGCCAAAAGCCAAAAGCCAAATGGCCAAAGTAGAAAAACTTATGCATGACACTAATACATGGCGAGACAGACATCCTAGAAGATTAAGGAACGTTGAGGCCAGAACATAAATGGCCAACAGCCAGAACACAAATGGTTAAACCACTCCAATTCACCTCCAAAAAGGGTCAGACACCCCCCATGGTTTGCATCATTTTTATTTTTTATTTGATTTTCCTTTTTCATTCTTTTAATTGTTTTAATTGTTTTCTTTAAATTCATGAATTGATTTTTATAATATAAAACCAGAAAATCAAAAACTAAGAATATGTTAATTAATTTACTTATTAAATATTTTTGTAAATAAATGTTAAATAATTAATTTAGTTAAATTAGGTTTTAAAACTTAAGTCTTTTTCTTAACAAATTAAAATATGTAGAAATTAGGGTTTTTAACTTTTCATCATCTTTTTAATAAATAATTTTTTCTTATTATTATTGTTATTATTATTAAATATTTTTGTAAATAAACATGTACATTAAATATTTAGTAAATTAGGTTAAACTTTAACATTTTCATTAATAATTAAAAAAACTTAGAATTAGAGTTTCTTTTAATTTTAATTTTCTTTATTTCATAAATACAAAAAAAACTAAAAAAACATTTCTTTCCTTTTATTAAATAATTAATTAGCTTTTTAATTTCATTTAATTTCTTTAAAGGGTCCAACGCCCTCGAACGTTCTATTTTTATTTCTTTCGCACATTTATTTTCTTTCAAATATTATGTAATTGCTCAAGCCATGTAACTCGGACATTTTATATTTCCCGCATTTTATTTCTTTATTTTATGTCAAATCGGGTTCTGGTTTAATTTGGCGATGTGGACCCGCGCCTTTGTAATAGTTTAGGAACTTTATATTTCTCGCAATTTTTAACTATTAATAATGACATGCAAGAATGAATGATAAAATAAAAACAAACGCCTAGATCACTTTGACAAAAGACAAAAATAAATGAAAACGAGACACAAATCATACACCACACCTAGGGTACGCCTCACTGTTGTCTTGCCTCGAAAGGTGATCGTCGAGTAGAGGATGTCTTAGTAAGTCCTCATGATCCGGGAACCTGGCATGAGGATAGCTTCTAAGGTGTCTTCCCATTGCTCTGGTGATCACCACGTCCCGAACCTCGAATTGACCCGAACACCTCCAACGGTGGTGCTACTTACCTCTCAATGGTGGGATGGCACTACTTTAAAGGACATTTACATAGACGAATTCCTTAGGGTAGGTAGACGACTCTAGATACTTGCTCTAATTTCAGAACAAATAAAAAATACTTTTCACACCGACACCTTTTCAAAAGCTTTCGAAAGCAATTTTTCAAACACTCTTGAGGGCCGATACAAGAGTCGAACTGGAATTTTCAAAGAAACTTTTTAAAACCCACAGTTGAAAAGCAAACAAACCATTTTGAAAACACAAATGAGCAAGTATCTAAGAGCCCATGGATAACCATGGATAGAAAGGGTGCTAACACCTTCCCTTTCTATAACCTACCTCCCGAACCGAGAGCAATCTCTTTAAGGAATTTTTCTGTGCTTTTGTCCTTTCCATTTGGAGAAAATAAAAGACGGTGGCGACTCTTGCTTCCGTGACATTTCGCGAACCAGCGTTAAACAGTCAGTTCCAGATCCACCGATCACAGAACTGGCGACTCTGCTGGGGAATATTTTTAAAGTGAGGTGTACCTTAGGGATAGTTCATAACTGTGTTTTCAATTGCTTTCTTTGCTTGCTTTAAATTGTGGGACTGTCTTGGGAGTTCTATAGATCCTGACCCGGATCTGGGGATACCTTCTTAGAAAGTAGCAACAAGGTTGTGAGGGAACTGTACGGGGTATACCGACATGGTTGAAACAGTCTGCTACGTTGATGTGGCACTTTGGTGTGTACCGGTAACCCTTGAGTTCAGTCAAGGAGAGTACGGGGCCTCCGCGTGGTGTCGTGAAGCATCAACAGACCTTAGGAACCTTAATTGAACTATCTTGGCCTCCTTAGGGTAGTGAGATAACTGAATTTGGTGCAGTCTGAGGTTGGTTGATACTCGATACTACACTCAATTGAGGGTTGCTCTCCTGGAATATTTCGGCCGCCAGTTCAGTGGCTAAATCGAAACGATGAACAATGAAAGCAATCCCGTGATATTGGGACCCTTAGAACCCGGTTACTTCTGATAGGACAGGTTGAGCCCACCAACTTCAAGAGGGTAATACCCCGACCCCATGCTGGCCTTAAACTCTAAAGGCTTTCTCTTGTGTGACTTGTGTGCCTTCCAACTTGACTACTTGCATGCTTGTTATCTGACACATGAGTTACTTGCAGGTTTTGTTTATAGTCCTTAATAGGGATTCATAACAGGGTTACTAAGTTCTTGCAGGTTTTGTTTGTAGTCCTTAATTGGGACTCATAATAGGGTTACTAAGTTCTTGCAGGTTTTGTTTGTGGTCCTTAATGGGGACTCATAACAGGGTTACTTACATTACCCCATGCATAGCATAACATCATACCATTGCATACATCCTGCATAAGGACTAACCCATTTCAAGGATCTCAAAGGTTTGTGATGCAGGTCATGATGAACCAACTGTCCAGCAAGGGGCAAAGGGGATTTATTTTCCTCTAGCCAAGGTTGTCAGGGGCTATGACCCACTCGATATGGTGAGCCTTGACTCTTGAAGAAGGACTCTCAGCAACATGAAGCTCCTTCAATAAAGTTACAAAATTCTAATAATTTTCTTGTCTACCCCGCGAGATCCTTGAAAACATTGCATGCATACATACACATCATTGCATAACAGGTACCCTTCTGACAGGTCACTTACCTTTCTCACTGTTTATTTCAGCAATGGCTTCCCAACAAGATAACCAGGACCTTCTTGCTCAAGAGACTCGGTTCGGGGAAATCCTCTTGAATCTATCCAAGGGGCGGGAGGAGCTAAGGACACTTCTCATGGAAGCTTTGGTCGGGAACAGCGCTGAGGACGAACGGCTGAAACATCTGCAAGCTGAAGTGGATGCAATGAAAGCCCAGATGCTGGGACAGGTGATTACCATTCAAGGTTTAGCTCAAAGACAAGGTGAGCTCGGGGTTCTCGTCAACCAACTGCTTCGGGGTAACCAACTGGGGCAAACATCTAAAGTTGAAGGGCCAGTCATCATTCAACCATCTTTGAGACAAGGAGATAAGGGGAGAGCTCCTCAAATGGCTCCAGTGTCACAAATTCAGTAGCAACTTCACCAGCTTCAGCCAGACAAGCCCAGGAGGCAATTCACCCAGCTCAACATGTCGTTGTTTCAAGCTTTACAACGCCTGCTGAGGTTGAATCTGATCACATTAAGGGCTCATCCCCGGAACCCCAACACAGCATCTCCTGTCTATGATCCCAATAAGAGGTGTGCCTACCACTCGGCCAGTCCAGGACATGATACGAATGAGTGTTGGGCTCTGAAGAACAAGATCCAGGACCTGATTGATGAAGGAGCATTGGAGTTCACACAAGATGGACAGACAGAGTTTTTCTACCATCCCTCCAAGGCTCACCATTTGAAATGACAAGCCTTGAGACTAGGAAACTTTTGTTCATTCGAATGTTCAAGTTATAATTCTTTTTGATTGTTCAAACATTTGTTCATTGTTAAACATTGTTATTTCATTAATGCATTGCATATGTCCGTTTTGAAGCAATATATTCGTATTCACTATACGCAAATTATTTTCATATTTTTTCTGATGATCAACTCTCAATTAATAATTCTAAGCCTCTTGAGGGAGGATGACGAAAACGATACCGCTATCTTTACAGTATGCTTTTGAACAGACCCCGCTGATGAAGTACAAGCATTGTTTCAAATCCCTAAACACTGAAGTTATAAGGAAGATAATCCCTCGTCAACCCCTCTGAGCCAAAGAAGTAGGAGTTTTTCTTTTCGAAATTTAAAACCCTTAATCATAACCTGGGGCAGGGTAGTCTCTCAGTTGATCCAAGTGCATAACGAATGGAACCAAAGAGGTTCTTACAAAACAAAGAAAGACAGTGATGGTTCCGAATAATCAATAAAGAAAGGCAGTCATTATCTCAAAAAATAAAAACCCATTAAGTCAAAACCTATGAAAGAGACTTACAAAACTGGGGCATCCCGCTGACTGTAATCACAAAAGAAACAGTTCAGGCAAAAAATAGGGATAATCAAATCAAAAAGAAAGAGGTCTTACAAACCCTCGACAAAAAAGGAATGACTGCCTATTCAAAATAAGTTATCAATATCCGAATCATCACCGAAAAATCAGAGCAAAGACTCAAACAAGGTCTAACGTATGATCAACTGAGTTTAGGTTTGGAGAACATCACGAAGAGCGGGTGGGTACAAATAATTTGAGCCTTTATCCTTTGTTTCTTGAACTATGAACCAGGCCACGTTATAACCCTTAAAAGTCCTAGCTGAAGCATGGGTTAGTTCGAAAGCATACTGTTACAAAAGGTATCCTGACTCCTTAAGGCCTACGGTAAATACGGAGTTGACATCACGTTTTACAAACATTCACTTGTTTTATGAAAAAGAATGCATTTTCAAAATCTTCAAGACAGACATAAGCTTTGCATTTTTTATATAACATTGTTTACATATGACTATTTGTTTGAACAGCAGGGAAATTCGCACGATGAAAGCCTAGTGAACATAAGCACTTCCAATCAAGGGGCACGACATGATCATTGTCCATCATCTGGGGCAGTTAAGTCAATTTAGAGAATCTCTCAAAACGCCTAATAGCCTGGGGCAAATCTCCACCTGAGTCACTTGGGACATTGGACGATCAAACGAAGATCTTCGGGTGGTATGACAACAAAACACTCCTAACAGTGACAACTCCCTGCATCCTGAAAGCACGGACATGGTCGGAAAAAAAAATACGCATAATCAAAGACCCGCTAGGTTGACACACCTAGGCAAAAATAAGGGCTTCCCGGCGAACCAAAAGGGTTCGGGCAAAATGAAGGGATGAAATGAAAAAATCTGTACACCCGGCAAGTCGAAAACCTGAAAAGGCGGCTTGGGCAAAAATGGGTATCCCGGTGGACTGAAAACCCGAAAGGGCGGTCCAGGCAAAAGTTAGGGATCAAAGCGTACGACTATGTCCTGTCATCTTGTCACCTGCCTACCAGAAGAAGCTTGGTCTATCAACAACTATCAGCACCTCATAGGTCTTCCTCTCCCATCAGAAACAGGGGCAATAATGAGTTGTCTAAGCGATCTAATTGCTCTGTCCACCAAGGTACAAAGGTAAGTTCAGCTGAAGAACATAACCAGTACATCCCAATTCCCCAGAGAGTGAGCCAGCAAGTCAATACACTCTCCTCAAGTGAAGCTACTATCAAACTTAAGGAAGTTGAGTATCCTCCAGCAGATCTCAACATTCCCCAGCAGCATATATATTCTTAACAAGCATCCCCGACAATCTTGGTTTAAAGATTGTTCCCCGGCGGTATATCAAGCATTCAGTGGAGTCACTTCCCCGATACAGCTCAAAACTTCCCCAAGAGAGTCCAATCTAGTTTCCCCAGGAAAGTTGAATCATCTCCCCAGCAGTAAGCTTATCCCCAGTAGATTCTGGAAGCTTATCCTCGCAGAGCACGAACGCGTCTCCCGGCTTTATTCAAAGAAGTTATTTCCCTACTAGGATATAACTGGGTTATCCTCAGCCGAAAGCCACGGAAAGAGCGTCGTCGACAAAGTCTTCCTATCCCCAGCAAATTATTATCAACACTCAGCAAGGCATCCCTCTTCCCACAGAGTATTGCTTCCCAGCATGGTCGCTAGAGTATCTTTTCTCCCCGCAGAATCCTTCATTTGCCAAGTTTATTCCGCAACGGAGTCATCTTCTCCTACCGGTATTCTTGCAGTTATCATCCCCAGCGGAAGCAAAATCTATTCTTCAACATCAGCCCAGGATACGACTTCCCGGCACCCGTCAAGGATTCACTTTCCTAGACAAAAACATACATAAAACTTCACATACATCATTATAATATGCATAGACACATCATATCATACAAGTCTCATTTATATTGAGAACATCATTGCTTGATCCATATCATGCATTGCATACGACTGACCTTTACCTTTCAGGAAAGATCCAGTTAAATTCTTAGCTATATTTCAAGACTTTGTCCGGTTCAGTTAAGTCGACCCTAAGATTTTCCTGATGCTTATCCAGTCAAAGGCCTTCTCTGGTTCAGTCAGATCGACCCTAAGATCTCCCTGATGCTTATCCAGTTGAAGATATTCCAAGACCTTGTCCGGTTCAGTTAAATCGACCCTAAGATTTTCCTGATGCTTATCCAGTCAAAGGCCTTCTCTGGTTCAGTCAGATCGACCCTAAGATCTCCCTGATGCTTATCCAGTTGAAGATATTCCAAGACCTTGTCCGGTTCAGTTAAATCGACCCTAAGATTTTCCTGATGCTTATCCAGTCAAAGGCCTTCTCTGGTTCAGTCAGATCGACCCTAAGATCTCCCTGATGCTTATCCAGTTGAAGATATTCCAATACCTTGTCCGGTTCAGTTAAATCGACCCTAAGATTTTCCTGATGCTTATCCAGTCAAAGGCCTTCTCTGGTTCAGTCAGATCGACCCTAAGATCTCCCTGATGCTTATCCAGTTGAAGATATTCCAAGACCTTGTCCGGTTCAGTTAAATCGACCCTAAGATTTTCCTGATGCTTATCCAGTCAAAGGCCTTCTCTGGTTCAGTCAGATCGACCCTAAGATCTCCCTGATGCTTATCCAGTTGAAGATATTCCAAGACCTTGTCCGTTTCAGTTAAATCGACCCTAAGATTTTCCTGATGCTTATCCAGTCAAAGGCCTTCTCTGGTTCAGTCAGATCGACCCTAAGATCTCCCTGATTCTTATCCCAGTAGAAGACGCCCAAGATTCTCTCAGCGTTCCTGTTGGGGTAGTAATCGTCCAAGATTCTTTTACCATTCATGCTAAGGCAGTAACCATCCCTGGTTCATTCATCGCCGTTTGAAGCTCCAGACTCAGCTCCTGTAACCAGTCAGGACACATCTATACCAAGCATCTGAAAACCAGCTCCTGCAACATGTCAGGTACCCATTTTTTCTTTTGCAGGTACGCAGGTTCTCGCTAAGGAATCTCTTACGCAATCAACATCCAGATGGCATCTATAAGCCCATCATCCTATCCAGCAACCTCTAAATGGCATCTATAAGCCCATTCCCACCATCACACTACTATGTGAGCGCAAATTTCTGGGCACTCTAGTGTTCAATCATCTTCCACCCTCGGATTACGAAAGGCACGTCAGCCAATCTGCATCCTCAGGTCTAAGAAGATTGAACAGGGGCAACTGTTGTACCCCAAAATTTGCCCTCCCATATTTCTCAAAATATTCCAAGAAAAATTCACAAGTCCAACCCGGCGCGTCATATTCAGGTATTCTTTCGCCAAGATATCTCTGATAACATATTCTCAAATTCAGGTTCGGCTCAAGAGATAATTCTTTAAAGAAGGTATCCGAATGTGTGAGTTTTCTTGAAGAAATATAGTGAAAAAGTGTGCTGAAAGTGCAGTTTTTACGCGCTAAAAAATTCATAACTTGAAGATCGTGACTCGTTTTGAACCCGTTCCGGTGGCCAAAATTCCGTCTTGACATTATCTACGTTTTCATCTCTCACGGCTGGAAGCCAATTTCGATCAGAAGGTCTTCAAAAATGTGGATTTATCAAGTATTTTCGTGCAGAAAATTTGTGACAGAAGTTTATTTGCGTCATGTTCAAAAAATCATAACTCGGTCAATTTTTATCGGATTGGGCTCATATTTTTACACAAGGTCACTGACTCATAGATCTACAACTTTGCTTCAAAAGTCGAGACCAAATTATGCACCGATCAATACCAGTTTTTTATTGAAGAACGTGTCAGAGCCGACACTGGAGCCCAAAATAAGTTTGTCTGAGCTGAAACTTCAAAAATTCATAACTAATTCACCGTTTATCCGATTGAGTCGATCTTCGGACAGGAGTTATTTCTCGATGTCGGCTACATTTTGTTTTCACATTTAAACTTCAAAAAATGCACTTAAGTCCCTGCGATTTAGCCTGGAAAGTGACAAATTCAAGTGAATATTGGAGGCCCAATTGCACATTCAAAGCCCATTTTCTTTACCCTAATTTCCACTATATAATCACCTTCTTGTCACACAAACCACAAAAAAGAGGAGAGGAGAAAAGAAGAGAGAAAAAAAAACCTTGCCACAACACTGTTAGAATATCAAACTCTTTCAAGAACTCTAAAACCTTGAAATCCTTATTACAAATCCCTCTCTCACTACAAACAAGCCATCTCAGTTACAAACCAACATCTTATTACTTCTTCAGTAAGGGTAAGGCTGGATTGATCTCCATGATCCAAAGGGCATAAAAGCATTCATGTCACTACTTTTCCAGTAAGGGTAAGGTTGATTTGATCTCCATGATCAAAAGGGTATAATCATTCATACATGCCATATTGTGCCTAAACATTAAATTTCTTCATATATTGACTTTATTTGAATTTTATGATTTTATTTAATGTGTTCGTGAGATTCAACACTGCAGATTTAGACAGGATCCCATGCAGGTTCATTAAGGAATTTTGAGGTCAAAAGCCAAATGGTCAAAAGCCAAAAGCCAAATGGCCAAAGTAGAAAAACTTATGCATGACACTAATACATGGCGAGACAGACATCCTAGAAGATTAAGGAACGTTGAGGCCAGAACATAAATGGCCAACAGCCAGAACACAAATGGTTAAACCACTCCAATTCACCTCCAAAAAGGGTCAGACACCCCCCATGGTTTGCATCATTTTTATTTTTTATTTGATTTTCCTTTTTCATTCTTTTAATTGTTTTAATTGTTTTCTTTAAATTCATGAATTAATTTTTATAATATAAAACCAGAAAATCAAAAACTAAGAATATGTTAATTAATTTACTTATTAAATATTTTTGTAAATAAATGTTAAATAATTAATTTAGTTAAATTAGGTTTTAAAACTTAAGTCTTTTTCTTAACAAATTAAAATATGTAGAAATTAGGGTTTTTAACTTTTCATCATCTTTTTAATAAATAATTTTTTCTTATTATTATTGTTATTAATTATTAAATATTTTTGTAAATAAACATGTACATTAAATATTTAGTAAATTAGGTTAAACTTTAACATTTTCATTAATAATTAAAAAAACTTAGAATTAGAGTTTCTTTTAATTTTAATTTTCTTTATTTCATAAATACAAAAAAAACTAAAAAAACATTTCTTTCCTTTTATTAAATAATTAATTAGCTTTTTAATTTCATTTAATTTCTTTAAAGGGTCCAACGCCCTCGAACGTTCTATTTTTATTTCTTTCGCACATTTATTTTCTTTCAAATATTATGTAATTGCTCAAGCCATGTAACTCGGACATTTTATATTTCCCGCATTTTATTTCTTTATTTTATGTCAAATCGGGTTCTGGTTTAATTTGGCGATGTGGACCCGCGCCTTTGTAATAGTTTAGGAACTTTATATTTCTCGCAATTTTTAACTATTAATAATGACATGCAAGAATGAATGATAAAATAAAAACAAACGCATAGATCACTTTGACAAAAGACAAAAATAAATGAAAACGACACACAAATCATACACCACCCCTAGGGTACGCCTCACTGTTGTCTTGCCTCGAAAGGTGATCGTCGAGTAGAGGATGTCTTAGTAAGTCCTCATGATCCGGGAACCTGGCATGAGGATAGCTTCTAAGGTGTCTTCCCATTGCTCTGGTGATCCCCACGTCCCGAACCTCGAATTGACCCGAACACCTCCAACGGTGGTGCTACTTACCTCTCAATGGTGGGATGGCACTACTTTAAAGGACATTTACACAGACGAATTCCTTAGGGTAGGTAGACGACTCTAGATACTTGCTCTAATTTCAGAACAAATAAAAAATACTTTTCACACCGACACCTTTTCAAAAGCTTTCGAAAGCAATTTTTCAAACACTCTTGAGGGCCGATACAAGAGTCGAACTGGAATTTTCAAAGAAACTTTTTAAAACCCACAGTTGAAAAGCAAACAAACCATTTTGAAAACACAAATGAGCAAGTATCTAAGAGCCCATGGATAACCATGGATAGAAAGGGTGCTAACACCTTCCCTTTCTATAACCTACCTCCCGAACCGAGAGCAATCTCTTTAAGGAATTTTTCTGTGCTTTTGTCCTTTCCATTTGGAGAAAATAAAAGACGGTGGCGACTCTTGCTTCCGTGACATTTCGCGAACCAGCGTTAAACAGTCAGTTCCAGATCCACCGATCACACTAAACATAGTATATAAAGCAATAAATTGCTAAAATAAACTAAGTTATTACAACAATTATTATGGGAGAGGGGATACATGTTTTGAATGGGAATTTTTGCACAAATATAAACCTAAAAATATTATTACAATCCAATCGAATATTGCGCGAATTAAATAAATAATGCAAGTATTTAAAATGCAATGCAATGTATTTATGTAAAAAATGTTTTGGTATTTATTTTTTGTATGAGAAAATAATTTGAATTAAACCCTAACAAAATAAGGAAAAAATAAATAATATTATTTATTTGGAAAGGGGGTGAAATCCTAATTTTTTTAATTAAAAGAAAATAATGCTTCCTATTACTATTTTGCATATTATTTATATAAGAAAATAATAAATAATATTATGTTGTAAATATTAAAAATTAAGTATGTATAAAAATAATTATTTATGATTATAAATAGTATAATAAAAAATGTTAAGTATTTTTAATTGTATTTACAAATTATTTAAGAAAATAAAATCTATTTATCCTAATAAACTATTTTTTATGCAAAAATAATTAAATAAAATAAAATAAAAATTGAAAAAAATAAAGAAATTATTTTTAGGATTTTTATCATTCAGAAAAAAAAATAAAAGCTATAAATATGAAAATATGGAAAAAATATGAAAAATATAACAAATAAGCCAGGGGTGAAAATATCAAGTCAGGAGGTATGAATAGTGAAAACAAAAAGGCCCAAGGCGCCAAAAAGCCCAAGGCTTCATCCCTGTCCTCCAACCAGTCTTCCTTGCGCGTGTTTTTTGTTCAAACCTGTAACTTTCATATGCTTGCACAAAAACAAAAACTCATAACATGAAACATGTGGCATTTGAGCTCACGATTCTAACCATATAAATTATGTAACCTAACTCTAAAATATCAGAGAGAATTTTGGCAGCCCTAATTCGTGACCTAACTTTTTCAGCATTTTCAATCTTCAAATTCTCTCAGCATAGTTAATATAAATGAAAAGTATGCATATGTACAACTTTGTTATGATAAGGACTATATTTTTTCTTCATAAATTGTGGCTTGAGGATGTGTATTCAGAGAGATAGAGTTTAAGAAATATACCTCCTTCAGCTGGATTCGAGTAGAGCAATGCATGGACTTTAATGGAGGCCTGAAGATTGTTTGAGCTTCCTTGAACTTCCCTGAAGCTATTCCAATGCTTACTTTGCTTTGAGGATAGCTGGAAATCTCTACACAAGTTAAGCTGTAAGCTTCAAGGTTGAAAATAGCAAAGGATGAAACAGGGATTACAGAACCAGGGTGATGGCTTGGATTGCTTTGGTATGATGTGTATGAGGTGTTTCAAGTGTTAAAACACAAAATGCACGAGCCAAAAATTAGTTGGCAGTGATTTTGCATAAATGCTGTGTTTGGACAAAACTTTAGTGTTTCTGAGTTTTTTGGAGAGTCTCAAGTGTCAAGCAATCGTGTTAAGCCTTGTAACAAGTTTGAAAATATGTAGAGAAAGGATACAAAGTAATACCTCACTAGTTGTACAAGCTCTTGACCTTTTTACCAACTTTCTTGCTTTTGAAGTAAAGTGACAAGACCATACTCACACGCCTGTCCTTGCTTGCTTGAGGGCTGTAAAGAGCTTGTACCAATTGCCTGAGAGTTCTTTGACATTTTGTAAATCTTGAAATTTGCTCTATAATCCATCTTTGAAATGAATTTTGAGATAACTCTTGGAACTAGGTGAAAAATGTCCATGAAGTTGGGTCCAAAAACTACCTAAATTAGGGCAAAATTTCACTAATTTAAGAAGTTCATGGACCTATATTCACAAATTCATAACTTGAGATCCAAGCATCTTTTGGGAAAAGTTTGTGAATCAAAGTTGTAGATTTCATGGAGGACTACAACTTTCAAGTTTGAAGTTTTCTTTGAATCAAATTTCATCATGGTGAAAAAGTGGTGGAAAGTTGGGAAAAAATAAGAAAATGTTTATACTTAGAAAAATTCTAAGTTATGAAAATTTTCAAATTTAAAACCCTAATTTTAAAAATTGGTTTTCTTGGTGAAAAAGTTTCATATTTTGACATATCTTCATGAATTATGACCCTTGGCACTTGATTTTGACCAAAAAGTCAAATTTTGACTTTTCAGTATATAGTTGACTTTTGATCAGTTGACTGCAAATTTCATCTGTCAATCCAATGAACTTGAGATCTTTTGAACCATGTAATTAGGTCAAGATGATTCCCTTGGATCCTTGAAATTATGTTTGAACGCAATTGGTCATTGTCGTGGTTAAAAATCAGAAATTGACCTTTCTCAATCAAAACCCTAATTTTGACCATTTTGCCCTTTTGATGATTTGATCAAATTTCTTGAGGAGTTGTGATCCAAACTTGATCAAATGTTACATATGAGTCTAAAATGTTGATGTGGATCAAAAATTATGAAGTTTGACTGTAAATTGGCCATGGTTGACTTTTTCTCAATACAACTGATTTTTAGGTCAACTGTCCAATTGACTGATCAAAAATATGGTTCAAGGCTTGAAACTTAACATGAGCAATCTTAGGGGTCCAAAATAATGTATGGAAGTCACATGAAGCATTAGTGGTCCAAAAATACTTGTGCAAACTCAAACCCTAATTTAGGGATATCAGTGCAAGATGAGATGTCTTGAGCTGACCAAACCATAAACTTGTCTTGAGTCCAAGAAGTCTTGTGAGAAAAATCTTGATAAATGAGAGGGAAAATTTTGGGGTACAACACATTTTTTTCACTATATTTAAACTATGCTTCTTACTCTCTTTTAACATTCAAATCTTGTTTTAAAAGTTACAAGCCTTTAGAGGGAGGATGACGAAAACAATGCCTTCATCTCATACAGTATGCTTTTGCACAGACCTTGCTGACGATATACAGGCGTTCTTTCAAATCCTAAACACTATAGTTATAAGGAAGATAATCCCTAGTCAACCCCTTCGAGCCAAAGAAGTAGAATTTTTCCTTTTTACACAAATTGAAACCTTTAATCAAAATCTGGGGCAGGGTAGTCTCTCAGTTAATTCAAATGCACATTCAAGTCGCAAACTCTCATCTAGTAATACAACAAATTACATAAAAAAAAATTCCTCTGGAATCAAAAGACAGTGATGGTTCCCTACCAAATAGGCAGTCATTATCTCTCAAAAAGAAAAGCCCACTAAGACAAAACCTACAAAGGAGACTTAAGAAAAACTTGGGCATCCCGATGAGTGTAATCTCAAAACAATAACAGTCAGGCAAAAACCATGGATAAAATCAAAAAAAGGTCACTACAAATCCTCAATAACATGAAAAATATTGCAAAATATGACTTCCTTCTGATAAACTAAACTTGTCTGAACCATCATCAAAACGTCATTGGAGTTCACATGTAAGATTAACTGAGCTTAGGACTGAAGAACATCACGAAGAACGGGCGGGTACAAATACACTTTGAGCCGTATCCTTTGTTTCTTAAACCGTGAACCAAGCCATATTACAACCCTTTAAAAGTCCTAATTGAAGCATGGGTTACTTCAAAAGCATACTGTTACAAAAGGTATCCTGACTCCTGTAAGGCTTTACTCTAAATCCTGAGTTTGAATTTTCTTACAAAATTTATTTGCTTGCTAAAATGCATTTTCAAAATTTCAAGACAACCATAAACTTTGCATTTATTTGAATATCATTGTTTTCATTTGGCTATTTGTTTGACAACGGAGATATTCACAAAACAAATATATGATGAACAAAAACCCTCTCAATTAACAAAATCACTTTCAAGTAGGATGACATTTCCAATGACAAATCTCATATCAACAAGGTGGCATGAAATGTCACTATCCAGCAACCTGGGGTAGTCCAGTCAAGATTCCAAGAAATCTCTCAAGAAGTGCAGAATAACCAGGGGAAGGTCTCCATCTAAATCACGTGGGGCATTAAACGCAAATCCCGATAAAGGGTTACATATAATCAAACATTTCCTGGAAGTTCCACAAACACTTGCTACTAGGGGAAGTGACAAATCTCCCCAAAATCATTCTCATAGGATGACTCCTAACCAGAGTTTAATATCTGAAAACTTTTTCCCCAGCTGAGTCGACCTCAAGAATCCTCGAGGATTTTCCCCAGTGAATTCGCCACCTCTCCAACAGACTGGCAACAGGGTTTATTTCCCCAACAAACGGCAGGATTCCCCAGCTTGAGTTTACCTCCTCGACTACTAAAAATCAAAGGACCACAACTCCTCTTCCCCAGTAGACTACTCTACAATCCCCAGTAAGTTACTGTGAAGCCTGGACCCGACCATACATCAAGTCAACTTCGACTCCCTAGTAGGGCAACAGACAACCGATACTCCTGAGCTCCTTTCCCCAAACAGGAATCAACACTCTCCAGAGTTTTCAACATTCCCCAGTAGAGCTCTCCTCAAGCAACAAAATAGGAATCCTCGGTGGAAATATTCTAAGTAAAGTTTGAAGACACACCTACTCTTTAACGGTAGTCCGGGATTTAATGATTCCCCAGCATTTGTCAAGGATTTATTTTCCCAGAAAAAGATACACTTCAATAAACATTTCACATTTCATGCATCATATTACATACATGACAAGTGCATATGACACAATCTCATTTATTTTGAGAAGATCATTGCACAATGTATTTAATCCATGATGAAGTTGCATACAACATTGCCTTTACCTTTTCAGGAATAGGTCAACAGGTAAAGGTCATCATCTTTTTGGAGTAGCAATCATCTCAGATTCCTTCATCATCTTGTTGAGGTAGTAATCGTCTCAGATTCCTTCATCATCCTGTTGAGGTAGTAATCGTCCAAGATTCCTTCATCATCATGTTGAGGTATTAATCGTCTCAGATTCCTTCATCATCTTTCTGAGGTAGTAATCGTCCAAGATTCCGTCATCATCCTGCTGAGGTAGTAATCATCCAAGATTCCTTCATCATCTTTTTGGGGTAGCAATCGTCTCAGATTCCTCCATCATCCTATTGAGGTAGTAGACATCCAAGATTCCTTCATCATCTTGCTGAGGTAGTAATCGTCCAAGATTCCTTCATCATCTTTTTGGAGTAGCAATTGCCCAAGATTCCTTCATCATCCCGCTGAGGTAGTAATCGTCCAAGATTCCTTCATCATCCTACTGAGGTAGAAATCGTCCAAGATTCCTTCATCATCTTTCTGAGGTAGTAATTGTCCAAGATTCCTTCATCACATATCATTATCAAAAAAAACCTCCTTTGGTTAGATTTATTTCTTCCAGTTAATGACAGGCGACCAAAAGACCTCCTCTGGTTAGATTTATTTCTTCCAGTTAATGACAGGCGACATGTTCTACCCCAAAATTTTCCCTCTCATTATACTCAATACATGTCCATTGAGATCTTCAATTTGCTCAAGATTGCCCAAGAGTTGACCAGACAAACTCTCTCCTAAGGCAATATACCTCAAACTAGGGTTTCTATTTTCATAAAGATGGGTGAGCCACAAAAGCCCCAAATGCTTTCCAAGGTCCTAATATGTTCCCAATATCCTCCATGTCAAATTTCAAGCCTTGCATAAAAAGATTGCTCAGTCAACTGCTCAGATGCTTGAGAATCGACTGTATTAGGTCAAAAGTCAATTGTGGCCCACATATAGTCAAACTTCAATATTTTTGGTCAACATCAACATTTTGAAGTTATATCCATCATTTTATCAAGGTTTGACCATGATTCCCCAAGGAATGCTCCAAATTCATCAAAACCCAAAAGTTGCTAAATTAGGGTTTCTTAGTAAAAGTAAAGCCAACTTTGATCAAGCATAACTTCTTCATACTTTATCAAAAAATTTCCATCCAAAGCTCATTTTGAAGAGGATGAAATTCCCTACATTTCATCTTCATCCCACAATTTAAAAATATGAACTCACAAAAAGATATGAATTTTGACAATATAGGTCCTTTTGAAAAGTCAACAAAAACACCTTTTGGGTCAAAGCTTCATA
Source organism: Vicia faba (assembly GCA_948472305.1). Lineage (NCBI taxonomy): Eukaryota > Viridiplantae > Streptophyta > Magnoliopsida > Fabales > Fabaceae > Vicia > Vicia faba. The sequence goes on from OX451738.1 coordinate 1,573,207,737, forward strand.
CAAGAACATGGAAGACTTAATTGAGATGAGACCAAAAGGGTTGCATAGGGGACATCCTAAGCTTTCTAAAAAGTCAAAGAAAATCTCCATAAGGTCAAAATTAAGAGAGATATGCATTGTCAAAGTTGGCAATGTTTGGAAAATTATCAAAAGTCAACATTGATCAAATTGACACTTTTTCCAAAGGGGCCCATGTTTTCTTGCTTGAAACATGTTTCTAATAGGACCCACGACCCCTGAGCTCATTAACCTCTTATTTTATTATTCTTATCATTTATTTTTATTTTTTATTCAATTAAATCAAAATAAATCAAATTAAATGGTAAAATAATGAAATCAAATCAAATCTTGGGATTTTTGTGCACATTTTGAGTCTATATACAGCTAGCATGATGGCCAATTCGTGCAAGATTCATTTGGATTAGAAAAGATTGGATTGAAGCTTATTTTGGGAAGATATCATACAAAGAGAAAATCAAATCAAATATCCATTATTTCTCAAGATTCATGCCAATTTTATAACCTAATTCAGTCTACTACATATACACAATAACTCCAGACCATAAGCATAAGGATTGGAGGCGTGAAACAGCAAGAAAGAAACCAAAATTTTGCAAGAAAAGTGTGAGACCTATCTTTGTCTACAGGCCAATTCAAGCCCTTCCAACGTTTCCAATCGATTCATGGACATCCCAGGAAGCTAACAGCAGCATTTGCAAGCCTCAAAGCATCCAGAATCGTCCCCAAAAGCATCACGGTTTTCCCTAAAACTCAAACTCGATTTCATTGTTTTATGCATCCTAAACGCATGCTAATCATATATTTGTGTTTATCATCTTGTTTGCAAGCTACTTGTACCCTTTAATTGCATTTACCGCGCAGGAATCCATAGTTGCCATTGTTAGGGTTTCTGGGATGTTTTTAGGGCTTTGTTATACAGGTAAAATTGGCCATAGAAAAGAGTACTAGGATGCTCGTAGCATCAAGGCGGTTTGATCCATGTAATTGGAATTCATTTATCATGCGTTGTGTTGATTTTTGAGAATTGCAGGTTTTTAGCTATGGCTGATTGTCCATGGGTAAAAGCTCTGAACCTAAGGCGATGGTTCCCTAGAGGAGACGATGCGTGTCACAGCGTGGTTGGTCCATTTAAATTTGGCGCGTGTTCTCTGGCCACTAACTCGTTTTCTAATATATTATATGTTTGTTATTATATTGATAATTGAGATAAACAGCCCAGTTGGTCAGGAAGCATGCCTTGGATGTGCACGTCTTGGGTTTGATCCCAGGCGTGCACATTTTGTTATTTTCTCATGTGTTTCAGGAAGATATCATGTACTTCTCTCTAGCACGCGTACCGTGGGCTTGCAAATCAATACCATTGGATGGCATAGTTACCAGATCTGAGGGCCATGAAGCAGCGTACCATGGTGCACCCACAGGCATGGTCAACATGGGACCTCACGTTGACTGGGCTTGAAGGGATTTTGGGCCTTAGGAATTTAGATCTTCACCCCCCATTTGCTAGCACATACAGGCCCAATTCTCAATCTTTCTTTTTTATTTATTTTCTTTTATTTTATTCTTTTCAATTTATTTATTTATTTTATTTTTTAAAAAAAAACAGTTTTTATAAAATCATAAAATCAAGAATTCACAAATTTAGAATTAGTTTTTTTAATATTATCAAATTTATTTATTTTAATTAATTAGCTTAATTTAATTTAGGGTAACTTTAACTCATTTTTACAATTAAAATTAACTTGAAAAATTAGGTTTAATTCTTGATTTAATTATTTTCTTTTTTGCAAAAAAAATAAAAACACAAAAATAGGTTATTTAGAATTACTTGCTTTTCATTAATTTATTTATTTTCCTAAATTAACATTAATTAGAACTTAGGATTTTCTTTGCAATTTAATTATTCTTTATTTTCTTAAATAAAAAACGACCAAAAAATGATTTTCTTTAATCAATTGCAATTAGGTTTAGTCAATGGTCAAAACCCAGATTTCTCTCGCCTTTAATTTACCGCGCGTTTTTAATTTTCTTTCTTATTATTATTGTAACTGTTTCAAGGTTGTAATAGTTTTAATTAGGGTTTTAAATTCCGTACTTTTATTTCCCGTCAAGGAAATTATGTAACTGTCAAAGCCATGTAATAGTTAGGTTTATTTCCGCTTTTTACTTTCTGTAAATTCTTAACTGTTAGATGTATGTTAAAAGGACTATATGGCAAGAATGCATGAAAAATTAATACAGTTAGAAAACCCTAATGTGCAAAGATAATAAACTGAAATCAAACACTCGCACATGCTCACTCTTAGGGTATATTCTCACTTCGGTTGCCTTCGGTTAAACGGTCATGTCGCCTCGGAAAAGATCGGTAGGACTCTAGGATGGTTACTGAAGTTTTCTAACTATTGCTTAAGTGATTGTACTTGTCCCTTTTGAATGTCCCTTATAACTCCAACGATGGTGCTACCTACTCTGCAATAGTAGGATAGCATTGTCTAAAGGAAACGAGAACAAAAACAATCTTTTTCGAGTAGGTAGATGCTAGTAGGTACTTGCTCAAAACAAATCTTTTCACACTAAGACCTTTTCCAAACAAATTTTCAAAACAACTTCGTCACACTCTTGAGGACTGATACAAGGGTTATCACGAAGTAAAACATTTTCAAAAACAAGCACACAAACACAAGCAATTTTAAAAAGATGAGCAAGTACCTAAAATCCCGTAGATAACTATGGATAGAAGGGGTGCTAACACATTCCCTTTCTATAATCTACCCCCCGTACTCAAAATCTCGAAAAAGGATTTTTTCTGTACTTTTTTCCTTTCCAGTTGTATAAAATAAAAGTCGGTGGCGACTCTTGCTTACCGCGACATTTTGCAAACAAAAAACACAAAACGCAAACCAGTATTAAACAGTCGGTTCTGCCACCGTATCAAAGAACTGGCGACTCTGCTGGGGAAATAAAATAAAGTGGGGTTTACCTTAGGATCTAGGTCATTAAATCGCTTCTCTTGATTGTCTTGATTGCTTTACTTTTGAGGGTCTTGTTTGGGGTTACTATAGATCCTACACCCGGATCTAGGGGCACTCATTAGGTAAACAACAATAGATCGTGGAGACTGTACGACATAGACCGATATGGTTTAAGCGATGGATGTGTTAGTGTGGCACTTTGGTTGGTACCGGTATCCTTCATGGGGAAACAAGGAGAATATGGGGCCGCCGCGTGGTGTCGTGAAGCACTAACGGACCTTAGAACCTTAGTTGAACAAACTTGGCCATTAGAATGTAGTGAGTAGTCGGCCTCGGTGTATAGCTGAGAACTGGTTGATACTCGATGCTACACTCATTGAGATCATACTTTCGGGATATTTTGGCCACAAGAAAAGATTAAGAGCTGAAACAATGCCCGATAAAGGATGGTCAGTGATATTGAGAATCTCTAGAACCCGATAACTTTTTAGGACAGGTTTGAACCAACTAAACTTAAAGAGGGTACTACCTTTAACCTCATGCAAGCCTTAAACCTAAGGACTTAGTTTTACATGACTATGTTTGTGTTGTACCCCAAAATTTGCCCTCCCATATTTCTCAAAACATTTCAAGAAAGATCCTCAAATTGCTCAAGGAAGTCCAAGGGTTGACTAGACAAGCCCTCTCCTAAGGCAGTCTACCTCAAATTAGGGTTTCATGTTGCATCAAGATACTTGAGTCCAAGGGGTCCCAAATGCTCACCAATGTCCTATTATGTTCTCAAGATCATCCATGTCAAGTTTCAAGCCTTGCAGAGGAAGTTTGCTCAGTCAATTGCTCAAAGGCCTAAAAATCGACTGTGCTAGGGCAAAAGTCAACTGTGACCCCCATACAGTAAAAATTCAATATTTTTAGTCAACATTTTCAATTTGAAGTATATTTCATCATATGATCAAGGGTTGATCATGATTCATCAAGGATTGCTCATAATTCATCAAGAACCAAAAGTTGCTAAATTAGGGTTTTGTAGGAAAAGTCAACTCAACTTTGACCAAGCATGCCTTTCTCATACTTTATGAGAAATGACCCATCCAAATCTCATTTTGAAGAGGATGCCATGCTCTACAATCCATCTTCAGCTCTCAATTTCAAAATATGCACTCACAAGAAGTTATGAATTTGGACATTATAGGTCATTTTGAAAAGTCAACAAAAACACCTTTTTTGTCAAAGCTTCATACATGATCATGGAATATCAAATTGAGATGAGACCAAAATGTTTTCTTAGAGGACATCTCAATATTTCTAAAAAGTCTAAGAACACCTTCAAAGAGTCAAAATTGAGGAAGTTATGCATTGGTGAAGTTGACCTTTTTTGCAAAATTGCCAAAAGTCAACTATGCCTAAAACTTAATTTTTTGCCAAATGGGCCCAATCTTTTTCACTTGTTTTGAGTTGGAAACATGATCCACGAGCCCTAGCCTTTGCCACTTGTCATTATCTTATTTTTATTATTTATCTTGATTTTTATTTGAATTAAATCAATTTTAATCAAAATAAATCATGAGAAAATCTAAAGCATCGAAAACTCAAGATTTTATACTTATTTCAGGTCTCAAATCCAATTGGCAAGTATTTGAAATCGTGCAAGGCATTGGTGTGGACAAAAGGATTATTTTTAGGCTATTTTTGGAATGATATTCAAGAGAATCAAATCAAGATCAAATTCATTGATGGAGGAAGATTGAGGCCAGGTTTTCAAATCTAATTCATTCCTCAATACATATAGAAGGAATGCAGACCTAAAACTAGGTTGGAGAGAGGCGTATGAACCAGAAACAAAACTTGAAAAAACAAGAAAAAGTGCAAACACGAATTCCTACTTAGAGGCCAATTCAATACCCTTGGACCATTCCAATCGCTTCCTGGGATCCCCAGCAAGCAAAAGCAATCCAAAACAAGCATTTCCAGGCCCTATATCGCGCTGTAAGCCCATCACGACATCCAGGTATTTTTGAATTCGGTTTGCATGATTTAGGCATTGATAGCATTAATTAATCATATATTATTGATCCATAGAACATTTGCAAGCTTTCTGTATTCTTTAATTGTGTTTTCATGGCTTGTAAGAAGTTTCACCATTATTAGGGTTTACAAGCTCGCTTTGGGGTTTCTGAACCTAGGCAAAATTGGGCCATGAAAGAGGCACCATTGTGCTTAGCAAATCCAGACGAGTCCATTCATGGCCTTGGTAGTCATTTATATCACTTGTATTTGATTTTGAGAAATTGCAGGGCTGTAGCGACGGACGTTGTCCGTAGGTAAAGGTTTCCAAACCTTTTAGCCACAGAAAGAGAAGGGAGATGAAGACGTGGCAAGCCATCACTCGTCCATTTGAATTTTCGCGCTAATATTTTAATTATTTCGCTTGTTTATTTTATATCAATTCTTGTTTATATTACATACAACAAAAACAAGTGGCACAGTTGGTTACAAGGTAGGTGCAGAATGCTTCAGAACCTGGGTTCGAATCCCAGGTCCCCCAAATTTCTTCATATTTTTTCCTTTCAGGTAATCCAGCGCACTTACAAGTCCAAGGCCTACCATACTCCCTCAAGATCCAGTCTGCCAAGTGGCCAGATGGCCAGATCCAAAGGCCATCCATGAGGGAACATCATAAGCTTAGTCAAACGCATAGCATCAAATCATGGAAGTCAAACTTGGACTTCAGATTGTTGGGCCCAAGATTGATTCTTACACCCCCTCATACTGCTCAGGCCCAAATTTCTTCACCCTTTTTTCTTTTTATATTTTTATTTCATTTAATTTATTTATTTTATTTTACTAACAAATCAATTATTTTCTTTTATCAAAAAATCACAAAAATATTTTTTTCATCAAATTAATTTTAAGATATTTTTTTTATACAAAAAATTAAATTAATTTAATTAGGTTTTAATAAAGATAACTTTAATTCTATTTGTAAATAATTAAAAATAATTAGAAAATTAGGGTTTTGTCTAAACTTAATTACATTTTCTTTTTCTTAAAAATAACCAAAAAAAACTAAAAATAGGTCATTTTATTTATTTTCATTAATTAATTTAATTACTAATTATTTTGTATTTAATTTTAAAACCTAAATTCTTTTCTTAAAAAATATTAAAAACAACAAAAACTTATTTTCTTTTAATTAGGTCAAAAAAGGGTCAAAACCCTAATTTTTCTTATCGTCTAATTTCATCGCGCACGTTTTGATTATTTATTTTTATCCATATTAATGTAATTGCCTACAAGTTGTAATAGTTAATTAGGATTTTTATTTTCATTTATCGCTTTATTATTTAAGGGTTTGTTTTTGGCTATGTAAATACCCGAAGCCTTGTAATAGCGTAATTTAAATTCCGCACTTTAAATTCTGCAAAATATTAAACTGTTAGATGTATGATATTAGGATGCATGACAAGAATGTATGTAAATTTTAAAACAGTTAGATAACCCTAAATGTGCAAAGATAAATAAACTGAAATTGAATCACTCGCACATGCGCACTCCTAGGGTACACTCCCACTTGGTTGCCTTCGGTAAATGGTCATTGAGTATAGGATGCTTTAGTGGTCATCCTTTTGTCTAAATAAAGATCAAAGTCTCGATTTAGAAGAGTTGCCTCAGAATGGTTGCCTCAGAATAGTTGCCTCGAATAATTGATCGAAGACATTAGGGTTATTACTAAGACGTCCTAACGTTGCTTTAGTGACCGTACGTCCCTTTTCGAATTTACCCTCAAAACTACAATGATGGTGCTACCTGTAACACCCCAATTCTACCCCAAGCAAATTATGCAAAATAAATCAGAGTTATAGAGTTTCATTCATACAAACGAATCGGGACGTCACAAATTCTTCTAACAAATTCATTGCATTCATCATGGATATATAACACTTTTAATAAAACATCGGATGAACAATCAATATAGCATCTTTAATATAATTCAACAACTATGCAGCAGAATTCTTGAATAACATCTTTAAATAAAACATCAACTTCGAAACATCTCATATTTAGTAAATAAACAATTTAAAGTTCAACAACTAAAAATCAGCAATCAAAAGTCAGCAAGCGTTCATCCCCCCGACTGTTACATATCAGAGCAATGACACCGACTCGATATATTGAATGTATACGGCCTTCACTCATGATTACCTGCACGTTACCAACATAGGGGCAACATTCAAACAGAAAGGGTGAGATATCTAACAATATAATAAAGCGCGTGATAATTAATATATTAAATTAGATCAATAATATCACCACTTCTCATCTCATAATCAACAATAATTACAGCATATATACTCATTCATCACTATCAAATACACTTCATTATTCAATCATATAATGCGACTTAAAACTATGCAAATGCATGTGGTACCATTGGAGCAGAACTCCCATCTTAAAAATCTAATCTGCCAATTAATAGAGGCATCAACAAGGCATGGCCTTCGTCTCAAAATTTGCAATCTAGGCCATCTCAACGAGCATAAGCTCCATCTCAAAAATGCAATGTATGTCATGAATGTAATATCAACATCTCTATCATCTAAAAACACAACATCTCATAAACATCTCAAAACATCTCAATTACAGCATCTCATAAACATCTCAAAATAACAACATCTCATAAACATCTCAAAACAACAACATCTCAAACAACAACATCTTAATCATCTCGGAAACAACAACATCTCTATCAGCTCGAAACAACAACATATCAATCATCTCAAAAACATCTCAATTACAGCATCTCATAAACATCTCAAAATAATTTATTAAACATAGTTTATTTATCAAACGACATTGGTTCATCATAATTATCAAACACAACTTTAATGACCACATCACACTTTTAACTCAGTTGTATATCAATACTACAGTAATCCCTACTGTTATTCTGCTATTGTCATAATTCTAACAGCGGCCTCTAACATCTCATGTTCATCATTCTGTCCCAAAAATAGCACAACAATCATCTATGGGAATTAGTTCTAAATCCTAAATTAGTTACTAGGATTACACCTCTTAATCATCATTTCATCATCTAAAATAATTTTCACCGCGTTAGCTAATCAACGCTTCGAACAGCATCTCAAACAGCATCCTACAACTCAAGTTACAGCAATTTAAAAACTGATTCTGTCAAAAATATTCAGTATGGGTCGACACAAAACTCCTTCGATCGACTCATCCTGCTTCATATGTATACTATGAGTCTACACATCCTCCTTATGGATCGACTCATTCTGGCTTTCAATACAGCATGTATTGACACATGCACTCTTCGTGTTGACTCATCCTGAGTCTTGTACTCATCATGTATCGATGCAAACCCTCCATGCATCGACTCATCCTGAGTCGAACATCATTCATGTATCGACACATGCCCTGCATGCATCGACTCATCCTGAGTCGAATATCCTTCATGTATCGACACATGCAGCTTGGGGTCGACACATCCTTCGACAGTCTGCATAATATTCTACGTTTTCTACTTTAATTTGCTACGGGAATCATACTACATCCCTAAAAACCTTATTATGATCATGATAATTCATCACCTAATATTACACTCTATTACTCCATTGATCAAACAACATAATAACATTCTTATTCATCAAAAATCCATCAAATCTTCATCATACATCATTCATAATGCAATTTATGCAAGAACAAACAGCAATTACATCTAACCCCATATATCAAACATCATGAACCCAATTATAAAGCCAGAACCCCACCTTTACCTTGGATCGAAGGTCGCTCTACAATTTCCGAGTTGAATCTTTGTTCTTGCCGTTTTCCACTTTTTCCAACAACTTCACGTTCTACCCAAATCCGTATTTCTCTTATTACTACTGCCTCCTTCTATTCTTTCAACAAATAATAAAGTAACCTAATATTATTATATTATTCCTTATTGGGCTCAAAACCTACACCCCCTTATTACTTCCACTCACACCATATAGGCCCACATTAAATAATATTAGCTTCTAACATTATTTCACATAATAATATAATACCTCAAATATATTATTATTTCTCCATTTAATAAAATAAATTCAATTTAATAACACTTCTTCACAATTATTCCAAAAATAATTTAATTAAATAATTAATTAAATTACGGGCGTTATAACTCTCCCCCACTTAGAATATTTTTGTCCTCGAAAATTTACCTCAATCAAACAATTCAGGATAGGAGTCTCGCATCTTGCTCTCCAATTCCCAAGTCATGCTTTCTCCTGCAGCTCCTAACCAAACCACTTTAAGCAAGGCAATCTCTTTTCCCTTCAGAGTCTTCATTTCACGATCTACGATCTGTACAGGCATCGTCTCCACTGTAAGATTATCCCGTACTTGCACATCGTCCATATGAATCACATGAGATGGATCTGAAATATACTTCCGAAGTTGCGACACATGAAACACATCATGTAAATTCAAAAGGTTAGGCGGTAAAGCCACTCTATAAGCAACATTCCCCACTCTCTCTGAAATCTGATATGGTCCAATAAAACATGAAGTGAGCTTCTTAGACTCCAATGCTCGCCCAACACCAGTCACAGGTGTAACTCTCAAAAACACATGATCACCAGCTTGAAATTCGAAATCCTTCCTTCGCTTGTCATGATAACTCTTCTGCCTACTCTGTGAAGCTTTCATCTTTTCTCGAATCAACTTCACCTTCTCGGTAGTCTCACGAACAAGTTCAGGTCCAAGTACTACACTCTCACCAGATTCATGCCAACATAATGGAGTTCTACATCTTCGACCATACAACGCCTCAAAAGGTGCCATCCCAATACTAGAATGGTAACTGTTATTATATGTGAACTCTATCAACAGAAGATAAGTATCCCACGAACCTCCCTGCTCGAGAACACATGCCCTCAACAAGTCTTTTAACGATTGAATCATCCGTTCAGTCTGACCATCTGTCTGAGGATGATACGCTGAACTCAACCTCAACTTAGAACCCAACGCTTCTTGCAAACTCTTCCAAAAATCAGAAGTAAATCTTGGATCTCTATTTGACACAATGCACAAAGGAACACCATGCAGTTTCAAAATCACACTAACATAAATCTCAGCCAATTTCGACACTGGAAAACTGATGTTAATAGGAATAAAATGAGCTGACTTCGTAAGCCTATCAACAATCACCCAAATCGAATCATGTCCTCTCGAAGTACTAGGCAACCCCGTCACAAAGTCCATTGAAATGCTATCCCATTTCCATTCAGGAACTTCAACGGTTACATCAATCCTGTAGGCTTCTGATGTTTATCTTTCGACTTCTGACAAGTCAAACATGCATACACAAACCGAGCCACATCACTCTTCATCCCAGGCCACCAAAACAAACCTTTCAAATCTTGATACATCTTTGTAGCTCCTGGATGAATACTCAACTTACTTCTATGACTCTCTTCAAGTATAACTTTCTTCATCTCAGCATCATCGGGAATACAGATCCGGTTACGAAATCTCAACACACCATGCTCATCTAACTTGAAATCACTATTCTCAGATTAATCAGTCCCAACCATCAAATCTACCAGTTTCACATCCAACTTCTGAGCTTCTTTGATACTGTCTAGAAATTCATTATTAATCTTCAACATACCCAACATAACACTTTGCGGAGTAACCTCGCAAACTAAGCTCATATCTCTGAACTGCTCAATCAATTCCAACTCTTTAATCATCATTGCTGACATATGTAAAGTCTTTCGACTTAATGCATCAGCTACCACATTTGCCTTTCTTGGATGATAATTCAAACTGAAATCATAATCCTTTAACAATTCCAAAACACATCTTCGTTGCCTCATATTCAACTCCTTCTGATCAAATAAATACTTTAAGCTCTTATGGTCACTAAACACTTCAAATCTAGAACCATAAAGATAATGCCTCCAAATCTTCAACACAAAAACAACCGCAGCAAGCTCTAAATCATGCGTAGGATAGTTCTTCTCATGAGTCCTCAACTGCCTCGATGCATAAGCAACTACCTTACCACTCTGCATAAGCACACCTCCTAAACCCATCTTGGAAGCATCACAATACACCACAAAAGGCTCTCCTGGATTAGGCAACGTCAAAATCAGAGCCGACGTCAACCTCTTCTTCAATTCTATAAAACTTTCTTCGCATTGAACATCCCAAATAAATGCTCTACCTTTACAAGTCAACTTAGTCGACAGAAGTGACAACTTAGAAAACCCTTCGATAAACCTTCTATAATAACCAGCTAATCCCAAGAAGCTTCTAATCTCAGTAGCTGACTTTGGAGTTTCACATTGCAACACAGCATCAACCTTCGAAGGATCTACAGCAATGCCACTACCTGAAATCACATGACCAAGAAAACTAACCTCTTTTAACCAAAATTCACACTTGGACAACTTTGCATACAACTTCTTCTCTTTCAAAACTTGCAATACTACTCTTAAATGTTCAGCATGCTCTTCTTATGACTTAGAGTAAATCAAAATATCATCAATGAACACCACTACAAACCGATCCAAATAAGTATAGAAGATACGATTCATATATTCCATGAATACTCCCGGCGCATTAGTAACACTGAAAGGCATCACCGAATACTCGTAATGTCAATAACACATTCTGAAAGCCGTGTTCTGAATATCTCCATTCTTCACTTTAATCTGATGGTAACCCGACCTCAAATCAATCTTGCTAAACACATGGGCATCCACCAATTGGTCCATCAAGTCATCTATTCTTTGAAGCAGATACTTGTTATTAATCGTCACCTTGTTCAACTGTCTATAATCAACACAAAGCCTCATGCTTCCATCTTTCTTCTTCACTAACAACACTGAAGCTCCCCACGGCGATACACTTGGTATTACAACATAAACAACAGTTAGAACATCAAAATAACAATACTCAATTGTTAGACATCTACGACTCGACGACAAGGTCGGACCAACCTTTTGCTTTGATACCAACTTTGTAACACCCCAATTCTACCCCAAGCAAATTATGCAAAATCAATCAGAGTTATAGAATTTCATTCATACAAACGAATCAGGACGTCACAAATTATTCTAACAAATTCATTGCATTCATCATGGATATATAACACTTTTAATAAAACATCGGATGAACCATCAATATAGTATCTTTAATAAAATAAATCAACAACTACGCAGCGGAATTCTTCAATAATATCTTTAAATAAAATAGCAACTTCGAAACATCTCATATTTAGTAAATAAACAATTTAAAGTTCAACAACGAAAAAACAGCAATCGAAAATCAGCAAGCATTCATCCCCCCGAGTGTTACATATCAGAGCAATGACACTGACTCGATCTATTGAAGGTATACGGCCTTCACTCTCGATTACCTGCACGTTACCAACATAGGGGCGACATTCAAACAGAAGGGGTGAGATATCTAACAATATAATAAAGCGCATGATAATTAATATATTAAATTAGATCAATAATACCACCACTTCTCATCTCATAATAAACAATAATTACAGCATATATACTCATTCATCACCATCAAATACAATTCATTATTCAATCATATAATGTGACTCAAAACTATGAAAATGCATGTGGTACCATTGGAGCAGAACTCCCATCTCAAAATTCTAATCTGCCAATTAATAGAGGCATCAACAAGGCATAGCCTTCGTCTCTAAATTTGCCAATCCAGGCCATCTCAACGAGCATAAGCTCCATCTCAAAAATGCAATGTATTCCATGAATGTAATATCAACATCTCAATCATCTCAAAACACAACATCTCATAAACATCTCAATTACAGCATCTCATAAACATCTCAAAATAACAACATCTCATAAATATCTCAAAACAACAACATCTCAGTCATCTTAAACAACAACATCTTAATCATCTCGGAAACAACAACATCTCAATCATCTCGAAACAAAAACATCTCAATCATCTCGAAAACATCTCAATTACAACATCTCATAAACATCTCAAAATAATTTATTAAACATGGTTTATTTATCAAACGACATTGGTTCATCATAATTATCAAACACAACTTTAATGACCATATCTCACTATTAACTCAATTGTATATCAATACTACAGTAAACCCTACTATTATTCTGCTACTGTCATAATTCTAACAGCGGCCTCTAACATCTCATGTTCATCATACTGTCCCAATAACAGCACAACGGTCATCTACGGGAATTAGTTCTAAATCCTAAATTAGTTACTAGGATTACACCTCTTAATCATCATTTCATCACTAAAATAATATTCATCGCGTTAGCTAATCAACGCTTTGAACAGCAACTCAACCAGCATCCTACAACTCAAGTTACAGCAATTTAAAAACTGATTCTGTCAAAAATGTTCAGTATGGGTCGACACAAAACTCCTTTGATCGGCTCATCCTGCTTCATATGTATACTATGAGTCGACACATCCTCCTTATGGATCGACTCATTCTGGCTTTCAATACAGCATGTATCGACGCATGCACTCTTCGTGTTGACTCATCCTGAGTCTTGTACTCATCATGTATCGACGCAAACCCTCCATGCATCGACTCATTCTGAGTCGAACATTATTCATGTATCGACACATGCCCTGCATGCATCGACTCATCCTGAGTCGAATATCCTTCATGTATTGACACATGCAGCTTGGGGTCGACACATCCTTCGACAGTCTGCATAATTTTCTGTGTTTTCTACTGTAATTTGCTACAGGAATCATACTACAGCCCTAAAAACCTTATTATGATCATGATAATTCATCACCTAATATTACACTCTATTACTCCATTGATCAAACAACATAATAACATTCTTATTCATCAAAAATTCATCAAATCTTCATCATACATCATTCATAATGCAATTTATGCAAGAACAAACAGCAATTACATCTAACCCTATATATCAAACATCATGAACCCAATTATAAAGCCAGAACCCCACCCTTACCTTGGATCGAAGTTCGCTCTACAATTTCCTTTTGAATCTTTGTTCTTTCCGTTTTCCACTTTTTCCAGCAACTTCACGTTCTCCTCAAATCCTTATTTCTCTTCTTACTATTGCCTCCTTCTATTCTTTCAACAAATAATAAAATAACCTAATATTATTATATTATTCCTTATTGGGCTTAAAACCTACACCCCCTTATTACTTCCACTCACACCATATAGGCCCACATTAAATAATATTAGCTTCTAACATTATTTCACATAATAATATAATACCTCAAATATATTATTATTTCTCCATTTAATAAAACAAATCCAATTTAATAACACTTCTTCACAATTATTCCAAAAATAATTTAATTAAATAATTAATTAAATTACGGGTGTTACACTACCTACTCACTAATAGTGGGATAGTGCCGTCTAAAGGAAACGAATGCAGAATAATTCTTTTTTCGAGTAGGTATATCAGTTCTTAAGTATTTGCTCAATCCAAACAAACTTTTTCACACTTACACTCCTTTCAAACAAAGTTTTCAAAAACACTTCATTACACTCTTGAAGACAGAAGCAAGAGTTAAATTGAAGTCAAAACAAAAGCTTTTCAAATCACACAAACACAAAGAAAATAATTTTGAAAATGATGAGCAAGTACCTAAGAGCCCGTAGATAACTACAGATAGAAAGGGTGTTAATACCTTTCCTTTCTATAATCTACCCCCGTACTCAGAAATATCTTGAAAAAGGAATTTTTCTGTGCTTTTTTCCTTTCCTTGTTGGATAAATTAAAAGTCGTTGGCGACTCTTGCTTACTGCGACATTTTGTGAACACAAACGCAAAACACAAACCAGCAATCCCTAAAAAAGAGGGGAAACAAGTCCCGATTCTGGCCATCGTATCACAGAACTGGCGACTCTACTGGAGACTTAATAAGTGAGGTGTACCTTAGTATTGGTTCATCATATTGTTTTCAATTGTTTGATTTGATTGCTTTATCTTTGTGGACTTTGTATCGGAGTTACTATAGATCCTAACCTGGATCTGGGGGACACCTTTTAGGTAAGTAGCAATAGACTGTGAGGGAACTGTACGGCGTAGACCGATACGGTTGAAGCAGTAGCTACGTTGGTGTGACACATTAGTTGGTACCGATATCCCTTGTGGAGTAACAAGGAAAGTATGGGGCTACTAATGGGTCATTAAGCATCAACTGACCTTAAAACCTATAATTGACCAACTTGGCCATAGGAAGTAGCAGTATGCTACACTCATTGAGACCATACTCTCGAGATGGTTCTGGCCGCAAGAAAAGATTGTGTGACTGTAATTATGACCGATGGAGGATGGTCAGTGATATTGAGAACCTCTAGAACCCAGTTACAATTATTAGGACAGGTTGAACAAACTAAACTGCAAGAGGGTAATACCTAAACTCCATGTCAGCCTGAAATTTAAGGGCTCTTGTGTGACTTGTTTGCCTTTACCATGTTTGCTATCTGTGATACCTGTTGTGTGTTTTATCATGACATCGCATGCATATTTCATTAGACTAACCATTTCAAAGACCGAGGGGATTCATCTTTGTTCTATTTTGCAGATTATGGCTTCTATGTGCAGAAATACCATTCGAATCAGCTTCGTGCAAATCCCTGCTCTGCTCAAAGAGTTGGTTTCAAAAGTTCCTGATACTTCTTCCTTTGTTAGAAGACATGGACATCTCCTTAGCTTGGTCACTTCAAAGTTGGATGAGCAAATGATGAGTGTGTTATTCCTGTTCTTTGATCCATTGCATCATTGTTTCACCTTCCCGGACTATCAGCTAGTCCCTACTTTGGAGGAGTTTTCTGATTTGTTGGTGTGATCGGTGGATCTGGAACTGACTGTTTAAAGCTGGTTCGCGAAATGTCGCGGAAGCAAGAGTCGCCACCGTCTTTTATTTTCTCCAAATGGAAAGGACAAAAGCACAGAAAAATTCCTTAAAGAGATTGCTCTCGGTTCGGGAGGTAGGTTATAGAAAGGGAAGGTGTTAGCACCCTTTCTATCCATGGTTATCCATGGGCTCTTAGATACTTTCTCATTTGTGTTTTCAAAAATGGTTTGTTTGCTTTTCAACTGTGGGTTTTAAAAAGTTTCTTTGAAAATTCCAGTTCGACTCTTGTATCGGTCCTCAAGAGTGTTTGAAAAATTGCTTTCGAAAGCTTTTTGAAAAGTGTTGGTGCGAAAAGTATTTTTGATTTGTTTTGAAATTTAGAGCAAGTATCTACGAGTTGTCTACCTACCCTAAGGAATTCGTCTGTGTAAATGTCCTTTAAAGTAGTGCCATCCCACCATTGAGAGGTAGGTAGCACCACCGTTGGAGGTGTTCGGGTCAATTCGAGGTTCGGGACATGGTGATCACCAGAGCAATGGGAAGACACCTTAGAAGCTACCCTCATGCCAGGTTCCCGGATCATGAGGACTTACTAAGACATCCTCTACTCGACGATCACCTTTCGAGGCAAGGCAACAGTGAGGCGTACCCTAGGGGTGGTGTGTGATTTGTGTGTCGTTTTCATTTGCATTTATCTTGTCATGTTATTGGTGTTCTACGCTTGTTTTTATTTTTGTTCATACATTCTTTCATGCCTTTGATTAACAGTTAAAAAGTTGCGAGAAAAGTAAATTCTAAGCTATTACAAACGGCGCGGGTCCACATCGCCAAAATTAAACCAGGACCCGATTTGACAGAAAAAGTAAAGAAAGTAAAGAATTAAAAGTGCGAGTAATTAAATACATGGCTTCGGGAGAGATACATGAATATTTAAACGGAATAAAATAATATGTGAATTAATAATTAAATCGAAACGAGGGCGTTGGACCCTTTTTGCAAAATTAAATTAAACGATGAATTAATTAAAATTAAAAGAAAGAAAAGAAATTGTTTTTGTTTTTGGTATTTTTTAGTATTTATGATTTAATGTGAAAAGGGAAAATTAAAATAAGATGCAAACCCTAATTCTAGTGGCTTTTAATTTATTAAAAAAAATATTGAAGTTTTTTAACCTAAAATTAACCCTAATTTTTATATGCAAATTTGATTATAAAAATCATAAATAATTTTAAATATTTGAAAGAAAAATAAAAAGGATGAAAAATTATTAATTAAACCCTATTTCTACATTTTTTAGATTTTTTATTAAAAGTATTAAAATTAAAACCTAATTTACACTAAATTTAATTACATGCAAATTTATTTATAAAAATACTAGAAATAAAAATATTTATTATTTTAATTCTTTTCTGATTTTTTATAGGTTTTTTATTTATATTTTTTTGTGGAGATAATTAATTAATTGAAAGCAATAATTTAAAAAAAAGAAAATAGAAAATAATAAAAACAAAGAAAATAGAGAGAATTACAAACCAAGGGGGTTCAGACCCCAAATTAGGAGGTATCTTTAGAAATTTCAGGCCCATCAAGACATTGGTCCGTTTGACTTTGGCATTAGCGTGTGATGCATTGACTAGGACTTATCATGTTCCTCAATTCTTGGCCTCTGATTGAATTCCATTGGACGCGTGGACGTTGGATTGTGAGAGTGCATCATGGTCCTCAACGTAGGCGCTACATGTGAATGTTAATGGAAAAATAATATTTGAAAGCATGAAGACCTGGGGCTCGAACCCAGGTCATGCACTTTACCAGCCTTATGCCTTGCCAACCGTTCCAGATGCGCGCTTTATATATAACATAATAAACAAATAATATAAAACAAAACCAAATCGTTAGTGGACTTTGCGCGCGAGTTTTCAAAAGAGCCAACCAACGTACGCCACGAGGTCATCTTCTTCGTTATGTTTTTCCTGAAAAATATAATAAAACATAGGCAACGGTTTTCACGCGTTGCTACAGCCATGATATGAAAAAATAGCGAATAGCCACAGGGGCTCCATAAATTAGGCGCGATGGTGGCTTCTTCTTCGTCCAGACATGCTCGTGTCAATGGTGGTACTCAGGGGTTCTAATTTTTCCTCATTCAAAAACCCCTAATTTCAAATCCTGTAAACCCTAGAAAACGAACATGGTATCTTGGCATATAATGCGTAAAACTTCAATTAAAACACATGATTAGCTTGCAAACTTTATTATAAGCACAAACATAACAATAAAACACGTTAACAATGCATGAATGTCAGAAACCGATTCCGAAATTTTCTTTACCAATTTCAATGGTGATCTTGCGTTTTCTTGAGTATGGGGCTTGGTGAATGATTCAGTTATGTTCTATAATCCTCAAAGAAGCTAATGGGAGAGGTTTGGAGGCTTGAATCGCCTTGCAAGTGTATTTTCAGAATTGAGATTTTTGGCCAAATTTTCAAGTTTGGTTTTCAGGTTTCTGAGCAGCTGCGTGTGTAATGGCACTAGGGTTGTGATCCTTGCATATGTAGTAGTGAATTAGGTTAAAAAGATTCATCCAAATCCCTTGCATTCATAGTTTTTGGAAATTGATTTTCAAAGATCTTTTCAATCTTTTTCCATGTGTTATTGCTCTCAATCATATCAATTCTCTCCAAATCTTTCCCTATTTGATTTCACACGAATTATTGAGTAGATTACATGTGCAAAAAGATTTGTTAGGTTAAGTTAAATATTTTTCATATATTTAATTGATTTAAATGAATTAATATAAATAAAAATTCAAATAAATAAATAAAAAAATGAAGAAATACTTCCCTTTGGGCCAAGTGGTCGTGCACATGCTATGGATGATGAATTATGGAAGAAAAATGGGCCCATTAGCAATTTTAGGTCATTTGAACCAATGTTGACTTTTCAAAATATCCAAAAATTCCCCAACTTCCACAAGGCATAACTTGCTCAATTTTTAAGCGTTTCTCATGTTCTTGGACATTTAGGAAAGGTCTTTGAGTCCTCTAACCAATGCCTTTGGTCCCATGTCATTTTGATTTACCAATCTCAAGTTATGGCCTTTGACTTAAAGTTCCTTTTTGTTGACTTTTGAAAATGACCTATAATGTTGAAATTGATAACTTTTTGTGAGAGCATTTCTTGGACTTGAAGTATGAAGATGAGTTTTAGGAAATGTCTTTCTCTTCAAAATGAGCTTTGGATGGAATTTTTCTGATAATCCATGTGAAAGTTATGCCTTGGTCAATTTACAGTTGACTTTTTCAACTGTCCAAATAAGGAAACTTTTGCATTTTGATGATTTTTGAGCCAAGCTTTGAGAATCATGATCAAGCATTGATCAAATGATGTTTGTGGCTTCAAAATGATATGTTGACCAAAAATTTGAACTTTTGACTGCTAAATGACCATTTTGCCCCTACAGTTGACTGTAGTGCAATTTAGGGTTTTGACTGTGCAATTTTATGCTGAATGTCTTGAAACTTGGTATGAGGATGCTTGACCATATTTGTAGGCATGTGAGACTTGATTGGACCTTTGAAAACTTTATTTTCTTGATCAGAAGCAAAACCCTAATTTTGACTGCTTAGGAGGCTTTTGCACTGTGCAACCCCTGGGGAACTTTTGAAGCTTTGACTTGGCAAATCTTGAAGAATATGGGAGGGCAAATTTTGGGGTACAACAGTTGGGTATATCCATTCTCTAGCAGACACCCTTCACCGGTTTAGAGATAGCTCCTAGGCCAGAGGATATTACTTCAGCCCTACTTCTAAAAATGGTTGATGTAGTATCTAACTGGGAGACTCAGAGTGGGGTTAAAGGTTTCTTGGCTAAGTTCTTAATTGATCAAGCTCAACAGTTCTGGGATATTTTGGACTTTCAAGCATTTGAAGACATCCTGGCTCTCCTCATCTACAGATTGGTTCTGCTCCTGAATCCAGATTCTTTCATAGACGTGAACACGGTCAAGATCTTCATGTCTCGTAACCCAGTACCTACTCTTCTAGGTGATATTCTACATGCTCTCTATACTCGTACCGTGCGAAGAAGAGGGATCCTCTTGTGTTGTACGCCGCTGTTGGCGAGGTGGTTTATTTCGCACCTCCCCAAGTATGTTCTGAAGAATGAGGAAGGTGTAGGTTGGGCTTACAGAATCATGTCCCAGGCTCATACGGACATCCTTTGGAGTTCTAAAGACATGGAAATAGTAGCTGTCATTGATCGATGTGGGGAATACCCTAATGTTCCGCTGCTTGGAATTCGAGGGGGTATCACCTACAACCCTTGTTTGGCTCTACGACGGTTTGGACGCGCTCGGAGAGATGGTCCCCACGAGCTGCTACTTACAGGAATTGTCTTTGACTACAAGGGGGATGTTGAGGGACATCGCCGCAGGTTTATGAAAGCTTGGGGCATGGTGAACAAGTCTGACCCACATGAGCTAGGAATGAAGACTTCTCTCTCGATGCAACCATATCTCTAGTGGGTTCGTGCCCGTGCTCAAAAGCTGGGGATGCCATATGAAGCTGTTTTACCGGTGATAATAGAGCATACTGATGAAGAAGGTGTTCCTTATACAGTCCTCCATCCGTACATGCCTACTAATCTTGGGGCATTGAAGAGATCTTGGATCCAGATAAGGGAAGAAAGGGATACCTACAGAGAGAAGTGTCATGAGTAGGAACGGAAGATCTTGAAGCTTACAAGGCAGCTTGAGAATGAAAGGACAATCAACGATTATGTCAGCACGAAGGGAAAACGACCTTGGTATTTCTGATGTCTTTTATTGTTTCTAGTTTAGATTTGCTTTTCAGTACTTCTTTTGTAACGCCTTAAAGGCATTTGTTAAACATTGTTACCAATTTTATCTAATAAAGTGTGTTTTATTTTGGTTTACAAATTTGAATCTCCCAAAGTCTTTGAAATCATTTCATATGCATTCCATTCCCATGCACCTCATTACAGGTACCGTTACAGGTTTCTTATCTTCTTCGCTGTTTATTTCAGCACAACATGTCTTCCGAAAAACCTACTGATCAAGCCATCAAGGCTCTTCAAGCTTAGAATGCACAATTCCAAGAGTTGTTCCTGAATTTGGCCAAAGGGCGGCAAGATTTGAAGTCTCTCATCTTAAAGGAAAAGAAGAAAAAGAAGAAGAAGGTGGTCCTCCTGAATATGGGTCGCAGATTCGGGAACAATTTGCGACAGGAAACTGATTTGTCCCATTCATCTGGAGGAGGAGAGAATCAAGAGGAAATGAAGGCTCTTAGTCTTGTGGTCTCCGATAATGACACTGATTTTGATGAAGATCAGTATCCTCCTGCCGAGGATAGATATAAGCAACTTGAAGACCGGTTGAGTGCAATGGAGATCCAGAAGATACCTGTGTTAGATTTCGGATATTTGGGTCTGGCATCTGGGTTGGTGATCCCGTACAAGTTTAAGGCTCCTGTCTTTGCTAAGTACGATGGAGTATCTTGTCCGAAGCTACACCTCCGCTCGTATGTTAGAAAGATTCAACCATATACTGCTGATAGGAACCTGTGGGTTCATTTATTTCAAGATAGTTTGTCAGGGACTCAACTTGAATGGTTCTATCAACTAGAAGGAGCTAACGTCCGCAACTGGGAGGACCTTGCTGTTGCTTTTTATAAGCAATACCAGTATAATGCCGACCTTGCTCCCACGCGTACCCAACTTCAGGGTATGTCTATGGGTACAGGAGAAGGCTTTAAGGACTACGCTCATAAGTGGAGAGATCTTGCTGGAAGAGTCCAACCCCCTCTGTCTGATAGGGAATTGGTGGATATGTTTCTTGGGACTTTGTCTGGTCCCTATTTCAACCATTTGAACGGTAGTTCATCCTCTGGGTTCACTGAATTGATTTTGACTGGGGAGAGAGTTGAAGTCGGTATCAAGAGTGGCAAGATACAGAAAGGTGCTTCATCAAGTACAGAGAAGAAGCCTTTCAGAAAAGAAGCTAGTGCAGTATAGAGCTCGAAGAGCCAAAACCAACCCGAACTCCGCCAAGCAGTGAACGCGGTGGTGATTTCAAGACCAATTGTTGCCCCACAATGCAACAATCAACAAAGAGTAGAAAGACCGCAAAGGCAGTATACTCGGCTCAGTATGACTCTATCTCAAATTCTGCCGCAATTGTTAAAGACCAACTTGGTGACTCTGAGGGAAGCTCCGAAGAATCCCAGTACTACATCACCGCTGTATAATCCGAACACCCGCTGTACTTATCACTCTGATAGCCCAGGGCATGATACGAACAACTGTTGGGCCTTGAGGAACAAGGTGCAAGATTTGATTAAAGCTAAGGAAATTGAGTTTGACGCGCCGGAAAAGCCTAACATCATAACTGCGCCCATGCCCAAGCATGATCAGGGAGTGAATGCAATTAGGGATGGTGAAGAAGACAAATATATTGACAGCTGGATTTACCCGACTGCCGACGGCGGATTAAGAAATTGGACGGCAAAGGACTTTGTGCCCATTTCTTTTATTACACAGTAATAGCCTTTCTGAGTTTGTAACAGACAATTTGAAACTTTACGGCCCGGTGCCTTGCCCGAGACACCGTGGCTTTTTTTGTGAGGGTTTAATATTTGTCATTTCCATATATCATCAATAAATCATTGGACGTTTTCTTGCATTACAAATTTTGCGCTCCTTGTTTTTCTATCTTGCACTTTATTAAAACAGCTATTTGTCTTACACACACTCACATATCATAATACAGGTCCACATCCACTCTGGATCCCACTGATAACAACTCTGCTACTGTCAGTTATGACTTTGAAAGTCCAATCAACCAAGTTGAGGACGAAGGTGAGGATGATTGTGAAGTGTCGGGTGAACTTGCTAGGCTATTACTTCAGGAAGAGAGGGCCATACAACCCCATGAAGAGCCAGTGGAATCAGTAAATTTGGGTACAGAGGAAGACAAGAAAGAGGTCAAGATCAGTGCAAATCTGGAGTCTGGTGTTAAGCAACGGTTGATACAAATGTTGCGTTACTATGTTGAGATCTTTGCTTGGTCTTACTAAGATATGTCTGGGTTGGATACCGATATTGTGGTTCACCGCTTTCCAACCAAAGAAGAATGTCCTCCAATGAAACAAAAAGTTCGCCAAATGCGCCCAGAGATGTCTGAGAAAATCAAGGTTGAAGTTATGAAACAGTTTGATGCCGGTTTTCTAGCAGTTACTTCTTACCCGCAGTGGGTTGCCAACGTGGTTCCGGTGCCGAAGAAAGATGGTAAGTTTTGTACCCCAAAATTTTCCCTCCCATATTCCTCAAGATTTGTCAAGAATGATCTTCATATTGCTCAAAATGGCTCAAGGGTTGTACAGTCAAATCACCTCCTAAGACAGTCAATTCAAAATTAGGGTTTTGTGTTGCATCAAGTTCATTACATCCAAATGGCCTCAAGTGCTTCCCAATGCCTTAATATGTTCTTAAGTCCATCCATATCAAATTTCAAGTCTTCCAGAGGAATTTTGGTCAGTCAATTGCTCAAGAGACCCAAAAAGCGATTGTGCTAGGGCAAAAGTCAACTGTGACCTACAAATAGTCAAACCTCCAGATTTTTTGTCAACATTCTCATTTTTAAGGATAATTAATCATTTGATCAAGGGTTGATCATGATTCATCAAAGATTGCTCAAAATTCATCAAGATTCAAAAATTGCTCAATTAGAGTTTTGCATGAAAGGTCAACTCAACTTTGACCAAGCATAACTTTCTCATACTTTGTGAGAAATGACCCATCCAAAGCGCATTTTGAAGAGGATGCATTTTCCTATAATCTATCTTCACACCCCAAGATCAATAAATGCTCTCACAAAAAGTTACAAATTTGGACATTACAGGTCATTTTTGAAAGTCAACAAAAACACCTTTTTTGCCAAAGCTTATAACTTGAGAATGGAAGATCCAAATGAGATAAGACAAAAAGTTTTGATTATAGGACATCTCAAGGTTTCTAAAAAGTCTAAGAACACCTCCAAAAGTTCAAAATTGAAGAAGTTATGCATTGTTAAAGTTGGGCATTTTTCCAAAATTGCCAAAAGTCAGCTATCCTCAAAACTCCAATTTTTGACAAAAGGGCCCACTTTTTTCCACTTGATTTAGTCTTGTCATGCCACACACGTGTCCCATATTTAATCTCATGACCAAACATTTATTTTTTTCATTTTATTTCATTTTTATTGATTTAATTCATTATTAATCAATATTAAATCAAATAAAATCCAAAAATTGATGTAAAGGGATCTTTGTGATTTGTACAGCTTGCAAATATCATGTGACAACCAACCAACTCGTGCCAAGGCTCATTCAAGCACAAAAAAAATCAGATTTTGCCTATATTTGGAAACATGGTTATGGTGATCAAAATCAAATCCTAATTCTTCAATACACAAGGATATTGGCCCATGTTTTGACCTAGAATCATTCCCTTATATGCAAGCAAGCCCCACAAACCTAATTCACGCACAAAGCTCTACTAAAGCGGCCAGACCAAACTTGGAAAAAAGCTTGAAAAACCTTGAAACTGAAATCATACGTAGAGGTCAACTTAATCCAAAAGCTCAACGCTATCTTCTTGCTAGCCATTCACTGAAGCTAAAGCAATCGCTCACGAGCCCTGAGTCACCTCCAAACGCACTGGTTTGCTTGTTTCGTTTTTAGGCATTTACATTGCAGGTAAAATCAAGATAAATAATGGTTATAGGGACACTCAGGAGACAGAGACGATCACATCCATGTGCTTGGATGGGGTTTTTATGGCCTAGGACGAGTTTTTGAGACATCCTACGAAATTCCCTGCGGATAAAAATCCGCAGGTAAATAACCAGAGTTTTTAGAGAAGACGACCAGACGTCGCCCTCCCATTGGTCTATTTGAAAATACGCGCTTTTTATTTTTTTCTCCAGGCATAAGTGTTTGTTTGATATATATTAATTATTGCATATTATAATTACAAAAGAGGCAATTGGCTCAGTGGC
The DNA here is from genome assembly GCA_948472305.1 of Vicia faba. Lineage (NCBI taxonomy): Eukaryota > Viridiplantae > Streptophyta > Magnoliopsida > Fabales > Fabaceae > Vicia > Vicia faba. The sequence goes on from OX451738.1 coordinate 1,573,232,685, forward strand.
TAGGGCGGTTGTTCATTGGCTAACAGGACCTCGGTTCGAATCCCAGGTCCCCCAAAATATTTGTTTAATTTTTCTCCAGATGTTCTCATGCAACGCTCACAAGATCGTCCACCATATGCTTCAAAGATCCAGGCGCCAGATGGCCTCCTGGCCAAATCTGAAGGCTAGGATTGAAGGACTACCATGTGTCCAAGTCAACAAGCACGTGGATGATTCTGAAAGTCAAACGAGGCTGGGACGTTTTGGGCCTCTGAAATTGCAAATCACACCACAAAGTTGGGCCCAGCACCCCCCCTGAGTTTGCTTATATTTATATTTTTATTTCTTTTCATTATTTTTTATTGCCTTTTATTATTATTATTAAAAACTAATTAATTAATTAACAAACTAACCTTTTTTTATAAAAATCAGAAAACACCAAAAATAATATTTATTAATTTCATTATTTATTTTTGTAAATAAAAATTAACCAATTAATTTAGTTTTAAATTAGGTTTAAAGATAATATTTTTTGCAATAAATTCAAAGTAAATTAGAATATTAGGTTTTAACAATTTTAATCATTTTTATTTTTATTTCCTTAAATATTCTTTAAAAAAACCACAAAATATATTTTTTTATTTAATTAATTAATTAACTTAGATTTAATTTCCGTTTAATTCAAAATAACAAAAATATGCTTTCTTTAATAAAAAGGGTCAAAACCCTAAAAACTCTCTGATTCAATTTTTCTCGCGCGTATTATTTTTTGATTCATATTCCATATAATTGTAACTGCTTCAAGGATGTAATAGTTTTAACTTAGGACCTTTTATCGCTTTTATTTACTTTTCCGCATTTACTTTTCAAGGGTTTGTTTTTGGCGATGTAAATACCCGACGCCTTGTAATAGCTTAGTTTTATTTTCCGCAACCATTAACTGCTAGATGTATGAATAATAGGCTATGCATGACAAGATCTATCTTAACTTAAAATCAACCGTAGCTCACCATAACATGTACAAAGATAACATAACTGAAAATTGACACATTTGCATATGCCACTCCTAGGGTACGCCTCACTTGATTGCCTCGAACATGGTCATTGAGTATAGGAAGTTTTAGAGGTCGCCCTCTTGTCCAAAGATCATAAGTTGCCTCGAAACGGTTTCCTCGGATAAAATGATCTAAGACATTAGGGTTACCGTTAAGGCGTCCTAACATTGCTTTAGTGACCACATGTCCCTTAATCGAATTGACCCAAAAACTCCAACGACGGTGCTACCTACTCCTCAATAGTGGGATAGCACTGTCTAAAGGACATTTGTGCAGTTTAATTCCCTTTTGAGTAGGTAGATGTTCTTAAGTACTTGCTCCTTTTAAAACAAAAACAAAACTTTTCGCACCTACACTCTCTTCAAAACAAAAATTCTTTTCAAACCCACAATCACAAAGAAAAGCAAACTTTTGAAAACATAATGAGCAAGTACCTAAGAGCCCGTGGATAACCATGGATAGAAAGGGTGCTAACACCTTCCCTTTCTATAATCTACCTCCCGAACCCAAGAAACATCTCAAAAAGGAATTTTTATGTGCTTTTGTCCTTTCCTTGTTGGATAAAATAAAAGACGGTGGCGACTCTTGCTCACTGCAACATTTTGCGAAAACAAACGCAAAACGCGAACCAGCATTCCAAAACAGTCAGTTATATTCCCACCGATCATAGAACTGGCGACTCTGTTGGGGAAAATATAAGTGAGGTGTACCTTAGGACTAGATCACTTGTGTTTTCAATTGTATGCTTTATATGCTTTTAATTTTGTGGGCTTGTATCGGAGTTCTATAGATCCTAACCCGGATCTGGGGATACCCTTTAGGTAAGTAGCAATAAACTGTGAGGGATCTGTCCGGCGTAGACTGACACGGATGAAGCAGTAGCTACGTTAGTGTGACACCTTGGTCTGTACCGATATCCCTTGTGTTGGAACGAGGAGAATATGGGTCTTCTGAGGAGTCATTAAGCACCAACTGACCTTAGAACCTTAAATTGACCAACTTGGCCATAGAACAGTAGCAGTATGCTACACTCATTGAGACTAAACTCTCGCGATGGTTCCGGCTGTAAGAAAAGGTTGCCAAACTGGAATTATGACTGATTGAGGGTAGTCAGTGATATTGAGATCCTCTAGAACCCGGTTACTATTTTTAGGACAGGTCTTAACCAGCTGAAGCTGAAAGAGGGTAGTACCTAAACTTCATGCCAGCCTGAAATCTAAGGGCTCTTTTGTGTGACTTGTGTGCCTTTACCATGTTTGCCTTTCGTGAATACTTGTGGTGTGCCTTTACCATGACATCATAACATCATAACATTGCATACATCCTGCATAAGGACTAACCCATTTCAAAGACAAGAGGGTTTCATCTTTGCTCTATTTTGCAGGACATCATGTTGCCCGTGCGTAGGAATACTATCCGGATCAACTTTGTTCAAGTACCTACTTTACTTAAAGAGTTGGTTGATAGGTTTCCAGACACTACTTCCTTCATCAGGAGGCATGGTTCTCTTCTCAGTTTAGTCACCTCAAAGTTGGACAAACAAATGATGAGTGTCCTGGTCCAGTTTTATGATCCCCTATACCATTTCTTCACCTTTCAAGACTTCCAGCTGGTCCCTACCCTGGAAGAATTCTCTGAGTTTCTTGGTATCTTTATTTTGGAACAGACTCCATTCACTGGTTGGGAAAAGACTCTCAGACCTAAAGAGATTGTTGCAGCCCTTCACTTAACCAAAGAAGAGGTAATGGCTAACTGGGAGACTAGAAGTGGAGTTAAGGGTTTTTTGGCTAAGTTTCTTGTTGGCAAAGCTAACTGCTTTTGGGATGACTTAGACTTCAAAGCGTACGAGGACATTCTGGCTCTTTTGATCTATGGTCTGGTATTGTTCCCAAATCCTGACACTTTTGTTAATGTTAATGCCATAAGGATCTTCATCTCTCGGAACCCTGTACGCACTCTCTTGGGTGATATCCTCCATCAGCTCTATGCTCGTACTGCCCGAAAGCGGGGAACTTTGATGTGTTGTGCTCCTTTATTGTCGAGGTGGTTTATTTCGCACCTCCCTAAATTTGTACTGAATAACAAAGAAGGAATGGGCTTGGCTCATAGGGTAATGTCTCTTACTAATAATGACGTTATCTGGACTCTCAAAGGCTTAGATGAGGTGGCTGTCATTGATCGTTGTGGAGAGTATCCTAATGTTCCATTGATCGGAACCCATGGAGGAATCTCTTATAACCCATGTTTAGCTCTCCGTCAGTTTGGAAGAGCCAGAAGAGAAGGGCCTCATGAGATATTGATACCTCATATCATCTTTGATTTTCAGGGAGATAGCGACGAGTTACATCGTAGATTCATCAGGGCTTGGGATAGAGTTCACAAATCTGACCCACTTGAGTTGGGACCAAAGACTTCTCTGCCAATGGAGTCATATTTCAGATGGGTCTGCATCCGTGCCCAGAAGTTAGGTATTCCATACGAAGCTGTCAGGCCTATTACTCTTGAAGTTGCTGATAAAGACGGGGTTCCTCCAACTATTCTCCATCCTCATACGCCCACTGATGTTGGCACACTAAAGAGGTCTTGGGCGCAACTGCAGGAAGAACGGGACTCTTATCGGGAGAGATTCAACGAACAAGAACAGAAGATCCAGAAGCTGACTAAGCAATTGGAGAACGAGCAGATCCTGAATGATTATATCCGCACTGAGAAGACGAGGCCATGGGAACATTGATATTTTTTTGATGATTTCTTTTACGGTTTTATTTACTTTTCCGTATTTCCATTCTTGTAACGCCTAAGGGCAATTTGTTGAACAATTTAAATTCTGAAGTTAAATCTAATAAAGTGTGTTTCCTTTCTTGTCTACAAATTTTAATCCCGATTGTCTTTGAAAACATAAATCATACGCATTTCATCTCATGCACTGCATAAACAGGTACCCTTTTACAGGTCACTTATCTTCTTCGCTGTTTATTTCAGCAATCATCATGTCTACTGAACCTTCCACTGAGCAAGCTATCAAGGCCCTCCAGGCCCAGAATGCCCAGTTTCAAGAGTTGGTTATGAGCCTAGCCAAGGGTCAACAGGACTTGAAGACCCTGATTCTGAAAGAGAGGAAGAAGAAGAAGAAGAGGATCGTCTTATTCAACACTGGACGCAGGTTTGGAAATGGACTGCAGAATGAGGTTGATCTGACCACCTCATCTGGAGGGAAATATAGTCCATAAGAGAGAAGGGTTCCTAGCCCCATAGTCTCCGACAACGAGACGGATTATGATGAAGAACAGTATCCTCCTGCTGAGGATAGGTACAAACAGTTGGAGGACCGCTTGAGCGCTATGGAGATACAGAACATGCCCGGGATGGACTTCGGAGACCTAGGTCTATCCTATGGGGTGGTGATTCCCCATAAATTTAAGGCACCTACCTTTGCCAAGTATGACGGAGCTTCCTGTCCAAAGCTGCACCTCCGGTCATATGTAAGGAAGATCCAGCCTTACACAGCTGATAAGAATTTGTGGATCCATTTCTTTCAAGACAGTCTTTCAGGGACTCAGTTTGAGTGGTTCTATCAGCTGGATGGAGCCAGTATCCGTAACTGGGAAGATTTGACTACTATGTTCTATAAGAAGTATTAATATAATTCCTACCTCGCTCCTACGCGTACCCAACTCCAGGGTATGTCAATAGGGGCGGGTGAAGGATTTAAAGAGTATGCTTAAAAATGGAGAGACCTTGCCGGAAGGGTGCAGCCACCTTTAACTGATCGTGAACTTGTTGATATGTTTTGGGGGACCCTGTCTGGTCCATTCTTTAACCATTTGATTGGAAACTCTTCAGCCGGGTTTACAGACCTTATCTTGACTGGTGAGAGGATTAAAGCTGGTATCAAGGCTGGGAAGATACAGAAGGGTGCCTCATCGAGCACTGAGAAGAAGTCGTTCAAGAAAGAATCCAGTGTTGTCTACGGTTCAAGAAGACAGAATAGATCGGAACACTGCCAAGCTATCAACGCGGTTGTTATTTCAAAACCTGCTGGTGCTCCTCAGCATCACAACCAACAAAGGGGTGAGAGACCTCGAAGGCAATTCACTCGTTTCAGCATGACCTTGTCTCAGATATTGCCACAGTTATTGACGACCAATCTGGTGACTCTAAAATAAGCTCCGAAGATTTCAAACACAACATCCCCAAAGTACAATCCTAACGCCCGTTGCTTATCACTCTGACAGCCCGGGGCATAATACGGATGATTGTTGGGCTTTGAAGAATAAGGTTCAGGACCTAATCGATGCAAAGGAGATTGAGTTCGAGGCGCCCGAGAGGCCTAATGTTGTGACTGCTCCCATGCCCAAACATGGAGCAAATGTTGTAGAGGAAGACTTGTTTGTAGCATCTGTGGATGATATTGTTACCCCGCTGATGACCGTCAAGAGGAACCTGTTGCTAGCCGGTTTATTTCCGGGATGTGGTGAAGGTTACCATCTATGTTCTGTTTCACCTACTGGTTTCCCATCTTTGAAGTCAGACATCCAAAACCTGATGGATAACAAGGAGATCCTGTTTGAGAAGATTGTTGTTCCTGCCACCCCTACTGAAGAAGTTTCCATTATTACCATTTTCAACAATTCTCCCAAGGCTCCCTCGAGGAAGCCTGTCAGAATTACGCCTGTTCAGAAGATTGCACCCATAATCATCACTATTCCGGGGCCTATTCCCTACACCTCTGACAAAGTTGTCCCTTGGCACTATGGGGCAGATGTTTATGTTTTTGGAGTCAAGAAAGAGTTTGATGCTGATACCGGCATCAGCCACATTACCGGGCCTGCTAAAGTAACCCGCAGGGGTAGACTTTTCTCACCCGATATTGCTCCACCGACTGCCTGAAGATCTGTTGTCATTACACCTGCAAGTGTGCCTAATGCCATTCCTGATCAAGTTCTTAGTCCTACCCCTGTCGCTGAGTCATCTAACACTCGGGGCAAAGGGATCACCGCTGATATGCCTGCCCAGACGGAGGCGCCAAAGACAACCATTGTTGAAGCTTCCAAACAGGAGATGGAAGAGATTCTGAAGATTATTAAGAAGAGTGATTATAATGTAGTTGAGAAACTGGGGCAAACCCCATCCAAGATTTCTATGTTATCACTGTTGTTGTGTTCAGAGGCCCATGCCAAGGCTCTGATTACCTTCCTGAAGACGGCCCACGTGCCACAAGAGACATCAGCTGATCAGTTTACCAATTGTGTGGCCAATTTAACTGCTGATAATGGTTTGGGTTTCTCCGACGCTGATCTGACTGCTAAAGGGAAGAACCATAACGATGCCCTGCATGTCTCCATTGAATGTAGGGGCACTACTCTTGCACATGTGTTGGTTGACACTGGTTCCTCATTGAACGTCTTGCCCAAGAAAGCTCTAGACAGGTTCGATTGGGAAGGGTTGGAGCTAAAGCCAAGTAACATTGTTGTTCGGGCCTTTGATGGGTCTAAAAGGATGGTGCATGGTGAGGTTGATATTCCAATTAAAGTTGGTTCTCAGGTCTTCAATTCTACATTCTACATGATGGACATCCGACCATCCTATTCTTGTTTGCTGGGTCGTCCATGGATCCATAAAGCTGGAGCTGTGACCTCAACACTCCATCAAAAGCTGAAGTACCCGGTCAGAGGGAAGATTGTAACAGTATAGGGGGGGAAGAGTACTTGGTCAGCCACCTCAACTCGTTTCGGTATGTAGAGATGGATGAGGAATTCATTGATACCCCATTTCAACACTTTGAAGAGGTTCCTCAGACACTGGCATCAGCTGAGACTATGATTGAAGGTCCTCCTATGAAGATGGCTTCCTTAAAGGATGCCCGGGCTGTTATCGAGAAGGGTGAGTATGCAAACTGGGGCCGACTTCCTGATTTCACTCAGAAGACTAACAAGTTTGGTTTGGGTTTCACTGTAGAAGCTCAAAGGGCTGTTCGTAGTGCAAGGATTGGAAGACCTCTTGTGTTCATCAGCAACTCGGGAGTAAATGCCATCGAAGACGACATGGAGGAATCTGAATTCGACAGCTGGATCTACCCTACAACCAACGGCGGACCAAACAACTGGACAGCAAAGGACTTCATCCCTATTACTTTTGTTACTCAGTAATGAACTCTTTTGTTTTGAATTTGTAACAGATAATATTGTGAAACTTTATGGCTCGGTGTCTTACCCGGGGCACCGTGGCTTCATTTGTGAGGGCTTTTGTGTGCCATTTTCATATATCATTAATAAAAACATTGGACGTTTCTTGCATTTCAAATTTTGCGCTCCTTGTCTTCCTTTATTATATATTGCAAAACAGCTATTTACACACACTCACATTTACAGGTCCCAATCCACTCCGGATCTCACTGGTAACGGCTCTGCTACTGCCAGTTATGACTTCGAAAATCCGATCAACTTGGCCTAAGACGAAGGTGAAGATGATTGCGAAGTGTCAGGTGAGCTTGCAAGACTGCTACTTCAGGAAGAGAGGGCCATTCAGCCACATGAAGAGCCGGTAGAAACGGTGAATCTGGGTACCGAGACAGACAAGAAGGAAGTCAAGATCGGTGCAAATCTGGAGCTTAGTGCGAAACAACGGTTGATTCATATGCTGCATGACTACATGGAGATCTTTGCCTGGTATTACGAAGATATGCCTGGGTTGGATACTGACATTGTGGTTCATCGCCTGCCTACCAAAGAAGACTGCCCTCCGGTAAAACAGAAGGTTCGCCGTATGCGTCCAGAGATGTCTGAGAAAATCAAGACCGAAGTTATGAAACAGTTTGATGCCGGTTTTCTAGCAGTAACCTCTTACCCTCAGTGGGTTGCCAATGTGGTTCCGGTACCGAAGAAAGATGGTAAGGTCCAAATGTGTGTTGACTACAGGGATTTGAACAAGGCGGGCCCTAAAGATGACTTCCCTCTGCCTCACATCGACGTTCTGGTTGACAACACCGCTCAGCACAAGGTATTCTCCTTTATGGATGGTTTCTCCGGTTATAATCAAATCAAGATGGCTCCTGAAGACATGGAGAAGACCACTTTCGTTACTCAGTGGGGTACCTTTTGCTACAAGGTCATGCCTTTTGGGTTGAAAAATGTTGGGGCAACATATCAGCGTGCCATGGTTGCTTTGTTTCATGATATGATCCATCATGAGATTGAAGTATATGTCAAAGATATGATTGCAAGGTCCAAAACTAAGGAGGAACACCTTGACCATCTACAGAAGCTGTTTGACCGGTTGAAGTTGTACAAGCTGAGATTAAACCCGAACAAGTGCACCTTCGGAGTGAGATCTGGAAAACTGCTAGGTTTCATCGTGAGTGACAAAGGTATTCAAGTGGACCCTACCAAAGTGAAATCCATACAAGAGATGCCAGCTCCCAAGACAGAGAAAGAAGTCAGAGGCTTTCTAGGACGCCTGAACTACATTTCCCGATTCATCTCGCACCTAACTGCTACTTGTGAGCCAATCTTCAAACTGCTGAAGAAAGATCAAGTGGTACGTTGGAACGATGAATGCCAGGCCACTTTCGAAAGAATTTAAGAGTATCTCCAGGAGCCACCCATTCTGATACCACCAGTTGAAGGGAGACCTCTAATCTTATACTTGACAGTACTTGACAACTCAATGGGGTGTGTGCTGGGTCAGCATGACGAGTCTGGCCGAAAAGAGCATTCTATTTATTACCTTAGCAAAAAGTTTACTGACTGTGAGACCCGATACTCACTGCTTGAGAAAACTTGCTGCGCTTTGGCATGGGCTACTCGCCGACTAAAACAATATATGTTGACTCACACTACTCTGTTGATTTCAAAGATTGATCCAATCAAGTATATCTTCAAAAAGCCTGCCTTATCTGTAAGAATAGCAAGATGGCAGATGATCTTGACTGAGTATGACATCCAGTACACAACTCAAAAAGTAATCAAGGGAAGTGTATTGGCAGACCATTTGGCACATCAGGCAGTGGATGATTACCAGTCTATGAACTTTGAATTTCCAGACGAGAATATCATGGTAGTGACCGATTGCGGGATACCTGGACCGGATGAAGGACCTGAGGAAGGATCCCGATGGTCCATGTACTTTGATGGAGCCTCAAACGCTTTAGGTAATGGCATTGGCGATGTGATCATATCTCCTAAAGGATCTCATACTCCGTTCACCGCCCGACTATGTTTCAACTACACCAACAACATGGCGGAGTACGAAGCCTGCATTATGGGTCTTCGAGCTGCAATTGACCTAAGGATCAAGTTTCTGAGTGTCTTCGGAGATTCCGCTCTCGTGATCAGTCAGATCAAAGGAGAATGGGATACGAAACAACCAAATCTTATTCCTTACAAGGAGTATTTATTGACGTTGCTTCCCCATTTCGAGGAGATAACCTTTGAACATCTCCCAAGAGAGGAGAATCAGTTGACGGACGCGCTAGCTACGATGTCTTCTATGTTCAAAGTCAAATGGGACAATGAGGCTCCCCGGATCATTATTTGGAAATTGGATGAACCCGCACATTGCTATGACATTGAGACTGAAGAGGTAGCAGATAAACCCTGGTTTCATGAGGTGAAAAGGTATCTTGAGGCTCAAGAATATCCCGAGGGTTCTTCATCAGCAATGGCATTCTTTAAAAACGTAACCATGATTCAACCTTACTGCGTTGTGTGGATAAGAACGAGGCAGAATGGATTATGGTAGAGTTACATGAAGATACTTTCGGAACTAATTCCAGTGGACACACCATGGCAAAGAAGATCCTATGGGAAGGATATTATTGGTCCACCATGGAAGCCGACTGTTATCAACATTCTCGGACCTGTCACAAGTGCCAGGTCTATGCTGATAAGGTGCACATACCTCCATTTCCTCTAAACGTCTTGACAGCTCCGTGGCCCTTTGAAATGTGGGGCATCGATATGATTGGCGAGATCAGACCAACTGCGTCCAACGGGCATCGTTTCATCCTGGTAGCAATTGATTACTTTACAAAATGGGTTGAGGCAGCTTCCTTTGCTACAGTGACCAAGAACGTCGTGGCACGGTTTATTCGGCACAATCTGATCTATCGATATGGTGTACCAGAGAGGATCATTACGGACAATGGTACAAATCTCAACAAAAAAATGATCACCGAGCTCTACAAACAGTTCAAGATACAGCATCATAACTCTTCTCCTTACCGGACGAAGATGAATGGGGCTGTAGAAGGGCTAATAAAAACATTAAGAATAATGTGCAGAAGATGACAGTGACCTATAAAGACTGGCACGAGATGTTACCATTTGCTCTTCATGGGTACCGTACCTCAGCACGGACTTCAACAGGGGTAACACCTTATTCCTTGGTATATGGCATGGAGGCAGTCCTGCCCATTGAAGTTCAGATACCCTCTCTCCGGATCATGAAGGATGCGGGTTTAAGTGAAGAAGACTGGATCCAGACCCGGCTTGATCAACTGAACCTAATCGACGAAAAGAGACTCACTGCTATTTGTCATGGTCAGACGTGCCAAAAACGGATGATCAAGGCATTTAACAAGAAAGTCAGACGACAAAAGTATCAAGTCGGGGACCTGGTAATCAAGCGCATAATTCTACCTCAAGGTGATCCCAGGGGCAAATGGACCCCTACGTACGAAGGGCCATTTGTGGTTAAGAACATCTTCTCAGGAGGAGCGATTATTCTAACCACCATGAATGGTGACGACCTTCCTCACCCCGTCAATGCAGACATAGTAAAAAGATACTACGCATAATTAAAGACCCGCTAGGTTAACTGGCCTAGGCAAAAATAAGGGCGTCCCGGAGAACCAAAAGGGTTCGGGCAAAAATAAGGGATGAAAATAAAAAAAATCTGTACACCCGGCAAGTCGAAAACCTGAAAAGGCGGCTTGGGCAAAAATGAGTATCCCGGTGGACTGAAAACCCGAAAGGGCGATCCAAGCAAAAGTTAGGGATTAAAGCGTAACACTATGTCTCATTGGATCACCTCGCATCCGGACTTCGGTATCGACTATCAGACTCGGACGACACCAGTCAATCAGATTCATCTTCAACTAAGCAGCAAAGTGATGAGATGCTTGAAGATATAAAGGCAATAGCAGAGCTGGAACCCAGTGGGATTATCCACATAGCTGTTTTGTTTTCTCTTCACAAATTGTATAAATTCTATTTGTTCGGCGGCGTTCTCTTACTAGGACGTCAGCCTCTTGTACAAAAACGCCTATTTACAGGAAAACTTCAAAATCAATACAAGTCATTTTCACAAAGATATTTCAAATTTTTTTTGTTTTTCTGTTTTGTTTTGCAAGAACGTCCAATGTTTCATTTTGATATATGCATTTGACAATAATTGTTGGTCATAAATATTTACATGCGAAACAAAAGGCGATTACTCGTAATATCAGGAACAGGGGCAAATAAGTAAAGTCCAAACCATACAGTTGCTCTATCCACCAGGTATAGGGATAGACCTAGAAAACGATTGAAGGTATATTCACTCCCCGCAGAGTAAGAAGAGGACAGTGATGTTAGCAGTCCCGAACGGGACACCACTCTCCCCAGCTGAGGCTCGCAACTGCGAATGAGTCAGCGATATTCTCCCCAAGAAAAGTTTATCTGTCACCAGCACTGGAAGATTATCCCCAGTAGAGTCTGGATGATTGCCCCTAGTAGAGTCTAAAAGATTATCCCCGGTGAAGTCGCCACTAGAAAATTATCCCCAGCGGAGTTCATTCTTTTCACAAACAGAAACTCAATTCCCAACAGAGTGTATCATCGCCAGCAATGATAACTCATCCTCAACTAAGTTTATTTATCCAAATCAACAAGTCCTCTAGCAGAATATGTCCTCCCCACAGAGTCATTTCCTCATCAGTTTATTCCCCAGCGGAGTTATCCTCTCCTGCAAGCTTATTCTCACAATCATCTTCATTCACTATCCCCAGTGGAAATGAAGAATTCAACTCTTTTCTCCAACATCAATTCGGGATTTATTTTCCCCCAGCTAAAAACATTACATGTCCATACATCATGACATACGCATATGTATCATACAACACAATCTCATTTATTGTGAGAACATCATTGCTAGATACATGTCATGTATTGCATACAATTAACTTTTACCTTTCAGGAAAGATACAATCAAATTCTTACAAAAGTTCAATCTATGAAGCTCGGATCCGACCGGATATTATCTTGATCTCTACAGCATATTGTGAAGCCTGGATTACGACCGGATAGCAGAATCAAACACCGTGAAGCCTGGATTCGACTAGATAGTGGTTTATCTCTAAGCTATGATGCCCGGAGTACGACTGGATAATAATTTAATTCCCAACAAGCCGTAAAGCCCGGATTACGACCGGATTACAGCTCAGCAAGTTATTGTGAAGCCTGGATTACGACCGGATAGCAAGTTTAATCTCATCTCCCCAAGATGATTCCTCAGTAGAATAACGGACGACCGAAGTTCCTAAATTTCAACAGAGATGATTCCTCAGTAGAATAACGGACGACCGAAGTTCCTAAATTTCAACAGAGATGATTCCTCAGTAGAATAACGGACGACCGAAGTTCCTAAATTTCAATAGAGATGATTCCTCAGTAGAATAACGGACGATCGAAGTTCCTAAATTTCAACAGAGATGATTCCTCAGTAGAATAACGGACGACCGAAGTTCCTAAATTTCAACAGAGATGATTCCTCAGTAGAATAACGGACTACTGAAGTTCCTAAATTTCAATAGAGATGGTTCCTCAGTAGAATAACGGATGACCGAAGTTCCTAAATTTCAATAGAGATGATTCCTCAGTAGAATAACGGACGACCGAAGTTCCTAAATTTCAACAGAGATGATTCCTCAGTAGAATAACGGACGACCGAAGTTCCTAAATTTCAACAGAGATGATTCCTCAGTAGAATAACGGACGACCGAAGTTCCTAAATTTCAATAGAGATGATTCCTCAGTAGAATAATGGACGACCTAAGTTCCTAAATTTCAACAGAGATGATTCCTCAATAGAATAACGGACGCCCGAAGTTCCTAAATTTCAACAGAGATGGTTCCTCAGTAGAATAACAGACGACTGAAGTTCCTAAATTTCAACAGAGATGATTCCTCAGTAGAATAACGGACGACTGAAGTTCCTAAATTTCAACAGAGATGATTCCTCAGTAGAATAACGGACGACCGAAGTTCCTAAATTTCAACAGAGATGATTCCTCAGTAGAATAACGGACGTCCGAAGTTCCTAAATTTCAATAGAGATGATTCCTCAGTAGAATAACGGACGACCGAAGTTCCTAAAATTCAACCTTTCTCAAAACAGAGACGATTTCCAAGTAGAATAATGGACGACTGAAGCTCCTAGAATTCTATTTCTCTCAAGACAGAGATCAGCATTCCCCAGTAGAATCTTCCTCAACAACAGGTATACAAGCTCTCGCTAAGGAATCTCTTATGCGATCGACGCTCCTTCGGGTGGCATCTTTAAGCCCATCCCCCGTCAGCAACCTCCAAATGGCATCTATAAGCCCATTCCCGACATCACAAGATGGATACCACTTCATGCGAGTGCAAATTTCTAGGCACTTTAGTGTTCAATCATCTTCCACCTTTGGATCACGAAAGGCAGAAAAGCCAATCTATATCCTCAGGTTTAAGAAGATTGAACAGGGGAAGCTATTGTACCCTAAAATTTTCCCTCCTATATTTCTCAAAACATTTCAAGAAAGATCCTCAAATTGCTCAAGGAAGTCCAAGGATTGACCAGACAAGCCCTCTCCTAAGGCAGTCTACCTCAAAATAGGGTTTCATGTTGCATCAAGATACTTGAGTCCAAGGGATCCCAAATGCTCACCAATGTCCTAATATGTTCTCAAGATCATCCATGTCAAGTTTCAAGCCTTGCAGAGGAAGTTTACTCAGTCAATTGCTCAAAGGCCTAAAAATCGACTATGATAGGGCAAAAGTCAACTGTGACCCCCATACAGTCAAACTTCAAGGTTTTTAGTCAAAATTTTCATTTTGAAGTATATTTCATCATTTAATCAAGGGTTGATCATGATTCATCAAGGATTGCTCATAATTAATCAAGAACCAAAAGTTGCTAAATTAGGGTTTTGTAAGAAAAGTCAACTCAACTTTGACCAAGCATAACTTTCTCACACTTTATGAGAAATGACCCATCCAAAGCTCATTTTGAAGAGGATGCCATGCTCTACAATCCATTTTCATCTTCCAAGTTCAAAATATTCACTCACAAGAAGTTATGAATTTGGACATTATAGGTCTTTTGAAAAGTCAACAAAAATACCTTTTTTGTCAAAGCTTCATACATGAGCATGGAATATCAAATTGAGATGAGACCAAAAGGGTTGCTTATAGGACATCTAAATATTTCTAAAAAGTCCAAGAACACCTTCAAAGAGTCAAAATTTAGGAAGTTATGCATTGGTGAAGTTGACCTTTTTTGCAAAATTGCCAAAAGTCAACTATGCCTAAAACTTCATTTTTTGCCAAATGGGCCCAATCTTTTTCACTTGTTTTGATTTGGCGACATGATCCACGAGCCCTAGCCTTTGCCACTTGTCATTATCTTATTTTTATTATTTATCTTGATTTTTATTTGAATTAAATCAATTTTAATCAAAATAAATCATGAGAAAATCTAAAGCATTGAAAACTCAAGATTTTATACTTGTTTCAGGTCTCAAATCCAGTTGGCAAGTATTTGAAATCGTGCAAGGCATTGGTGTGGACAAAAAGATTGGTTTTAGGCTATTTTTGGAATGATATTCAAGAGAATCAAATCAAGATCAAATTCATTAATGGAGGAAGATTGAGGCCAGATTTTCAAACCTAATTCATTCCTCAATACATATAGAAGGAATGCATACTTAAAACTAGGTTGGAGAGAGGCGTATGAACCAGAAACAAAACTTGAAAAAACAAGAAAAAGTGCAAACACGAATTCCTACTTAGAGACCAATTCAAGACCCTTTGACCATTCCAATCGCTTCCTGGGATCCCCAGCAAGCAAAAGCAATCCAAAACAAGCATTTTCAGGCCCTATATTGTGTTGTAAGTCCATCACGACATCCATGTATTTTTGAATTCGGTTTGCATGATTTAGGCATTGATAGCATGAATTAATCATATATTATTGATCCATAGAACATTTGCAAGATTTTTGTATTCTTTAATTGTGTTTTTATGGCTTGTATGAAGTTTCACCATTATTAGGGTTTACAAGCTCGCTTTGGGGTTTCTGAACCTAGGCAAAATTGGGCCATGAAAGAGGCACCATTGTGCTCAGCAAATCTAGACGAGTCCATTCATGGCCTTGGTAGTCATTTATATCACTTGTATTTGATTTTGAGAAATTGCAGGGCTGTAGCGACGGACGTTGTCCGTAGGTAAAGGTTTCCAAACCTTTTAGCCACAGAGAGAGGAGGGAGACGAAGACGTGTCAAGCCATCACTCGTCCATTTGAATTTTCGCGCTAATATTTTAATTATTTCGCTTGTTTATTTTATATTAATTCTTGTTTATATTACATACAACAAAAACAAGTGGCGCAGTTGGTTATAAGGTAGGTGCAAAACGCTTCAGGACCTGGGTTCGAATCCCAGGTCCCCCAAATTTCTTCATAGTTTTTCCTTTCAGGTAATTCAGCGCGCTTACAAGTCCAAGGCCTACCATACTCCCTCAAGATCCAGTCTGCCAAGTGGCCAGATGGCCAGATCCAAAGGCCATCCATGAGGGAACATCATAAGCTTAGTCAAACGCATAGCATCAAATCATGGAAGTCAAACATGGACTTCAGATTGTTGGGCCCAAGATTGATTCTTACACCCCCTCATATTACTCAGGCCCAAATTTCTTCACCCTTTTTTCTTTTTATATTTTTATTTCATTTAATTTATTTATTTTATTTTACTAACAAATCAATTATTTTAATTTATCAAAAAATCACAAAAATATTTTTTTCATCAAATTAATTTTAAGATATTTTTTTTATACAAAAAATTAAATTAATTTAATTAAGTTGTTAATTTAGATAACTTTTTGTAAATAATTAAAAATAATTAGAAAATTAGGGTTTTGTCTAAACTTAATTACATTTTCTTTTTCTTAAAAATAACCAAAAAAAACTAAAAATAGGTCATTTTATTTATTTTCATTAATTAATTTAATTACTAATTATTTTGTATTTAATTTTAAAACCTAAATTCTTTTCTTAAAAAATATTAAAAACAACAAAAACTTCTTTTCTTTTAATTAGGTCAAAAAAGGGTCAAACCCCTAATTTTTCTTATCGTATAATTTCATCGCGTGCGTTTTGATTATTTATTTTTATCCATATTAATGTAATTGCCTACAAGTTGTAATAGTTAATTAGGATTTTTATTTTCATTTATCGCTTTATTATTTAAGGGTTTGTTTTTTGCTATGTAAATACTCGAAGCCTTGTAATAGCGTAGTTTAAATTCCGCACTTTAAATTCCGCAAAATATTAAACTGTTAGATGTATGATATTAGGATGCATGACAAGAATGTATGTAAATTTTAAAACAGTTAGATAATCCTAAATGTGCAAAGATAAATAAACTGAAATTGAATCACTCGCACATGCGCACTCCTAGGGTACACTCCCACTTGGTTGCCTTCGGTAAATGGTCATTGAGTATAGGATGCTTTAGTGGTCGTCCTTTTGTCTAAATAAAGATCAAAGTCCCGATTCAGAAGAGTTGCCTCAGAATGGTTTCCTCGGAATAATTGCCTCGAATAATTGATCTAAGACATTAGGGTCATTACTAAGACGTCCTAACGTTTCTTTAGTGACCGTACATCCCTTTTTGAATTGACCCTCAAAACTCCAACGATGGTACTACCTACTCACTAATAGTGGGATAGCACCGTCTAAAGGAAACGAATACAGAATAATTCTTTTTTCGAGTAGGTAGATCAGTTCTTAAGTACTTGCTCAATCCAAATAAACTTTTTCACACTTACACTCCTTTCAAACAAAGTTTTCAAAAACACTTCATTACACTCTTGAAGGCAGAAGTAAGAGTTAAATCGAAGTCAAAACAAAAGCTTTTTAAATCACACAAACACAAAGAAAACAATTTTGAAAATGATGAGCAAGTACCTAAGAGCCCGTAGATAACTACGGATAGAAAGGGTGTTAATACCTTCCCTTTCTATAATCTACCCCCCGTACTCAGAAATATCTCGAAAAAGGAATTTTTCTGTGCTTTTTTCCTTTCCTTGTTGGATAAAATAAAAGTCGGTGGCAACTCTTGCTTACCGCGACATTTTGCAAACACAAACGCAAAACATAAACCAGCAATCCCTAAAAAAGAGGGGAAACAAGTCCCGGTTCTGGCCACCGTATCACAGTTTGCTATACCTGTGTTTTCTATACCTGTAGTTTATCATGACATCATGCATCATAACATGGCATCCATGCTTATTGCACTAACCATTTAAAAGACCAAGGAAATTTATCTTTGTTCTGTTTTGCAGATCATGGTTCCCGTTCGTAGAAACACTATCTGAATCAGCTTTGTGAAGATACCTTCCCAACTCAAAGAGCTAGCATCGAGGGTTTCTGAAACTTCTGCGTTCACTAAGAAACGTGGTCAACTTTTCAACCTGGTTACTTCAAATGTTGATGAAAAGATGATTAGTGTACTCTTTCAGTTCTTTGATCCCAAGCACCATTGTTTCACCTTTCCAGACTATCAATTGGTGCCTACCTTGGAAGAATTCCCTCAGCTATTGGATATACCCATTCTTGAATAGGTACCCTTCACAGGTCTAGAAGAAGTTCCTAAGCCAGAAGTCATTGCCTCTGCTTTACATCTGAAATGGGCCGATGTGGTATCCAATTGGGAAACGAGAAGCGGAGTCAAGGGTTTTCTAGCTAAGTTTATGGTAGACAAAGCCCAGCTGTTTTGGGATGATATGGATTTTCTGGATTTTGACGAGGTCTTGGCTCTTCTTATCTATGGTTTAGTTCTCTTCCCTAATCCGCACTCATTCATATATGTGAATGCTATCAAGATCTTTCTCTCTCGCAACCCGGTGCCTACTTTGCTCGGAGATATTTTGCACACTCTCTATACTCGTACCATGAGGATAAGAGGGATTCTTGTGTGTTGCATGCCATTGCTGTTGAGGTGGTTAATTTCTCACCTCCCTAAGTCCATACTGAAGAATGAAGAAGGTCTGGTTTGGTCACAAAGAATAATGTCGCTCTCTCATACAGATATTCTTTGGTGTTATCGAGCTATGGAAAACATTGCTATTATTGACCGCTGCGGCGAGTACCCTAATGTCCCATTACTTGGTATCAAAGGGGGTATAACCTACAATCCTTGTTTAGCTCTGCGACAATTTGGTCACGCTCGAAGGGATGGTCCCCATGAGTTACTTATCGAGGGCATTGTATTAAACTATGAGGATGATATTCAAGAGTATCACCAGAGGTTCATACGAGCTTGGGGCATGGTAAACAGATCGAGCGTCAGGGCTTTTGGGCCAAAGACTTACATTCCAATGGAACCTTATCTACAATAGGTACGAGCTCGTGCTCAGCAGCTTATGATGCCCTATGTGGCTGTTTTGCCAATGATTGTGGAACCCACTATTGAAGAAGGCATTCTTTACACGGTTCTCTATCCTTATATGCCCACTGATCTCAGGGAATTGTAGAGGTCTTGGATTCAGTTGATGAAGGAGATGGATACTTACAAGGATCAGTTCCATGCTCAGGAGAGGAAGGTTTTAGAGCTCACAAAGCAACTGCATGAAGAAAGAGGACTGAATGACTATCTTGACACCAAGAGGAAGCATCCATGGGATTGTTGATGTCTTTTATAGTTTTAGATTTGTTTTTTAATTGTAACGCCTAAAAGGAATTTGAATTTCAAACTCAGCTAATAAAGTTTTTGTTTATTTTGGTTTGCAAATTTAAATTTCGCGAAGTCTTTAAAATCATTTCATACGCATCCCATTATCATACACATCATTACAGGTACCATTACATGTTTCTCATCTCCTTCACTATTTATTTCAGCAGAAATGTCTTTCGAACAAAGCATTAAGGACCTGCAGGCACAGAACGCCCAATTCCAACAAATGTTCATCAGTCTGGAAAAGGGGCAGGAGGATCTGAAAGCCCTCATTCTGAAAAAGAAGAAGAAAAAGAAGAAGGCTGCTGGTATTCTGAACATGGGCCAAAGGTTTGGAGAGAGGTTGAAGCGACAAGTCGACCTGACCTGTTCATCTAAGGAAGGGGAGAATCAGGAAGAAGAGAAAGACTCTAGTCATGCAGTCTCTGACAATGATACTGATTATAACAATGAGCAATATCCTCCTGCTGAGGATAAATACAAACAGTTGGAAGATCGTCTAAGTGCCATGGAAGTTCAGAGGATACCTGGATTGGATTTTGAAGAATTGGGTTTGGTGTCGGGAGTGGTCATCCCGCAGAAGTTCAAACTCCAGTTTTTGCCAAGTATGATGGGGTGTCCTACCCAAAACTCCATCTCTGTTCTTATGTCAGGAAGATCCATCCCCACACAGCTGATAGAAATCTGTGGGTGCATTTCTTTCAAGATAGTCTGTCAGGGACTCATTTTGAATGGTTCTACAAGCTGGAGGGAGCCAATGTCCGAAACCGGGAAGATCTGGATGGTGCTTTCTACAAGCAGTATCAGTACAATGCCGACCTTTCTCCCACTCGTACTCAACTCTAGAGTATGTCTGTGGGTGCAAGTGAAGGTTTTAAAGATTATGCACAAAAATGGAGAGATCTGGCTGGGAGAGTCCAACCCCCGTTGTCTGGTAGGGAGTTGGTTGATATGTTTCTAGGGATGCTATTTGGTCCATTTTTCAATCATTTGATCGGCAACTTGTCAGCTGGTTTCACCGAGATGATTCTAACTGGGGAGAGAGTAGAAGCTGGAATTCGAAGCAGCAAAATACAGAAGGATGCCTCGTCATGTTCAGTAAAGAAGCCTTTTGCTGGTAAGAAGGAAGCCAGTGCTGTCTATAGCCCGAGGGGTCAGAACAGGGATGAACAACGTCAGACAGTAAGTGTCGTGATGATACTTAGACCTGCAGTTGCTCCATAATGCAACAACCAACAAAGGGTGGAAAGACTATAACGGCAGTTTACCCGCATCAACATGACATTGGCTGAAGTTCTACCTCACCTGCTGAGATCCAACTTGGCAACCTCTAGAGAGGCTCCCAAGAATCCAAATACTATATATCCCCGATATAATTTGAATGCCCGGTGTAGGACGCCAGGGCCGTGGTTGAAGAATGTGGGTGTGCCAATTGGGGTCAGCTCCCTGATTTCACTCATAAAACTGACAAATTTGGTTTGGGCTTTACTACAGGGGCTCAAAGGGCTGTTAGACGCGCTCGGGCTGGAGGACCTCCCCTATGCATCAGCAATCGTGGGATCAACTCCATTGAAGACAGTGAAGAGGACTCGGACATTGACAGCTGGATCTACCCGACTACCAATGATTGATCGAGTAATTGGATGGCTAGGGACTTTATACCTGTTTCTTTTATTCCGTAGTAATTGACTTGTTTGTTTTAAGATTTGTAATAAAAAATTTAAAACTTTACGTCCTTGTGCCTTACCCAAGGCACATTGGCTTTGCTTGTGAGGGTTATTATTTGTCATTTCATATATCATTAATAAAACATTGCACATTTCTTGCATACAAATTTTGCGCTCTCTGTTTTTCTTTTCTATTTTCACTTTATCAAAACAGCTATTCTCTTACACACACTCACGTGTCATAATGCAGATCCATATCCACTCTGGATCCCATTGATAATAGCTCTGCTATTTCCAGTTATGACTTCAAAAATTCGATCAACCAAGTCGAGGACGAAGGTGAGGATGATTGTGAGGTGCCTGGAGAACTTGCTAGACTGCTACAGCAGGAAGAAAGGGTCATACAACCCCATGAAGAGCCGGTTGAGACAGTGAACTTGGGTACTGAGGAAGACAGAAAAGAGGTTAAAATAGGTGCAAATCTGGAGCTTAGCGTCAAACAGAGGTTGATACAGATGTTGCACGACTATGTTGAGATTTTCGCCTGGTCCTATAAAGGCATGCCTGGTTTGGACACTGGTATTGTGGTACATCGCCTGCCGACTAAAGAAGACTTTCCTCCAGTTAAATAGAAGGTCCGTCGTATGTGCCCTGAAATGTTATAGAAAATCAAGTCAGAGGTCATGAAATATTTCGATGCAGGATTCTTAGCTGTCACTTCGTATCCATAGTGGGTTGCTAACGTTGTTTCGGTACCTAAGAAGGACGGTAAGGTACGGATGTGTGTTGATTATAGAGATTTGAACCGGGCAAGCCCCAAGGATGACTTCCCACTTCCTCACATCGATGTTCTGGTCGACAACACCATGCAACATAAAATCTTCTCCTTCATGGATGGTTTCTCTGGCTACATCCAAATCAAGAAGGCTCCTGAAGACATGGAGAAGACAACCTTCATTACACAGTGGGGCACCTTCTTCTACAAGGTGATGCCTTTTGGGTTAAAGAATGTTGGGGCAACCTATCAGTGCGCCATGATCGCTTTATTCCATGATATGATTCATCACGAGATCGAGGTCTATGTTGATGACATGATAGCAAGGTCTCAAACTGAGGAAGAGCACCTTGATCATCTCCAGAAATTGTTTGACAAGTTGAAGACATATAACCTGAGGTTGAACCGAACAAGTGTGCCTTTGGGGTAAGGTCTGGTAAGCTTCTGGGTTTCGTTGTTAGTGACAAGGGTATTCAGGTAGACCCTGCCAAAGTAAAAGCTATACAAGAGATGCCGGTTCCCCGCACAGAGAAGGAAGTTAGAGGTTTCTTGGGATGCCTGAATTATATCGCCAGCTTCATTTCACATATGACTGCTACTTGTGAGCCAATCTTCAAGCTTCTGAAGAAAGATCAAGTGGTAAAGTAGAATGATGAATGCCAGACCGCTTTTGAAAGAATCAAAGAATACCTTTAAGAACCGCCAATTCTGATGCCTCCAGTTGAAGGAAGACCTTTGATATTATACTTGACAGTGTTAGACAATTCAATGGGGTGCGTGCTGGGGAAGCATTACGAGTCTGGCGGAAAAGAGAATTCCATTTACTACCTTAGTAAAAAGTTTACCGACTGTGATACCTGATACTCATTGCTCAAGCAAACTTGTTGCGCTTTGGCATGGGCTGCTCGCCAGCTGAGACAGTATATGCTGAATCACACTACCTTGTTGATATCAAAGATGGACCTGATCAAGTATATTTTTGAGAAGCCCGCTCTCTCTGGAAGGATAGCAAGGTGGAAAATGATCTTAACTGAGTACGACATATAATATACAACCCAAAAAGCTATAAATGGGAGTGTATTGGCTGACCATTTGGCTCATCAGGCCATGGATGACTACCAGTCCATGAATTTTGAGTTCCCAGATGAGAATATCATGTTGGTGACTGACTACGAAGAACCTGGACCGGATGAAGGACCTAAAGAGGGATCCCGATGGTCTATGTATTTTGATGGAGCCTCGAACGCACTGGGTAACGGCATTGGCGCTGTGATCATATCTCCCGAAGGCTGTCATATTCCGCTCACCGCCTGATTATGTTTGAACTGCACCAACAACATGGCGGAGTATGAAGCATGTATTATGGGTCTTCGAGCTGCTAATAACCTGGGGATTAAGTTCTTAAGTGTATTCGGAGATTCCGCTCTGGTGATAAGTCAGATCAAAGGCGAGTGGGATACGAAGCACCCGAATCTCATTCCTTACAAAGAGTATGTACTGACATTGCTCCCACATTTTGAGGAGGTAACCTTCGAACATTTCTGACGAGAGGAGAACCAGTTAGCAGACGCGCTAGCTACCATGTCTTCTATGTTCAAGGTTAGGTGGGACAATGAAGCTCCCCAGATTACCATTGAAAGGTTGGATGAACCAGCACACTGCTGTGAAATCGATACTGAAGAAAGGGCACATAAACCCTGGTTTCACGAAGTAAAAAGGTACCTCGAGGCTCAGGAGTATCCCGAAGGGGCATCCGTTAACGATAAGAAATTTCTGAGAAAGTTCGCTGCAAAGTTCTTCCTCAGTAATGGAATCCTTTATAAACGCATCCATGACTCCATACTACCACAGTGTGTAGACAAGAGCGAAGCAGAGAGGATCATGACGGATCTACATGAAGGCACCTTTTGAACCCATTCCAGCGGACACACCATGGCTAAGAAAATCCTACAGGCAGGATATTATTGGTCCACTATGGAAGTCGATTGTTATCAGCACTCTCGAACTTGTCATAAGTGTCAAATCTACGCTGATAAGGTGCATGTGCCTCTGGTACCCTTAAACATCTTGGCAGCTCTGTGGCCCTTTTCAATGTGGGGCATTGACATGATTGGAGAAATCAGGCCCACCGTTTCCAATGGACATTGTTTCATCTTAGTGGCCATTGATTATTTCACAAAGTGGGTTGAGGCAGCCTCTTTTGCTACAATAACCAAGAATTTCGTGGCGCGGTTTATCCGACACAATTTGATCTGTCGATATGGTGTACCAGAGAGGATTATTACTGACAATGGTACAAATCTCAACAACACAATGATCACCGAGCTCTATAAACAGTTCAAGATACAGCATCATAATTCTTCTTCCTACCGGTCGAAGATGAATGGCGTTGTTGAAGCGGCTAATAAGAACATCAAGAAGATTGTGCAGAAGATGACAGTGACATATAAAGACTGGCATGAGATGTTACCATTCGCTCTTCATGGGTACCATACCTCAGCACGGACATCGATATGGGCAACACCCTACTCTCTGGTATATGGAATGAAGGCAGTCCTACCCATAAAAGTCCATATACCTTCTCTCAGGATTATGAAGGATGCGGGTTTGAATGAAGACGACTGGATCCAAACCCGGCTTGATCAGTTAAATCCAATCAATGAAAAGATACTTACTGCTATCTTCCATGGTCAGGCGCATCAAAAGCGAATGATCAAGGCTTTTAACAAGAAAGTCATGCGTTAAGAATATCATGTCGGGGATCTAGTGATCAAACGCATCATATTGCCGCAAGGTGATCCCAGGGGCAAATGGACTCCCACATACGAAGGGTCATTTGTGGTTAAGAACATTTTCTCGGGAGGAGCTATGATTTTAACCAACATGGATGGAGACGACCTTCCTCACCCTGTCAATGCAGACATAGTGAAAAGATACTACGCATAATCAAAGACCCGCTAGGTTGACTGGCCTAGGCAAAAATAAGGGCTTCCCGGTGAACCAAAAGGGTTCAGGAAAAGTAAGGGATGAAAATGAAAAAAATATGTACACCCGGAAAGTCGAAAACCCGAAAGGGAGGCTTGGGCAAAAAAGGGTATCCTGGTGGATTGAAAACCCGAAAGGGCAATCCAGGAAAAAGTTAGGGATTGAAGGGTATCACTATGTCTCATTGAATCATCTTGCAACCAGACTTTGGTATCGACTATCCAGCTCGGACGGTGCCAACCAATCTGATCAACCTTTGGCCAAGTAGAAAAGTGATGAGACGCTTGAAGATATAAAGGCAATAGCATAGTTGGAACCCAATGGGATCGTTTCGCATAGTTGTTTTATTTTTCTTTCTTTTACACAAATTGTATAATTTCTATCTTTCGGCGGCGTTCTCCTACTAGGACGTCAGCCTCTTTGTACAAAACGTCTATTACAGGCCAATTTCAAAATCAATACAAGTCATTTTTACAAAACTTCAATTTGTTTTTCTTTTTCTTTTTCTAATTTGTTTTGCAAGAACGTCCAATGATTTATTTTTGATATATGCATTTGAAAATGATTGCTACTCATAAATATTTACATAAGAGACAAAAGACAATTACTCGTAATTCCAGAAACAGGGGAAAATAAGAAGTGTCAAACCCGACGGTTCCTCGGCCCAGCAGGTATCGAATAGAGCCAGCTTTGGAACATGAGTATCAATACATACACTCCCCACAGAGTAAAAGTACCCAAAAGGCATTGATGTCAGCTTTCCTGAAACAGGACATAACTATCCCCAATTGAGGTTCATAATCACGGGCGAGTCAATAAATTTCATTCCCCGCAGAGTTATTTCTCCAGCATCTCTTCCCGACAGAATATTCGCAAATCTCCAGCAACCGTCATGGATTTATTTTCCCAGACGCGGGCATACCCCAATAGAATTTCATGAACATACATCATGAAAAACGCATACATATCATATACAGCATAATCTCATTTATTTTGAGAACATCATCTCACCCTGCATTTGATACATCGCATATAACTAACTCTGATATCTTTTCAGGAAAATACGATTAGCTTCAACAAATCCAGCAGTTATACAAATTACATCTACAGACGACTAATGGAAACTTAGTTCCCGAAATCAAACGGGTCAACTAATCTACATTATAATATCAAAGTAACTTTACCTCGGTTCATCCTGAATTTTTACACAAACTTATCTCGAAGTAACCTTACCCCGGTTCATCTTGAAGTTTTACACAAACTTATCTCGAAGTAACCTTACCTCGGTTCATCCTGAAGTTTTACACAAACTTATCTCGAAGTAACCTTACCCCGATTCATCCTGAAGTTTTGCACAAACTTATCTCGAAGTAACCTTACCCCGGTTCATCCTGAAGTTTTGCACAAACTTATCTCGAAGTAACCTTACCCCGATTCATCCTGAAGTTTTACACAAACTTATCTCGAAGTAACCTTACCCCGGTTCATCCTGAAGTTTTGCATAAACTTATCTCGAAGTAACCTTACCCCGGTTCATCCTGAAGTTTTACACAAACTTATCTCAAAGTAACTTTACCCCGGTTCATCCTGAAGTTTTACATAAACTTATCTCAAAGTAACCTTACCCCGGTTCCTCCTGAAGTTTTACACAAACTTATCTCAAAGTAACCTTACCCCGGTTCCTCCTGAAGTTTTACACAAACTTATCTCAAAGTAACCTTACCCCGGTTCCTCCTGAAGTTTTACACAAACTTATCTCAAAGCAACCTTACCCAGGTTCCTTCTCGGTTCAGATGCAGTTTTACCCAAACTCCTCACAAATTAACCCTACTATCCAGGTTCCTTCTCACAGCCTACTATCCAGGCTTTTCATATCGAAGTAACCCTACTATCCAGGTTCCTTCTCACAACCCTACTATCCAGGCTTTTCATATCGAAGTTACCCTACTATCCAGGTTCCTTCTCACAACCCTACTATCCAGGATTTTCATATTGAAGTTACCCTACTATCCAGGTCCCTTCTCATAACCTTACTACTCAGGTTTCTTTTCTCTTATTTCCATACAGTAGTCCACAACACTGTAAGACCGGGACCTAATCAAACACGATTGGTTTCGCATTTCCCTAGTAGAGTAACAGACAACTGAAGCTCCTAAAATTCTATTTCTCCCAAGACAGATACCAACGTTCCTCAGCAGATTCCTCATCGACAATAACAATAAGAACTCTCATCGAAGGAATGTCTCAGGAAATCCACATTCTCTAGATGGCATCTTTAAGCCCATCTCAGATAATTCTCTATCGCATATAGGATGGCATCTTTAAGCCCATCTCCGGCAATCTTCCATTATCAACCTCCAAATGGCATCTGAAAGCCCATTCCCGGTGTCACAAATCAAGCGCCACTTCATGCAAGTGCAAATTTATGGGCATTCTAGTGTTCAATCATCTTCCACCTTCAGATCACGAAAGGCAGAGCAGCCAATCTACATCCTCAGGTTTAAGAAGATTGAACAGGGGCAGTTGTTGTACCCCAAAATTTGCCCTCTTATTTTACTCAATACATGTCCATTGAGATCTTCAATTTGCTCGAGATTGCCCAAGAGTTGACCAGACAAACTCTCTCCTAAGGCAATATACCTCAAACTAGGGTTTATATTTTCATCAAGATGGGTGAGCCACAAAAGCCCAAAATTCTTTCCAAGGTCCTAATATGTTCCCAAGATCCTCCATGTCAAATTTCAAGCCTTTCATAAGAAGATTGCTCAGTCAACTGCTCAGATGCTTGAGAATCGACTGTACTAGGTCAAAAGTCAATTGTGGCCCACATATAGTCAAACTTAAATATTTTTGGTCAACATCAACATTTTGAAGTTATATCCAGCATTTGATCAAGGGTTGACCATGATTCCCCAAGGAATGCTCCAAATTCATCAAAACCCAAAAGTTGTAAATTAGGGTTTCTCAATAAAAGTCAACCCAACTTTGACCAAGCATAACTTCTTCATACTTTATCAGAAATTTTCCATCCAAAGCTCATTTTGAATAGGATGCAATTCCCTAAAATTCATCCTCATCCCACAATTTAAAAATATGCACTCACAAAAAGATATGAATTTTGACATTATAGGTCCTTTTGAAAAGTCAATAAAAACACCTTTTGGGTCAAAGGATCATACATGAACATGGAATACTCAATTGAGATGAGACCAAAAGGGTTACTTAGAGGACATCCTAAGCTTTATAAAAAGCCCAAGAACATCTCCCTAGGGTTATAATTGAGAGAGATATGAATTGTCAAAGTTGGCAATTTTTGGGAAATTGTCAAAAGTCAACATTGATCAAATTGGCAGTTTTTTTCCAAAGGGGCCCATGTTTTCTTGCTTGAAACATGTTTCAAATAGGACCCACGACCCCTGAGCTCATTCACATATTATTTTATTATTCTTATGATTTATTTTGATTTTTTATTCATTTAAATAAAAATAAATCAAATTAAATGGTAAAATAATGAAATCAAATCAAATCTTGGGATTTTTGTGCATGTTTTGAGTCTATATACAGCTAGCATGATGGTCAATTCGTGCAAGATTCATTTGGATTAGAAAAGATTTGATTGAAGCTTATTTTGGGAAGATATCATACAAAGAGCAAATCAAATTAAATCTCCATTATTTCTCAAGATTCATGCCAATTTTATTAACCTAATTCAGTCTACTACATATACACAATAATTCCAGACCATAAGCATAAGGATTGGAGGCGTGAAACAAAAAGAAAGAAACCAAAATTTTGCAAGAAAAGTGTGAGACCTATCTTTGTCTACAGGCCAATTCAAGCCAGTCCAACGTTTCCAATCGATTCCTGGATATCCCAGGAAGCTAACAACATCATTTGCAAGCCTCAAAGCATCCAGAAATCGTCCCCAAAAGCATCACGGTTTTCCCTAAAACTCAAACTCGATTTTAATGTTTTATGCATCCTAAACGCATGCTAATCATATATTTGTGTTTATCATCTTATTTGCAAGCTATCGGTACCCTTTAAATTCATTTACCGCGCAGGAATCCATAGTTGCCATTGTTAGGGTTTCTTATTTGCTCGTGGCATCAAGGCGGTTTGGTCCATGTAACTGGAATTCATTTATCATGTGTTGTGTTGATTTTTGAGAATTACAGGTTTTTAGCTATGGATGATTGTCCGTGGGTAAAAGCTCTAAACCTAAGGCGACGGTTCCATGGAGGAGACGATGCGTGTCACAGCGTGGTTGGTCCATTTAAATTTGGCGCGCGTTCTCTGGCCACTAACTTGTTTTCTAATATATTATATGTTTGTTATTATATTAACAATTGAGATAAACAGCCCAGTTGGTCAGGAAGCGTGCCTTGGATGTGCACGTCCTGGGTTCAATCCCAGGCGTGCACATTTTGTTATTTTCTCATGTGTTTCAGGAAGATCTCATGTACTTCTCTCTAGCATGCATACCATGGGCTTGCAAATCAATACCACTGGATGGCATAGTGACCAGATCTGAGGGCCATCAAGCAACGTACCATGGTGCACCAACAGGCATGGTCAGCATGGGACCTCACGCTGATTGGGCTTGAAGGGATTTTAGGCCTTGGGAATTCAGATCTTCACCCCCCATTTGCTAGCACATACAGGCCCAATTCTCAATCTTTCTTTTTTATTTATTTTCTTTTCTTTTATTCTTTTCAATTTATTTATTTATTTTAGTTTTTAAAAAATCAGTTTTTATAAAATCATAAAATCAAGAATTCAAAAATTTAGAATGAGTTTTTTTTTATTATTATCAAATTTATTTATTTTAATTAATTAGCTTAATTTAATTTAGGGTAACTTTAACTCATTTTTACAATTAAAATTAACTAGAAAAATTAGGTTTAATTCTTGATTTAATTATTTTCTTTTTTGCAAAAAAAAAATAAAAATACAAAAATAGGTTATTTAGAATTACTTGCTTTTCATTAATTTATTTATTTTCCTAAATTAACATTAATTAGAACTTAGGATTTTCTTT
The DNA here is from genome assembly GCA_948472305.1 of Vicia faba. Lineage (NCBI taxonomy): Eukaryota > Viridiplantae > Streptophyta > Magnoliopsida > Fabales > Fabaceae > Vicia > Vicia faba. The sequence continues at coordinate 1,573,262,158 of OX451738.1, forward strand.
GCAATTTAATTATTCTTTATTTTCTTAAATAAAAAATGACCAAAAAATGATTTTCTTTAATCAATTGCAATTAGGTTTAGTCAAGGGTCAAAACCCAGATTTCTCTCGCCTTTAATTTACCTCGCGTTTTTAATTTTCTTTCTTATTATTATTGTAATTGTTTCAAGGTTGTAATAGTTTTAATTAGGGTTTTAAATTCCGCACTTTTATTTCCCGTCAAGGCAATTATATAACTGTCAAAGCCATGTAATAGCTAGGTTTATTTCCGCTTTTTACTTTCTGCAAATTCTTAACTGTTAGATGTATGCTAATAGGACTGTATGGCAAGAATGCATAAAAAATTAATACAGTTAGAAAACCCTAATGTGCTAAGATAATAAACTGAAATCAAACACTCGAACATGCTCACTCTTAGGGTATACTCTCACTTCGGTTGCCTTTGGTTAAACGGTCATGAAGCATAGGATGTTTTAGTGGTTATCCTCTATGTCCCAAAAGATCTAAAATGACCCATTTGACTGTCGCCTCGGAAAAGATCGATAGGACTCTAGGATGGTTACTAAAGTTTTCTAACTATTGCTTTAGTGATTGTACTTGTCCCTTTCGAATGTCCCCTACAACTCCAACGATGGTGCTACCTACTCTGCAATAGTAGGATAGCGTTGTCTAAAGGAAACGAGAACAAAAACAATCTTTTTTCGAGTAGGTAAATGCTAGTAGGTACTTGCTCAAAACAAATCTTTTCACACTAACACCTTTTCGAAACAAATTTTCAAAACAACTTCGTCACACCTTTGAGGACCGATACAAGGGTTATCACGAAGTAAAACATTTTCAAAAACAAGCACACAAACACAAGCAATTTTAAAAAGATGAGAAAGTACCTAAGAGCCCGTAGATAACTACGGATAGAAGGGGTGCTAACACCTTCCTTTTCTATAATCTACCCCCCGTACTCAAAATCTTGAAAAAGGATTTTTTTTTTCTGTACTTTTTTCCTTTCCGGTTGGATAAAATAAAAGTCAGTGGCGACTCTTGCTTACCGCGACATTTTGCAAACAAAAAACGCAAAACGCAAACCAGTATTAAACAATCGATTCTGCCACTGTATCACACGACCAAAAGACCTCCTCTGGTTAGACTTATTTCTTCCAGTTAATGACAGGAGACCAAAATACCTCCTCTGGTTAGATTTATTTCTTCTAGTTAATGACAAGCGACCAAAGACCTCCTCTGGAAACAGTTCAGATGCGATCCAGATATGGATGACATTCTGATACTTACTCCAGATTCTCTTCTAGAAATAGTTCAGATGCGATCCAGATATGGCTGACATTCTGATACTTACTCCAGATTCTCCTTTAGAAACAGTTCAGATGCGATCTAGATATGGCTAACATTCTGATACTTACTCCATATTCTCTTCTAGAAACAGTTCAGATGCGATCCAGATATGGATGACATTCTGATACTTACTCCAGGTTCTCCTCTGGAAACAGTTCAGATGCGATCCAGATATGGCTGACATTCTGATACTTACTCCAGATTCTCTTCTAGAAATAGCTCATATGCGATCCAGATATGGATAACATTTTGATACTTCAGATTCTCTTTTAGAAATAGTTTAGATACGATCCAGATATGGTTAACATTCTGATACTTACTCCAGATTCCTTCTAGAAACAGTTCAGATGCGATCTAGATATGGCTGACATTCTGATACTTACTCCAGATTCACTCGTTCAAATACAGTCTAGATACGATCCAAATTCAGATGTCATTCTGTCACTCATTCAAATACAGTCCAGATACGATCCTGATTCGGATGTTATTCCATCACTCATTTAAATACAGTCCAGATACGATCCAGATTCGGATGTCATTCTGTAACTCATTCAAATACAGTCCAGATATGATCTAGATACGGATGTCATTCTGACGCTCATTCAATACATCTCTCAGATACGAGTCAGATAAAATTCATTTATGAATATTATTCTGATACTCATCCAAGACCTTTGCTGGTTCAGCTTAAATCTCTTAATGGTTTATCCTGATTCTTTCTAGTAGACATTTCCTCTGGTTCAGATAAATCTCTTCAAAGATTTATTCTGATTTCCTCTCCAGTTGAAGTCAGAATTTAGACTTAGTCTAATTTCTGTCAACAATCACCTTTGGATGGCATCTTTAAGACCATCTCCGATAACTCTCCATCATTTCTCCAAATGGAATCTTTAAGCCCATTCCCTACACAATCAACCACAACATCATCAAGTACAAATTTCTGGGAACTCTAGTGTTCAATCATCTTCCACCTTTAAGTCACGAATGGCAGATTTTCCCATCTAACTCTTCAGGTGTAAGAAGATTGAATAGGGGAAGTTGTTGTACCCCAAAATTTTCCTTCTCAATTATCAAGGCTTTTCTCACAAAGGTTCTCAGGGTTCAAGCTTGCACAAGTGCTTTGGGATTTTCCAGTACCAAAATTAAAAGGAAACTGTCAAAAAGGGAGAAAACAGATAAAAATAACATTTTGAAAAAATTGGAGAAAAATAGGCTTCCTTCGACTCAGCACCCTTCGATTGACTTTTGGCCTCTTTCGATTGCTAAAAATGGCTGCTAGCGTGCCTCTTTCGTCTGGGCATGTGACTTCTTGTTGCAAGCTTCGTTTGTGTCTTCCACTGCCTGCATGTTTTCTTTAAAAACTAAAGTTTGCTGGCCACAAGTACCCCCTGCAAGGCAAACCCTTCGATTCACCAAGCATGTTACCTGTATGCTTGCTTTGAGTACCAAATTTGCTGTCACAAGTGCCCACTAGAAGGCAAGCCCTTAGTTTAGACACAAGTGCCCCTGCAAGACAAACCCTTCGATTGGACAAGTATGATGCCTGCATGCTTGCAATCAAAGGCCATGACATGCTGGCCACAAGTGCCCCCTGCAAGGCAAACTCTTCGATTGGACAAAATAGCTGACTACAAGCCTGCTTCAATTTGGACAAGTTTACTTCCAACAAGCCTGCTTAAATTGGACGAGTTTGTTGCTTGCATGCTTGCTTCATTTGGACAAGTTTCGATGGGACAAAGTAACCATATCTATGCATCCTTCGAATCCACTTGCACCAAGGGCCTCTTGCAGACTTTGCTTCATACAAGCTTCATTTGAGCCAAGAGGTATCTTCATACAAGATTTGACTAAGTTCTTGCTTCCCCTAAAAGAGCGTCATTCGATTCATAAGCCAGGAACTTCCCTCATGCTAAACAAACATGAGGAAATGACTCCCTTTATGTTTGTTTCAATCCACATGCTTCGATTGGGAAATATGCTTCCTTCGAACACGAGCTTTCGATTGGGAAATGTGTTTTCTTCGATCCAAGCTTCGACTGGGCATTAGCTTCCTTCGAGTAAGCTTGTTTCGACCACAAGCTTCGACTGAGGCAAAGGCTTTCTTAGAACAAGTGTGCTTCGATCTCATTCTTGCATTCGACTCAAGACTAAATCTCATTTGCCAGGCTATGTTGCTTCTAAATCTTTACATAACCAGAGACTTGTACAAAGGTTTTAAACTTTGTCTTTTGGATAATACTATTCTTGGTTAAAATAGCAAAAGGCTACATACCCTTTCTTTTCATAGAGAGTACTTTTATCATAAAAGCAGCTTCCAAGTTGTATTTTGTCTGAACGAAAAGCAGGGACAGAAGCACAAGTCTAATCTTCAGCCAACAGGCCCTCCACTTGTACTTTCACGTTACATATATTTTATTATTTCTTTGCAAAGCTGGCTACTACAACATGTCCAATTTTTCTCTATAACTAGAGGAATTTTTTGCAAAGGCAAGGGGGGGATTTTTTTGACTAGAGGAACGAAACCTCCAAAATCTCCTCAAACACAACAAATCTCCCAAGTCCCTTCAACACTTGTGAGTACAAACCCAGAATTACATACTTACTTCCTTCGATTCTGAAGAACAAGCACTCTTCAGTATCCTTCGAATCCAGTTTGGAAAGAAACATAAGACTTGTTTCTTTCCTTCCTTCGAATCCAGCATTCCAAGCCCAGCTATTGGCCCCCTTTTTTTAATCTAGCACCCTGAGCCTCCAATCAAGGTCCCACACCCATTAAAGGCTTGAAGGAAGGTAAGTCACTCTTACCTTTGAACTTTTCGTTTCATGGCATATTATAACTTTCCCTTTCGTTTGGCACATGTATATAACCTTTGTTTGTTGTTGTTCTTTTTCATTTTCACCCCTTAAAATTATTTTTTCTTTGCTAAACCTTTTAGTTTTGCTTTTTGTTTTTATTAAACATGCTTTAAAGACTAACTTGGCCATAAGGCAGTGTTAGCATGGCCTTAGGCCATGTTGTTTATTAATGTCCCAAACGAAAGAGACAGGAGGAAGGAAACATGAAATGAAGCCTTGGGCTTCCATGCTAACTTCCAAGGTAGAAAGGAAGAATCAGAAGGTACATTTGCACTAAGTCCAGCCATGATCGAAGGCCATGACTTGTTGATGCCAGCCTCAATTAGAGAAGGCAACAAGTTAACAAGGCAGAACCAGAAGGCACGCCCAGCAGCTGACAAGCCCAATCGAAGGCCATGACCAGTTGCTGCTAAGGCCCAATTGAAAGCCATGACCTTATTGATGCCAGCCCCAATCGAAGGAGGCCAACAGAACCAGAATTAAAGGGTTCTCCTTCCTCCAATCGAAAAATCTCTTTTTTCTTCTTTTTATCTTATTTTTGCCTTTATATTTTTATGCACTTCAATATGGTTGTAATAGTGTAGGATTTATTTTCTTCATTTTTATTACTTTTTTACAAATGCTAGTAATTAGGTGTGTATGGCAAGATAAAACTAACAAGTAGACAACCCTTAATCAAGACAAAATTCATGCAAATCAAACATACTTTGCACACATGCACCCTTAAGGTAATCTCACTTGTTGCCTCAGAAAATAGTCATGTCCCTCGAGCATGGGCATTTTAGAAAAGACCCTCGATAAAAGATCATAGTCCCTCGATGACCCTTGATGTTGCCTTCGGTAAACGATCTAGTCCTTAAACGACATTGCTAAAATGTCTCATAGGTTTCCTTCTATGACTATACAAATGTCCCACGCCCGTCCCTTCATATCCAACGATGAGGCTTCTTACCAAAACAATAGTAAGATAGAAACATCTAAAGGAGGAGGAAAAGAACACCTAAGACCTTTTGAGGAGGTAGATTTCTCCTAGTTGCTCGCTTTCTCATAACAAAAACATTTTATACACCAACACTCTCATTTTAAAACATTTTCAAAAGATAACACTTTGTACGCGTTGTTATACAAATGAGAGCCATTACAAAGACACCTTTTCAAAATCACTTTCAAAAAACACATTTCACAAACACCTCTTTGAACTATTTTCCAAACAACACTTTGTACGTGTTCTTATAGAAACGAGAACCATTACAAAGTCACATTTTCAAAATACTTTCAAAACCCACATCACAAGCACACTTTCAAATAAAAGCAAGTGATATAGCAAGCAACTAAGAGCCCGTAGATAACTACGGATGGAAAGGATGCTAATACCTTCCCTTTTCATAATCTACCCCCCGAACTCAGATATAATCTGGAAAGGTCCTTCCTGTTCTTTTCAGCCTTTCCTTTTTGGATAAAAGAAAAGTCGGTGGCGACTCTTGCTATCCCCAACATTTGCGATCAAACACAAAACACCCAAGTCAGTTCTCCCACCATATCACAACTATGTTGAGATATTTGCTTGGTCATATGAAGACATGTCAGGGCTCGATACTGATATTATGGTTCACCATCAACCGATGAAAGAGGGTTATTCTCCGATTAAATAGAAGGTCAATCACATGTGTCCTGAGATGTCAGACAAAATCAAGGTTGAGGTTATGAAACAATTTAATACAGGTTTCTTAGCAGTGACGTCATATTCTCAATGGGTTTCAAATATTGTTCTTGTACCAAAGAAAGACGAAAAAGTGTGTATGTGTGTAGATTACAGGGATCTAAACAGATCAAGCCCCAAAGATGACTTCCCACTTCCACATATTGATGTTCTGGTCAACAACACTACTCATCATAAGGTATTCTCTTTCATGGATAGTTTCTAAGGGTATAATCAGATCAAGATGACACCCGAAGACATGGAGAAAACTACCTTCGTCACACAATAGGGGCACTTTTTGTTACAAGGTCATGCCTTTTGGGTTGAATAATGTCGGGGAAACTTATCAGCGGGCCATGGTAGCCTTATTTCACGACATGATTCATCATGAGATAGAAGTTTATGTCGACGACATGATAGCAAGGTCACATACTAAAGAAGAACGTCTTGATCATGTGCATAAGTTATTTCAAAGGCTGAAGAAGTACAAACTAAGGCTAAATCCGAACAAATGCACTTTTGGGGTGAGATCCGATAAAATCCCGGGTTTCGTCGTCAGTGGTAAAGGTATTGAAGTTGACCCTGCAAAAGTTAAAGCTATTCAAGAAATGTCAGCTCCCCATACTGATAAAGAGGTTAGAGATTTCTTAGGATGACTGAATTACATTGCTCGATTCATTTCTCATTGGAAAAATACACTTTTTGGTCCCTTAAGTTTACCTCGGGGTCCATTATGGTCCCTTATCTTTAAAAAGTTCCAAAGTGGTCCTTTAATTGTTCAAAAAGGTCTATGTTAGTCCTTTTCGTCCAATTCTCACAAACAACGTTAATTTTTCCATGCTGGCATCTAAAGTGGCATTCGTTTGTACGCGTGGCATGTGACTTGACATATAGTCATCTTCAAGGTCATCAATATTCCAAGAAAAATCTTAAAAATTTGGATTGAGCCAGGATTTGAACACATGTTTATTTAATTGCTTGACAATATTCCAACCACCAGGCTAGCACATGCTTGCTTGTATGTTTTAAACAATTAAATAGCTAATACATTTTATTTCAAAATAACTCAATAGCATCTTTTACAAAATAACTAATATACTTTAAATATTGTTTAGTCAAATCAAAGGCTTCTGTATTCAGCAACACAACGTAAATGTCATGATGGCTGCTTGTGAGGTTATTTGGTAACACAACGTAAGTGAGGTTATTTGGAAAAATCTTCATGTTAAGCATTTGCTTAAACAACAACAAAGATTTAAAATAATGGTTATCATCACCTTCATTAATGCATATAATTAAAGCCATCAATTATTCAACACGACCATCATAATTTGTCGCAAAACAACAATCATAAAAACTACTAGATCACCCCATATATATTATTTAAAAACAAAAATAGATCAGTGAAGGACATATGTTATGATTTATAGGGATGTTTCCATACCAGAAAGAAAGATGAAAATGTCTTGCTTCATACCTTTTCAACACCTTGTTACAAGCATAAACAAGAGACATGAGATATACTGCAACAAAGACGATACAAAGACATAGTTAAATCCGTTTAGAATAATAAAATTTCCAAAACTCAAATCAAATGTACAACAAAAATTATTGGCAAAATATCCTTTTGTGATTTTGTTTACAAAATGCTAATATATTCAACCTAGCTTTTGTTTATCATCTTCCCATCAATATATATTCAACCCGAAACATAGTATGGAAGGTTTATTTGGAAACTGCTCTATATCAATATCAATTTACAAACAGAAAAGATGCTTTTCAAATAATTTGGCTCGACATCTGAAGAATGAAATTAGTTAAACTCAAGTTCCTCTTTGTACCCTTCCAATTCTAATATTACCTCAGTATTTCAATCATGAGGGGATAATGCTAGCAAGCTATTATTGTTTATTTTTTTAGCATCCTAGTAATGAGGTGATTTTTATTTGTCATCTTTTCTGTTTGTAAATTTGGGATCTATATTTGACCTCACATGCCACACGTATGACCAAGTGCCACGACAGATGCCACCCAAGCAAAAATTAACACCGTTTGTGAAAATTGGACGAAAAAAAATTTTAGAAATTTTTTGGGTATTTAATGACCTCACATGCCACACGTATGACCAAGTGCCACGACAGATGCCACCCAAGCAAAAATTAACACCGTTTGTGAAAATTGGACGGAAAGGACTAACGTGGACCTTTTTGAACAATTAAAGGACCACTTTGGAACTTTTTAAAGATAAGGGACCAAAAAGGGTATTTTTCCTTTCTCATTTGACTACTACCTATGAGCCAATATTCAAGATACTGAAGAAAGATCAAGTAGTAAAGTGGAATGACACCTGTCAAATAGCCTTTGATAAAATTAAGGAGTACTTACAAGAACCTTCGATTCTGATGCCACCAATTGAAGGAAGATCTTTAATTATGTACCTAACAGTGCTAGAGAATTCAATGGGGTGTGTACTGGGGAAACATGACGAGTCTGGTCGAAAAGAGCATGCAATATACTACCTTAGCAAAAAGTTTACCAACTGTGAAACAAGATATTCACTGCTCGAGAAAACTTGTTGCGCTTTGGCATGGGCTGCTTGCCGACTAAGACAGTATATGTTGACCCATACTACTTTATTGATCTCTAAAACGGATCCCATCAAGTACATATTCGAGAAGCCATCTCTCTCAGGAAGAATAGCCTGATGGCAAATGGTCTTAACAGAATACGACATTTAGTATACCACTCAAAAAGAAATCAAAGGAAGTGTACTGGAGATCATTTGGCATATCAAGCTGTAGACGAATATCAGTCTATGAATTTTGAACTCCTGGATGAGAATATTATGCTAGTTACGGATTGTGAAGAGCCTGGACCGTATGAAGGACCTGAGCTAGGATCCCGATGGACTATGGTTTTCAATGGAGCTTCTAACGCATTTGGCAACGGGATCGGTGCTGCATTATATCTCCCCAGTGTTGTCATACACCCTTCACTGTCAAACTTTCCTTTTACTGCAACAATAATATGGATGAATATGAAGCATGCATCATGGGTATTAAAGCTGCTATTGACCTGAGAATCAAATTCCTGAGCGTATATGAGGATTCGGCCTTGGTAATCAGTTAGGTCATGGGAGAATGGAATACGAAGCATCCAAATCATATCCTTTACCGAGAACATGTGCTAACCTTGATTTCATACTTCAAAGTCATTACTTTTGAGCATATCCCAAGAGAAGATAATCAGTTGGCGGACGCATTAGCTACCATGTCATTCATGTTAAAGGTCAGATGGGACAATGAGGCTCCCATAATTACCATTGAAAGATTCGAGGAACTGACACATTGCTACAAAATTGATACTAATGGAGTAGAAGAAAAACCTTGGTTTTATGAAGTGAAAAGATACCTTGAAGCTCAAGAATACCCTGAAGGGGCATGGATCAATGACAAGAAATTCCTGCGGAGGTTCTCGGATAATTTCTTCTTGAGCAATGGAATTTTGTACAAGCAAAATCATGATTCGGCTCTACTTTGTTGTGTGGACAAGAAGGAAGCATAGAAAATTATGGAAGATATGCACGAAGGTATCTTAGGTACTCACTCCAATGGGCATACTATGGCTAAAAAGATTTTGAGAGCAGGTTACTATTGGTCGACTATGGAAACCGACTGTCACCACCACTCGAGAACTTGTCATTAGTGCCAGATCTATGCTGATAAAGTTCATGTGCCTCCAGTTCCTCTGAATGTTTTGACTGCTCCATGGCCATTCTCAATGTGAGGCATTGATATGATCGGAGAAATCAAGCCTACTGCTTCTAATGCACATCGTTCATCTCTGTTACCAAGAATGTGGTCACCCAGTTCATAAAACATAATCTTATTTTTCGGTATGGCATCCCCAAGAGAATCATTACAGACAACGGTACCAACCTCAACAACACTATGATCACTGAACTCTGCATGTAGTTCAAGATCAAGCACCACAACTCTTCTCTGTATCGACCAAAGATGAATGGCGCAGTGGAAGCCGCCAACAAGAATTTTAAGAAGATCATGCAGAAGATGGTTGTGACTTACAAAGACTGGCACGAGATGTTACCGTTTACTCTTTATGGTTATCGCACTTCAGCGCGAACATCAATTGGGACAACCCCATTCTCTCTGGTTTATGGTATGGAAGTTGTCCTACCTATCGAAGTTCAGATTCCTTCTTTGAGGATTGTGAAGGATCCATAATTAGACAAAGACGAGTGGATTCAAACCAGGCTAGACCAGTTGAATCTGATTAGCAAAAAGAGGCTTGCGGCTGTCTGTCACGGTCAAATGTATCAGAAATGTATGATCAAGGCATTCAACAAGAAAATCAAGTGTCTGGTATATTAGGCTGGTGATCCAAATGGAAAATGGATTCCCACCTACGAAGCGCCATTTTTTGTCAAGAAAGTATTTTCGGGCGGTGCTATAATGCTAACCACCGTGGACGGTAAAGATTTCCTACATTTTATGAACGTGGACATAGTTAAAAAATACTACGCATGAAAACAACCTGCTAGGTTGACTAGCATGGGAAAAAATAAGGGTATCTCAGCGAACCAAAAGGGTTCAGGCAAAAATTAGGGATATATATATATATATATAAAAGATTGTACACCTGACAAGTCGAAAACCTGAAAAAGAGGCTTGGGCAAGAAACGGTATCTCGATGGACTGAAAACCCGAAAGGGCGGTCTAGGCAAAAGTTAGGGATTAAAAGTGTATGACTATGTCCCATTGGATCACTTACTGCAAGCTTTATTATCAAAGTCAAAATTTCAAATGGTAAAAATCAGTTTAATCAACTTCTTCTGACATCAAGGGTTGAGAAGTCTGAAGACATATGGGCAATAGCGGAGTTGGAACCCAACGAGATTATTTCCACATAGCTATATGTTTTGTTTTCACTTTTTACTCTTTTTATTTCATGACAATTTTCTCTTACTAGGATTTATGTCTCTTTGTACAAAATCTTCTGTTTATAGGAAAACTATCAATACAAATACACCATAAAATTAAAACTTTTTGTTTTTTAATTTTTCTATTTTGTTTGCAAAAATGTCCAATGACTAAAATTGAATGAACATATGCACATGAACACAATTAACTGTTAACAAATATATGCATAAGAACAGGAATAAACATTTACTCAATACTCTATGAGTTGGGATGACGTTCAAGTTGTCCACAAATCCCCACAGAGCCATTTCCATGGGATTATCCCCACAGAGTAGTCTTCACAAAACAATCTTCAACAAAGATATATACCTACAAAAAAGGATACACCAATCATACTCACCAGTCGAACCCCCCAGCGAATAAAAGAATATGATATTTTTCCTGGCAATATCACCCACCTACGGAGTTCCAATCAGTATAGTTCATGAAAGTTCTCTTCCCCAGCTGAGTTTATTCCTCCAAAACTGTAAAACCCCCTGCAAATTTCTTCTCTCCAACAGAGCTTATTTCCTCAACAAAGGTGTTTCCTCAACAGAGTATTTCTCTGTCAACAGGGTTGATTCCCCCAACAGGGTTTATTTCCCAATAGATTACAGTCTCCCCAGCTTGAGTCTATTCCTCAAATGGCTATAAATCACCGTCAAAATTCCTCTCCCTAGTGAAGTCGCCATTATCCCCAGAGAGTTGCTACGAAACCTGGAACTGGACCATATATCAGTCAACTTTATCCTCCCCATACAAGTTGGAAGGTTATCCATCTCTTTTATCCCCAATCAGGGTATATAAGAATTAAACTCCCCAGTAGAGCGATGAACGACTAATGTTCCTAAACTCTTCCCCCCAAACAAAAGTCAACATTCCCCAGCGGAGTTTCCTCAAACAGCAACTAGGAATCCCCAGCGAAAGCATTCTAGACAATGTAAGATTACACATGTTCTTCATCCCAAACACCAATCAGGGATTCATTTTCCCGAACAAGATGTCATGCGGAATTGTTGATACACTTCCAAAAACATTTCACTTTCATACATCATTTACCAATATCATAGCATATGCATACGAAACGCATATAGCACAGTCTCATTTATTTTGAGAACATCATTATGCAATGCATTTCATACATCATGACATTGTATACAGCTAACTCTTTACATTTTCAGGAAAGATCAATTAACAGACAAACATCATTAACTACTTATATGACCCAACAGTCTTCTCCAAGGCTACATATGACAAAGGGATATTTTAGCAATTTCCTCAGAGGATCATTCTCAAAAAAGACATCTTCTGGCTCAAATTAAATTGACCATAGATTTATTCTGATACTTCTTTCAGTAGACCTTTTATAGCTCAGATTAAATAGAGCGTAGATTTATTCTGATAATTCTCCCAATTATAGACAGGATTAGACCTTTTCTGGCTCAGATTAAATCGAGCATAGATTTATACTGATACTTCTCCCAATTAAAGACGAGTATAGACCTCTTATGGCTCAGATTAAATCAACCATAGATTTATTCTGACACTTCTTATAGTTGAAGACGGTCGTAGATAGCTTATGGCTTAGATTAAATCGACCATAGATTTATTTTGATACTTCTTCCAGTAGACCTTTTCAGGCTCATATTAAATCGAGCATAGATTTATTCTGATACTTCTCCCAGTTAAAGACGAGTATAGATCTCTTCTGGCTCGGATTAAACCAACCATAGATTTATTCTGATACTTATTCCAGTTGAAGACGGTCGTAGATATCTTCTGTCTCAGATTAAATCAACCATAGATTTATTCTGATACTTCTTCCAGTAGACCTCTTATGGCTCAGATTAAATCAACCATAGATTTATTTTGATACTTCTTGCAAGTGAAAACAGTCGTAGATAACTTCTGGCTCAGATTAAATCGACCATAGATTTATTCTGATACTTCTTCCATTTAGACATTTTCTGGCCCAGATTAAGTCTAGTGTAGACTTATTCTGATACTTCTCCCAGTTATAGATAGGCATGGACATCCTCTGGCTCAGATTAAATCAAGCGTAGATTTAGTCTGATACTTCTTCCAGTTGAAGTCGAGCATAAACTTAGTATAAATTCTATCAACAGTTACTTTGGATGGAATCTATAAGCCTATCTCTGATGGATCACTGTTGCCTCTCTAAATGGCATCTTTAAGTCCATTCCCGGTATAATCAACCAACAGAGTTACTTCGTGCACTGGCGAGTGCAAATTTCTGGGAACTTAAGTGTTCAATCATCTTCTACCTCCAAGTCATGAATGGCAGACATGCCAATCTAACTCTTTAGGTTTAAGAAGATTGAACAGGGGCAGATGTTCTACCCTAAAATTTACCCTACCATTTTCTTCAAAAAAACATGCTCACAAAGGTCTCAAATACTCAAAGTTACTCAAGAGTTGACTGGTCAAACCTCTACAGCTAAGGGTTTGTGCTTCTCAAGGAAGATTTAGTTGAAAGGGTCTCAAATGACTTTCATGGTTCATCATGGGTCCTCAATAATGCTTATGTCAAGCTTCAAGTCTTGCATCAAATGTTTGCTCAGTCAATGGCTCAGAAGATTGAAAGTCAAGTGTATTAGGTAAAAAGTCAACTATGGTAAACATACAGTTGAACTTCAAGATTTTTTGTCAACATCAACATTTTAAGTGATATTCATCATTTGATCAAGGTTTGATCATGATTCCTCAAGGAAAGCCCTCAAATCATCAAAGGTCAAAAATTGCCAAATTAGGGTTTTGATTGAAGATGACTGATCATTGACTTTTAGCCTAGAGTCTGACCTAATGGCTTAAAGCATGATCTCAAGGGCTCAAATACAACATCTTGACCTAATTACATGGCTCAAGACATTTCCAAATATACAAGTGATTGATAGTCGAAGAATTGAATCAGTTGATAAAAAGTCAACAGTCACACAAAAGTCAAACTTTGACCTTTTAGTCAACATTGGATTTCAGAAATCAAGAATCATCAAAACATTCAAAATTATTAAGTTTGATCATCAAGAATAAAAAAAGTCAACAAAAGTCAAAAGTTGGAAAATTTCCCAACACTTAGAAAAATTTCTAAGTGTTTTGTTCTTAACATAGTCACTACTTTATGGCCATTTTTCACTAAGATCCAAATTGATTCAGCAAAAACTCAAAACATGAAAGTTGTAGATCTTGATTAAAGATTTCCAAAATATCCAAGAACATAAATATATCATTTTCAAGCTAGGAGATTCGAAGAGAAGAAGTTGGCCATTCAAACTTGAATCATAAGTCATTTTTTGATGACCTTATGGCCAAAACTCCAACCAAAGCTTCAAGATCTCTCTTTTCAGGATATGTTATCTCCAAATCTCTCCATAATTAAGAAATTACACAGGCCCTAAGTGTATTACACAAGGATTTGATGCTTTGTCCAAATCTTGATACGACTTATGGTTGAATTTGCAAAAAGTAACATATCCACTTTGATAAAGTAAGCTTTATGCTAACCACTCTATTCATTCAAGATTTTGACTTGTTCCAAAGATTAAAAACAATCTTGGTGATCAGAGGCAATCTTATAGAAGCTAGTAAAGCATAACAAAGACCCTTGAATAACTATTTTCTTCACCATGAAGCAACTTGCTTTTTTGTGCAATTTGAAACCAAATGACCAAACTATACTTCCATATGAACTGAGTTTGACTTATGCAAGTTAGAGCGATCATTTGAAACCTCTATAAATACCTATCCATGCCCCAGAACTCAACACACCAGAGTTCACAGCCTAAACACTCCTTCAATCTCTCTAAAACCAGAAATAACAACATTGTTCCAAGCTTGAAGCTCAAAGTCCATTTCTTCAAATTTCCAAATCCTTGCATTTTCTGTGAAAACCAATCATCGAACACTTTCTAAACATAATTTATAAGTTTTTCATCACTTCCATTCACCCCTAAAACACTTCTAACCCAAAATCACTCTCAAAACCACCATTGTTGCACATTTGAAGCTTCCAACATCCAACTTCAAAGCCACTTGTGCGTTTTCCTCTTTTATCATTCAAACACCTTAAGTACATCATATAGAAGTTATCCAAACACCTGAGCAACTTGTGGAACATCTCCATCATCATCTTCCATTCTCAAACCCAGGCTCTGCACATTGAGTTAGGGAGGATGATTCATTAAGTCTCAAGGAAATATAAGCATTGGAGCACGTTCCGGGAGGTCCAAGGAAGATTTTGGCATCATTTATTTGCACCTAGAAGCATCCATACGTGTTCTAAGTTTTCACTTCAAGAGGTAAGTTTTCCAAACTGTGATACCTTCGTACAAGCATCATTGACATAAATTCTATGAAGAGAAATGTATATATCATCATTCTAAAGCTAACCATGTCCTTAATTTTGTTTAAAATTGACTGTGTTAAGAGATTGATGAAACTAGTCAGTTAGGGTTAATTTGGGATTTGTTCAAAATTAATGGTCATCTTTGGTTTATAACTCAAATGAATTGTACCATTGAATTCGTGAGGAAATTCTGAAGAAGTTTGGTATTGACATTTTTAAAAATGATGAAGAAATGAGAAATTTCGATTTGGTTATGGAAGGGTATTGTGAGGTTGAAGATGACATGGGAAATCCCATTCAGAAACCAAATTATTTCATATTTAATTGAATGCATTATATGTTTGAATAGGCATTGCACCACAGCTGGTCATGAAGCGTGTTTTGTGTGTGTGAGGTCTGGGGTTCGAATCTGCCTCGTCCCAAACCTTTTTGTGTTATCTTTTTTTTCAAAACCATTAGCAGTTTGTTTCAAATATAATTCCATGCAATGTTTATCACCAATGGGCCAATGCGTATGGCCCAGTGGTTAATCTTTTAATCCATCATCCAAAGGGGCGTGAGTTCAAGCCTTGGTGAAAGTAAACTTAAATTTTTATCGCTTGTTTTCTTTGGTTTTATAATAAACTTCAACATTTTGTTTAACCAATCAAAACTTCTCATTTTGAGATGATTTTTTGCATACTTGTCATTTATTATGTCTATTTTATGATCATGTGAAAAGAATCCCCAAAAAATATTAGATTTAGATTTTGCACACTTTTAACCAATTTTACTTAAATTAGAAAAAATCACAAAATCATAAAAAAATTAGATTTAGGTTTTTAATTAATTAGTTAAATTTTTATAAATAAAATTTTTAATTTAATCACACTTTGTTTTACTTTATTAATTAGTTTGTAAATTAATTAGAATTAGGGTTTATTATTTTTACACTATGAAATATTTTTCTAAAAAAAACACCAAAAATATTAGAATTTCTTAGGTTTTAAATTTCTTTTCCTTTTCACCATCTCCGCGCGTTTTTTTATTTCTCACATCGTTATTTTCATAATTATGTAATTGTTAAGGGATGTAATAGATAAAATAGGGTTTACTTTAATTTTCTCCCCATTTATAAATTTGTACCTCCATTCCTGAAGCGTTGTAATAGGGTAGGATATTTAATTTCCGCAATTTACTGCTTTCCTTATGTCTGCTAGTTTAATAGATTGTATGGAAAGATCTAAAAAAAGTTAGATAACCATAAATCCAAGATAAATTAACTGAAACCAATCACTTTGCAACACGCACCTTTAGGGTAACCTCACTTGTTGTCTCGGATAAAAAACATTCATGTCCCTCAAACGTGGGATGCTTTAGTAAAGACTCTCAGTTAAAAGATCGTAGTCCCTCGATGACCCTTCGATGCTACCTTCGGTAAACAATCTTATCCCTTATGAAAATTGCTAAAGTGTCCTACAAGTTTCCTTCTGTGATTGTAAAATGAGTCGCGCCTGTCTCTCACATCCAACGATAGGGCTTCCTACTAACTAATGGTAGGGTAGCACTATATAAAGGAGGAGGAAAAGAACAAAGACTTTTTGAGTAGGTAGAATGCTCGTAGTCGCTTGCTCACAAACTTTTCAAAACAAAACATCTTTTCATAAAACAACACTTTCTTTCACAAATATTTTCAAAACAAACATTTTGTATACACTCTCAACGATACGAGAACCATTACAAAACTGTCACACTTAGGCATTTTCAATATATTTTCAAACATACACAAGCACAAAGCATTTCCAAAAAATGAGCTAGCGATTAAGAGCCCGTGGAAAACTACGGATGTAAAGGGTGCTAACGCATTCCATCTTCATAACCTACCCCTCTTACTTAGAAAATTCTCAAAAGGTCTTTCCTGTTCTTTTCACCCTTTCCTTTATTGGATAAAAGAAAAGTTGGTGGCGACTCTTTCTATCCGCAACATTTGCGATAAAATGCAAAACCAAAATCCAGTTCTCCCACCGTATTACTGGTAGCTTACCTTCTTTAAATAAATTAATATCTTGAACGACCTTCTTTGTATAGTTGTCAACTCCCGCAAAAATAAATACAACACTTATTCGAATTTACTTTGAGCCCATTTGAGTTGGAGAATTTATCAAAATTTTCAATCATCATTGTAACAGAGATTTTGTCTCCTCTTACAAATAGTAATAAGTCATCTGCAAAACACAGGTTTGTGAGACCAATCTTCTTGCATTTTGCATGAAAGTTGAAATTATGGTTAGTTTGCATTCTTTGAAACCACCTATTAAGGTATTCCATCACGATGAAAATAAAAGTGGGTAAATTGGATCCCCTTGTCAAAGACCACGACGAGCTTTCAGGGTATTAGTGTAGTTCCCATTAACATTGAAGTGATATGAGACAAACGTTACAACTATCATGATCCAATTGGTGAATTTTTTAGAGAAACTTATTTCATTCAACACACATTCCATCACTCTCTAATTTATTGTATCACACGCCTTTTGGATATTGAGTTGCATCATGTAATGGGCGTACTATTCTTCCTGCTATATCCCTTTATCAATTCATAAGTCAAAAGGATATGTTTATGGATAACCTAGCCTGGTACAAACACAACTTGATTTTGCCCCACGATGTTAGCCAACACCTCACCCATTCTTTTTGTTAGAACCTTAGAGATGATTTTGTAGATAGTGCTACAACACGAAATTGGTCTATAGTCCTTGATTCTCTTTGTAACTTTTCTCTTTTAAATAATGTAACCAAGGTGAAATTTGCAGCCTTGTATAATCTTCCTCTGTCAAAAAAATCACGCACAAATCTCAACATACCGAATTAACAATATTTCACACTTCCTTAAAGAAGCATGCTCCATATCCATCAATTTCTGGAAACTTTAAGTTACCAATATCCTATAGGGCACACTCAATTTCCTTGTCAGTTATGGGAGCAATTAGTTTCATTATTTGATCATTATTGAGTTGGGGGCCCTCTCTTATCACAATTATACCAATACCATTTAGATCTTTGTCAGCAGTTCCCACAAGATCCTTGTAGAATTGAATAATCTCTTCCTGAATCTCCTCTTGTTTTGTGATTATTGTGCCATCCTTTTTGTTCAAGACATTAATGTTCTTGATATTTTCTCTATTTTTATTGATGCGTGAAAATAGTTATTATTGTCGTCCCTCAATCTTAACCAATCAACTTTTGCTTTTTGTTGCAGAATATTTTCCTCAGTTTCCTGCCACTTGAGAAGATCCTCTTTGCAATTATTCACTTTATCAGTTCTTGCAGCATTCATCTTGTCATGTTCTAACTCCATTTGGGTCTGCAGTAGGGCACCCCTAGCTTTTTCAATTTGCATCTTAGTATCTGATGAGTGGTTTTTACACAGATATTTAACATTTATTTTAGTTTTCGTTTATGTTTCTTGTCGAGGTTTTATTTTGTTTTATCGCATATTATGATTTGATTTTGTGTTTTAGTGTTTTTAGGTTCAAAATAATAAATCGAGACAAATCGATGCAAAACTCAGAGTTTTGGAAGAAATACAAATATCCACCTACAGGAGTCCTGACACGGCCACCTGTGTCACCTTACACGGGCTGTGTCAGGATGAAGGCTAGAACGAGACAAAGGAAATGGAAAGTCAAGGGGCTGACACGGGCACCCGTGTTAGCTGACATGACCCGTGTCAGAAGGTCTGTATTAGAAAATAAAAGACAAGTTCCCATAGGTCCAACACAGACACTCGTGTTGTCTGACACAGCCCGTGTTGGGTTGCGATGTTGATTTAAGTATTTCGGGTTATTTTGTTCATCTGCTAAGCTATTGGGGAGTTTAGGGTACTTCCAACTGACCTAAATGAGTTGTTTCTACTAAGAGGAGTTTCCACGATGAAAATAAGGACTTTTTACCACATAAAGAATTGAGGATTGAAGATTGAAGCCTACGTAAGTGTTGGAGAATGAAGACCTTTCATGAGCGGAAGCGATTGAAGATCAAAGTTCACCATCTATCTGTATTGTTTAATTTTTATTCTAAAATTACTTTGAACAAAATGAGTAGCTAAATCCCCCAATGCTAGGGGGTATCCCTGATTTGAATCTGTAATGATTATGAATTCCTGAGTTCTTTAATAAAGTTATTTTCTTATTCAATTTAATCGTGAAACATTTTCATGCTTTCCTGATCAGACCAATTAGGATTGATTTATGGTTAACAACCATTTGGACCGCGGTTGTTAAGGTTTTTGTATGATTAGGCTATAGTAGATATCACCTAGAACTAGGAATACCCTATAGTTATCGGATTTAACCCTTGATAAATAAAGGCTTGACTCTATCAGATATCTCTAAGGACTTAAGATTTAGGATTGATGGTTAAAGGTTTTCTCACTAAGGACTTAGGGGAAAATAATCTAAAGGGACGATAGTTAAAGGTAATTAACTTGTTGAAGAGATCAAGAGTAAAGGTTATTACAGAGTCAAATCACACACCTACCCCTAGCATGCTCCTTATATCAGTGAAAAACCACTTTATATTTATGCTATTTGTTAAGTTACAATATCAAAACCAAAACCCAAATTAAGTTTTTGTTTAATTGAAATTGAATTTAACTCGATAATTTTATGAAGTCCTTGAGATTGATATCTTGGGAATTTTCTATTATTACTACATTGGCAAATTAGTACACTTGCTAATTTACTGATCAAGTTTTTGACACTGTTGCTGAGGACTACCTAGTTATTGAGTGTAATTTGAGTTCAATTAAAATTTTGTTACTCTACAACTAAAATTTATTTTCTGTAATTTTTATACTTTTTGTTATTACTGATTTCTTCTAGCCTTTGCATGCGAGGACAACCCTCGGCTAATTTTCCTTTTGATGCAGAAATTGAGAGAACATTGCATGCAATACTCGGACAAGATAGATTAGAAAGCATGGACTCCGAAGAAGAGAAAATATTTGTCCATTCAGATTCATAGTCAGAGGAATAAATTATGGATGAAGATCCACCATAGGAACTTCTTAGTGATTGTGGTGGGGAAAATGCAGCGGGCGGCAGGTTGAAAATTGTAAACCATCTGGTGAATGTACCAATATTTCAACTGCTTCCGAGCACAATCAATCAGCTTGAGAGAAGATCTTTCACCGAAAAGGTCAATGAAGATGCCAATAGACACTTGCAGAGATTTTTTACTATGAGTACCACGTTGAAGATTGATGGGCATACAGAGGAAGCAAAGAAACTTTGAATGTTTCTGTTTACCTTATCTGAAGATGTTGAAGAGTGGTTTTACTCATTACCTGATGGGAGTAGTAGTAATTGGGAAGAGATGGGGAAGACTTTTCTTGACGAATACTTTCCTGCTGTTGTTTACTTTCACAAAATATATGACATTATGAATTTTAAGCAGAAATACAGAGAGTCGTTGGGTGATGCCTATAAGAGATTCAAGAGGTTACTGGTAGCTTTTTTAACCTATAACAGGGACCAAACGAAACAAATGCATATTGTTGTACCCCAAAATTTTCCCTCTCATTTTATCAAGATTTCTCCTCACAAGACTCTTTGGACTCAAGACCAAATTAGGGTTTTGCTCTGCTCAAGACTTTTCCTTGCACTGATGACCTAAATTAGGGTTTGAGTTTGCACAGGGATTTTTGGACTTTCAATGCTCAAAGTGACTCTAATACTTCATGTTGTACTTACAAGATTGCCTCTACCAAGTTTCAAGCCTTGAATAAAATTTTTCCCAATCAATTGGACAGTTGACCTAGAAATCAACTGTATCGGGGAAAAAGTCAATTGTGGCTAATTTACAGTCAAACCTCATAATTTTTTATCCACATAAACATTATAGACTAATATGAACCTTTTAATCAAGTTTCTATCACAACTCCTCGAGAAATTTGATCAGATCATCAAAAGGGCAAAATGGTCATTTTTAGGGTTTTGACTGTAGAAAGGGCAATTTCTGATTTTTCACCTAGCCAATGGCAAATTGGGTTCAAGCATGGATTCAAGGACTCAATGGCATCATCTTGACCCATTCACAAGGTTCAAAAGATCTCAAATGCATTGGATTGACAGATGAATTTTTCAGTCAACTAATCAAAATTTGACTGTACACTGAAAAGTCAAACTTTGACTTTTTGGTCAAAATCAAGTGCCAAGGGTCATTTTTCATCAATATGTGTCAAAACATGAAACTTATTCATCAAGAAACCTAATTTTGAAAATTAGGGTTTAAGATTGAAAATTTTCATAACTTAGAATTTTTCTAAGTTATGAAATTTTCTTATTTTTTCCCAACTTTGCCCAACTTTTTCACCATGATACAATTGGATTAAAACAAAACTTCCAACATGAAAGTTGTATTCCTCCAAAAATTCTACAACTTTGATTCACAAAGTTTTCCCAAAAGAAGCTTGGATCTCAAGTTATGATTTTTGGAACAAGGGTTCATGAAACTTTTAACTTAGTGAAATTTTGCCCTAGTTTAGGCAGGATTTTGACCTACCTTCATGGCAATTTTTCACCTAGTTCCACTTGGAATCTAAAAATGCATTTCAAAGATGTATTGTAGATCATGTTACAAGCTTTCCAAAATGTCAAATAACTCTCCAAAATCATTTGTGGTTAGGGAGAATCGAAGGCTTGAATTTGGCAAAAACTCACTTTGATCCATGGCATGTTTCATGTTGACACAAGTTGCAATTTCCATCCAGCATTGTTTGTACTTGATTATAGGTCCCTAAACCCTTCCATACTCAATAATTAAATTCAAATCATATGGTTTGAAGCTTTTTTCTGATCATTAGAGGATTACACAAGAGATTAATCCAAAAATAGCAAAAAGACAACATTGCCATTTTTGTCAAAACTTGCTTTATGTCAAATTACATCTCTTCAGCCTTGAACCAAATCTTAGACAGCAAACCAAATCCATAAACTTGGGGCCAAACTCACCAAATGTATGCAGGGTTAGAGCTAGCATGTACAGGCCTGCTCTTGGTCACTTCCCACCTTTTGCTTCATAACCAAGAAATGTGCAAAAGTCTAGACAACTTGAGTATCTGTTATAACCAACTCTTGCAAGCATTTGAAACAAGTTTTTGACATTTCCTCGAGCCAGAAACACAAGCCATCCATCCCTCAAACACTCTTGAACACCAAAACATATTCCTCTTGCAAAACAGGGCAGTTTCTGCACTTTGAGTTCCATAGCAAAAACTACTCGTGCGTTTTGCCCCAAACCTGTTCAAATACATTCCACATAATCCACATGAGTTATCCCAACCATTGACCATTGAGTGTAACTCCATTTGCAAGCTTCACCATTTCTGTTTTCAGCTTGTGCAGGTTGACTTCTACAAGCCAGTTCAAGCAAGTCCAAAGCAAACTAATCATTGGGGAAGGTCAGAGGAAGTTCAAGCAAGCTCCCAAGCATCTCAGGCCTCACCGAAAAGCTCCACATTGCCATACACAAGTTCAACTGAAACAGGTATTTGTCAAATTTCTATCTCTCTATTTAGGAATCATTAGGCTTAGGTTTGTGAGTAAAAAATGTAGTACCCATAGCCCTGAAGTTGTATATATGCTTAGTTTTCATTTAAGTTAAGTGTGCTGAGAGAATTTGAGTGATGAACATCCTGAAAAAGTTAGGTTAGAAATTAGGGCCAGAGAAATTCTCTCTGGTCTTTGAGAGTTAGATTAAGTTTTTTATATGGTTAGAATCGTATGATCATGCTCTATAACTTTCATGTTGCAAGTTTTCGTTTTTAAGCACAAATGCAGGAGATACGAGTTGTACAACAGGCGCGCGTATTTTTGAATCAGAGGTTGAAGATGAAGTGGAAATGGGTTGGGCTGGCTTGTTTCTGTTTTTGGCACCCCCCCCCCCTCTTTACTGACTGCACCCCCTGGCCCATTTGTTTTATATTTTCATATTATTTTCATTTCTTTTTATTTATGACTTTATTTTATTTTTTCCAAATATAAAAAATTACTAGAAATATTTTCCTTAAATTTTCACATTTTTTTATTTTTTATTTTATTTTATTTTGATATAATATTTAGTTTATTAGGTTTACTATATTTATTTTCTCAAATAAAAAACTTGTAAATAACATACAAAAATATTATATTTTCATTTTTATTTTTAGTATTTATATACCTAAATAATATTTTCTCATATATTATTATTTTCTAAATAATTGTATATATTTTCAATTTTTATTTACTTGTACATAAATAAATAATATATTTAATATATTTTCCTAAAACAAAATTAGGGTTTCTACCCTTTCCAAAAATAATATTTTCTTTTCTTTTTTTAAAACATTAAATATTTTATTTTTACATACATAAAAATAAACAAAAGCATTTTTTACATATTTATAATATTTTACATATTTATATTTAAATTACTTATTTAAATATGGTTTATTTATTATTTGATGCAAAGAGTTCAATTTGAATGTAATAGTAAATCTTAGGGTTTTATTTTCTTACAAATACTCTCCATTCAAAATTGTATCCCCCTCCCCATATCAATGTTGTAATAGTCGTAGATTTATTTTACGCATTTATAGCTTTCAAATATGCCATGATAGAGATTAGGATTTGTATGGAAAATCCAAAATCAAAACAAATAGTTAGACCTAATACAAGACATAAAAGCAGGTAAATTGACAACACAATACACACATGCACCCCTAGGGTTTCATCCACTTGTTGCCTTTAAAATGGCCATGGTATGCATGTTGAGTATCTTGGCAAAAACAAAAACAAAACAAAAGATCATAGTCCCTCGATGACGCTATCTTGGTTGCCTATACAAAATGATCTAGTCCCTCAAAAAATTGCTAAAGATACTTAGCACAATTGCTATCATGGTCAACACGATGACCCGCGCCTGTCTCGTTTAACATCCAAACACAAGGTTGTTTACCAAATGCAATGGTAAAACAACACTGTCAAAAGAGTTAAAAATGTGTAGGAAAGATCTTTGAGTAGATAGGGTAGACAACTCTTAGTTACTTGATCAAAACTTGCAAAAACATCCTTGCTATTTTCAAACACACCTCACAACACAATTTCAAAACATTTCCCAAAACAAACTTTCAAACATTGAAACATCTTTTCAAAAGACAATACACCTTTGTATACATTCAAACAAGAATCATTACAAAGGTTTCCACAACGATGGCCTCTTTTCAAAACATTTTTCAAAACCACACACAAAGCACCATTTCAAACAATTGAAAAGCAAAAGAAAGTGATCTAAATAAGTAACTAAGATCCCATGGATAACCATGGATGAAAAGGGTGCTTGCACCTTCCCTTTTCATAATCTACCCCCCGAACCCAAGAAAACATCTCAAAGGTCTTTCCTGTGCTTTTTGACCATTCCTTTGGATAAAATAATAAGTCGGTGGCGACTCTTGCTAAACCGAAACATTTGCAAACACAAACGCAAAACGTCAAGTCAGTTCTTCCACCGTATCACAAATATGTTTGTGAATGGCCTTAGAATAAAGACAAAGCAGCTCATTGATACAACTGTCGGTGGCTCATCCAACTTTACAACAGTCACTGGTGTGAAGAAGATTATTGAATCCATTGCTGCAAATGAGCATCTGGAGCTATATGACAGATTTGTAAGCAAACCAGAGGGAGTGATTGATTTGAAGTTTGAAGTGAATAAGCAACTAAAAATTGAAGAGGTTATTACTGCAGAAGTAGAGAAAAAGCTTAAAGAAATGGAGATGGGTACTTAACAAGTAGCTCAAGTTCAACAGGCACACGGGGCAGGTTGTGAAATATGTAGTGGACCACATGTGACTGTCCATTGTCTTGCAACTACACAACAAATTGAGGATATAAAATTTTGAAGCAGAATAATCTGTATTCTAACACCTATAATCCTAGGTGGAAGTATCAGTCTAACTTCTCCTGGAAAGATCAGCAGCAACAAGCTCCACAAAAAGAAAAATGGAATGTGGCTATTGAGAATATGGCTGCCAACCCCTCTCAATTTCAAGAAGAGACAAGGAGTAATTACAAGAATACCACAACTATAATAAAAAATTGGAAGTTCAAATGGGACAGATTGCACAACAGGTAGCAATGCGAGCATAAGAAAATCAGAAAAATCATGAGAATGTTAATATTGTCACAACAAGGAATGAGAAAGTTGTTGAAGAAAAGAAAGATGAGGTAAAATTTTATGATAGTATCCTGGGTGGAAGAATCAGTCCAACTTCTCTTGGAAAGATCAACATCAACAAGCTCCATAAAAAGCAGAATGAGAGGTGGCTATTGAAAAGATGGCTGCCCACACTTCTCAATTTCAAGAAGAGACAAGGAGTAATTACAGGAATACCACAAATGCAATAAAAAAATTGGAAGTTTAAATGGGAAAGATTGCACAACAGGTAGCGCTGCAAGCACAAGAAAATTAGAAAAATCATGAGAATGTTAATGTTGTCACAACAAGGAATGAGAAAGCTGCTGAAG
Source organism: Vicia faba (assembly GCA_948472305.1). Lineage (NCBI taxonomy): Eukaryota > Viridiplantae > Streptophyta > Magnoliopsida > Fabales > Fabaceae > Vicia > Vicia faba. The sequence continues at coordinate 1,573,287,943 of OX451738.1, forward strand.
AAAAGAAAGATGAGGTAAAATTTGATGATAGTATCATAGAAGTACATCTGGAAGTGAGAGATAACAAGAGAAAAGAAGAAGAAGTGGTATCACTTGTGAAGCCAGTTGAAGAGTAAACTAAACCAGCAATCAAGTTTTCGTATCCATCTCGAGTGGCAAAGAAGGACACGAAAGAGAAAGAGTTTGATAAATTTTTCCAGTTGTTCAAAAAGCTAGAGATCAATATACCATTCTTTGAAGCACTCGAGAAAATTCCTTTGTATCATAAATTCATGAAGGAGGTATTATCAAAGAAGAGATCAAGAGGAGAGGTATTGGTACCCTGTAATGAGAAATTGTGTGTAATTGCATCCGAGAGGAAATACCCTTCAAGAAGAAGGATCTGGGGTTAGTTGCAATACCATGCACCACCAAAGACAGAACTTTCAAGAGGGTTCTGATTGATTTTGGCTCTAGTGTATGTTTAATGCCATTATCGATTTTCAAGAAGCTCGGTATTAAGAAGATAAGTGGGAGTGAGACAAAATTGAAATTTGTTGATCACACCATCAAGCAATCATATGGGATAACTGAAGATGTATTAGTGGAAATTGACAATTTTGTTTTTCCAGTAGATTTCCAAATCATGGACATTCCTGAACATGAAGAGACTCCTATCATTCTTGGTCGACCATTTATACTGACTAGTCGATGCAACTTTGATATTAAGACAGGTAATCTGACACTAAAATCATTTGATGAGGAGATAACTTTGAAGGTGTTGGAGATTAAAAAGCAGAGTGCAGGTGAAAAAATCAAGCTTTAGCTGGTATGATCAAATTAGTAGGAGATATCAGAAGTTTCAAATCACCCCTAGAAAAAGACTTCAACATAAGCTCTCAGGTGGCATCAACAAAAACTTCTAAGTTCAGTACAGAAGTCAAGAAGAGAAATAAAAGGAAACTCAAAGGTGAGAAGACAGAAGTTGGAAGGGACTTGAAGTAAAAAGTGGTTAATGATTTTGATCTAGATGAGTTTTGGGTTGCGGAAAGAACAAGAAACAAGGTGTGGAAGAGAAAGCACCCCCCATAAGGGGATGAACCGTCGAGCCATGTTATGTTAAATGAAGCGTATTGTGGGAGGAGATTCACTCTTTTAATAACTTAGTTTTTGTTTAGTTTGTCTCCAGGTAATAAAAATGGAGTCTTACTGGTGATAGCTAGGAGGCAGCAGCATGTGTTTCATTCCCCTCTGTGAGTTACCTTCTTCGAGCTTAATCTGAAACATTGGGGTCAATGTTTAGTTCAAGTTTGGGAGGGGGTTATTTCTTTTGGGTTTATTTATTTTCTTCTTTTCGAATTATTTGTTAGTTCAATGCGAATTGCTGTGTAAAACCACGAGTTGAAGTCCTCCAAATTTTGGCCGAAATTTTTTGTTTTGTTTAAGAACTTGGTTCTCATAGAGTTTGGAAATAGTATATAGAGACAAAGTGATGGTTGTTATAGGGTAGGAAGTTCGGAATAACGTGACAGCGATACGAGTCTAACATGTAGATTTGTACCATGGTACCTGAATTCTAAGAAGTACTCCTTTAGTAGTTTATTTATACAGTATGGCATAATCTTGATTCACATGCAGGTAGTATTGATTGAGAAATAAAGAAAGTTGGCACCAAATGATGAAAAGGAAGTAAAAGGCAACTGGATCACTAAGTTGGGTAGCCCTTACCAGGTTATTCATCCCAAAGGAAGTTGATCCCTAAACGTCGTCCAAAAAGGACAATATACAACTGAAAAGTGTGAATGTTTCATCGGTAATTAAAAGTAGTAAATACTGCTCATTCGGTTCCGAAATAACATGAAATCTTAATCATTCATGTGAATGTGATGATTATCATTATTCTCATTATCTTAATTTAATTGTTTGAATGAAAGAGGAGAAAAATCAGAATGAGACCTAAGTACAAAGTATAGTTAGAGAGGTATCTGAGGAGGAAGCTTGAGATTGAAAGGTTCTTACAAAAACTCTTCGCGTCATGTGAAGGCCAAATAGACTACCTTTTGATCAATTAGAGTGAATGTCTCACGTATGAGTACTAGGCTGCTGTGATTTTAATGAGTTCTTGTAATGGTCGCTTTAGGTTAAGCAACAGTTTAAGTTTGAGGGAGTTTGATTAGTGGTTTTTACACAGATATTTAGCATTTATTTTTAGTTATCTTTTTTGTTTCTTATCAATGTTTTCTTTTCATTTTATCGTATATTATGTTTTGGTTTTGTGTTTTAATGTTTTCAGGTTCAAAAGAATAAATAGGGACAAATCGGTGCAAAACTCAGAGTTTTTGAAGAAATACAAATATCCACCTACATGAGTCCTGACACGGCCACCCGTGTCACCTGACATGGGCCGTGTCAGGATGAAGGCTATGACGAGACAAAGGAAATGGGAAGTCAAGGGGCTGACATGGGCTCCCCTGTCAGCTGACACGACTCGCGTCAGAAAGTTTGTATGAGAACAAAGACCTTTCATGAACGAAAGTGATTAAAGATCAAAGTTCACCATTTATGTGTAATGTTTAATTTTTATTCTGAAATTACTTTGAACAATATGAGTAGTTAAACCCGCCAATGCTAGGGTGTCCCTGATTTGAATCTGTAATGATTATGAATTCTTGAGTTCTTTAATAAAGTTGCTTTCTTATTCAATCTAATCGTGTAACATTTTCATGCTTTCCTGATCGGACCAATTAGGATTGATTTACGATTAACAACCAGTTGGACCGCAGTTGTTAAGGTTTTTGTATGATTATGCTATAGTAGATATCATTTAGGACTAGGTGTGTTACGGTGGGAGAACTGACTCGGGTGTTTTGCGTTTTATCACAATTGTTGCGGATAGCAAGAGTCGCCATCGACTTTTCTTTTATCCAATAAAGGAAAGGGTGAAAAGAACAGGAAAACCTTTTGAGAATTTTCTTGAGTTCGAGGGGTAGGTTATGAAAAGGGAAAGTGTTAGCACCATTTTCATCCGTATTTATCTATTGGCTCTTAGTTGCTAGCTCACTTTGAAAATGCTTTGTTTGAAATGTGTTTGTGATTTTTTGAAAGTATTTTTTAAAAGTGCATTTGTTTAGGCGAACTTTGTAATGATTCTCGTCTCTATAAGAATGTATACAAAGTGTTTACTTTTGAAAATAGTTTAAAGAGATGTTTGTTTTTGAAGATGTTTTGAAATTGTGAGTGTGGAAATGGTTTTAGTTTATGAGCAAGCAACTACGAGCGTTCTACCTACTCAAAAGAAATCTTTGTTCTTTTCCTCCTCCTTTAGATATTTCTATCTTACCATTGATTGATAAGAATCCCTATCATTGGATGTGAAGGAACGGGCGTGGGTCATCGTATAGTCATTGAAGGCAACCTATGAGACTATTTAGCAATTTTCATAAGGGACTAAGATCGTTTTACCAAAGGTAACATCAAAGGATCATCGAGGGACTATGATCTTTTTTATCGAGGGTCTTTGCTAAAGCATCCCACATTCGAGGGACATGACTATTTTTTTCTCAAGGCAACAAGTGAGGGTTAACCTAGAGGTGCGCGTGTGAAGAGTGTTTTGATTACATGCATTTTTTTCTTTGAGATTAGGGTTCTCTAAGATTGATTGTATCTTGCCATACACACCTTAATTACTAATAATTATATTAAAAGTGATAAATTGTGGAAATTAAAATCCTACGCTATTACATCATTGTAGGGGATGGGATACAAGTAATAAAAATGCGGGAAAAGTAAAATCCTAATTACTTATTACAACCAAATTAAATGAAAATAATAGCAAAAAGTTAAAAAATCAAGTTTTTTTTTTGTGTCTGGTCTGACACTGGTCGTGTTCTGTGACATGGCCACCAGTGTGAGGGCCCTGTAATAACCCATGCACGTTTTTTTTCTCTGTCCCAGCTGAGCTAACATAGGCCGTGTCCTGTGACACGGGAATCCATGTCAAGACCCTGTTATGCCAATTTGTCACATTTTCAATTCCAGTAGATCTGACATGCGACGTGTCCTATGACACGGGCACCCATGTCAGTACCCTGTCTTCCCTTTTTGCACATTTCCAGTTTTAGTAGATCTGACACGAGCCATGTCTTGTGACACAGGCACCTGTGTTAGCACCATGTCCTGCATTTTTTGTTAGGTTTTCAAACAACTAAGCTGACATGGGTCGTGTCGTGTGACACGGGAAAACATGTTAGCCCCTTGTCTTGGCCTTTTTTTTGCTGAGTTTTCTTCTTTTGATTTATCCTTTTTTATATATCTTTTGTACACAAAAAGAAAATGATGTATGGATAAAGATATTACAGTTTGGAAAAAAAGTTTACCTCTCGAAGCGAAAACTTTGGAACACGTACTGATGTCTCCGGGCGTAAAATGGTGATTGGTCAAGCTCCTTTGAACCTTCTTGAAGTTGCTCCAACGCAATCAAGTTGCAAAATACTGTTTTTGTTTGTGTTTTGAAGGTGATGATAATGGTGTTACAGAAATTGTTCTTGTGTTTGAATAATCTATATGTGATGTATATGAAGTGTTTGTATAGTTGGTTTAGGGGAAAGCTTGCAAGGTTGAATAATATGTTGAGGTATTTTCAGTTTTTCAGTTTTTGTTTTGTGAATGAAAGTGGATAAGTAGAGTTTACAAAGAATTCTGGTAGGTTTTTTTTTTCAAATCTTCTTTTTTCTCTTCCCTCTTTTCTTTCCAAAAACTCTTCCTTTGTGTGTTGTGAAACAACTTATTTATAGATGAAATTGACTAAAATTTGGGAGGGAAATAGATAAGTTTTTGAACTGTTTGGATATACTGTTTCATTGCTTTTTAGATGCAGCTCTTATGTGCTATATTTGTGCAAATATAGGATTGATATGATGGAGATTTTGCAGGGCAACATTGCAGGTTTTGGAGCAGGTTTTGACTATTTTCTTAGCATTACTATGCAGGTTTTGGACAGCAGGATATGTAGCATGATGCAGGTCTGGTTATGTGGACAGATTTACGCAGCTTGTAACAAAGACAAGGCATATTTATGGACAGCATAGTGGCAAAGTTTGAAGATTGAGTCAAAGGGAAAATTTCAAACAAGACAAAGCGTAGGATTTGTAACTTGCAATTTTTTAACTTAAAAATACAGCCTTGTTGTTTACTTGAAAACTTGTAACAACTTTAATTATCTTGAATTATGGTGAAAAGATGTCATGAAGTAATGAAATTAACATGTATAAAAAACACTTAGAAAAATTTTTAAGTCTTGCAAAGTTTGATTTTTGACTTTCTTGATGATCGAATTTCATATTTTTGAATATCTTGATGAAATGTGATATTTGAAACTCAAATTTGATCAAAAAGTCAAAGTTTGACTTTTCAGTGTATAATTAACCTTTTTTATCAGTTGACCAAATTTCATCTATCAATCCACTGATCTTGAGAGATGAATTGAAATATGCAAATAGGTCAAAATGATGTACTTGAATCCTTGAGATCATGTTTCAAACCAATAAGTTAGGTACTAGGTCAAAAGTCAAAGATTGATCATTCTCAATCAAAAACCCTAATTATGACCATTTTACCCTTTTGATGATTTGGATAATTTTCTTGGAGAATTGTGATCTAATCTTGATCAAATGATACATATGACTTCAAAATGTTGATATTGGTCCAAAATCTTGAGGTTTGACTGTAGGTTGACAATAGTTGACTTTTTATTCAATACAGCTGATTTTAGGCCACCTGATCAATTGACTGAGCAGTTTTGTGATCTAAGACTTGAAACTTGACAGAAGAAGTCTTGAGGGTCCATAATGATCCATGAAAGTCATTGAAATATTAGAAGTCCAGTTGTCCTTGTGCAAACTCAATCCCTAATTTGAGGCATCAATGTTGAGGAGATGGCTTGACCTAGTCAATACTTGTGCAAGCTTGAATCATTGAAGATCTTTGTGAGAAATATCTTGAGAGGAGAGAGGGCAAATTTTGGGGTACAACACTAGGGATACCCTATAGTTACCGGATTTAACCCTTGATAAAATAAAGGCTTGACTCCATCAGATATCTCTAAGGACTTAGAATTTATGATGGATGGTTAAAGGTTTTCTCACAAAGGACTTAGGGGAAAATAATCTAAAGGTTTGGTAGTTGAAGGTAATGAACTTGTTGAAGTGATCAAGAGTAAAGGTTATTGCAGGGTCAAATCACACACCTACCCCTAAGATGCTCCTCATATCAATGAAAAGCCACTTTATATTTCTGCTATTTGTTAAGTTACAATATCAAAAAAAAACCAAATTAATTTTTTGTTTAATTGAACGTGAATTCAACTTGATAATCATATGCAATCCTTGAGATCGATATCTTAGGAATTTCCAATTATTACTACATTAAAAAATTAGTACACTTGCTAATTTACCAATCAGTATCCGAGAAAGGCTTGCTTAGCTTCTTTAAAATAGGTTGTAACCTAAGTAGTTTTTCCACACCACATGCATGGGCTCACCATTGAGGTTTTCATTTCAACTTCCTGCTATAACATCCAAGAATCCTTCAGTGTCAGCTAAACTATTGAGAAACTTGAAATGTGCTTGTCTCTTTCTCTTATTTCCATCCATACTCTTAAGCCACATCAGAGAATGTTCAGACACACTCGGGTGCATGACATGAAGAGTATAATTTTTTGCATCCAGTTGAAGTTTCCAAGAACTTTGTAAATCCTTGAGTAGATAGCACCATCACTTTTATTATTCGACCAAGTGTAGTGATCCCCGCTATTGTCCATTTCAAACAGATTTATAGCCTCCATCATGGCACTAAGGTCATGATATTCAGCTTCAGTAATGATTCGTCTCCCAATTCTATCTTGACTCTTCAAAACATTATTGAAATTTCCCATTACGAACCACAACCCCTGATGTCGACTGTGAAGGACTTCAATATCCTCCCATAATTTCCTCCTTTGGTCCAGTTGGTTGTGTGTGTAAATATCTCTCATCCAAAATAACCAACTACCACTAGAGTCATAAAAAATGCAATGCATCAGCTGGTCTGTATTGCGAATTAGATGGATTTTCACCTTATTATTGTTCCAGTATATCCAGATACGTCCATTACCATGACTATTATAGTTATCCATGTATTTCCCTTGAAAATTAAGTTTCTTCCTAATGTTATTAGCTTTATTCTTCTTAGCTCGAGTTTCAATAAGAATAGCAATGTCAGAGTTGAGTTCCAAGAGACGGGAGCAGATCTCTCCAACCTTCCCTATTTTATTGAGCCCCCGATCATTCCAAGATATGATCATGTTACCTCATCTTGAAACACTAAGGAATTGTCACCTAGTGTTTCAAATCCATTATCACATCTAATTTCTTTTGTTTCCTGAGGTTTTTTCCCTATGTCCTGCGCAACTTTGCTCACCTTTATCTAGTCCTCATTGTTCAGCACATTGCTCACCTTATGGTTTTTGATAGGAGAGGTTTCCTAATTAAACTAATTAATTATAAGAGAAGTTAATTAAATATTTAACAAAACCTAAAATCTAAGTTGATTAAACCCTAAGTCTAATTTAATTAAGAAAAGAGAATTAAATAAAACCTAATGTCTAATTATTTTCAAATTCTGAGAAAAAGATTAATTAGTTAGGAAACTAATTTTAGTTTGTTATTTCTAGAAATAAATAAAGTAAAAAATGAAATTAGAAAATTTTAGTCTAATTATTTAAGAAAGTATATTTTTGTCTTTTAATAAAATAAAATAGAACAGACAAACAAATAAATAAAAATATAAAATATAAAAAGATTGGGCCATGTGTTAAAACGTAAAATAGGGTGTAAGATAATCATTTTTGGTTAAGCCCAAAATAAATTGTTTGAAATCAGAAAAATAAAATAAATAAAAAAGGATAAATGGGCTTGTGGTTAGTAAGTAGTCAAGGGGGTGGTGTTCAGCAAAACATATGAAGGCCCAAACTAAAGGAGGCCCGGGCGCTGCAAAACAACAAAAAATAGACAAAAATAATATGAAAAAACACAAAAGGGTAACACTGGGGCTCGAACCCAGGTCCCTATAGTTCCAAGCCTTACGTGTGCGCTCTCTACCACTGGGGTGGCTATACATCCGGTATTTAGAATACAAACTAATAAATGTATTATAAACCTTGTCCTGAACATGTCATTTTCTTCTTCCTCGCGCCAGGATGTTCTTCAACATTTTTTAAATCTGTAACTTCCTCATTTCTCAACCAAAATGGAAAATGTAAACATGAAAGTTGCTTGAAATTTAACCACGATTTCAACCATGTAAATAACTAAATCTATGGATCAAAGATGAACATAAATTTCTATTGGTACCAAATTTAACCTAACTTTTGCTGAAAGTTCAAACTCAAAAGTCTCCATGCTCAGGCAATATAAATGAAAACTAAAAGCATGATTAGCTTCAGGGAAACGATGTCTACATTTTATCTTTGAAAATCAAAGTCAAATGATACTTGTATGAAGAGTTGAAAGTTCAGAAAACTTACCTTGAAAATGGAAATCATATTCTAAGTTTGATCACTCTTCAAGGTGTTATAATAATCTGGAAACCTTTAGTGGACTCCTAGGAAACTAATGCAATACTTAGCCTGAGCTGAGAGTGCTTGAGTTGTTTTGGAGAAGTCAATATGCAACACCCTATTTTTGGTTATGGAGGATGATGAAGTAGGTGTTACAGTTGTGTAATAGGTGTTTAGTAAGGTTCTAAATGATATATAGATGCATTGTGATTGATTTTGAGGAAGAACACACGAGTGAAATAAGAGTTTGATGTGTGAGGTCAGAAACGGAACAAAAATGAGGCTTTGATGCAATTCTGAGTTTGAGGGAGTTTGAGGTAGTTTCAAGGCTTGTAATTTCGTGTCCTTGGATTGTAAATGATGACTCAATTTATAGGAAAAGGTTTGGAAGCTTGGAGTGATCAGAATCACAATATCACATGTTATGGATTTTTGACTTGTTTTTGAAGCAAGCTTAACAAACATGGTTTCAAGGCAAGGTAAAAATCTTGTAGGGTGGATAGAAGCTTTAAACATGTTTGATCTGAGTTTATAGGTGAAGCTTATGCTGAAGGAACAAGTGAAAAGCTCAAGACAAGTTGACTTTGTGATTAAAGCAACTTTTCAAGAATGACAATGGTGCCTTTGTGCCATAAATGGAAATGTAGCTTGGACAATGGCTCAAATGCTTGGACAATGACTCAATGTGTTGTGTAAACATCTGATCATGGATATATTTACAAGTTAGAAGTACTGCAAATAGAGATTATGCAACATAGGTTAGGGTTTTGGTTATGTGTTCATCACCAAAATAACTTGTAAATCAAGAATGGATGCCCAACTTCTTCTCTTCGATTATCTTAGCTAAAAAAATGATATCTTCAAGTTATTTGACATTTTGGAAAGCTTGAAACATTTTCTACATTTTTCATATTTTCCATTTTATTTAAATCAAATTGGAACTATGTGAAAAATGGCCAAGAAGTTGGGACAAAAATCTGCCTAAACTAGGTGAAAATTTCACTAAGCGTATTAGAAAAAAGGGCGTGACTTCATGAGTTTATAATTCAAAATCCATGCACTTCTAGCACTTCTACAACTTTCACGTTGAAAGTTTTCTTTGAATCATCTTGCATCTTGGTAAAAAAATGTCACGAAGTAGTGAAATTATCAAGTTCAAAACACTTAGAAAATTTTCTAAGTATTGAAAAGTTTGACTTTTTGATGACTTTCTGACTTTCTTGATTCTTGATGATCAAAATTCATATTTTTAATATCTTGATGAATCTTGATATTTGAAACTCAATGTTGACTAAAAAGTCAAAATTTGACTTTTAGTGTAGTAGTTGACTTTTCATTAGTTGATCAAATTTTAACTATCAATTGTTTGATCTTGAGAAATGATTTGAGCCATGAAATTAGGTCAATATTATGTTTGAATTCTTAAGATCATGCTTCAAACCATTAAGTTATGTATTAGGTCAAAAATTCAATGATTGGTCATTCCCAGTAAAAACCCTAATTTTGACCATTTTGCCCCTTTTGATGATTTGAATGTTTTTCTTGAGGAATTATGATCAAACCTTAATTAATTGATGAATATGACTTCAAAATATTGATATGGGCCAAATATATTGAAGTTTGACTGTAGGTTGACCACAATTGACTTTTTACCTAATACAGCTAATTTTCAATCATCTGATCCATTGACTAAGCAAAATTGTGATCCAAGACTTGAAACTTGGCATGTGTACTCTTGGAGATCTAAAATGAACCATGAAAGTTATTTGAGGCATTATAAGTCCAATTGTCTTTGTAAAAATCAAAACCCTAATTTGGGGTCTCAGTGCTTAGGAGGTGGTTTGACCTAGTTAACACTTATGCAAGCTTGAGTCGTTGAAGATCTTTATGAGAAATGTCTTGAGAAAAGGGAGGGGAAATTTTGGGGTAGAACAGTTTATCACAAATAAATATCCTATCACCTATAAAGAAGCTGTCAAATTATGAGTTTGGAGGAAAGAAATGGATCTTGAAATAGAATCCATAGAGAAAAATGACACATGTAAGCTGAATACACTCCCTAAAGGTCTAAAGATCATTGGGATAAAATGGATTTACAAGAAAGTACAATGAAAAAGGAGAAGATGAAACACATAAGGCAAAATTAGTTGCAAAAGGATACTCTCAAAAGTATGACTAGGTGGGATCCTATAAGAACTATTCTAGGTGTTGTTATGCTTTTCAACTTTGTGTCAAAATTGATTTTCTACATGGTGAGCTAATTGAAGATGTCTCCCTAAATCAATATGTTGCTTACCACAAACGAAAACCTGAAACGTTTTATAAACTAGAAAGACACTATATGACTTGAGACAAGTTCCAAGAGCTTGGTATAACATAATAGACTCGTGCTTTTGTATTACCAAGTTTCAGAATTTCCCTTATGGACATACTCTATTTTCCAAACATGGAAGAGAAGGGATAATTTTAATTGTAGTTTTTATGTGGATGCTCTCATTTATCCTTGCAATTATCTTCAAGTGATTAATGAATTCAAGCATTCCATGAACGAAGAGTTTATTATGACTAACATGTGAAGAATGAGATATTTCTTGGGAATTGAGGTGAATCAAAGTAAATATGGAGTTTTCACCAATCAATAAAAGTATGTAACTCATATTATCCATGTTTGTTATGGAAGGATGTAATAAAATGTGTAGTCCTATTGTTCCAAAATGCAATTTGGTGAAAAAAGGAAAAGCTTATGATGCTACCACCTATGGTAGGGATCCTAATGTACATACTTGCTACAAGTTTTGACATGGATTTTTCTAGTGTATTTGATGACAACAAACATGGAGAGACCTATCAAAATGTATATAGTATCCATCAAGAGAATCCGAAGGTACCTATAGGGCACTTTGAGACTTAGAATCCTATACAAAAGTAAAGATGCAAGTGGTTTGCAGTTGCAATGATAGACTGACTCAAATTGGGAAGGTGATGATGATGATAATAATAACACTTCATGACATGTTTTCAAGATTGGCTATGGCTCAATATCATGGTCCAAGACAAATAACCTATATTTACCTTGTCCACCACAGAAACAGAGTTTGTGGCAATTGCATCATCATGAATATGTCAAGGAATTTGACTAAGGAATGTCTTAGGTCATTTAAAGATAAATTAACAGGAAAGTTTAGTCATTTTTTGTGATAACAATTCCTCAATAAATTTTTAAAGAATCCTATTATGCATGGAAGATGTAAACACATTGATCTTAGGTTCCATTTTCTTAGATACCTCACTAAGAAATGAGTAAATGAGTTAAGGTATTGCAACACTCAAGATCAATTGGATGATATCCTCACAAAATTATTAAAGTTTGGTTCATTTATTAGTTTAAGGGAGGGCTTACTAATGTAAAATTTGTCTAGTATTACTTGATTACTTGTAATAGAAATCAAAGTCGGGAAGGATTGTTGTATTGTTTGATATTGATTTAGTTTTTTAATAAGTTTGGGATTACTTGAAATGCAAGTAACGTGTCTTTTCACTTTATACTTGTGTATATAAAGCATTGATCTTATGTAATGAATGTCAAGGAATACCTTTGTACTCCCTCCGTTATTTTTAAGTGTTGTTGTCCTAAAGAATTAGTGTCCATCTTTAACGGTCAATTTTCAAAGTACAAAATAATATTAACTGTAATTTTTATAAAAATATCCCTAATTATTTATTTTAAAGAAAGAAAAATGTCAAATGAAATAATAAATCATTAAATATATTATAGGTAAAAGAATATTTATTGTTCAAAAAGTAATAAAATTTATTAACTTATTTGATATGTGTAAAAAAAATGACACATAAAAAAGAATGAAAGAAATATTCAACATTTGTATTCCGTTTGACCCAAATAGATTATGTTTGTGATGTCTCTCATTTGTATTCCACTTAATCTAAGTAGATTATCTATTTATAGCATGTTTGATTTGCCTGTTGGAAGAGGTAAAAATAATTTTAAATGTGTAGAATTGATTCTAAAGGGATTTTAAGGTGTTAGTTCATCTAAAATAGAATTGATTATATATTTAAAATTGATTCTATTTGAAGTTAAAATCTGTAACCTTGAAATCTAAACGTGGTTTTTATATTAAAACTAGTCAGAGACCCGTGCTCTCGCACAGGTGAATTTTTTTTTTTTGGTGTAGAGTTTTTTGAACAATATGAGTAATATAAATAAAAGGAACTATGAGCAATTTGCCTAATCAAAAATGTAAAACTAATAATATTTTTTTTGAACGATATGAGTAATATAAATAAAAGGAATTATAGACAATTTGCATAATAAAAAATGTAAATTATTAGTTGAATCATAAAGAAAAAGACATAAATATAATATAATTTAAACTTGAAATAAATAAATAATAATTATAAAAATTTAATTGTATTAAATAATCATATATAAAAAAGACATAAATATAAACTATTAAATAATCATAGAAAAAAAATAAAATTTTAACAGATATAAATATAAAGTGTTATATATAAATACAAAATTTGAAATGGTTTACTTATTTATAAAATAAATAATAATTATATAGATTTAATTATATTAAATAATCATACAAAAAGAAGAGAATAAAACCGTGAGATAGAGATAAAAATAATATTTAAAAATAAACATATGATTAAAAAAAAGATATTTATTGATAATGACCCGCGAAAAAATAATAACATAATATAGATTATGTTATTTGATATGGTATAAAATATATTTTGGTGCACCTGTAGTGAAATAAATTATTAAATATAAATTGAACATAAATTGAACATCAATTTTATATATATATATATATATATATATATATATATATATATATATATATATATATATATATATATAATATATTATATATATATATATATATATATATATATATATATATATATATATATATATATATATATATATAGTATATATATATATATATATATATATATATATATATATATATATATATATATATATATATATATATATATATATATATATATATAATATATATATATATAGTATATATATATATATATATATATATATATATATATATATATATATATATAATATATATATCATATATATATATATATATATAATTATATATATATATATAGTATATATATATATAAGGGACAAAAATACGAATGAGAGTAAAATAATTTGACAATATCACATACAAAATGCTAATGCCAAATTTTAAATATAAATGGAAAATTAATATAATTTATTTAATTATAAAATGAATAATAATCATATAGTGACCCGTGATTAGTTTCATAATTAAAAATAATTATTGTTCATTTTACAATTAAGTAAATAATTTTAAATTAAGATAATAATTGATTAAATTAAAATAGATATTATGTTTATAATGATCCGGAAGATAAATAAATTTTTAAATAATAAAATGATAAATTGAATTATGTAAAGACCAATCATAATATAAACCGAATAATATGATGAAATTAAAATGAATTTTAAAAAAGTTATTTATAAAAAAAATTCATTGAAGTTTTTTTT